>CASBRY010000004.1:0-600000 GCA_949129085.1 Zygosaccharomyces pseudobailii | reverse complement strand
GTTGTCACACCCTACAAACTAAAAAATGGCAAAAAATTGATTTTCGAGTTGACTCTGTATCAAACTTGCCTATTATCATTGTTCAATGAATTCAAGGCACTTAGTTACCGCGAAATTATGGTGAAACTTCGAATGACGACGAGCACCCTAGCCACCGTACTAACATCGTTCACAGAAGCAGGGTTATTGTCAGCAAAAGGTGATATATACGCTTTGAACAAAGACTATTCTCCCGACAAGCGGCGGGTCAAAGATGGAAAGCTACGTATCCCGCTCTCTAAGCCTGCTGGTTTGCCTCGCTCCATGAAACAACCAAATAAAGTAGTGGAAAGCTCACAGCATCGCGAAGGCCACAGCTCTCAGTGGAAACAAGAGCTCGTCAAAGCTTGTATCGTAAGGTCCCTAAAGGGTGAGAGAAATGGTTTGAATCTGACGAATTTGTTCAAGAAAGTTGAAGAACAAATCCGAGGTATCAGTATGGGCGAGTTTAAAGATGCCTTGCATAAAGTTTTGAGTGAAAAATTCATAGCCAGTGACAACGACCTTTTCGTTTATTAGAAATGTGGGAGTCTACCAGTGATTATCGTGGGGAAGAAAGACATTTTCACGCCCTTACAAAAATACAACCATATCTCTGTCCTCTTTCCACCGCGGTAAGTGATTTGTAAGAAAACATCAGTCCTGTTCAAATGCTTGATCAGCAACGTCATACAAAACTTCCATAGTTTTGATTTGGAAATTCACATTATCAGGATCCTCATCATTAGGCGAGACGATAGTTGGACCCCACACGACATACAATTGTTTCGCGCCCATCTTGTTTTTCGGTTCATGACTTACAACTTGTTTTAGGTGAAATAGCAAAGCTCTTAATGTCCAATATTGAGCATCAGGAAGTTTGTAAATTAGACCATGCATATAGTTTTTCCTAGTCTTTTCGTCTGGAATTGAAAGACAGGTCTTAATTTCTTCCGTTATTTCTTCTGGTAATAATGTATCAGGAAGAGCTGCAAAAAACCCCTTGAGTAAGGATGCTACCAAGTAAATATCATCTTCATTATAATTTTTGGATGGCAAAATCATTGATACGTTATCTGGTTCTTTGTCAATTTCCTCCTTCAGTTTACTAACAGCGTTATGATCTACTGTCTTGCGGTAAATACCTTCCAACTCTAAACCATATTTTTCAATAACGTAGATACATTGCCGCACAATGGCAGGCACCATGTCTTGTTCATATTCCACAAGGTCTTCCAAAGGTACGCCAAATGTCCTGAAATTTTTTTGTGTGCCTGGTGGCATTGACGTATTAGTCTGTACGTGCGACAACGGCCTATCTGACTCGGATGTTGCCATAGTTAAATCTGTAGCAATACTAGGTATTCTCACATTATTGGAATTACCGGGGTCGAGCGTTTTAAAATTCTGATCGCTTGGTGTTTGCTCTGACGGCTTCTTGTCTTTTGCTGAAGGTGCCTTGTTTGCAACGAAGGGTGATGTTGGCACAACAGCCGCCTTTGCAGAGGTGGAAGACCCATTGAGGTTTATTGGGACTGGTGCATTGCTTTGCTGCGATGATGGCTTTCTATTCTTGGAGCTTTTACCCTGATCGACAGAGAAAGATGAAGAAAGGCTCTTAGGAGCGACATTAGTATTTGTGACTGGACTGGGTCCCGAAATTTTAATCATTGAAGCATGTTTTTTGTAGTTGACAGGTATAAGATTTCTGTTGACCATAGATGAGGTTTTCCCAGAGCTGTTGTACTTGTTAAGATAAGAATACAAGTCCTTCGAGATTGTAACTGAAGCAGCTACGTGCCTCATTGACTTTGTTGACTCTATGGGGGCCACGGTAACACCACTATTTAAAATCAAGTTTTCCGTCCAAATTGAGTACTTTTGTAACTGAATTGACATGGCCGTATCAGTTTCCATGATCAGATCTTTTAACTCGGAGACAATTTTAGGCCTTTCCTTATTGATGAAAGTGCTTCTAAGGGAAGTAGAGTGATCAACTTTTTGTTTGTATTCAAGATCTGCGTTGTCTATCTTCCTCAATAACTCTTCCTCTTGCTCCTTAGTCGTCTTAGAACCACGTAAAGTCAGTTTCGTTTTTGTTGGATCTGTCATTCTAAGTTTTTCCCAGTCTTGGCACAAAGAATTATAGCGGCTCTGACTTTTCTCTGCAGCATGAATGGAGTCTGAGACGTCTTTCTCCAGACGTCTGCTATTTTCCTTTACACTCTTCCTCATCTTGGTCATGGTGAATAGAAGGGCACTCATTTCATCGTACATTTTTTGTAAAGCTGACACATAGCTTTTTTTGACCTTTGCTAGCTTGCCATCATATTCCAATATGTCATGAATCTTGCGTTTCAGAGAGGAACTACTAGTAGTAGTATCCATAAAGAAATGTCGGAACTGTTTACCCAACTCTTCCACATGCTCATCCTCAAAGATCACTTTTTTTCGCAAAAACTTGATGAACTCTTCACATGTCAGCAGGGACTGCTTTAATCGACCTAAAAGAGCATTGATTGCAACGTCTGAGTTCAGGACACTTTGAATCTCTGGTTTGTCTAATAGCTGGATATCCTGAGGTTCATCATCGGTAGCAACCGATCCCTTGGCAGCAGAAGACATCACAGTCACAGAAAATTTGCCAATTCAGTCTAAAGACCTGCTGGACCTCCTTTTTGTATTTTTATTTTAAAGTAATGTTAAAGATTTGATAATCAAAATACCAGATCAACAAAGCTAAATCGTTTATGCGGGCAGCGACTACGGCCACGTGAGGACAAGAAAATGAAATTCCGTAAGAACATACTGACGGTTAATACGCAAACGTAGCAAACGCCTGCTGAAGCTGGCGGGTTGTATATAGTACTTACTCAAACTTTGTATCCTGTTATTGCTGACTATCGTGTCGTTACAAGAGGGAAAAAAAATTCTAGAACCGTCATTACTAGCTGTCTGCTAATAACTATGCGGATCTCGAAACTCTTCCCCACAAATTGTACCTTTGAAGTTGACGAACAGGAAATCACAACGGGACCAAAAATTTGATACTGAAATGAGCACAAATTACGTTGGTGTACAAGCTACGAAAGTTGTGCGTCTTGCAATATCACTATGTGCACTTGATTGGATAATTTTCATGGAGAAGTAATAATTCATTAGTCTTTTTGCGAGAGAGTACTGGTTAGTTAAAGTCGCTCCGTCGAAAGCAGTCTTTCAGCCACTTATAGATCATCCTTATGAAAGGAAAAATTTTTATGGTATGCTTATAACATAGCGGAACGTAGTTGTAACGAAACCTAGACGCATTTCCCAGTTTAACTGAATTTTTACAGTACACAGTAGAAATTGCACTATAATATTATTGAATGAATGACATTAGCACGAGAAAATAACGTCACAAGTGATATACTAGATTATACATTTTTCAGCGTATATAAACTGAAAAATTCTCAGCTCATTGTTCGTCTAATACATACATTACTGTACATTTAAGAAATATCGTACTAAGCAGCTATCGACTGTCTATTAGGTAATGGGTTACCATGGATAATCGATAGATTGTGTTCTTGAGAAGTCCTGATGATAAAATATACTGTGCATAGTTCAACCGAATGCTTTAATGAAGATAAATTTTCCATCGATTTTAGTCTTTCGCTCCTATCTGAACGACTTCGCTAGTAAAAGATTAACTCTTGGGTTTTAATGCATACATTCTCACTGGATACAGTTCTGATGGAAGCCCCTTTTGTCTCTCTGTAGCTATGAGCTTCAATCCGCTCTGCTCAAAGATATGCTTCAGCTTACCATCTGACCTGGTAACTGAGGAATCTTGAGGATCGAAGTCATCATTGTCGGTTGGCGTATTGTTTTCTTTCACCACAATGGTACCATTGGGCTGTAGACCTGTGACACATCTTCGGAAAAAGGCGATGAGCTGCTCGTCAGGCAAATGACCCACGCACCATTGGCACCAAATAAGCCAATACTTGTTTTCTTCAGGGATCCAGTCTTGCATCCCAACGTCGTAAATTTGGCCGATTCTGTTTTCTTGTTTCAACTCCTTCAATTCGTCGCTCATTTGCTCAACGAACGGCTTCACCGGTTCCACCAAGTCTATCACTTCACAATATTTAGCCAAGAGATTCTTTGTGACCCTTCCAATACCTGCGCCAATGTCAACACCATATTTTCTATAGCCAGGTTCTACGAGCATTCTTGATTTCAATTTGCGAAGGAAATGGCTTGATCCTAAAACATCCATAGTGGGAACAACGGTTTGTTCACCGTATCCACCAAGCACACCACTAACAGTGGCTGGAGTATTGCTCCAATACTCAATCGCATCATCATAATTGATGTGGGAGTCGGGTATATCAGACATTTTGGTTTTTTCGAGCCTGCAGTAAGAATTTTTATTTTTAACGCTTCGAGATTAAACACAATAGTTAGTTGTAACAAATTGTCTGCAAAAATATACGCACAGATGCTCCACAAGAGAGCTTCAAGACCGATTGCACCATGACATCACTGAAAGACCACTTGATATTTTGTTTGTTGGATATTTACACAAATTTCCATTACCTAAATTATAGAGTAAAAGATTTTGAAGAATTGCAATATTGTTTTTCATACATTCTTTTCTGGCTCTCTAATGCTCCTAACACTCTGACTTGCCGTTTGCAGTTTTCATTATTTTCCCCACGAATAGATCCATTCTGCGGTATTCCTTATTTGTTCGTTCCAAAGATCTTTCATTGTCTCACTCATGGGTCTTGTCACTATAGTAACTTTCTTGGTACTGCACGGGGTACTAGGCTTAATATCCTCGCTGCCATCTATTATGCCTTGCACTTTGCTTCCAACTCTTCTCCATTGCGAATTGTTATAATAAAACCCATCTCTGTCCACAAAATAATAATAATATGAAGCCGCTAGGACACTCGAGACCACAGTTATAGAAGTTAGTTTCACAAGCTTGCTCATGTCCGGTTGCTTTACTGCTATTTGATCTAACCGATACAACGAAGGTCAACTTCCTGAAGTTCTTAATTGAGATCAGCACGTTTGAAGTGACAAAAATAACGTCGTAATATTGGTTGAGGTGCCTAAAGCTACATACACCTGCTAAGGGATCTTGAAATATTGCCTAATTACTATTCTAGCCAAATTAAATGAAATGAATAGAAGGTCACATTATTTCAGAATACGGTAACAAACCCAGTTGAGATTATGTATGTTTTTATAGTAGAACTGTTTAAAATAGAAAGTATCAGTTATACCTTCATCGAAAAACTTAAGCAAAATTGGTAAGAGATTTTTTTTTTTTTTATTTCTATCCTTCAAAAATCCAATATGCTCTCTCAGATAATAATTTATCCAAACATTATTTAACTTTTTTTCTTTTTTTTATAAAAAATAAAATAATCTTAAGATATCTACTCGATCTGAATTTGAATTTCGTTGATTAATTCAAGATTCCAAGCATTAGTTTCTGAAACACTGGATGACATTGAAGAGTATTCGAATTTTAACTCTAGCTTGCACTTTATGTTGGACCTCTCATTTTTTTGACTCCTTCGCAGTAGACTCTGACTCCACCTATCTCAGTTTCGAACGGATCACCTCAGAAGTCAGTTTGAAAAAACAAGATAAAATCAAGTTGATGAAAATATGAGTAAAGCGATGACTAGGTAGAGCGTCGAGGAGAACAATATATTTAAGTGCCAGAATGCTTTCTAGACTGAGTCGTAGTTCTAATTCGGTGCGTCTGATTTCCACTAGGGCCTCTTTAGCCGCTGCTGCCTCTAAGAACCAGGTGCTTCTTTCAAGACATGTTCCCGAGGTGGACCCAGAAATGTATGAGATACTGCAAGGTGAACGCAGTAGGCAAAAACATTCCATCACCTTAATACCCTCAGAGAACTTTACTTCGAAGGCTGTCATGGATCTGCTGGGCTCTGAAATGCAAAACAAATATTCTGAAGGCTATCCCGGTGAAAGGTACTACGGTGGAAACAAATTCATTGATAAAGCTGAGTCTCTTTGTCAAAAAAGAGCCCTGGAAGTTTTTGGACTGGATCCAGACCAATGGGGGGTTAACGTTCAGCCACTGAGCGGTGCACCAGCCAACCTTTACGCATACTCCGCAATTCTGGACACCGGTGATCGTCTGATGGGGCTTGACCTTCCAGATGGCGGACACTTATCTCACGGTTACCAAACTGCATCAGGCACCAAAATATCTTTTATTTCCAAATATTTCCAAACGATGCCCTACAGAGTGGATCCTAAAACTGGGTTAATCGATTATGCAACTTTAGAGTTGACATCTAAATTGTTTAGGCCAAAGGTTATTGTTGCCGGAGCTTCTGCCTACGCCAGAGAACTTGATTACAACCGCTTTCGAGAGATTGCAAATTCCTGTGGCGCTTACTTAATGAGCGACATGGCTCATATTTCTGGGCTAGTCGCTGCTGGCGTCACTGAATCGCCTTTCAAATACTCTGACATTGTGACTACTACTACCCACAAATCGTTGAGAGGTCCCCGTGGAGCAATGATTTTTTTCAGAAAAGGAATCAGGAAAGTAACTAAGAAAGGAAAGGAAATTCCATATGAATTAGAGAAAAAGATCAACTTCTCAGTGTTCCCAGGTCACCAAGGTGGCCCTCACAACCATACCATATCTGCCTTAGCTGTTGCATTGAAGCAAGCATCCACCCCAGAGTTCAAAACATACCAGAAACAAGTAGTGGAAAATGCGCGTGTCTTCGGTGAGGAATTAATAAAAAAGGGATTCAAGCTCGTTTCCGGTGGTACGGACACTCATTTAATATTAATCGACTTGACTCCCCTTGGCATCGATGGTGCCCGCCTAGAAGCAATTTTGGAACGCCTAAACATTGCAGCTAATAAGAATACTATTCCTGGTGACAAATCTGCCTTGTTTCCTTCCGGTCTTAGAGTAGGAACCCCCGCAATGACCACCAGGGGCTTTGGTGCAGCCGAATTTTCCCAAGTCGCTGCCTACATCGAGATCGCCGCTAAGCTGGCTGCTCGCTTAAAAAACCAAGAATCATCTGATAACAAAGACTCCAGATCCAAATTGGACAACTTCAAACAGTTGTGTCATGATTCTAGCGAAGTTCAATGTTTGGCACAAGAAATTTCAGAGTGGGTGGGACAGTACCCAGTCCCCGGTGAGATTTAAATCTTTTTCCGTGTTTTCTTATTTTTTTTTTATAAATACTTATTCTAACAACTGCATGATTGTTTCCGACTTATTTTAAATGGATCAACTACTGTATCCTCGACGTCTTCCTGTTTAACGAATTTTTCTGGTACTACGTCTTCGGCCAATTTGTCAAATAGTTCAATTACACCTTCTCCAGTTTTAGCGCTCACCAAAACAAACTCGTGGTCAGTGTTATTATCTAGTGGTTCGTGATCCAAATCTACCTTGTTACCTACCACAATAACATGAATATTCTCCTCAGGTCGGTCATTATTACAGTATTCATGGAGCTCATCGATCCAGCTTTGAGCTTTTCGCAGGCTATCGGGTTTCGTTACATCAAATACAACAAGCGCAGCATCTGCATTTCTATAATATATCGGGGTGAGCGATCTGTACCTCTCTTGGCCTGCTGTATCCCATATCTCCATGTTCACTTTCTTCAATACCCCATTTTCAACCGAAAGATTTATAGTTTTGGTGAAAAAAGCTGCGCCAATAGTAGCATTGGTCTTTTGATAATTGCCTGTAGTGTATCTTGTTACAATTGATGTTTTGCCAACGGATGACTCCCCAAGAAGTACCAGTTTCAAGTTAGCTATGTGTGTTTCCACTATAGTCATATTGAAAGGCCTTAAAATTTTTGTAAAGGCACCCAAAACCTGCAAAGCATGCTCTTGAGACTCAACTGAAGCCATCCATACCCAGAGTCATCTCATCTCCTATACGGGAGATTGTTTTTTCTGTCTCTGTAGAAGATGGTGAAGTTACCCGCAAAATCAAAGAACAAAAGCGCAGGCTAACCGCTATCCTCAAGAGAAGACTCATGGCTTTGGTGAGGAGATATTAAGAATCTTTCCTCTACTAACTTATTACCATAGGGTCACATATGCAATCTGGATAAGCTTCAACAACTACGATTCACACAGTGTAAATTTATCGAAGGAGGAAAAATAATCAAATGATGTACTTACTAAAAGCCGCATGACTGGGGCTAGGAGACTAATTTGTCAACACAAGCAGCTGTATTTGACAGCAAAAACCTAGTAGTAAACAGTACGGAGCGCTTACTGAAAAATTACCTTCGAAACCAGAAATCCAGCTGCCTTTTAGAGCTCGTCAGGACGCTCTGGGAAAAGATGCATAGCTAAGTGCATACCGCGAGTTGCTGACATTGAATGCAGTCCCAAAAAAGTTTGCTTCTCGCTCAGCGCACATTATCTCGTGATATATCTGCGACCCCTGATCATTAGTCAAGAAGTACTCTTTCTAAACCTAAATGAGAAGACGAACAGTAGTATGTCGCTATCATACTGCAACTTTAACTGACAAGCTAACATGGTAGATGAATTTAAGATACTATTTCCACCATTTTCTGGGTTCTCATGCTGATTCTTCAATGCAAAGAGAGCGGAAAAACGTGACGAAGGGATTTGTTGAGTCACTTATTCCTGAACGAAGTAGTCACCAAATACTCTTTTACGTCTCAATCAACCTTTAGACTTCGGGATGGGAATCTGAGCAAGCATACATCGCCACATAATCACGGCAATAGAGTCTACCTCCATCTAAAGGCGTTCTGCGTAACCCAGGTGACTCTTCTCATAAGTTAATATTGATTCACGGACGAGGAAAAAATAGAAACAAGACGCAGAACTGGTCCCGACGGCCATGCTTCAGAAGTGTTCAGGTATAGCAAATACTCCACCAGTGCACTTGTGTTCTACAATTGAAAAATTTCCCTTACTGAAGTACCAATTGGGCACAAGAGTTTCATTTGACATGCTAAAGGCGCGATATGAGGGCGATTAGCGAGTGACTTAATCTCAACTATATCAGCCTATGTCCAACATTGGCCAAATTTGAAAGGATAAAAAAAAAGCTGGTTATCTTGTCTTGGGGAGGAGCAATTCACGGATATCTTTCGTCTTTTACGTCTGTAGAAGCTATTCTTTTCTCGTTATAGTATATTCTCGCTTTGCCGGCGGGACAATATCATCAGGCGAATTGTCTTGAGCGGTGCGAGTTACTATTTGAGGAATAGTAAAAGAATTGAGAGCACATAGCTAAAAGGGAAGTGTAATGTCATCGCGTTCTAATGCGGTGTTTGGCGTAAGTCAAGCTGGATTACGTTGACGCGTAGGAGCATGTAGGTGATTACGTGTATATATACTTGGAGATATTTGATATGTCACGTGTATTTGGGCAGAATTTTATTTTCAGTTGTTAAGAGAAGTTAAAGACGTTTAATTAGAAGGGACGCAGAGCTTTAACCATTGTTCCATTACAAGTTCAAAAACGGATAAATCGCCAATCGGTCCCAAAATGTCTAGTCCACCTGGTCAATCAACTGAGAAGAGGATGCGTGCTATCGATAGATTGGATCAGCATATGATTAAGAGGTCCAAAAGTAATAATAGGGCTTCTTCACCAGTACCGTTTTTATCATGGATCACACAGAAGCTTCCTCCACCATCTTCTTTGCTAGGTCAACGCGATGCACCCACTCAAACTTCACCTAGTCCCAAGCGAAGGAAAACCCGTAGTCTGAGCCCTTCTAAGATAGCGGAACCGCGGAACAGCCATGTGGGGACTATTCCAGACGAAAATAGGTATGGCACTGGTGCCAATTCCTCCCCGATTAAAAAGAGTGTTGCGTTCTCAGATAAGTTGGAATCCTCTCCCACACAAAGGTCGCCAAGGTCTTCACCAAGGCCTACTTCGGTTAGCAAACCGTCTAAGTCTATCCTGAGAAAAAATGCTGATACTGTTAGAAAAAGTGCCAATGACGTAACTGTAAGAAGGTCGGAATTAATGCTTACCTCCCGTATAGGTTCAGCAAGCTTAGAAAATAATAGTGGTGCAGTCGATCCGCACAGCGTAGACTACTGGGTTGGCGGGGAAGTGCATAGCATGCTAGAGTTTAACAATGTTCACGAATTCAAGAATATAGTGGAAGGAGGTTTAAAATTTTTGTCGCAAAAAGATGCAGTGTCTATTACCAAAAGATTTGAGATCTATGCCACATTCAACAATATTATGCCTGTTATCCCGGGAAAAGGCTCAAGCGAAATTGCGGAAAGAAAAATTAATGTATTAATAGACCACATGGATATTGTAGTAGACGTCTGTCTATCGCATCTAGAGGAGGAGCAAGAAAAGCTACTATCGACCAATAGTAAAAAAGATCCTTTTGTTTCTAGATTGTACGTTCAGATTGTTCGGTTTTTGAACTCAATCCTTTCTAACTTCAAGATAATAAAATGGCTCACAAATAAACCGCAGTTACAACTTAAATTCAAGAGTATCTATCGGTATTCCATAGAGGCTTTAACTCATAATAACACAAATAAAGTTATCGTTGCTGCACAAGTTGCCTTTTTGGGAGATGTTAAATTTGGCAGTTTTTTTCTTAACGATGAGGAACTTACTAGTATAATTCATACTATTCCAACGATCAAAGAAATTCAAAGTACTAACTTGATTTGTGAAAAGTTAATATTGATAAAAAATCTACTAGCAAAATATCCAAGGCTTATGATAGAAAACGTTTCCCTTTGGTTATGCGGTGAAGTACTGCCTCGAATTTTGATAGATAGCGAAATAAACTGCTCCAAGATAGTTTTAACCGCTGTTTCTACGATTTTAGATCTTTTGAAGAAATGTCTGGACGTGTCCAAGGGACATGAGGATATTTACAACTCTGTTCAAATTTGCACTGTTAGAGAAGTTGTTCCTGCCAAACTTTTGCCCAAACTACTGCCATCACAAAATGATCCAGAGAATATCATCAGTCAGACACTGGGTCAGCTACTGCGAAAACAATTGAAGTACCTGATTTTGGTTAAGCAAGAGTACAAGTTGGCAATGGACCTCTGGCTAGCGATGACTGGTCTTCTTTATAATAGCACCGACAGACTACAGCAATTAACATCAGCAACTGATAGGGAGTGGTTAGATCTTAACTTCCTTTGTTTCCAGGCGGAAGATCCTCAAGCTAAGTTGTTAGCGATAAAGGTTTGGCGAATACTAACTTATTCCATTTGCAGCCATTTGGAAACATTCTCTACTGAGAACCTGAGAATAATCAAACTATTGCAAAGGCCATTCACTTTCTCTAGAGAAGATGAACATGATTTCAACATTATGGAGGGGCTGCTGTTCCACTTAACAGGTATCATATACACGGCGTTCAGTGGTACTAACAATCTGTCAAGCACCAAGTTCGATTTATTTTGGGAACACCTTGTAAGACCAATATATGTGGAAAGAATATTAATATCACAGAGCATACAGCTAAAGGCTAGAGCTAATGCGCTGCTATTAAGATTACTAGGAGGCAAGATTGCTGAGCCACAAAATAAGCAGGTATGCAAGAAGATTGTTCATTCCATCAAAATCATTGCCTCAGCTGGCGTCACTGCACGTGATATTCAACCGCTACCTTTAAACGTTATAAAGTCAAGTTATGAAGCAATAAAGGTTTTAGTATTTCAAGCGATCGAAAGTGATTCTTCGAATTTGTGTCAAAACTTCGATTTAATAACGGCTTTATTGAAGCTGCTGCCCAACAAGTTTGTTGACAAAGAACACCTTCGTGAATTCACAAACGCGATTTTTGAAGTTGCAATTCAAAGGAAAGAAGATCAAAATTTGGCCGAAATGTTTATACAAATAACTTGCTGCTTAGCAACTCAATTTGCGACTCTATTTTTCAATGAGATGAAAATATTCGAGGAATATCTGAGCAAATTTGGCTTCATTTTATTGGCAAACGGCGAAACGAAAATTAAACTTTTGAAAGAACTCATCGTTGGATTGAGAGGTAAAATTTCTGAATTTTTCATAATAGAGGCATTTTTGCAGCAAGGAGATCTTTCAACTAAAGAATATGTGTCTAACTGGATTGGATCTATGCTTTTGTCTCCTACAATGCCTCATGAGCATTTCAGCAGTCTAGTGAATATTGTCACTCTAATTCCTACCACCGAAGTTCTGGAAAATTTTCTGAATCTTTCTTCCAAAGTTACGTATGATGTTGACCTATTCAGCTTGCTGAATATTCAGAATTGGGAAGTTCAAGGAATAATAATTTTTGTCAAGAACTCCATTTTGAGGAATCATAACGCCATAAAGCCTGAATTAAATTTGTTTTTACAAAGTGTCCTACCAAATAGCACGCCAATTTTTTCCGAAATGTTACCATTTTTGTGCGGAGCCAATCACTACAATATAGTGCGTTACACGTTAACAAAAAGTCCAAAATTTTTGAATCTAACCACTTCCGTCGACAAAAAATCTTTCGATGAAATTCTGCCGTTAGAAATATTACCCGTTTTTTTACAATCTCTTTCCGATTACCAAGATACTATTCAACTTCGCATCCTGCAATGGTCTATGGAACATAATCAGATCAATATGCTTTTCGGTCATTATGAAACACTTGAACATTATCTATTCAAAAAGGAATATAACACCGAGGAATCTTCACGAAGAAACCAGCTTCTCTTAGATTTACTTTCCTCACTCCTTGTCGGAAAAAATTGGCTTTATATGGGCAAAATCATCCAAAGCTGCATGAAGAATGGACAAGCGAGTCCTGTCACAAAGACTTTTTCTGAGAATGACCGGGAGTCACTATTCTGGCTTACACCTGTTACATTGGCTTCAATGATTAACAAATGTGGGTCCCTCAATTCTTCACTGATCGAAGTTATCAAAAAATGTTTTTCCAGAAAACCAGTTGACTTCAATATTGAGCTAACAAGGGAGCTGATAGATCGCAACGAATCTCAAGTATTTTTTCTTTGCGGTAAAGAAGTTGTGGCTTTTTTTACTGTTAGGTCGAGAATGTTTCCCTTGAGCGAACAAGATGCTATTTCAGCTCTCTTTGAGATGCTTATGACTTCACTAATGTGCCAAAAGGATTCGTTGATACTTGATTTTGTGCAAGAATTATACGCAAACATTCCGCAAGAGTGCGACAGTCACTTACTAAAAATTTTGATTATCGCTGTTAAAAAACTCCAAGCCAAAGGAAAGCATCTAAAGAAATATGATCGTTACCATCGCATTTCAGGAGAATTACTTTCAATTCTTTCAAATTTAACTATTACATCGGAAAACGTTGGTTCAAAAGATGACAGTGCACGAGAAACCTCTCAAAACAATGAGTCCAACTTTACGGAAAAAATTTCAAAGATTTCTATGGATCCGAAAAGTAATGCGGTAGATTCTCATGACAGGCTCGAGATTCAAGTGTATGCGACGCAAACCAAAGCTACCCAAATAGAGGAACCCGTGTCTCTTGAAAAAAAGAGCAAGAATGATGAAGGGCGGCATATTTCCAGTGACCATTCTGTGGCAGAAAATAGGGACCTTTCCGAAGAGACGACCATACAATCTAATATCAATTATAATAAGGAAGGCCCTGAAGATACGACTTCCATTAACACTGGAAAGAGTGCAAGCCAAAATATCTTAGAAGTCCAAAAATCCAAAGTTTCCAAAGTCGAAAGCACGGATATTGCTTTTGTAAGCTCTCCAAGCTGTCAAAAGACTCTGTTCGATAGGGATTCTTCTACAAATGTTACTAAAACAAACGATGCAGTTTTGGAATCGACAGCTTCTTTAGAGAGAGGTGATGATTTTGCTCCAGTCAACGTGGCACCAAAAGATGATTTTTTAGAAAAAATGGAGGAAAAGATAAAAATAAAAAATCAAGAATCCTCAGAACCAATTAAAGGGATAGAAGAGAATCATAAAGATGTGTCTCAAATGTCGCAAATTCGTATTCCCATTTTCAATTCGTCAAAACTTCAAAACAAATTGGACCTAGAAGGTCCGAGAAGTGATAAGGGAAAGGAAACTCTTCGAGAAGCAAGGGATACTTCCGTTGGTAAAGCATGCGATAGGGATGCGAAACACTCACAAGGCGCTGATTTAGAGAGCTCTCAGGAAGACAATGAATCCCACAATGTAGATAATACTTCCAAAGAGGATTATTCTAAAGAGCCTACTCCAATTTTAAGGCTTCATTTCCCCTCCAAAAAGGCGCGCAAATTAGTTAGTAGACTACGAGGATTTACTGTTGAGGATGTGTCCAAGATCTCTCCAGAAGAGAAACGCAATTTGCGAATTGAGCTATTGGATTTTATGATGAAATTAGAACACGAATCGTTGAATGGAGAATTTTGATGGCATTATCATATGGCCATATATTTTTTTTTTTGTTTTTTGTTTTTTGTTTTTTGTTTTTTGCTTTTTTTTTATTTTTTTCTTATCAGTGTTACTTTTAATGTTACAATTCCTGGAGAAATGTAGACCCATCCCAAGTTGAATAACTAATTAATATATAAAGCACAAATTATTCAGTTGGGAATTAGAACGAGGTCTCTGCATAGTAGGGCAATTTTTTTGAAGAGTCTTCTCCATTCGAGAGGGTCCCCGGATTTCTTTTCGAAACTAATACTTTTCAAGTTTCCTTCTATCAGCACAATGGAAGCAAAACCATAGAGGTTAGCCCCTCTCCTATCCATCGCCCTTATGTTCATGTGCAGCGGAAAAGCCTTTTCATGTCCCAATTTTTGACACAAACTTAGGAAATTCTCATGCAAATTAGGCCTGACATTAATTCCTGAGAATTGTAAAGCGTTTTCTAGCGTCGGGAGCACCAATTCCATCTCTTCCAAAGTATAAAACTTGGTAAGCTTCATAGGGTTGAAATAAAAATTACCATGGCGTGATAAGTTATCATTGCAAAATTGCAACGCCGCTACATCATTTCTGATGTGATGAGCCCAATCGACCTCCTGCGTCAACATTATGTCACTGCCATGCTCATTCCGCATTAAGGGTCCTTGCGTCATTGCCATTGAGTTATTCTTCAAAGAATCATGCTCAATGGCTGTAATGTCGGTATGTACAGGCTGTGTCGAACTACGCCCGCTATGATCTTGAGTAAATCTCAAATAATCATTGTCACTTAGAGAAACTTTTAACTTGGAGAATAGTTTTCTGGCCAGCGCTACAGGATCGCCACAGAGACCATCGTTCTTACAAAAGCTGACTTTTGAAGTAAACCAAGGATGTTTTCTTATACGTTGCAAGGAAACTCTCTTCGACGGGTCCGGTTGCAGAATTTTTCTTAACAAATTCAGATGCGTAAAATCGATTCTCGCCCACGGTCCAACGTTCAGATTTCCATTATTTTTCATGAAGCACTCAAAATTTGTATCTTCCATTACGGGTAAATCCCAAGGGATTTCGCCCGTCAAAATAACAAACAGCAGCACTCCAATAGACCAAATATCTGTAGTATCAGCGTAATATTCTTGATGTAGAATCTCAGGGGCCATGTATTGCGGTGAACCCCGTTGGTCCATATAAACACGGCGGCTACCGTCTTGCCGTTTAAATCTTGAAGCCAGACCAAAATCTGCCAGCTTTAAGTTCCCATTCTTATCCAAAAGGATATTTTCTGGTTTGATGTCTCTATGTGCCACACCACATTCTTCGTGTAAATAAGATATTGCACGTACTAATTGTTGAAAGTAAAATTGAGCAACTTCAGAGTCAACACCGACATCTGGCTCAATTTTGTCAAACAAATCACCCCCCTCTGCCATTTCCATAGCAATCCATAGATAATCTCTCGATATATTGCAATCAATAATCCGCAAAACATTCATATGTTTCGAGCACTTCGATTGCAAAATTACTTCTCCAACAACATCTTTATCGCTTAAGCCATACTTCTGGCATGTAGGAACGTGAACAAACTTCACAGCTATAATCACACTTGGATCCACTCGGAGGGAAGCGCTCTTCACGCACGCAAACGTTCCGTGCCCAATAGTGTCACCTAAGATTACATCTTTGATTACAGGGAGAGGGCAATAATCGATTTGGTCCATGCTGACCAGCAGCGATGATATTGGAGTCTCAGTTCACTAAGCTATAAATCGTTGTTTCAATAATTGTAAGCAATGCTTCTTGCTTCGCTTTTCCATCATGTGATGGTGAATGTCGTTGTTTGTTTATTTTTTTTTCGGGTTTTCTTCAACCAATCTTCCAGAGACGAACATAAAAAAACTGGCAGAAGCTCGGACATATCTCAAGGGTTCTAAAGGTTCTAATAAGAGTGGTTTGGTGATTGCAATGCCTAGTAATTTGTTTATCAGTTCTGTGGAGGAGGCTGTGTCACTTTCTCTAAGTTCCCAGAAGTGCCTTGTGGTGTATAATGCCCTTGAAGACGACAGCTGGTTAGACACATGGTTGAAATCAGATTCTTTGCTTGAGCTTAGAGATAAAGCAATATGGCTTAAGCTGAAGCGCTCTAGTGAACAATTCAAATATTTTGAGCAACTTTTTCCTTCTGTGGTGGTCCCTAGTATCTACGTAATTAAGGATGGAAAGATTGTGACAATAATCCAGGGTGATAAAGCCAACACAAAGCAATTAGTAGACGCGCTAGGTGTGTCTTTGAGAACTCATAGTACCGATAAAAGAAGTTTTAAGGATCAAGTGGCAGAGACTACACAGCGAAAACATTTAGAAGAAGTGAGAAAGCAGAAACAAATTGAAAAGGAAGAAAAAGAGAGGATATTAAAATTGGTCAAGGCAGATAGGGCAGAACGAAGAGCTTTTGAGAATCGTCCCAGCTCTGAAGATAATATAAACTCAGAAGTGCATGACAATATCAAAGATATGCAAAGATTGCATGCTAAGACTTGCGTATTAATGATAAGATTGACGAACAGCAGTACTTTGACTAGTCAGTTTGATTCTCAGCAAAGTTTAAACGACGTCCGCAAATGGGTTGATGAACATCGTACTGATGGGGACTGCCTATATGCATTTCATAGAAGCATCCCTCGGGTGACATTTGCTGAATCGGATGAGCTGAAAAGTTTGGAAGCACTGGAATTGCTTCCACGGTCTGTGCTCTTACTGAAACCGCTAGAAAATTCCTTTACTAACGTGGCAGAGGCTAGAGGTCCTGGCCTTTTGGGTAAAGTTTTTACCGGCCTTTCTAGCTGGCTAAGCGGTGGCAACAGTGCGGTTGGTGTGTCAGAAGAAGAGCGCACAGAGCATATGGAGGAGAGGGATGCTGATTCGAGTGGTGTTCGCGTCAGCACTAATGGAATGACAACTCAAGAAAGTGAAATATCTCCACACGCTTCCGTGATAAATAATGAAGATTCAATAATGGACTCGCCAGTTTCTTCTAGGTTTGAATCTCCTGCTCCTTCGGTTGCGGAGCCTCATATTAATCCAAACCCATCTGATTTAAATTTACCATCGAGATGTGTTACCCCAAACATTTACCAATTTGTCAATAAGAACGATGATGAAAAGGAAAAATCCACATATAACGGAAATGCAATCAAGCTTGAAAAAAAAAAGGATGATGAATAATGTATACTACAAACAAACCTGAATGACAGGAATTATTTATAGGACAGATAGTGAATCATTAATATTCGGAAACAGCTGTTCAGGATTATTCTTCGTTTTTTCTGCCAAAGTTAATCCGTCCCGATCCGATTTTTGGCCACCAATTTTTAATTGAGCCAACTTATTCAGCACATCTGAGTTTTCATCTTGTCTCTTTTCTGGATCTTCAATACTTTTCTTTATCTGTTGATCCATTTTTGACAATTCAGCATTTAGTTCATTATCGTCGATTGACTCATTTGTACCCGCCAATAAGGAGCCAATTTCGTCTGCCTGCTCGCGATGTTCTTTAAGATCATCCAGAATGTCTTGCACCTCTTCTACTGAAGAAGAATATTGTTTTATGGATTTCATTGTTTGATTTACGTCGCTAAGTGTGCTTACCAGGACTTCGTTTGTAATTGTCAACTCAATCTGTCCTTTTATCTCCTGCAAATTGGTTTGGTAATCCAATAGTCGAGATAGATGTTTTTCTGCCAGCTTTCTGGCCTGTAGATAGCCTCTTTGTACATTCTTTGGCGCTCGTTCTTTCACCGATGTGTACAGCAATTTAGAGTATTCTGATCTTTCACTTTCCATTTTGTCAACTTGGCTTTTAATGTTAAAGAGAACGTTCTTTAAATCTGCAATCCTTCTATCGTTCTCCGTTAAAGTTTCGGATGCTAATGAAGGGTCAATTATCTTCACGAAATTATCCCCCAAGAGAATATTCTTTTTGTAGGTAGCCAAATAAAATAAGATAACATCTTTCTCTTCTTTCTTCACGCACTCAAAAAAATTTGTCTTTTGGAAAAACTCCTTCAGAGGAAACACCAAGTCCATTATTCCAGCAGCATTGTCTCTTATAGTTTCATGGATTCTATCAGCTACCTTCTTGCACTTTGCCTCGACATTAGGTCTAACAATCAGTCGCAGTTTTTGTAGATACAAACCTTCTTCGCTAGTTCTACTTTTTAAAAACCGTTTTTTGCCTATCCCTAACCATTGAATGAACTTAGAATATTCTTTGGTATACATTGTATGTCCATAAAAATCCTGGCTTGAAACAAGATATCCTTCTTCTAGTAAGGAATCGATCACGACATCTAAACTCTTTGGAATGCCATAAATATCTCTGCTTAGTTCCTGAAGAGTCTCCGGCCCACATTCAAATAAACAGTTTCCTTTCAAGTATCGACTTTTCAAGTATTCTTTCCAAGTGCCAATATTAGCTATGTATCCATCAGGATTTAGTTCCTTCAATGGTCGAAAATCTTTGTACAAGGAACTTAACCTTGATTGAGGTAGCTCCATGGTTAGTAATTTATCGAGTGTTTATGAGTTTTGTCTTGAGTGCTATGATTTCAATGCAGAAACGATAGTAGAAATCTCATTAAGTACGTTTGAAATTTCAACATACCACGATTACACGACGATTGAGTGAATAAATCATCGCTTGGATATCTGGAACGCAGACACCTTAGCGATTGGCAGCATCTGAATCTTGCACTCGACACTATTGAATTTGAAATAAATGAGTCTTTTTTTCAAATCTCCTTTGGATATCGAGATTTTACTGGATGGTGAAGAATCAAGAAAGCATGTTGAAGTTGCTAGTAACTCTACCTCCAATTCCAAGACACTCAGAGATCGTTTACCGCTTTATGAAGACGGTGAGAGCATAAGCGGAATTGCCACTTTGAGAGTAAAAGAAGGCAAGCGAGTGGAACATTTAGGCGTGAAAGTGTCCGTCATAGGTTCCATTGACATGATCAAAACGCACAACAGCAACGGATCATCGAAACGACTAGCCAATGCCGGCACCGGCTTATCTGATGGTAGGAAAAACACAGTAGAACAGTTTCTGTGCTTTAGTTATGATCTTTGTCCCGCAGGAGAACTACAGCACTCTCAAAGTTATTCGTTTCTATTCAAGGACTTGGCCAAAAGATACGAATCATATCGTGGTAAAAACGTGGATGTTTCTTACTACGTGAAAGTTACTGTGATACGCAAATCTGCAGATATAGCCAAGCTGAAAAAATTCTGGGTATATCTATACAACAATGTGTCACCTCCAGCTACGGCAGTGATAAATCAGAGACAAGCAGAAAATGGTGATGAAGGCACTCTGGCTCGGAATGAGCCGAAACCTGTAAAATTGGATATAGGTATTGAAAATTGTCTCCACATCGAGTTTGAGTATTCCAAGTCCCAGTACAGTTTAAAGGAGGTGATAGTGGGCAGAATATATTTTCTTTTGACGAGGCTTAAAATCAAACATATGGAGCTGAGTTTAATTACCCGAGAGTCGTCTGGCCTACAACCTTCTAACTACCTGATAGATTCGACTGTGATCCGATATGAAATCATGGACGGTTCACCAGTTAAGGGAGATACTATACCAATAAGGCTGTTTTTAGGGGGATATGAATTGATTCCAGATATGAGTTGCAATTATTTCAATATCAAGAATTATTTGAGCCTAGTGATTATTGATGAAGATGGGAGAAGATATTTTAAGCAATCAGAGATTGTACTATATAGGTCAAGGTAAAAAATCCGTTAGAAGAAAAAAACATTTCTCTGGCCCTAAGCCAGTCATATTTTAGTCTTGCTTGCATTATGTTTATCTCTTCTGTAAATTCTATTTCCTGTCATCTTCGCGTCAACATGATATACTTCTTCGCATAAGAAGCAATAGAAATATGTCGTCCGCTCGTGATGTTTCATTGACCGTTGTTAGGGATGTTGCCAAGTTTTCTTATTGATGATATCTTCTTTAAGATTCACTTTATTAAGAAATAAGTAAATAACATATGCATTGGCAGAAAATTCAATGAGCCGTCAGATTCATGAGCAATTGTGCTAAGGTCTGCTGAAGACTTTTCGACATCCCTCTTGTCCTTGCCTAATGCTCTTTTTCTCTCAACGTGAATTTACTCAGTGCAGTACATCTGGCATTGCAGCGACGAGGGACTGCTTTGCATTATAATGTGCCGAAGTTCTCATGGTGCCCATGGTACTTTCGACGAAGTTTCGCTAGGACTCTTAAGTTCGCTAATATTGTTTGCAATTGGATCCCTATGCATTGCGCTGGTCGGACTATACCACCAAGACGAGGCGGTGTTGATAGTCATAGCATGTTCGACGATTCTTCATGGGTTGACGTCGTTTCCCTTGTCCCTATTTTTTTCCAACACTCACACTCAGGCCTTTTTTTTTAAGTTCCTCTGCATTTTCTTTCAACTCATTACTTTAGGGGCCGCTGTTGAGTATTTCAACCATACAACTAAGCATACCATAGTAACAGAGACACACCTCCATGGTAACTTATTGATTAGCATTGATTCTCTGCTTCTGTGCTCTTTTTTCATCAATGGCTTCAATGTAGGTTATAAAAGTTTGATATGTTCACACTCCGAAGGTAAGGTAGCTAAGGACTTTGATGAAAGGGAACAATTCACTCCAAAACTTCACGATAAAGTAGAAAAGCATATTCCGTTGAAAAATTCAGCTCAAACACTGACACCTGACATGGATGTTCTGCGAAATTTGCATCAAGTGCCTACGTGGAATGGAGGGCAGGCAACGCCGGAACAGTCGGCTGAGGAGAAATCGCTACCGTCCGTTATCCAGCATAGGTTGGAGTCAATGAATGTGCATAAGGCTACCACAAAGAATTTGGGTAAAGTCTCTCGCACCAGTAGAATTCCACAATTAAAATCCGTAATGACTAGTCCTAAGTTGAGAAGGCCGTTTGTATTCAAGTTCAGCTCTCCGAAGGGACTTGGAATCAAGTCCTCGTCGAAGACTAAAAGGAGTGAGGGTACCCAGCTGCCACAAGATTCGAGCAATAGGGGTGCGAGTAACCGTTACATGAGTAGACTTTCGACGATACCTGATCTATCGCGTAGTATGTTAAATTTCAGTTCCTCATCTCAGGGTTGCAATTCTCCACGCAGAGGGGACAAAAGTACAGATTCTGTACTGGAATCAGCACAATGGAGGATCCAGAGTAGACGAACCTCCTCGATACCAGCCATAGAATTAGAAAGAAGCGCGGTCGAGAGAATTAACAGTGCACTGTTACCTCCGTGTCTTAAAGTTACTGAATCTTTTCAGCAGTCGCCAAACCCATCGCTACTTAACGTTCCTATGAGAAATTTAGCCCCAGCGACACCAGAGGATAGCGTGCAAGATAGCATAGAAAGAAATGATTTAGAGGATATTCCACAGATTCCTCAAACACTGGATGAAAGTTTGAACAACTTCTTCGCAGAACACAATAAGCCAACGATGGATATACCACAGAATGTTACCATGGAAGATTGGGAAAAAGGTAAAGACATGTTCTTGAAAAGGGCTGCTAGTCTGCAGAAGGGTGCAGGCCTGTTGCCCGCCTTTCAATTTGATAATGAACAGGTGAATGCCAGCGCAGTAAAACCAGAACTGCATTCGAAGACAAATTTTAGCTTTCCACTTCAAAAACCGCAAGAGCCACAGCCTAAATTTGAAGATAACAATTACGATACCATCAGTGCACTAGAAGAATACTTCCGAGACATAGGACAGCATGCCGAAGAAGAAAGCGAGAATATGCAGAATGGCTTTCAGCATCACAATAATTCCTCCTCGTTCAATACAAAAAGATTATCAAGAGAATTGAAAAGGACTAGCACGAAACACTCTCCCACAAAATCTATTATCTCCATGATTAGTGGGAGGGAGAGTTTGGGTCACCATAGATCACAAACACTACTTGCGAATGCTAATACCACTGACGGTATCGTCAACAATTCCCCATCTAAGTCCTCGCCTAGCAGATCTCAAAGGTTAAAACGAATGGGTAAAAAGCTGTCCCTTTCAAACATTTCTGACACTATGATTAGCATGGGGGCTAATATGGATGGTAGCAACGAATTGCCTTTCCACAACGGCCATCCAAGAGGTAAAAGTTTTGACTTCAGTTATATTCACACTCTTCAGAGCAGCCATTCACCGACAAAATCAGCATCTGGGTTATCTTCAAACCACGGTTCTGTCCGCAAGGACAGGAGACATAGCGTTGCTACTGAACGTGGGCTTGCAACAATCACCTCTCCTTTTGGTCAACCTAAGAATAATGCAGCAATAAGTGAATGCAAAACTCCACCAATTAGGTCTATGTCTGGGAAAGTCAGTGAATTCTCTACTGAATCTGTCACTGATTACCCAGACATCGTTATGAGTGAATACGATAGAGAAAGGTGGAACACCATGCTCAGCCTGAAGATGATCGATTCTCGAGGGCAACTAAAAATTGCCCCAACTGTGGGAGTCGCAGAGTGAGATGCGACGCATATTAATTAGACTCATCAGATAGACATACGATACATGCTAAATACCCCTTTGTAAGTTTTGTATCATGATATTATTTTTATGAAGGCATTTAACTTACATGTCCGTTTTTGACGATTTTTTCTGAAAAATTTCAAGATTTGATGCGATGAGCTCAACCAAACACTTTAGTTGTCATAAGGCCAAAATTTGCGCACCATACTGCTAGAGCATTATGAGTAGCGAAGACCTCTTTGGTGTATTCAATGAGGAGCCTGCAAAACTTCCAGAAATATCTGCGACTTCTCTAGAAGACAATGACAGTAAGAAGGGCCAACAAGATAGGAAGCATCAATTAGAGGGCAACGAAGTTGAAAGCAAGACTAACAAGAAGTTCAGGCAAAGTAAATCATCTGGAGAGGGAAAAAAGAAAGAACTTGTGCCAGTCGTGACAGATGCTTTTGAACAGGAGGCTTCGCGAGAGGTTGATCCCTCTGCGGGTCTAATGAATACTGTTAGTGACCAATTAGAGCAGGATGGGAAGATCAAACTTATGCATCAAGTACGTCATCAAGTTGCATTGCCGCCAAACTATGATTATAAGCCAATCAGTGATCACAAAAGATTGAATGAAGCTCGTACCTATCCATTCAAATTAGATCCATTTCAGGACACTGCTATTTCTTGTATTGATAGAGGTGAGTCAGTACTTGTTTCGGCTCATACTTCTGCTGGTAAGACTGTAGTGGCAGAGTACGCCATTGCGCAGTCCTTGCGTGAGAAGCAGAGAGTGATTTATACTTCACCAATAAAGGCTCTTTCAAATCAGAAATACAGAGAGTTGTTGGCAGACTTTGGTGATGTTGGTCTGATGACTGGCGATATTACTATTAACCCTGATGCTGGATGTTTGGTGATGACTACAGAAATTTTAAGAAGCATGCTCTATAGAGGTAGTGAGGTGATGAGGGAAGTGGCGTGGGTAATCTTCGATGAAGTACATTATATGAGAGATAAAGAGAGAGGTGTTGTTTGGGAAGAAACTATCATCTTGCTTCCAGATAAGGTTCACTACGTGTTTTTGTCCGCTACTATACCCAATGCCATGGAATTTGCAGAATGGATATGCAAAATTCATGTACAGCCGTGTCATATCGTCTACACTGATTTTCGTCCTACGCCTTTGCAACACTACTTGTTTCCAGCGCATGGTGATGGTATATACTTAGTTGTGGATGAAAAGAGCACTTTCAGAGAAGAAAATTTTCAGAAGGCTATGGCCAGTATTGGCAATCAAAGTGGCGAAGATTCCGGTGCTGTGGACGGTAAAGGTAAAAAAGGTCAAAGTTTCAAAGGTGGTGCCTCTAAGGGTGATTCAAAAGGTGATATCTACAAGATTGTGAAAATGATCTGGAAAAGAAGATATAATCCTGTTATTATTTTCTCTTTCAGTAAACGTGATTGTGAGGAGTTAGCTCTCAAAATGTCGAAATTAGATTTCAATAATGATGATGAAAAGGATGCTTTGACAAAGATTTTTAATAATGCGGTAGCATTATTGCCTGAGGCTGATAGAGAATTGCCACAAATTATACATCTATTACCTCTATTGAAGAGAGGAATAGGAATACATCACTCAGGCCTCTTGCCTATTTTGAAAGAGGTGATTGAGATTTTGTTTCAAGAAGGATTTCTGAAAGTATTATTTGCCACTGAGACATTTTCTATTGGTTTAAATATGCCTGCTAAGACGGTCGTCTTTACTTCGGTGAGGAAGTGGGATGGTCAACAGTTTAGATGGGTTTCTGGGGGTGAGTATATCCAGATGTCTGGCCGTGCCGGCCGTCGTGGTTTGGATGACCGTGGTATTGTCATCATGATGATTGATGAGAAGATGGAACCTCAAGTTGCCAAAGGTATGGTGAAAGGACAGGCGGACAGGCTGGACTCTGCCTTCCATTTAGGATACAACATGATTTTGAACTTGATGAGAGTTGAAGGTATATCTCCCGAGTTTATGCTGGAAAATTCATTTTATCAATTTCAGAATGTCATATCTGTCCCCATCATGGAGAAAAAACTTGCGGAATTGAAGAAGGAGGTCGATTCTATTCACGTGGATGATGAAGATAACGTTAAAGAGTATTATGAGGTGAGACAAATGTTAGAGAAGTATAACGAAGACGTGCGTCTTGTCATAACGCATCCAGCTAACATTTTGAGTTTTTTGCAACCAGGAAGACTGATCCAAGTTGTCATTGATGGGAAGCACTCTTATAGATGGGGTGCCGTTGTAGATTTTGTCAAGAGAGTTAACAGGCGTAATCCCACAGCAGTTTACTCCGACCACGAATCCTATATCGTAAATGTGGTCGTGAATACCATGTATGCAGACTCTCCTGTAAATTTAATCAAGCCATACAATCCCTCCTTTCCTGAGGGAATACGTCCTGCTATGAAAGGTGAAAAGACTATGTGCACGATTATTCCTATTACCCTAGAATCAATTCGTACTGTCGGTAATTTGCGCCTTTTCATGCCAAAGGACGTTAAAGCTAGTGGTCAAAAGGAAACCGTGGGCAAATCGCTTGCGGAAGTTCAAAGAAGATTTGAAGACGGGATACCATTGATTGATCCTATCAAAAATATGAAAATTGAAGACGAAGAGTTTAAGAAACTTCTGAAAAAAATTGAAGTATTAGAATCAAAACTATTTTCTAATCCTCTATCTCATTCTATGAGATTGAAAGAATTATATGAGAAATACAGCAAAAAAAATGCTTTGCATAACGACATAAAAAATTTGAAAAACAAGATTGGAGAATCTCAGGCTGTAATTCAATTGGACGATTTGCGTCGTCGCAAACGGGTTCTTCGTCGATTAGGTTTCTGCACGCAGAATGATGTGATAGAGTTGAAGGGAAGGGTAGCCTGTGATATAAGCAGTGGTGACGAATTGTTGCTGACTGAACTGATTTTTAATGGTAATTTCAATGAGTTGACTCCACCACAAGCTGCGGCCCTGTTGTCATGCTTCGCATTTCAAGAACGCTGTAAAGAAGCTCCTCGTTTAAAGCCAGAACTTGCCGAACCTTTGAAAGCTATGAGAGAAGCGGCGGCCAAAATTGCGAAAATCATGAAAGATTCTAAGTTAGAGATAGTAGAGAAGGACTATGTGGAAAGTTTCAGACATGAATTAATGGAAGTTGTTTACGAATGGTGTAAAGGAGCGAATTTCACCCAAATATGCAAAATGACGGACGTGTATGAAGGTTCTTTAATCAGGATGTTCAAAAGGTTAGAGGAATTGGTCAAGGAATTGATTGACGTCTCCAATACTATTGGGAATGCTGCTTTACGAGAGAAAATGGAAACTGTTTCGAGCCTAATTCATAGAGACATTGTTTCTGCGGGTTCATTGTATCTTTAGAATATTAGAAGATTGAATAAGTGTATATTACCTTCAATTCATCAAGATACCTCTTCATAAGTACGTACTGGCAAGGGTTGCTTGAGCTTCATTCGAAGTTCCGCGATATGTCATTTTCTTGTATTCCTCTCGCAATGGTTCGTACCAAACGTTCAAGACATTTTTATCGAACTTCAGTAGGTTTTCGAATATCTCTCTCCTCAAAGTTGCACATTCTGTTTCAGTTATTTCACCATTTTCACCGTAGAGGAGGCCAGACATTACTTTGGGAAGCAACTCTAAAAGATATCGCACACAATGGGCGAATTGTGACATCCTCTGAAGCAGAACCATTTGTTCCATATATGGCATCGCTAAAATTGCACTGGAGGTTAGATTGATTTTTACCAACAGGAAGCAATCCTCATCTGCGACAAAATTTCTCAATATTCCTAAATGAGATGGCATAACTGTAGAAAATTCTATCAACAGATGCTGATGTTTTTCGTAAACGTATTTGGGATTGACAAATGACAAAATATCACTTATATATTCATTTTCGCATGAAATGTGAATGTAGTTGTCATCCAAACTCGCAAAAATATTCTCATCATCCAAATAAGAGACCTTTCTAAACAAGTTGAAAAGATACGATCTGGCAAAATATTTCACATCTGCGTAATGAGCTCGCCTCTCGTAAATAAGGCCAAAAGTAGGTAAAATAGGTAGGATGTGTTTGAGTAACCACTGGTTTGGATGGTTGTGGGACTGGTCCTGGAGTAGAATCTCCTCGAGAAGTTTGCAATAGAAAGTTGTAATGTGGATGAACATGATGATATCCATTGTCAATGATCTGAAAATCTCCTCAGATCGTATAATAAATAGTTTCTCATCAAATTCGCCGTTGCTCATGAACCTTGCCTCAATATTAAGCAACTCTAGGAGTCTTGCCATAGATACGGGCTCGAATTGTTTCTTGATGGCCATTAAAAGAGATATGTTATTAATGAGGATCCGCCTTCTAATTAGCTCATCCGAAGAAAGTGCGGCTATTGTTTTTTCGATATTGGTGATGATAGAAATGTCAGCGTTGGGATCGAAATAAAGCTTCAAAAGTATATCACAGAGCACAGAATTAGCGAATATTCCTTTAGGATAAGATTTGGCAATTACTTTACATGCAGCCTCGATTAGTGGTGAAATGCCAGAATTCAAAGCCTCTTCTAAGTCCTCGATGCTAAAAGTTGCCAGTACGTCTTCAAACGAACATATGGAAATAATGCTATTCAATAATTGGAGAAGTAGGTTGTGATCAAGCTGAGATTCTGAAAGATTTTCTACTAAAAATCTCTTGATATTAGCTAGCAATCTCTTAGGGTCCTCTTGCAAAGAGGTCTGAGTGCTTAAATCCAGTGTGCTTTTCTCCAGTAGATCATTTATGTTCATTGGGAGCTCATCGGATTCAAAAGCATTGTTTAGCTCGTCAAAGAGCTCTCTAGTATGTGAATGTGCCTCAGCAGACATGTTAGAGGATGGATTAAAAACTCCTAATCTTTACGGGATGGCAGTGATGTTGTTTTCTGTGTATTAAAGGATACTCTTCGCAACTGAACTTAATGTCTGCTACACGTTTAAAGTGATGGTAATTGGGCTCATCGTTTTCGAAAAGCTAAATGAATTAAAAGAACTATACATTGCAATGACAGCATTTAGAATTGTCTTCCGATATCGTCCTAAAATTTCGAAGCGGTATGATGACGTACTACTTCGTCGATGGCCTTAGCAACATAATGCACATTGCCTTCGTTTAAACCAGCAATAGAGGCTCTGCCGGAGCCGACCATGTACACAGCATGGTGGGTCTCTAATCTTTTAACCATATCAGGTGTGAGCCCTGTGTATGAAAACATGCCACACTGCCCCACAATGTGGTCCCAGTTACCAGGAGTCTTCAATTCGACCAACGAGTCTCTCAATGATACTCTCATTTTGTTGATTCTTGAGGACATGGTGATCATGTCTTCGTGCCACTGACTGGTTAATTCAGGTGTGCTCAATATTTTAGCTACAATTTTTGCTCCATAGGCTGGAGAGTTAGAAACCTCACTCCTGATAATTTTTGCCAATTGTGACGACACTGCAGCTGACAAAGCAGCGATACTGACGCCTGAGTCATCTTGCTGGGGAAGAACGACATGAAAGCAGCCGACACGCTCGCCGTACATGCCCACGTTCTTGGCAAATGACTGACACACGAAGATGGGGCATACCTTAGCCAATCTTTCCAACCCCAATCTTACTGCGAACGCATCGCGATCCAAGTCACCTGAAGCAAAACCTTGGTACGCACTGTCAAATAGGGCAATATGATCCTTCGAGGCTATGGCATCCAAAATCTCGACCCACTGTTCCCTCTTAGGGTCCAAACCCGTTGGGTTGTGTGCACAAGCATGAAGTAAAAATATAGATCCTTCAGGTGCTTCTTGGATGGCCTTCAAGTAGCCCTTCAAGTTCAGTGACTTCGTCTTGTTGTCCCAGTAAGGATAAGAGGCCGTCTTGATGCCCTGTGTTTGAAAAATGGCGTTATGATTGGCCCAGGTGGGGTCGGATACGTAGACTAACCTGTTGGGCAAAAATTTGATAATGAATTTAGCTGCAATATGCAAAGCACCAGTACCAGACAGGGACTGGACCGAGATGACTCGCTTTTCACTTAATGCAGCAGAATCCGCACCAAAAATAATCTTGGCAGCATTCGTAGTCAAATTGGGCAAACCGGTAATACCCAGATATTCGTGGTTGTAGTTGGGGTCTTCTTGAACCAATCTTTCGGCAGAACGGACACTGGGCAAAACCCAAGGTTTCCCTTGATCATCTCTGTAGGCACCGATTCCCAAATCGACTTTAATACTTCTAGTGTCTTTTGCTAGTCTCTGCTTAATGTCAAAAAGTGCATCAGCAGGAAGCAGTTCAACGTTGTTCAATACTGTCTGAGACATGATATTCGTAAAAATTAGTGGAGAGACTGCCTTTTTGAATTGGTGAGGCTTGGCCGAGTGCAGGAGATGGAAGCAACCTTTCTTGTGACTCTATTCAAATTCCTTTTGTATGAAGAACTACTCAGAGTATGGTACTGAGTTACTCAAGAGATGTGAAATGCTTGTTCTTTCGTCCGTTCGAGGTAGGAAAGTTAAGCCAAAGGTGAAATTCTTATGACTCTTTTTGATTGAATTACCCAAACGTGTGGTGTCCTTCGGTCCGTATGTGTTTGACAACTTGCTCCATGTCCAAGCATTAAACGTGGTTGTTTGGCCGAGCGGTCTAAGGCGCCTGATTCAAGAGTTCGACTCTTAGTTGCGGTTAATACGCAGCGAACACTCAGGTATCGTAAGATGCGTGAGTTCGAATCTCACAGCAACCATTTTTTTGGGTCTATGTGTTTTTTTTTCGTCTAGATTAGCAAGTAACACTAGGCATCATAAGAAAATAAATGTTCTAGTAAGCTGGACTCCCAGAGTGCTCTACAGGTGCCGCGTGCAGACGTATACCGCTTTTGCACAGGTTCGTTACGATGTATTATCCCTGATCCAGATCGCGGTTCAGGGTCAGGTTCATATGAAAAGAAAAAATAATGGGATAAACTAATAAATAATGATGTGCAATTTAGAGTACGTAGTGAGTGAAAGGTTAGAGAGCTGATAAAAAAAATTGCTTGTTTTAGATTTTGGTGGGTGGCAAGCATACCGGAAAACTATAGGTGAGGATCCAATATTCTCATAAATAAGCGTCTAAATGTGATGATAGTATTCTGACAATAGAAAAGTTGGAACAATGCCGTTATTTTTCGCAACTTGCAGAGAACGAACCATGCTAAACTTAAACGAGCGCTCTGGTGGGTTAGTATACGAAAAAATCGAACCGCTCCGATTTGGCAATTATATTATAATAAAATGTTTACCCAACCCCGAAATATGCTTGATAGTCTAATGCTAATGCACTCTACAGCGTACGGTGTCGTATTCGAATCTTTTTCCAAAGTTTGCTTACGCTGGTTACTGGGTTACTCTCGCCCTCTGTTATTTTTTGCACTGTCAGGGAACCTGGAAATTCGGTATGCTTCCGTTTTGTTACAAGTACATGATAGAACACGTATTTGGTGTGATGAAAGTAGGTACTAAACACTACTTTGACGATTCAAATTCGTAGCTTTAACAACGTCAAAGTAACTCTTCTAATCTCTTAAGTGAGTTTATTTTTTATCAAATAAAGACAGTAATAGATTATATGACATTTTGTCAGGATACGATTCTAATCGCCTATATATAAGAACACTAGCATCAATTACGTAGTACCATTTGCAACGCTGCCTACTAGTATATATTGTTGCGGTAATAATGATTGCAAAAGTGTTCAGAAGTCCTAGTTTTTTATAATTATGCACATAGTTGGATGTCCTCCCGTAGGCAATTAGAAATAGATACCGTCGTTTACAAAAATTAGAAAATGGCATTAAAACCATCGAAGTTTTCAGCTGACAAGCTGACACTCTTAAGATGCGCGATCCGAATACGCAACGTAGTTTATGATGCAAGAGAATTTGTCAAGTTGCCTATGAGATTAGCTTCTCGGAGTGCGCAGACAGATCTGTGTTGAAGCAGAATTTCTTAAGAGGGCTAGTGACCAACAATATAAATTAGATATTCAACTTTTATTGTTATTCAGTCAATTCTCTCCGCGGTAGGGCAATAATGAAACTCGCTTACAGCGTATCAGCAGGTGCTGAAAACTGAAATTCTTCCAAGAGCTACAGGTCATATATACACCGCTTTGCAAGGTAAGAAAACCAGGTTTATGGATACTTCCTACAAGTGCTGAGTTTCGCTTCGTTTGAACTGAAGTTCATGCCGACAATTTTTCGCCAAGAGTTGAAAAGTAATAGCACCCAACGGTGGGGGATGAAGAAGTTCAGCACTATATTGTCACTTGATAAGAAGCTACACGCTTCTCTCAACATTGACAACAGACCTAATTATCTTGCCGACATTAATAGAATGCGCTTAAGATTGTGAATGATCAGCATTTCTGTTATTCACACCAATAACAGGGATATCTTGCTTTGTTTACCATAATATAATGCAGTATAGTAGTTTGAAGCAAATTATACCATTCATCATTTGACGGTTGCGATTTTCATTTTGTGTATCCAATTTCTTTGCTTGCTTATCTCCTCGGGGCCTCATTGTCTTCATTTTGTAGGGCAAAGTACTATGGTCATCGGCACTAATTTTTTAACTTTACAATTTCAAACTAAGGGATTGCAGTCTTACAACAACTGACATTGGCCGAAGCTATCAAGTAAAGGAAGCTTGATCTTTCCCCCGTTTTGCTCTCTGGCGTTATTAACGCTCATTAGATCTATTTACACAGTTTGTTGAAGCTGGTTCCCTTTGAGAAGCGTGTAAGGAGGTATTAGATCAAGTTTTTGATATTTGCTCAAGAGCGATTTGGAAATGAACTCTTCTGATACTGGTGCCAGCAGTATAGTGGATTCTTTCGCATATCTTAACCAGACAGCACGTTATTTGGTGCCCAACAGTGTGATTTTTAGCTCATTAATTAACTTCCCATACAGATTAGGTTTATCCTTCGTGGACGCTGTTAGAATTCAATACCAGCAAGCAGTCGAAGCCGACAGTTTAATGCTTAGCCTGACTTGTATGAAAGAGATTGTTAACTATTTTCTGAGTAGTTACGCTATTGCAAGTTTTATCACAGCTTTGATTCTCAACAGGTTTGTCATTATGGCATCTTTAAGATCTACTGCCAACCGTGTCACACTTCCCTTATGGTCTAGGGTTTGTTTACATTTATCAGCAATTATGCCTTTGCTTTATACCGTGGCACAGGTATTATGTCAGTATGGAATTTTACAATGGTTTGCACCCTTGGACTTAGCACCCTTTCTATCACGTACTTTTGCTGCATACGCTTGGTCAAATTGTGTGGAAACCTTTGTGGCTACGACGACGAATACTTTACCTCTAGAAGAATCCGACTATTCAATATTTGAACTATCAGTCCAATTTTACTTTTTGAACAGGATGAAAGAAACGAGTGGTCCCTCGTCTGATTATTTACCGGATTGTATGATGGCTGCACTTGGAAGAATTTTGATTCATGTTGTAGAAATGTTCAGCTGCAGAAAATACCGCCTTATTGGTAGCACAGTCCTAAATTGCGGCGGTATAATTCATTTGGGTTACAAAGTAAAAAGAGAAGGCTTTGAATCACTTCCTGCTTTGACAAGATATAGAAACTTTCCGAAGATTTTCTCGCTTTTCTTGATAATCATGTCAGTCAGCACTTATTCTTTGGCTTACTTGGTCAGGAAGGACCCTTTTGGTTCAGGCGGGCTGGACCATCAAGAATTACAATTCTACTCTTTTATGCACAGTTGGTGGACACATTTAAATTGCACTGGTGAGGAAGAGTTTTCCTATGTGGTAGTGAAGTTAGCACTCATGTTGTGCATGGGACACGAATCCATGAGCAAAGGCGTCTTCAGAGAATTCCCACACGTCAACGTACCTTCTAGTATTCACCATAGCTACGTGATAAGTGGTTATTTAAATGGGTTGCCGACAATCCCTGAGGACATGGACGATAAATCTCATGGCGGTTCTGTTACAACAAATGCGCCGGGAATAGTAAACAGATTTAGGATATCTCTGACAATGATCAAGGCATTTTTCGCATTTTTCCGCAAGTCAAAATTACATCACCCTAGACTGGAACGTTCAAATAAGCCTAAAGATTGCAACAGATACGTCACAGAGAGAAATTATGCCAAATTTTTGTTCAAACCGAAGACTAATGATGACGATAAGGACTCGGAAAATAACCAGTACTTGCTGCCGGACGAGGATCCATCTGCAGACTACTTACCTGATCCAAGTGACGAGCTGGAAACCGACACAGAATGGGTCAGTGACGATGAGGATATAGGGACTATTTTAGCCCCAGATAACGTGAAAAATTTACAAGAGGACATCAGTTGGCATATCTCGATGTGGTCTATACTGAAGTCTACAGTTCAGAGGGGAACCAGGATGACAAGAAAACAGTATGCCTCGTTGGAGCCACAAAAAATACTTACAGAAGTAGTACTGGAGAAGGCATCCGCCCAAGAGAACAATATGAGCGATGAAGATGATATAGACCCTAGCTTTGCCTGCGTAGTTTGCAAGACAAACCCAAGAAACGTTGTACTCTGGCCTTGTAAGTGCTTTGCATTGTGCGAAAGTTGCAGAGTATCCCTCGGTTTACGCGGGTTTAACTCCTGTGTATGCTGTAGAAGAGAAGTACATGGATACAGCAAGCTACACACAGTTTGAACTATGTCGTGTTAGCCTTTTACTACCGTTAATGAATATATACGCTTATATATAGTTAATATGCCCTGATTGTTTTTTCTGTTTCAAAAACTGGCGGGTTAAATTTTTTTCTGGAAAATTTTCAAACTATATAAAGGCGATGAGATGCAGATTTAGGAAAGGTTTGTTACTATTACTTCTAGTTTTAATTTACCAATCCATAGGCTCGTGTTGGGAAGATCCACGGGGAAGGGAGACATTGCTGCTTCCACTTGTGGACCGGTGAATGTCTCTTGCTAATGTTGCTTAGCTTCCCTAAATGTCTTTCTGACGTTCTGGCGCTTGTGAGGGGAGTCTCAAGGATCCAGAGTTTTCCTACAATGTGCTTCTCCCTCAGCATGAGAGGTTCTTAACCTTTTGTGCTGGGGTCTGAGTCGCTTATCGTGGGAGTCATGGCTCTAGGATGTTGCCACAAACATGTGGTTGAGGCAGATCCGCCCCGTCAACGAGTCAAATTAGATTAAGCAGGATGCATGGCTTTGAATTCTCTTGCTCTCCTGAGTGAGATTGAGTTCGGCCGTCTTTGAGTTCGCCCTGCAGCAGTATATTCCTGAACACTGTGAAGATCCTAGTGGTCATTTATCATTTGGGTAAAACCATACTGCATACATTTTTTCCTTGACGTAAATTATTTCTGGTTTCAAGCATATCTTAGAGCATTAGTGCATCTTATTTTTGTCTTAGTTTTCATCTTAATATGATAATTAGTAAAAGCTTTACATATATGAATCAGTGATGGAATAGGCGAATAGGGTTCTCCACGTAAACAACCTTGAAGGAGTCTGCAGCGCTGAAAACCGCCTTGTCCATGACGGAACCGGATGGTGCAGCGATGTATTTCACACCACTTCTCACCGCTCTGTAAACATTGTCTGGGAAGGGGAAGAAAGCGTCACTAGATAGCGAAACATTGGTTAGTTTAGACATCCACTCTTTTCTTTCCTCATCTGTGAAAGGTGTTGGCAATTCAGCAAATTTGGACTCATATTCAGATTTCTCTGGCTCGTCCGTAGGAATTTGGCCGGTGACAAATAGGTCGATGGCGTTTGACTTTTCAGGCCTCTTAACTCCCTTTGCCCATTTGATGGACAAAACTCTTGGGTGCTGTCTAAACCACCAATTGTCGGCCTTGTCGCCTGCCAATCTAGTACAGTGGATCCTGGACTGTTGACCAGCGCCCAAACCAATAACCATACCATTTCTTGCATAGCATACTGAGTTGGACTGGGTATATTTCAAGGCGATAGTGGCGACGGTCAAGTCAATCACGGCTTGCTCGGTCAAATTCTTATTGGCAGAAACAATCTCACGGAAAGAGGATTTGTTAATAATGGCATCATTTCTCTTTTGTTGTAGACTGACCCCGTAGACTTGCCTGGTCTCCATGGGCGCTGGAACGAAGTTTGGATCGATTTGCAAGATACAGTATTTACCTCCCTTCTTCTTCTTCAAAATTTCGAGGGCCTCAGGCTCAAAACCAGGCGCAATGATACCGTCAGATACTTCTTTAGAGATGATTTGCGCTGTAGGAAGGTCAACGATGTTCGATAGTGCAATAAAATCACCAAAAGAAGACATTCTATCAGCACCACGGGCTCTGGCATAGGCACAGGCCAATGGGGAGAGATTCTTTATGTCGGAGACGAAGTAGACCTGCTTTTCGACATCTGACAATGGGACGCCGACAGCAGCTCCTGCTGGCGACACATGCTTGAAGGATGCGGCCGCGGGCAGATTTAGCGATGCAGAGAGTTCTTTAACTAGAGGCCAAGAGTTCAGAGCGTCCAGTAGGTTGATGTAACCAGGAGATCCGCAAAGGACTTTGAAAGGCAATTCCTCTTGCTCCTGCACAAAGGCCTGAGCAGGCTTCTGGTGAGGATTGGCGCCGTAACGCAGAGGCAGCTGAGCTTTGCCTTCGGAGTATTGTTTTCTGAAGAAGTCAGAGATAGCAGCGTCGTAGTCTGCAGTGTGCTCAAATGCCTTGAGGGCTAATCTGTTTCTCAGTTCTTGAGAGACTTGACCATGGTTTTTCTTCAATTCTGCTAAGAAGGCTGGATAGTCGTGAGGGTCAGAAAGAATCGTAACTCTCGCGTGGTTCTTCGCTGCAGCTCTTAAAAGAGTAACACCGCCAATGTCAATTTCTTCGACAGCCTCTGCAACGGTTACACCAACTTTGGCCACCGTTTCCTTGAAAGGATACAAGTTGCAGACAACGAAGTCCACTTTCTCGATGTGCTGTCTCTGTAAGTCGAGTTCGTCCTGTTCCAAGTTTCTGGCCAAAATCCCACCGTGCACTGCAGGATGTAAAGTTTTGACTCTGCCACCTAGCATTTCAGGAGCATGGGTAATGCTCGAGACGTCTTCCACGGGAAATCCAGCTTCGCGAACCATACGAGCGGTACCACCAGATGCCAAGATGCGAACATTGGCTTCAGAGAGACCCTTGGCAAGGTCCAAGAGCCCAGTCTTATCGTAAGCAGACAGAATAGCTGTCCTTTTGTAGTTACTCATTCTGACTTGGGGGGAGAGCAGAGGAAGATGAATGAGAACCTATGACTGATACTGGCAGGGGAGAAAGGATTTTTTAAGTTCAGAAAAATTGAAAATTGGACGAAAAAATTGAAAAAAAAAAAAGCTATGTATATAAATGTGTTATCTCTAAAGCTAAAAAGCGTAGTTTAGATTGATTGACGTGCGCTTTTCAACCTCCAATAACTTCTGATGAAAATTTTGCGTAATTTGACTCATCTGCAAGAGTCAACTCGTGCAATAACCCGGATAGCAGAAATGGATCTACAATATATACTATTGAAGCTATATCGATTATTTTCTGTATCTCCACAACGACAAAGTGTTGTGCTTTTTCCAGATCTTTCTTCTGCCAGACTTGCTGTTGTTGAATCTGTGGCCCTTGTTGATACCTCTGGACTTCTTGCCGGTAGCGGTCAAACCTCTAGCCTCTCTGTGCTTGTGCACAGGGTTGCAGATCCAGTTGTAGTGAGCGTCTCTTCTGATCGCCTTGTGGAATGGGTCCACTAGGATGACCTCAAAGTACTTGTAAGTAGAGTCTTGGTTAACCCAGTAAGAGTTCAAGACTCTCAAGTTAGAAGCACGGCCGGCCACTCTCTCCTCAGCAGTAGCTCTCAAAGCTCTCTGGTACTTGAGCTCGTTGACACCTTGGTTGGTTGGCTTACCGTAGGTGGCACCCTTTGGCACAGGTCTCTTTCTGTTACCACGTCTGACACGGATACGGTAGATAACGAAACCCTGCTTGGCCTTGTAGCCCAATCTTCTAGCCTTGTCAGGTCTGGAAGGTCTGGTGGCCCTGTGGATCACATTCTTTTGTCTGTATTCCCAGACTCTGACTCTTTGCAAGAATCTCAAAGCATCAGACTGCTTCTTTCTCTGCAACTCTTCCAAGTACTTGTAGGCACCCATAGTGATTAATTGGCTTTAGTAGTGTAGTGCTCTTGTTATTGAAAAAGGACAACTTCAGCAAGCAAATGTAGAACCTTTGGAAGATGGGTTCTGGGCATCGCTTTATGCGCGCTTGATGAAATATTTTTTCTCTGGAAAAAATTTCAAGGACGTCGAAAGTTATTTGCGTGGGTTGCGAGGCCTGTTCTCAAAATTTCGCCGTAAAGACAAGATGTTAGTGCTGAAAATTTCGCCGCCGTGTGTGGAGGGTAACACAGGGTATCGTGAACTGGTAATATATATTTCTCAAGATGCGTGTGATCAGCTGACTCAAAGTTGAATTGTACTACATGATGCAGATGTGACCACGCTATCTTCAGTTTCAGCTATGCCATTCTTACGGTGCCTGCTTAGTTCTCAAATCGTTCAGGCCGCTTTGTAATTAATCGGTTTTTCACGTCCCCATCAAAAGGACCTGCTACAACGCGTCTGCCCCACCCCTTCGAGGGAAAAAAAAAATATACAAAGCTGAACGGAACCCTTTCGATGCACCACCTCGGTAACCATAAGACACGCATATACGCCTTCTTGTAACAATCGAGCTAGAATCGTAAGTTTCAGTAATTAATTACTTATTTTCGCTCCTTTTTTTGCCTTGTCTGAAGACCTTGTGATCTGGCAACTGCGCCCCTAACCAATGCCACCATTGTCGGAGCTGAGAATGCTGCAGTATACATGCATCCGGAGGCGAGCTCCAGCATTGTAGGTAAATCTTACTCGAGCTTTCGTGGTGCAACGGTAAGTCCTTTGCTCTTGAGATATTAGTTTCGCGGAGGTGAATGGATGTGTGGTCTCAAGAACTGCAAGAGTCATATGTGCTACAAGTGCCAAAAGCGTCACAAACGCTACAAGAAAGCTACAAGTGCTACTAAGTGGAGTATTTGGGTCAACACAGGTCGTCTCGCAAGCAATTCCTTCAAGATTGTTCCGAATACAGCTGCGCCTTCGTATGCTGGTCGTCTGATATACAGGGGCATTGGTTATTGCATCAGTTAAGCTCACACATAGTCATGGCTCATACATAGCAATGGCTCACACATAGCCATAGCTGTGGCCATTGTCATTAAGGTTACCACTGCCCATCGCCCACATTCGCCAGTGACGCGACTTTCTTTTATTAGACGCGTCAAGTGTCTTATTTTGCGCCACAGCTGGGTTTTTTCATTTCGCGATGGCCCCGGGTCTAGCTCGCGCGAATCCAGAATTCGATTTTCTTCCCATTTAGTAGCGGGCCCGAACAATCGCGGCTAGAAATGTTCACTCTTGTTAGCATGAATCAATTAATCCATATCTAGAACAAAGCATTACGCACTAAACAAATCCGAATTAATACTTTCTTAGTATACTTTGTTCACCCCTGGCATTTCACCCGTCTTGTCTCAGTCTAGAACTGGAATATGCTCAGCTGTTGGACAGATCCAGTTTGTCGAAACCTCCCAAATTGTATAAAAGAGCAGTGCTCGATCAGATTAGTCTACTGTTTGATACAAGAAGAGTATCAAAGACATCTAACTCCACCGATTAGTTGATCCTTTAACCAGATCACCCTGTCAAACTGATAAATCAATCGTTAAAATATGTACTTTGCACCACCACGCCTAATGCTCGCTTTATTGGCGGTCGCTGCCGCTAGGGAGACTACGACTTTGGCCCCATCAGTCGCTCCTTCCGGCAATGGTACTAATCTTCCACTATCTGCAGCACCCTCTGGCCCTTCTGGTGCTGCCAACGGAACTGCTTCAGGTCTCCCACCTTCCAACGGTACCGCCCCAACAAATGGTCTACCTCCAAGTAACGGCACATCTACTGCGATCCCCACCGCAGCACCCAGTGGTTACGGTAATCAAACTGTTACCAGCACCTTAGTATCGCAGATTGTCGCTTCAAATGCTGTGAATGATGCGGGCAATGCTGCACCCAGTCCACAAACCGATTCACAGTCTGGTTCGCAATCAAGCTCACAGTCTAATGCATCCGCTGGAGGTAGCGGTTCCTCTTCTAGCTCGTCTTCTGGCTCTTCTTCCAGCGGCTCTGGCTCCGGTCAGTCTGAGTCCGAATCTGAATCCCACTCTAGTTCTCATTCCGGCGCAGGCAGCTCTTCATCAGAATCCCAGTCTGGGTCCTCTTCGTCAGGCTCGGGTTCTGGTTCTTCATCTGATTCTGATTCCTCTTCCAACTCGGGGTCCACGTCAGGCACTGCTTCCCCATCTTCTGTTGTTTCGACTCCAGGTTCCGGCGCCTCGTCAGAAGTTCCCTCTCCAGGTGAACCATCTACGGCCGCTTCTCCAGGAGAGCCTTCTACGTCTGCAACTATTCCAGGATCTCCCTCCAGTGCAGCCGTTAGCGGCGGTTCAGACACTACTGGCACCCACCCAACTGTCGCAGTGGCCTCGCCTTCTGTAGCATCTTCTGGCTTCAGTAACACAACCGTTCCAGCTGCTACCGCTGCCTCAAGCAGTATTCCAAGTGCTGGGTCTAGCTCAGTCCCAAGTATTTCTTCCAACTCTGCTCCAAGTGTTGCCCCCACCGCCAACTCGAGCAGCGCGGTAGTAGCTCCTTCAACTTCTGTGGTCTCAAGTGCTGCACCAGTCAACTCCACTGACGACACGGGTGCCTCCAGTATTCCTAGCGCTACTTCTATTCCTTCGGATACCGCAGTTTCTTCGGCACCTTCTGGTCCTACAGGTTCTTCCAACGTTTCGAGCGTACCTTCGGCGACAGATATTGCACCATCTGGCACTGCCATTCCTTCCGCCTCTGATGTCTCATCCACTTCTGATGTGCCAACCGCTACAACTTCGTCAGCACTCGTCACCCCATCTAACTCTGATGTGCCATCTTCCTCTACTCCATCTGATTCTGCTGTTCCTTCCGCATCTGCCGTCTCATCTGCCGTCTCATCTGCCGTCTCATCTGCCGTCTCATCTGCCGTCTCATCTGCCGTCTCATCTGCCGTCCCATCTGCCGTCCCATCTGCCGTCCCATCTGCCGTCTCATCTGGTATCCCATCAGCCGCTCCATCTGCTTCCGCTGTTCCATCTGCCACGACTTCGTCAGCTTTCGCTACCCCATCTTCGGCAGACAACACCACTAGCCCAGGACTATTGCGCAAGAGAGTGGTTCAGCTAGACCAGTTCAATTGAATCGAGTGCACTCAAGAGCTTTCCAACGCGGGCTCGTTGGTCTTTTTTGGCTAGGTTTTAGAAAATCAACTTGGACAATGGGACTTCTTTTTTTTTCATTTCAGGACAATGCTTGAGATGCAAATCAAGCGTAAAATAGGAATATTTGTTATAAATGTGTAAGTGCAAGGTTTTAAGGTTAAACTAAGTTTTTTATAAAATGCTCCAGTATCATAGTTCTTGGCTGTACATTACGGCAATGGTTACGTCTTCTAATTTTTATTTAGAATAGAGAAATGCTGCTTAGCTAACAATAGAAAGCCATGTGATTTATTCATTCACTCGTCGCTATAGAGAACTTGTTTTATTCAGTAAACCACAAGTATTGTATGAAAATGAAATGCAAGTGGTGGTTTGATTAGCCTAGGATGAGAAAACATTATTTAATTGTGGCCTCAATAGCGGTCCATGGAGTGAATTGGATCTCTCGTGATGTTACAGAGTAAGTTACATCTTCATGAAATAATGCTACGTTCAAATGCAAATACTTTTACGTTTTTCTCGTGCTAGTGTGAGCTTATTGGGATTCTCGATTCATTTTAGTTGCCATTTCATATTCTACAATTAACATTTAGCACGTAAAAGTCGGACCAAGACAACAGTTTTACCTCTCGAATGAGAATTGGGGGGCATTTTCGACAAAAATAAAAAAAAAAAAACATCAAACTACATATATATTATGAGGGAATGTCTTACGCCCAAACAGACTACAATGAAGTCTGCTTAGAGACATATAAAAATTATTCTTAAACACATATTTTTGTAAAAAAATGATTGCGAATTCTGTGGATCGAACACAGGACCTCCAGATTACTTGACTGAAGTTGTCTTCAGTCTGGCGCTCTCCCTACTGAGCTAAATCCGCCTTTTTGAAATATAGAGAATACTAGTAGGTACATTACAGCGTGCTGCCGTCACCAAAAACCATCTCTTCGAACAATCTGAATCGATTATAAAAGCTGGGCTGCACCGGTTTTTGAAACCATAACAAGCAGGTGAAGCTGACCCGCACTGACACAAAAGAAAGAACCCTTAATCATCCTACCTTCGACATTTTTTTTCTTGTTCTAGGAGGAGGCTTGTTGTTCAGCCACTGTAGCGACTTCACCCCATAAAATGTATAATCAACCTTATGCCAGCAAGTTTTCTGAGACTCTATTCTAGATCTTGAGATCTCGGCTTAGCGAAACCAGCATTTTCCTGCATTTCTGATCGCGAAACGCGGCATCACGAAAAAAATGCTTGGCTAGCCGGTGCAAGGACTAGAACAACTCAGTGGCTAACCCGCGAACCAGCAAACCGTTAATAGCAGCGAGAGACGTGAGAGTATATTTAAGAAGGTAACTATATTTCATCTCAATAATCCTGCACGTATGAAGACCGTAAGAAACCTCTATCGGATTCACAGGAAAAACAGAAAAAAAAACTACTAGAACGAACGTACCATGTCTTTCGGCGCTACTCTAAACAACACTGCTTCTGGAATTGGTTCCAATTATTCCTCCAGTTTAATCTCAAACTACAGTAGCACCCCAGTCACCACCAACACTCGTTTGGTTCACACCAACGTTGTGGCTCCATCTTCTGTGACAGGCAACTACTCATCCCCAGTTACAACTAGCCCATCTTCCTATTCCAATTCTTCTTCTGATTCTTTGACCTCCGTCTCGTCTGGCTCTCTAACTTCTGCCTCTCCGACGATTAGTGGGTCCAACGAAAAGAATGCCGCGGTGGCTGGCCTCATCGCCAAGCCTCTTTCCTGGAAGTACGGTGTTGCCCTAGGTGCCGTTCTTGCCGGCTCCTTTGTACTAGGCTCTGGTATATAAGTTAGAGCTGGTATTTGATTGTATAATGTGTACAGAAGTACTTGGGATTTTTCATTGTCTAAGTATCTAATATATGTTGGTAGTGGTATAACGCTTTAAAACAATTGTTGTTAAGATGTCCTCGCTTGAAATAACAAGCTTATTAAGAATTCATGTCTACCTTAACCTTTCAATTAAGAATTATAAACTACCTGTTGTGTAATGATTGAGTATCTAACCGACAAAATTAGGTTACCCGTCCTTGAAAATTCATACATCCAAGAAATTCAAAAAGCAGCCAGCGCATCGCCAGCTAGTCTTACAGGAAATCAGACCATTCGATCGGTAGCTCAACTATGTCATTCTTTCAAGACCTCTGGCAGAGCATATTTGAGCCTGGTACCAGTCCTCAACTCCTTATAGCTACACATCTCTCTTTTGCGTCTTTGATTCTCGTCCTAGCATGGCTCAGCTATGCTACACGTAACGTCCACTTTTTTGCACTCCTGGCCATTGCCTCTATCCTTTGGGGGTTGGTCACTTGGTTTGTCAATGAACTGCAACAAGCCAACTTAAGAGATAATGACGAGTTAGCACAGGCACAGGAGGAAGAGTTTGAAAAATCAGAGAAAGATCAAAAAGAACAAGAAGAGGACCAAGGCAAGAGAGGAACAAGGCCACAAATTTCTAGCGCAACTGGTGCCAATGTATCTTCTCGCCGCGTTCGTTCACGGAAGACCTAGCTCTTATTGATGGGCGAGTACGTATATAAGTACATACCAGCAAGGCACGTGGAGTCCGTTTCAATTCGAAAACAACACGAAGAAACAACTACATTAGGTCCTCACAACGAGCAGAGTAACGAAAGGACACTATGGCCAAGTCACAGGGGGCACTAAGGAGTGAGCTGCTGAGCAATGATTATGGGAATATTAACGTGACGGAGGAAGATCGTCTGCCAGGTACGGGGCCGTCACAAGGAATGCAACAGGGAATGCCTCATGGGATGCCTCACGGAACGCCTCACGGAATGCCTCACGGAATGCCTCCCCAGGCTGCTCCGAATGGCATGCATCCTCAAGGAATTCCACCTCAAGGGATGCATAATGGTATCCATCCCCAAGGTATTCCCAATGGCATGGTCCCACAGGGCGTCCCATTTAGACCTAATGGCTTGCCAAACGGAGTACCAAATGGAGTGCCAAATGGAGTGCCAAATGGAATACCAAACGGGTTACAGATGCATGGCGGTATGCCAGGCGGCATGCCAGGTGGTATGCCAAATGCGATGTATCACGGTGCTTCGATGGGGATGCCCAATGCAATGCACAGTGGAATGCCACGGGGGATTCAAAGTAGCACGTCTTCTCCACAGCGTAGGGCATACTCCCTCAATAATAATTCTATTTCCAATTTCTTTAGGCAGAAGCCAAGAATGCCTCACAGGAGCAAAAGAAGTAGCGGCATTGATGGAGGTGATGATGACGAAGAAGTTCTCATAGAAGATGATGATACTTTAACATTCAACGACATTCGCGCCATGGGGAAAGGTGAGAAATATGGCTTCGGAGCAGATACAGCTCCGATCATTCCTACCTTAATTACCAAGAACCACAGTAATATGAACAACACAGAATACCGTAAAGCCATGACTGCTCAGCGCAAGCAGGCTATGAGTGCAATGGCTCGACAACGTAACCAAGGGGCCCCGGCTGCAGGTAATGATCCAAGAGCTATGTCTTTGCAAAGTTATGGAATGGGCAATCCATTTAACCCGATCCCGCAAGCGCAGCAGCAAATTTATCCAGCTCAAAATATGGGCACGCCTCGTTCCATGTCCATGATGACAACTCAGAGTAGACCACCTGCTGGATACATGCGTCAGCAGCAGCAAAAGATGTTTGCCGCCAGAAACAACAATAACTATAATAATACTAATAACAACAATAATAATAATAATGAAAACGGACCTCACAATGTCAAGTTAAACCCCATTTCGACATCTCACACCCTGGATCCAGGGCCTATGACACCCGATCACGAGCATGCTGCCAATATCACCTCACCTCTGAAGAATGAAGTTGCATCTGCTTCCCCCGTTTCACCACCGCCGAATGCGGCACATTTGAATGTGTTGCAACTTTCTCAACCTCAACAAGATGAGTTTAGAGAGAGAGAGAGAATGTTAGCTGAGCGAGAGAAAGAGCTAAGAGAAAAAGAGCAATTAGTGAAACAGAGCGAAGCAGAAGTGCAATTGGAATTGAAGCAGAAGGAAGAGGAGTTAGAGCGCGAACGACTGAGAAGAGATCAGGAAATGTTCCAGCGAGAAGAACAAAGGGAGCAAGATCAGCCGCGCGAATCTCAGTTTCATTCGCAAAAGAACAGTGAACGTCAGTCACAGTCGCAGCAACAGCAGTTACAAGACTTGAGTAGCTGCGACACAGATGATCTCGATTTAAAACCATCATCTACTCTTGAGAGGGGTTTGGACGGAATGTCATTGAACGATCGACAGGACTCTTTGAAGGATGGATCTATTGGCCACGAGAGGAACCGGGAATCTGCCATGAGCTACAGTGCCAAACGTGAATCAACTGTAAGTTTCGGTCGAAACCGTGAGTCTACCGTAAGTTTTGGCCCTCAAAATCGAGTTTCTACGTCAACTTTCATGTCTGTTGTGAGCGATTCTCCTGAAAAGAAACATAAGCAGTCTACTGGTCTATACAAGTTGGAAAATTCGGGTAATAATGAATTTTTTACTGCGGAGGAGTTTCCTGGAGATAGTGGGGTCGCTTCAGAGGGCACCGGAGCTATTAATACTTCAGTTGATCAAAGAGCTTCACATTCGCAACAGAGGCATTCCAGTATTGTGGAAGCTAGTGGAAATGGAACATCCAACTACAGAAGTAAGAAAATCCTGTCCAAGATCTCTTCTAAGTCATTATCTTCGAAAGAAAATGAACCTGGAGCGACACAAACATCTTCTGGAGATAGCCCTAGCAATGTCAGTATGGGTAGTTTTCCAAGTTCTAATGAGGATACTTTTGACTTTAAACAGTTACCGAAGGAAAGGAAAGAGGCCGTCAACAATGGAGCTTCAAATAAATCTGTAAAACCTAGTTCTACTAGACAACTGCTTAAGCGCACTTCAGAGCCGATCAAAGAAGAATCCTCGTTGGAAGATTCTATAGATGGTTTTGTCTTTGATAATACTTCTGGCCAACCCTATCAACCTGTATTTGCTCAAAAAAATGAATTGGCACAATTGAACAACCGCTTTCAGACCATTGTTATTCCTGCTGAACAGTTAAATATAATTACGGAAAATAAGGAATTGATGTCTGAAATTTCCATTGTATCCGCAGAGTTGGCCGATTCTATCAAACGAGAGTGTATGCTTGAGGAAAGACTTCGAAACGGATCTTCTGGCGATTCGTCTGACTCTAACGAATCGTTGTTTCTCTTGCAGTTTGAAACAGAACTCAGGAAAAAATCTAGCAAGGTTGTTGAACTTTTGAAACAACTGAATGAACAGAGACTGAAGAGACTCATAGCTGAAGAGCAGCTTCTTCTCAGTGAGCATGGAGCAAAACCTAGCTCCATCGATCTTGTGCACAAAATATCTCAACTAGAGGCGCAGTTAGAATCCAAAGAAAGTGAAATACAACGTCTTAGGGAAAGCCAAAAATCAGCATACTAATTATTACCATAATATTAAATATTTAACAAACTGTATATTCTGCACTATTACGGCCGTTCAGCTGTCGTACGTTACGACTTGACTTTCTGTTTTGGAAGTCAAGTGGAAAGAAAAAAATCGAGTATGCTTTATTAAATTAAACGTTGAACGACCACAAAGGCATTAGTTAGACGAAAAGTCAATTGACCAAAAAGGTATCATCTATAATGTTCAGCAAGAAAAGAAGAGCAGGTATGTGACACAAAATTATTCAAGGGGGAGTAGCTTTGGGCTGCAAAGTTTTTATTCTATGGCAATTGATGTGATGAAGTCACTAAAGAGATATACCGTGATAATACTCGATTTTGTGTCCTATGGTACCAAAAAAAGACACAAATAAAAGATTGTCTTTATTAATAAACTCGTATTACTTTAAGGCAAAGATTTGCCTTGTTGAGTTTTTGTTATTTTGGGAGAAATTGCGATGAATTACATTGTTCAAATATCTGTGAACCCTAGAGATTATTCCCCTAAGTACCAATCAATATAGCTTTACTAACATTATGACCGTAGATTTTGAAGAAGACGATGGGTACCGTGATTTCAAACCAAGAACGCCCAAGAGGCAAAGAGTACCACCCGTGGTTCAATTATGCAAGGAGATGATGCCTGACATTCGCACCATTGGTGAATCTGTTAAAGCCTTTGAGGAGGATATCAAATTTTTAAGCGATGCAATCGTGAACGAATATGGGCACGAGGATTATTTCAATGATGCGTTGCTGAACACATTCCGTGCTGTTGTTCTGGAACAACCACACAAACAGCCTGCCATTGCACTTTTAACTATGGTTGTAAATTCAGGTAATGAAGTTGCCGCTAAGAGTGTCATCAACTTTTTTTTTGAAGAATTGCAAAAGTATTGCGCATCTAGCGTAGACGAAAGCTATGAAGTGGCTTCAAATGACACTGGCGTATGGAATAAGATTAAACTTGTGCTAAGGTTTTTATCAATTCTATCACCAATCATTCTATCTGATGACCTCTTGGGCATTTACAGAACTTTGTTCCAGCTGGCGGTGAACCTCAATCGTGACGCAGGTCCTGGCAATCGTAATGCACTTTCGGAAGCTATTTACACAAACACTCTCCTCGACCTTCCTTACCTTTTTTTTTACAACAGATCGGATACAAATTTGCAGTCCAAAGTTGAGGAATTGTTTTCTTTCGTGGAAAAAGAATACGAAGTGAAAAGTACAGATATAAACCTGCTCAAGCAATTCAATAAAAATGCGCCATACCAAACGACAGAATTAATACACGTTGTTTTACCTAATGTGAAGAAGGCCTTAGCAAACGACATGGAGCAGTTATCTCAACTTTTTCCGGATTGGCAGCATATACTTACTGAACAACCTTCCGAAAAGCATGGTTTCAATGATGCCCTGAATTTGCCACCTTTGGAGCAATTGAAACCCTTCAGTGCCTTTGACAGAGGAGTAGGTTCTGTCGACAGCATGTGGAGGGAGCCACGCTATAATTTCCACGTTTACTTACCAAATTCGGTCGGTGACTTCGAGACTGTGTTACCCATTACAACATACGCGGGGCAGCTGTTCAAAGATATCATCATTGACATTGTTGAGAGTTTAGAATTCAACAGAAAGGAAGTTGCTCGACAAGTGGTGACCTTAGACCTTTTTTTCAAGACAGGAATCTTTGCAGAACCTGGGGTATCAATTGCCCAATTGGCCGCAACATATGAGGAGAACCCCCTAGCGTCTACGTACAAGATTGAAGATATCTCTATCGAAACTATTTTGGAGCTTGTATTCAAATTGCCAGATGTTTCTCAGCCATTTGCATACTTCTATACCCTTTTGGTAGAAATTTGCCAAAATTCTCCGAAAGCCATTGCTCCTGTCTTTGGCAGGGCCTTCAGATTTTTTTACAATAATTTGGATAACCTCGATTTAGAGTTAAAACTAAGGTATTTGGATTGGTTTTCGATCCAAATGAGCAATTTCAATTTCTCTTGGAAGTGGAACGAGTGGGAAAGTGATTCAGTCAGGTTTGGATCTTGTTTTTACAACGCTAAAATGAATTTTGCGAAAAATTTGATTCGCAAAGAATTGAGGTTGACCTCGAACACCCTGGATGTTGAGGACAGTTTACCTGATGAGTTTAAAAAGTGTCTGGACAGCTCCTACTTTCCAAGGGAAAAAATGCTGGAATATTATCAATCCTTGTTTAACGCTGACAGTTTTCAAGTGAACCCGGAGGATATCAGAAAAAATGATCTGTATTTTAGACAGGAATCATTCCCGGCACATGAGAAAGTGCGCCAGCTCTTGGACTACGTCCATAAGCAGAACGATGTTAGAGATGTCAGTGAATTGGATGCAATTATCGATTCTATTAGACAAGAATTTGGATCTATCATCTCCAATTTCCATCAGTTTATCATTGTACTGCTGGTGCAAGTTGTGGTACAATCGGGTAGTAGATCGTTATCTCATGCAAACAAATATATTGGTGATTTGAAAGACGATTTGACTCACGTATTCTCCAAGTTAGAGATGGATGATGTCGAGAAGCAGTATATTATTGTGGAAGCCATTTTAAGATTCTGGAATTCGAATTCGCAGAACGGGTTCCTCGTGGCGGATTCATTCAAATTTGCTGGTCTTGTTAGTCCACTATCAATCTTTCAGTTTTCTTTCAAAGAGCAAGATGGTAAAAATTACGGTCTTGTAGATGGCACTTCTATTGAATCAACCTTTAGAAATTTATCTCAGCATTTAGACAATCACGATTGTTTTGCATTTGTCTCTGAACGGTTGGTCAATATTGTCAATCAATGCATATCAGATCTCGGCTTACAGGTTGACGAGGAAATCAATATACCCGACGTAAGCGCCAACCCGGAAACTAATATTGGGACTGATTTGCCTCAGTGGGATCTCTTATGGAAATATGAAACTACCATGGGGTTCTTGAAAAGTATTTTACGGAAATATGTGGACGAATACCGTGCATTAGAAGAGAACTTAAGAAATATGGTAGAGACTGCATTATCTCATCATGCCCCTACTAAATCGCAGATGGTCACATGGATGGATGAGCTACATAAAATTTGAATTCAATATCCTTCTTTTCTCTGCGTTGTATTGTTAATTATGAGTTATAATTTAAACCTATCTTTAAGCGTCTTCATGCTAATTAATGCGTGGCAGTGGAGGCGGTACCAAAAAATCCATCTTATCTCTTTCATCATCCTCCGTAGTCGACACCGCGTAGGACGGAATTCTTCGTGCAACAGTGCTATTAGTGGTAGTTTTTCTCAAATAATTGCTGCTTTCTGGGTAGTATTCGCCATCATTAGAATAGCCATCAGGCGCAAGGGAATAGTTAGAGGCGTTATTCCCCCAAGTTCCGTTGTCGAAATTGAAATGCAACTGGGACCTAGTGTTGAGCTTGCCTAAAGCCGGTAATTTATCATCTCTGGTCAGTGAAACTTCAATGAAATAGATCGCTAGAGACACAAAATCGATGAATTGCTGCCTTGTAACTTCTTGACCAGAGTATCGTATATTTTCGTAGAGGTCTATGAAGCGGTTTGCATTATCGAGTTGTACCTTATTTTGCGTATCCTTGATGAACTGATTCCTGACCACATCTGCAAACGTTTCACCTAATTCCATATCGATGTTCATGTTGTTTAAGAATACTCCCTGGTATTTCAACCTGTCAGATAAATTCTTGATGCAGGAACGATAATTTAAGTAGTCAGGGAACAATTTTTCAGTATGAGGATCATCACATCTCTCTGGCGGTTCAAGACCTGGATGTATCACTGGCTCCTTAGGCCTCTTAAATAAAACACTTAGTTCCTTAGTTTTCTCCATATTTTCGATAATCATCTTTCTGCTACCGCGATGCGGTAGATCATTTGGCGTTATCGGTAAGTAACGCCGAGGAATATCCTGAACACAGCTCCTATAGAATAAAATCCTAGCCACGATGATAGCTATGCTCACAACAGCAAATGCAACCAATGCGCCAACCACTATAAAAGTGTTAAAAGCATTGTTAGAAGATTGAGCAGCTTGTGCAATGGAGTCCACGGGCAACACAACGGAAAATCCAATAAGGAAAATTGTCGCAACCACTGCAGTGCCCCTGTAAACCCAACGTTTCCATAATTCTATACTGGGCATCACCTTTTCACTAGGAGCAATTCATTACTCCAAGCCCACTAGGACACTGCTGTTTCTCTTGCTATCACTCAAAGTGCTTAAGGTGACCAACTTATAGAGGAGATTCAGCACTGTCACTTTAAAATGGATGTCTTTTTGGGTCTGTCCTTTAGTCTTAAGCTTGTTGAAGCAATCTATAACTTCCCATACAGACGCATTCATTATTGCCCATTTACGTAGAATCCGGGTAACTGTAGCAATATGGAAAAACTAATAAAAATGATTTACCTAGTGTCGTATTCATGTTTTCTCCATTTGAATGTCGTGTTATTATTATTCGTGGCCAATTTCGTATATTTTATGTTATGTGTAAGTAAATATCTTTTATACAATATCGTTTGTACGCTTAGTGTCATCAATCGACACTTACTTGCTTCAGAGGTGGTTCGAGAAAACCCCGTCATGCAAGCTGGGCGGTTGATATTGAGTCCTAAAAAGTGCACAGAAAGATGTTTAAGTTGAGAAGGCGGTTACGAAACACAATAACACGAATAGCCTTGTTTCCACAACAACATCCATACAGAGGAAGAGTTGTTAGATGGGATCTATAATGGAGGCAAGCGCCGTGCGGCAATGACAATGTTACCCGGACATTACACGTTAAAAGAGAGGCGATGAACCGAAGGTCGTTTCGCGGACTTAAGGCTTGCAAGAAAGCTGTTAGGAAGCAAGTCGCTCATGAATACAGACCGTCTGGTATGGGATATGGTCGCAAAAGATATTTCAGAGACGAGTTTGATGTGTCACAAAGGAAGGACGAATCAGAATTTGCAGTGAATGGTGACTCTTTTTTATTCAAATCGGGTGAAGTCGAACAAATCGAACCAGCTGACCCTGTGAACCCGACCGATCTGGCGGACCAAGCAGGATCGGAGAAATTAAAAGAGCCAATGGATGAGGTGGTAGATGTTCGACGGAATAGCTTTTCAAATGAAAAGGAAAGAACCTACGAAGACTTGCAGGATGGTTTACAAAAAGCGTTCCAGCGAGCTCCGGGATATCCCGATTATGTCACGCAGATTAGACAAATTATTCCTGGAATGAGTTTAGAAGTTGCAATGAAGCTGGTTGAAAAATATCAAGGCGAGGAAGATCTTTTATCAAAGGCCGTAAGCAGCTATTTTGAAGAGCCCATTGAGGCGGAAAGAACCGCCAAAAGGAGCGTCCGCACAGTTAGCAGTCCACAGCTTTCTCAAAAAAAGACGCGAAGAGAAGTCGGGGACTTAACCTCTGCTCAATATCATTCTAATAAGTGCAAACAAAACTTTTTGTGGAAAAAATTCATCGGGTCTTTACAAGTGAATGCAATGGCTACCAGACCCACACTAAAGCCCCTCAAATATGGCACAAAACTTGAGATTATACAATCATCTGGTGAACTCCCAATTTCTAAGTTATACAATTCGAATGGAAGAAAGAAAGTGTCAATGGCAAGTTTCGTGAAGATCTATGACTCTGCCCAGAAGAGAGAGATTGGAAGAATACCCGAAGACATTGCGCAGGTATTATACCCTTTGATGCATACAAATGAAGTGGATTTTGAAGTTACAATGGTGTTCTGTGATAACAAACGCCTTAGCATAGGAGATGGATTCATTTTGCAATTAGACTGCTTTTTGACGTCTGTCATCTTCGATAATCCTTCCAGAGAACCAACTCCCTCACAATCAGTTAGATGGGGTGGTGGTACGAAGCTAGTTGAAACAGAGGAAGAACTGCGGAGCCGCTCGAGGAGAGTAGGTTTGATATCTCTTTTTGATAAGTTAAGACTAAAAACTGCTGTTAGTGATGTAGATGGCGCTGATTGTGAGCAAGAGGATACGGAGGTCATTCGTCTGGATGATGAAGATGACGACACTAGCACCCTTCAGGATATTGCAACACAGCAGGGAAACAATTCTATGACATCTTCTCAGCATGAAGACGTCATGGACTTGAATCAGTTAAAAGTATTTTATAAAGCCACTTTGTCATCTGATTCATTAAAGAGTATTCCAGAAACCGAACCTCCAGCCAGCGCAATGAAAATCATTCTGAGACCTTATCAGAAGCAAGGGTTAACGTGGATGCTAAGAAGAGAACGTGAGTTCGAAAAGGCCTCTGAATCTCAAGGAGCTCAAGATGTAGGCAGCAGTATGATGAATCCACTGTGGAAACGCTTCAAATGGCCACGAGACATGTCATGGGGTGCTCAAAGAATAGCCGGATATTCTGAAGTGGATAAAGGCAATTTTTTTTATGCTAACTTGCATACTGGGGAATTTTGTCTAGATAAGCCTATTTTGAAGACGACAATGAGAGGTGGCATCTTATCAGACGAAATGGGATTGGGAAAAACTATATCAGCATTGTCCCTAATTCTTACATCGACCTACGATTCTTCTGCAGTAGACAGATCTCCGGCTGTCATAGAAAAAAGTGAGACAACACGTCTGCCTTCATTCCAGACTTTTAAGAAACCTTATGCTGCAAAGACTACTTTGATTGTAGTTCCCACTTCGCTTCTTACTCAATGGCAAAGCGAATTCGACAAAGCAAACAAATCACCAGATCTTTATTGTGAAGTGTACTACGGTGGAAATGTCAATAACTTGAAAACACTCCTGACTAAAGCGAAAAATCCCCCTTCCGTTGTTTTGACAACATATGGCATTGTGCAGAATGAGTGGAGTAAAATGGTCAGAATGGATAGAAGATCTGCAGAAGAATCTACTGGATTATTCTCCATAACCTTTTACCGTTTAATTATTGACGAAGGTCACATAATAAGAAATAGAACAACTTCCACATCTAAGGCTATTATGGAAATTTTTAGCAAATGCAGATGGGTGTTAACTGGAACGCCAATCATCAATAGGTTGGATGATTTGTATAGCATTGTGAAATTTCTGAGATTGGAGCCTTGGTCACAACTCTGCTATTGGAAGATGTTTGTCTCCGATCCATTCGAGAGAAAAGACTACAGACAGGCCTTTGACGTAGTTAATGCAATTTTGGAGCCTGTTTTCCTGAGAAGAACTAAGCAAATGCAAGACATCAATGGTAGGCCATTAGTTACGCTGCCACCAAAAGAAGTTGTAGTGGAAAAGCTATCATTCAGCAATGCACAAGGAGCTATTTACAAGCACTATCTGGAGAAGGCAGAGAACTCGGTGCGGAAAGGGTTAGCGCGGGGTGATCTCTTGAAGAAGTACTCTACAATTCTGGTTCATATTTTGAGATTAAGGCAAATTTGCTGCGATGTGGAACTTTTAAGAAGACATGCTCGGGATGAAAATGATGAAGATTTGACTAAGGAAAGCCAAGTATTCAACCATTCTGACGATGCGAACAAAATTTTTCAAGAAATAGGGCTTGATAAAGAAGTTGAAGAAATTGATGAAACTCTACTTTGCACGGTGAAATCTAGGATAGAGGGAAAATATTCATCTTCGAGTTCATTGAAAAACCTGGAATGTTCTATATGTACTACTGAACCCATAGAAGTGCATAAAATATTATTCACCGAATGTTGCCATAGCTTTTGCCAAGATTGTCTGATGGAATATATTGAATTTCAGAAACAGAAAAACCTAGCCCTAAAATGTCCCAATTGTCGTGAAACGATTACCAGCATCCACTTATTTTCCTTGAAATTGAAAGATAATCAAATACCACTTGTAGTACCATTTCGCAATGTCACAAGGTCGTCGAAAATTGAAGCCTTGTTAAAGCACTGTAAGATGTTGCAGGAAACTTCGCCAGGTGAGCAGATCGTGGTATTCTCTCAATTTTCATCATTCCTAGACATTCTAGAAACAGAACTTGGCGAGACTTTCTCGGCTGATCCAATAATTGTTTATAAGTTTGATGGTCGCCTAAGTTTAAAAGAGAGAGCTAATGTTTTAAAAGAATTTTCTCGCAAAGATTTTGACAACCAGAAAGTGTTGCTAATGTCACTGAAAACCGGAGGTGTGGGATTAAACCTAACCTGTGCTTCTTACGCATTCATGATGGATCCTTGGTGGTCACCCAGTATGGAGGATCAGGCTATTGACAGAATACACAGAATTGGTCAAATAAACCAGGTTAAGGTGACTCGATTCATTATTGAAAATTCCATAGAGGAGAAAATGCTGAAAATTCAAGAGCGGAAAAGAACAATCGGGGAGGCTATGGATGCGGATGAAGACGAAAGGAGGAAAAGAAGGATTGACGAGATTCAAATGCTTTTCGAATAAATGTTCTAAATACGTACTGGTCTGTAGGAATTCAATCATCTAATAGCAAGTACTCATCATTTATCAAAGATTTTAAGCCGTTTCTGTTCAATTTCTTTTTAAGTACAGAAAGATATATCTCGTTCGTTCCCCCTAAACATCCCAAGTACTTTAACGTTGTAATTATATCACCGATCCTGAATCCTGTCACGGCAGAAATATTTTCCAAAGTTACTCTTTCAAGTTTAGCCAATTCGCCTTCAGTAAGGTGCCAACAAATTTTCATGGACCAGTATTTCAAATATCCAATCAGGCCAAATGGTGATAGCGGGGTTTCTGGACCTGAAATCAATCCCTCGAATTTCGATATGGCGTAAGAAAAATCTAACAGTAGCGTTCCCAATTGGCGCCTCTGATAAGGGGGAAAGACTAAGACACATGCTAAATTATTTCTAAAGTAAGATACTAAGTCTTTGGAGAAAAATCCCATCGGCTTTGTGGAGTTATTTTCGTAAACGATATAAAAGTCATAGTGATCAACTTTGAAGTACATGGACTTGTTATCTAAAAATAACTTGGTAAAAAGACATAGGCACTGGCAAAATAACCGATGCTTGGCTCCTTTGACGCGCCTTATGGTAAAATCAGGGCTCTTGTATTTTATTCTTCCTGGTGGTCGTTTCTTGAATTCACAATGTGGAGCATGTCCGGCTAGCGACTCTTCCTTGTTGGTGTATTTGAAACAATATTCACATACGTAAAGGGTATTGAGCCAATATTGGAAAGTCTTATCCCTATTTTTGGTCCCTTCATGTTCAATATACCCTAAAGTCTTGTTTTCTGAGTCGAAGTATACATTACTGCCGTACCATGTAGGGAACCGCTTATCAATACCAAACTGAACTTCCTTAATATTTCTCTCATTTAATATTCCGTACAATCCGTCTCCTTCCTCCGTCATCATTCGAAAGTTAGAAGCCAGGATTTAATTTCTTTCAAGATTTACATGTTTCGTTTTTTTGATTTGATGCCTTTGTTTTTCATCTATGTGAGAGCGCGGAAAAATTTCAAGCTCATCGCCTTCGACAACCACGGATACATGGTGAATTTGAATGATTAATTTCTATTGAAAGTCCCCTCACATCTCATCTAATTATTCATAGAACTAACCATGGGTACTTACAGAAAAAGATTCAATGAAAAGGCAAGGGCTGGCCAAATTGCGAAGCAGAATAGATTAAAAAGAATCAGAAATAAACAGTTTCTAAGAACAATAGAGAATCGACATGATGATAAAGAAGAGACTTTATCAGACGATCATGAAAATACTCCACAACATGATAGCAATGCTAGCATTCTTCCACCCGTAAGTAAAGAAGAGGAAGACTTAAAAAAACGAAAGCTGCAAGAGCTATTTGCTCCCAAAGAATCAAAGGTCTCGAGAATCAAAAGGAAGAGGTTAGATAAATTTATTGATCATCAGTTGAGGAAAGAGGAAAAGAAGGCTTTGATGAATAAGTTGCAAGATTACAAAATAGATACATCTTTGTTAACAAGTTCGAAGAGATTAGGCCATGGTAAGCAAACCAAGAAGGAAAGGTTCCAGGAGGCTTTAACCCTGGAAAAGCAAGGAAGAGCTGACGCGAATACTAAGGACATCTTATATGAAGAGCATGAGCAGAAAAATTGGTTTGAAGACTACCCTCGGAATACGGAAAATGACAGAAGTGAGGATGAGCAAGTAAGTGAAGAAGAAGACATCGAGACTAAGAGCTCGAAATTCATAGATTTTAGACCAGTGAAGGGTTCTGGCATGGGCTTTGGATTTGCGAATGCGAAAGTAGTGAATAGGCATAAACCTAGTAAGAAAAAATATAAATGGAGGCAACTGGTTGAAATGGAAGAAAAAAAAAAGCATGATGTGGAGGACGATAACGACTTCATGTCCACCGGAGATGAAGAAGATGATAGTGTCTCGAATGTTTCAGAAGATACGTCTGTTAGTGAAGAGTCTGCAACCGAGATAAGCGAAGATAAAGTGCTCGAGGAAAATAATTCCTCCAAAAATCTATCATATGATGATGATACTGATGAGTCTGTGCAAGAAAACCTTTCCGAAGACATCGAAGACTCTAGTAACAGTCCGCAAAATACTGCAGAAAGCTTCAAGCAGTGGGCAAATGAACAAATTAGAGAGTTAGAGGGGAGAAATTTCAATTTAGCTACTCCCTCTCTTGATTACGACTACGAACCAATCGTTAGACAAGAAGATCTAGAAGACGGTTTAGAAGCTGACGAAATACCGATAGATGAAAAATCTAAGAGAAAGGCGTTCTATGTAGAAGTCAGCAGGCCTGAAAGAGTTCAACAAGTTAGAATGCAACTTCCAGTGTTTGGTGAAGAACACAGGATAATGGAGGCTATTCATCATAACGATGTTATCATTATTTGTGGTGCGACAGGCTCTGGTAAAACTACACAGGTTCCCCAATTTATGTACGAATCTGGGTTTGGATGCCCACAGTCTCCGGATTATCCTGGTATGATCGGAATCACTCAGCCTAGAAGAGTTGCCGCCATTGCGATGGCTAAGCGAGTGTCGAATGAGCTTGGGAACCACGGTGACAAGGTAGCTCATCAGATCCGGTTTGACTCGACCGTGCAATCAAATACGAGGCTCAAGTTCATGACGGATGGTGTTTTACTCAGGGAAATGATGCAAGATTTCAGGTTACGAGATTATTCTTCAATTGTCATTGATGAAGCTCACGAGAGGAATATCAACACTGACATACTAATAGGTATGCTTAGCCGATGCGTCAGACTGCGTGCTAAAGAGCATGCTAGAGATCCTGAAAACAACAAAAAGCTTAAATTGGTTATTATGTCAGCAACCTTGAGAGTTGCAGATTTTAGTGACAATACAACACTTTTTGTTTCTCCACCTCCAATCATCAATGTTGAAGCCAGACAATTTCCTGTTGCAATTCATTTTGATCGCCGTACTGCATTCAATTATGTCGAAGAGGCGTTTAGAAAAACTTGCAAAATCCATCAAAGGCTTCCACCGGGTGCAATTTTGGTATTTTTAACTGGACAACAGGAAATTAATCATATGGTTAAAAAACTGAGACGTGAATTTCCATTTCCAAGAGGAAATAAAAACAGGAAAGAGATGGAATCGCATGTTTCTAATGTGAAAGTGAATTCAAAAAATGCCGATATGGAAGCGGAGGATATAGATTTCAGCGTAAAAATATTGGAGAATGATAACTTGTCATATATTGAAGAAGATGAAGATCAGAATAATGAGGGGGAGGAGGAAGCAGAGGAGGGCTTTGATGAAACTCTGGAGGACGGGCAAAACGCAAATGATCCTCTCTACGTTCTTCCGTTGTATTCTTTGTTATCAACTAAAGAACAGATGAAAGTTTTTGATCAGCCCCCTCCAGGTTCTAGGTTGTGTATTGTTGCTACTAACGTCGCAGAGACTTCATTGACAATTCCAGGTGTTAGATATGTTGTTGATTGTGGGAGGTCCAAGGAACGTACGTATGATGAGTCTAACGGCGTACAAAGTTTCGAAATCGGCTGGATTAGTAAAGCAAGCGCAGATCAAAGATCTGGTAGAGCAGGGCGTACTGGACCAGGACATTGCTACCGCTTATACTCATCGGCGGTTTTTGAGGAAGATTTTCCCCAATTTTCCAGCCCAGAAATTCTTAGAATGCCTGTAGAAAGTGTTGTTTTGCAAATGAAAAGTATGGCAATTCAAAATGTAACTAATTTCCCATTCCCAACACCGCCAGATCCCAGAAATTTGATGACCGCAATCACAGTACTTCAGCACTTAGGTGCACTTGATGCAAAAGAAAAAATCACCGAAGAAGGCAAGGTTATGAGTTTGTTCCCCCTATCACCTAGATATTCTAAGATTTTGTTAGTATCTACTGAACAAAAGTGCTTGTCTTATGCCATTTCCATCGTGAGTACATTGTCAGTGGGCGATCCATTTTTGAAAGAACAAGAGATCAAGCCAAGTGATGGAGATTACAACAGTGGCGAAGAGGAGGTAAATGACGAACAGAAGAGATTATTGCTCAAAAATTTCCATAAAAGTAAGGTTAAATTCAGTAAATTAGATCCACATTCTGACGTCTTCCGCTTGTTAAGTGTTGTGAGTGCTTTCGATTATGTCCCAAGGAAACAAAGGGCAGCTTTCATACGTGAAAATTTCCTTCGTGGAAAGTTTTTGGAGGAGATATGCAAGTTGCGTAAGCAATTAACGTACATTGTTAAGTCAAATACCAGTCAAGAGAACGTTGCCGTTAAAGTTTCAGACGATGATCTCAAATCTAGCCTCCCTACTGAGATTCAGCTGAAAATGTTAAAACAAATGATATGTGCCGGTTTTATTGATCAAGTCGCCATCAGGGCTGATTATCTTTTTCCAGATGATGTCCAGCTGACGAATAAGATGTCCATCGTCAATATTCCATATGTCAGTGTCCTTTCCCCCAAATCGCCTGACATCACTTCAAGCTTTGTGTACATCCACCCCAGCTCTGTCTTGGCCAGTCTAGGAGCTGCTCCACCAAAGTTTCTAGTCTATCATTCTTTGCACAGTAGCAGTAATAGCAAGACCAGAATGACCAGTTTATGTGATATCAAAAGTACTCCTCTCGCAAACGTGGCAAGAAAAGGTTCTTTGCTCACCTATAGTAAGCCATTGACCGGAAAGGGCCTAAAGACAATTAATTTGACGCACAAAGAAAGATATTGCTACGTCGTGCCGAGGTTTGGCGATTCAACAAACAGTGACCTCAGTATTTCCTGGGATCTCAATCCTGTACCGGTCCATGAGGTAAAAGAGAAGGGACAATGGGTTGTAACAAAATTTATCACAAATAAAAGTTTCGAAGATCAACGAAAGCGTTCTAACCATTAGAACTTTGTATAGATAGTGAACGAAGTAAATTGTTCGTGTATCACGACAAAGTATCATTTTTCGTAGCATCAAATGCTGTTTCTCATTAGACTTGTCTAATTTCGGAGAAGGTATTCTTGGGTAGAGAAAAACTGTATCTAAACGGAAGAGACCGGTAACATGGTAGATTTCGATGATGTACTGTCAAGCATTCATGCAATACTGAAGGCGTATGTTCTCTTTGCTTCCCACTCCCTTGAGTTCTAGTTCACTGTACTAACTTTTTTCCTTATAAAATAGAGCCTCCTCTAAATGTAAAGTGTTGGATGAGAGCTTTCCTGCCAAATTTTTCGAGCCTAATCCGGATTCAATATTTGATTCCTATTATAAGTTTATCAGAAACCGGAGTAATAATGAAGGAATTATCAAAAACGAGGACAAACTGGCATTAACCACAATTTCGCAGCAGTTTGAAAATGGGGAATATGCTGCCGATCGCGGTGGCTTCTACAGATTGTATCATGATATCCACTTAGTGTGTAGTATGTTGATCCACTATTATCCTCAAGGAACAAGAAATTATCAGATGGTGGACAAATTCAATAAGTTTGCTACGGAACTGCTTTTGAGAGAATGTTATAAGGTAGGTGTATTATTAATGCAAGTCAATCCGGAAGAGTATGCTAGTAAGGCAGAAGAGAAAACAGAATTAGACAGGATTATAGCTCGAGACTTCATCAAAATTTCCACTAATTACAAGGTCCCCATTGTGAAAACGTACCATATCAAGACGAAAGATTTAGATCTCTTTTCCTCAGTTATAAGCAAGTCCTGCTTAGATAGAAGACCGCAAGAACTGCCCAATAGTAATTTTGAAATTAATAAAGTGATTTTGCAGAGCAACATGTGCGAAGATGCGCCCAGGCTAGGATTTATTGCGGCTAATACGAGTAATATTCCGGACCCAACATTGCCCCCAACTGAAATGATGACCAGATTCTTGCACCCAAACTGGTATGCTTTGCCAACTACCATGTGGTTGGACTATGGAGACTACAAGTCATGGGCGCCCTCTTTTAATGAAAATGGGACTGTGATAGATTCGACCACCAGAGGGATTATCTGGTTGGAAAGAGTCGGCTACATGGAACTATTAAGAAAGATTAGTCGAGAGGAAAAAAATGAAGATGAGGCTGACGTAGGCGATGCAGAAGATATTTCTGCAGAAAAGAGAGAGAATAAACAACATTCTACTGATAGTTCAGAGAATCAAGAAGTTGGGGATTCTGAGAGAAATGAGGAGATTACTGAAAGCAGCTCCATTCCAGAAGACGGCGCGGAGAATGGGAAGCAAAAGGAATTGACCAATTTGAAGCCACCAGTTATCAAACTTGAAAATCTTTTACAATGGTCGCCTGCTAATTACTTGGATGATGAGTCAGTTACTAGCTTCAAAGAGGGTTTGCAGTCAGAACTTATTACGAAGACACTTTTACGAATCCGGACGATCAGAAAAAATAGAGTCAAAAATAAGGTAGGTAAGCCGTCTGCCGAAGAGACCAAATTGTACAATAAGGCACGGCGTTTAATGAAGGAAGTTATTTTGACGAAGCAAGTCTCGCGTCTTCCGATGAACCATTGTAAATCCTTCCCGGTGCTTCAGGCAAATTATAATGGTAGCATACCAGTTGTAAGGACACAACCCACGAGAAAAAGGAAGCATAAGAGGATTTAAGGCTTTAGAAGTGAAACAAATGAATTTCTGGTTCTGTACGTATGCATGTATTTTAATTAACAAGGTTCTTTAAAAATGAACGTCCGCTCCCAGTAGGAAAGAAATTACCAGATAACAGTTTAAAATTCCGATCACGGCCCAGATGAGTACTGATAAGATCGTAAGCCAGTTGCTATTGCTGAAATCTACTGTATCTTGCTTGCCATTTACCAAAGCTGTGTTCTCATCGGATTCTTGCCTCTCCTCTTCCGGCTTAGGAACAGCCATAAATTTCTTGCTAGCTGTGAAATAAATCAATGGTGTTGAGACGATTGGTAAAATCAATGAAAGCACAACTTGCGAAAGGTTTAAGATGTCAGAGATCCCATGTTCGCCCATAGTCAAGGTCACGAATAGGCAAGGGACAATGGCTATTAACCTCGTGCATAGTCTGATGGCCCAAGGTGGTAAAGACCACTCTAAGAAGCCTTCGGACACAATTTGACCTGCTAATGTACAGATAATACCAGCCGATTGGCCAGAAAAAATCATGGCCCACGCAAAGATAAGGCCTGCAGCAGGCGTTATGTATTGCACTAATAGATGATAAATCGATAGAAGATCGGCATCTTCAGCGTCAGGCTGGCCAAACAGAGTGGCACCTGCAACAATTAGGATGGCAGAATTAACAAAGGTTGCAATAAAAAAAAGTGAGAGGATCAGTTCCGCATATGAATAGTTGAGGGAATACTTGATGGCGCCAAGACTGGGTCTATCCCCCACTGCACCGTGATGCTTCAAGTCGTAATCTTGCAATCTGGGTTTTACCAATGAAGACCCTAAATAAAGTGAATGTGGCATCACTGTAGCTCCCAATATGCCCAATGAGATATACAGTGCTTGCTGATCTTTAAAGATGATTTTTGATGGTAAAAATCCTTTCAGAAGCTGACCTTTGTCCGGAACAGAGATCTTGAACAATTCTAACACGAAGCACATCACAGTGCCAGCCACCAATAAGCTTACGAACATTTCAAAGATCCTAGTCTTCTTCAAAGAACTACTTTCTGGTGTATAAAACATTAAGATGGCCAAAACGTCCAAGACTGTCATCAAAACTCCCCAGGACAACGGGATGCCAAATAAAATCTCCAAAGCAATTGCGGTACCAACAACTTCTGCCAAATCTGTCGCTATGATGGCTATCTGGGCAAATAAGTAAAGAGTGAGGTTCAATTTTCTTGGAAGATGCTGCCGGCAGTTCTCAGCCAGATCACGACCAGTTACAGTGCCCAACTTCACGCACAAGCATTGTAGCACTACAGCGAATAAGTTAGATATAAGCACCGATGATAGCAGAACGTATTTAAACTGGGCACCTCCGGATACACTGGTGGAATAATTCCCGGGGTCCATGTAGGCCACGCTGACTAAAATCCCAGGACCTACAAATCTGGCAAACTTTCTGAGCACTTCCAAAGTTCTTACCATCCCACAAAACTGCACTACAATGGTTCTCTTTCGCTTTCGAGTGTGTTTGATTTTTAGTTTGGACCTCGTATATATTGAACGGGTGGCATTGTAAGCAGCGGCTGTTTCTACCATGTGACATGTGTACATGTGACTTCAAACTAATTTGGGCTTTAAAGCCGTATTCCGCTTATTCTTGGCATTCAATGCATGAAGTGTAAGGATTAGATGTACTTCAGCAGTTGCTTTGGGATCGAATGAATTGCTGCCTGCATGTTTTCGTATTTATACTCTAAGCATGAAATCGAAATCAATGTAGAGCCTCACGAGGCAGTTTCTTTCGCTGAGTATGTTCAGTGGGTCGATAGGGTTATCAATCAGATATCACAGTACCTTGAAATGGATTTAGCTTCACTTTTATTCAACTCATTTCATGAGACTTTCATATATGAGAAACTTTCTCATTATTGACGAATCAGAAAATCTATAAACATTGAATTGTTTAAGAATGGATGACCATGCTTGAGTTTCTTATAAAGGAACGCAGATCCGAGGTCGAAGGGGTTCTTTTGTGAGGCATTGCAATGGATCGCGACTTCCTACTTAATACCGCTACACCGAGAGGTAACCATTGGATAGGAGCGACTTCATCATATCGATCGCATGTTGACACATCTGCACAGCGGCGTTTTCAGCCTAGCACGTCTTCTAAAGAAGCCAAATTCAATAATTTACCAGAGATGAAGGCTAAAAGATCTAAGGATGACATTGAAGTAAACCCCAATTCATTACCTCTCATATCACCTGAAGTGCTGGACGTTTCCAGGCAAAGATTTTTGGCGTTCCTGGTGTTTCTAATTATTCAAGGTTACAAAGCTTATGATTTGTTCCTTTTAAAGTCTGGTCTTCCTGTCGTTGGGCTAGGTCCAAAAAGTTATTGGTTCAACTTTATATCAAAATATGTGGTTATCGATGCAATGTTTCTGTATTTTTTGCCCAGCTTCAAAATTCCTAAATTAACTTTCCCTCCATGGGTAATATGTCTGCAAACAGTCTTTATGTGGGGGTTCACATTGTTCGTATCTACTGAGCACGATTTCACTGTGATTACAGGAATCGTGACTCTTCTTTGGCGATTTAATAATAAGGAAATGAGTTTGAGTGGATCATCTGTAAGTCACCGCCGATTGCTGGACTCTTCCTCTCATTTTAAAGGCGCCATGACTATCAAAATTCTACCAGAAAATACGGCAATGCTCAATCCGCTTCATGAATCATATTGTTTACCTGTAGATACCAATCTCCTGCCGGAGGGTCATTTGAAAATTCCAGTTAGGATTAATTCTACTGCAGGCATACAATCCATCCAGTTAGAATATAGGGACCTGTATACCAATGAGATCGAACTAAGAAATTTAACCGCCAAAGATTTTAAGGTGGTCAACGACCCAGCATTTCTTCTCAACAAGGATCATGCATTGGCTAAGGGAATAACAGAGAGCGAAAGTATCCGTTACGTAGAACTACCATTGAGCCAGGTTGGGTTTTACCAAATTAAGAGGATTATAGACTCAAAAAATCTTTCCCTTAAGGTTTACCAATCCCACTTAATCATCTCACATTGTCCCGTCGCAACTATCTTAGGGACTGGCAGCTTTGACAGGTGTATTGGGGACTCCGATAAATTGTCCATTGAACTGCAAGGGGTTCCTCCTATGAGACTAGGCTATTCTAAGACCGTAGACGGTCAGAAGTATACCTACATGGATTCAAACTTACAACCGGAGTATTTTGAGTCTCCGCTTCAATCTACCCCTAAACACTCATTTTTAAGTGGAGAATTGGAGAATTTGAAATGGGCTCGTACATATCCTGTGACAATAAACCTAGATCTGCCCGTTACTCAAGAAGGATTTTATAACTACAAGATTGATAGTTTGGTCGATGGATTGGGTAATGTTATGGATTTTAGGAAAATACCTGAAAGCGTGAAGAGCGCACACGGAGTCTCTTATAATTTTAAAGTTCATGGAATTCCAAGGGCGTCTCTAGAAGAAAAATTCGATCCAAATTCCTCGACGAAAAAGTCTATTTTAGTCAAGTTTGAAAGCATCCAGGATTGGCAAGCAGCCATCCCATACTGGGCTAAGCTAACTCATGTGGCTGCTAATGGTGAAACACATAGTTTTAATCTTTCCACCAATTCTTTGACTCACGACTTCCAAGCGGAACTCCCTGGCTCGTATAAATTGGATTCTGTTCAGTCGAAGTTTTGTCCCGGTGTTGTGATAGGGAAATCTAATGTTTTAGTTACGAAGCCAATTCCACCTGAATTAGAAGTCAAATCTACCCCAATTCTTGATCAGTGTGTGGGGCAAGTTGGATTAAATTTTGACTTGACTTTTACCGGCATTCCACCCTTTCATTACAGGGCTTTGATTTATAGGATAGAGAGGGGGAAACGAGACTTGTATGACACCAAAAGGTACACTTCGCAAGGGACAAGAAATCAATTTAATTACAATCCCACGACAGAGGGTAATTATGAAATTGTGTTTGATGATTTGTCAAATCAATTGTTTACAGACCCTATATCTCTAGTTCCTCGCGAGAAATACACGTTCAAGACCTCAATGAGAGTGAAACCTAGCGCAGTTTTTAAGAGTACGCACAAGAAAAAATTATGCCTTGGCGATCATACAAACGTCCCGGTACAATTTAACGGGGAACCACCTTTCACGATTAATTATGATATTCTAGAAACATCTTCGAATAAGCGAGAAACTTTTATTGAGGACAATATAGAATCGAACGATTTCAGCATTGGCCTACCAAGTTTTAATATGGGCGGTGATTATATTGTTTCATTGGTCTCGGTTAAGGATTTCTCCGGGTGTGTCGTTTCATTGAGCGAGCCGGATGTCATGATTCAAGTCAGGAGAGATGTTCCGTCGGCCTCTTTCAACTTATTAGAAAATGCAAATTCCATTAAGATCAAGCAAGGCTCTTTTGCGGAAATACCCATTAAGCTAGCGGGTGAAGCACCCTTCACTGTAAAATTTCAGCATTTAGATTACGAAGGAACTGTTCTGGGAGTTTATGAGTCAAGGTTTAATACAAATTATAAACCTTCTTTAAATTTGAACAAAGAGGGATTCTACAAGTTGATTGAGGTATATGATTCATATTGTATGGGTAAAATAGAAAACGTGGAGTTTCAGTTTGAGATCTCTTTCTTAGACAAACCATTTTTTTCTGTCGTGGAGAATTCAAAAACCAGCAAACTGTCTGCCTTGACGTTTACGAAGGAACAGGTTTGTCAAGGAACAGAAAGTGCGATAGACCTGGTCTTATCAGGATCTCCACCATTCATTTTAGAATATGCCATAATTGCTCCAAATGGCTACACTGCATCAGATAGTATTCAAGTAGCAACAAGGTATGCCACAATCAAACTTCCGAATGAAGAAGCTGGTGAATATACTGCTGTCATTAGCGGTCTGTTTGATACTAACTATGGTGAAAGTGATTTTACTAAGGCAATTCCTAGTGAAACTGAAGTACTTGTGAGGCAAACCGTTAATCCCTCTCCATATATTACCTTTGCTGACCTGGGGAAGACTTTCAGAACCTGTTCAATAAATGTACAGGAGGATGCATCGTCGCTAGAACCTATCAAATTGAAATTTATTCAGGGGAAGCCACCGTTCTCAATAACTTTCAGCGTATATCACGAGAGCAAGGGTAGGTCTGATCAATTTACTTTGAATAATGTTGAATCTACAAGTTTTCCCTACTACAAACTTTATGAAAATTTGAAATTAGGCAACCATGTAGTTTCCATCGAGAAGATAATGGACGCAAACGGCTGCATAAATGACATGATTGGCGCTCAAGATAATCACATTTTGATATCTATCACGGACGTGCCCAAGATTCATTTGTTGGATCCAACGGCAGAATATTGTGTGGGTGATTATGTTGCCTATCAGCTCAATGGTGTTGCGCCATTCTCAATTAGATATGAATTCAACGAGAAACAGCTGAAACTTAAAGAACACACTTCACAGTTTGTTAGGATTGCGTCAGAGCCAGGAACGATATCCATAGTATCGTTGAAGGATTCCATATCTCAATGTGTGGTCAATTTTACACACCCTGCCATGAAAAAGGAATTTGAAAAGCTTTCACTTCTCGTTCATCCTCTTCCGTCAGTTACCGTATCAAGAGGGAAAAATCTCATTGAGGATATCCATGAAGGAGATCAAGCAGAAATAATTTTCACTTTCGAGGGTAATCCCCCATTCTCTCTAACATACGTAAGAACGGAAGAGGCTGAAGGAAGTGAAGGAAGAGGCATTCCTCAAGTTGTAGAGACTCACAAGGTTACTGACATATATGCATACGAATACAGGGTCGTCACAAGCTTGCAAGGAACTTATCAGGCTATAGAAGTTTCAGACGCCTTCTGCTTTGCCAAGAATGACGCTTATTTCAGCAGCTAACTGGCCGAAAACGAAATTAATCCAGTAACCTATTTTGTATAGATAGTCAGTTTTATACAGTATAATCCAGTTGTAAGAATGAAGAAGAAATCTCGCAGCGACGAAGGATTATACTCCAGTTTCCGGGGAAGCTGGCAAATACCATATAGTATCTGAGTACAAGAAGCGGCGAGTAGCCAGAAAAAAAAAAAAAAAAAAAAAAAGACTGCATACACAAAAATATCCACCGCCGATCACTTTTTCCTTATCATTCGAATACGGATATTATGATGCTACATAATGAATACTACGTTAATTTAAATTAAATTATTATGAAATTATAGCAAATATTAGCAAATTATTTAATAAATTATTTCCTTCTAAAACGCTAAGAAAAGAATATTATTGCTTGATGCATATTTCAATTTGAAAGTTTCAAAAGCAAAGTTTTTGCTAACCATTTGATTCTCTCAAATTCCTCTCTTGAAGAAGGAAAAATGTATACCCTTAGACGTTGAAACTATTCTTTCATTGTGTACACCGTAATGAAATATTAGCCTTACGATCCATAACCAACCTTCTTGACTGTTTATGTGAAGTAGAGATTCAGGCCAAAGAAAAATTTAATTTATGAAATCCTGTTCTTTTCAATGATATATAGTGTCATAACCGTCAGTTATCCAACAAGGATGTTGGAAGCTTGATTGACATCAAAATCCAATTCTAGTCTATTTACTCAAGCAGATTGTCAATTGGAGTATCCCACCTTTAAATGCCAAGTATTTACACAATAATTGGTGATGATAACGCCTTTTAGCATGACAACTCGGTACATTCAAAGTTGGTAGCGAAGGAGGCATAATTACACATTATACTGCTATCCTTTAAGTCAAGTGCAGTCGGTATGAAGGTGACTAGAAAAGAGAGAAATTCGTTCATTCTGGTGAGTAATATTCATTTAGGTGTTGAACTCATTAAGGTATTTTGAACATTAGACCAATATTTCTCCTCTTTCGATTACTCGACATATACTAAAGACAACGCAACACGTAATAAGGGTACAATTCAAATCCCCTTTAAATTTGCCATGATACACTTCATACACAACCTATTTTTTCCGACCACATCCATATTAGGTTTAAATACCAGTGAGCTTTGGATCTTGTTAGTTAAGCAATTGAGAGCAATGTATGTTTTCTGCACCAAGTATTGACTGTTATTCTGTATTAATAATTAGATGTGGTTTGGAATGACTCACACTACAAAAGTGTTCAGATTTGGATAAGTCGAATCTCAGTTCCATGTGCTCACAAACAACTTGTTTGAGCGTTAATATCGATCGCTTGAACTTCATCTCTAGATTAAAGATAAAGGCCTAGGAACCAACCATTATGGATTACTTAATGGCATTTAACTTGGAACTGAGTAGGACGCAAGACATACAAGGTTGGCTGGTTTTGCAAAACTTTTTATACGCTCTATCTCTTAAAAACAACCCGGAACTTTTTATCAACAAACAGATCTCCAACTACTCGAAATAAACGTCAGGGAAAACAGGATCAAATGAATTTCCCCAAGAGGATTCCGATCACTGGTTGGACAAAGGGTGTTAAACCTGAGGTACCAAGTGTCATAACTTTTGATGCTTATAACACACTCTATGCAACAACATTGCCGGTGATGGAACAATATTGCCTGGTAGGTCAGAAGTACGGCGTCATTGCAGATCCAAAACAATTAACTCGCAATTTTCCATATGTCTTTAAACATTTGAAAACTGAACATCCAAACTACGGAAAATACACTCACATTTCAGCAAACGATTGGTGGCAATTGTTAATTCGAGAAGTCTTCAAACCCATTGACCTTCCGAGCGAAATGGTAGACGAGATATTAACAAGATTCGAAGGTCTTGAAGCGTATGTCGTTCAACCCGATGTGTTGGAATTTTTAGAAAAGGTGAAGTCGAAACATCCAGATATCGTACTGGGCATAATAAGTAACACTGACCCAATAATGTATACACTTTTGCGAAATATCAAACTTTACCCATTTTTTGAAAACCACATCTACCTATCTTACGATTTAGAAGTTAAGAAGCCTAGTAGGGAAATCTTTGCTCATGCCCTCAACGATATTGTAAAGAAACACCCTAAGCTGATTGATGGCATAACTATCCAAGAATTAGTTTCGAAATGCTGGCATATCGGCGATGAGGAGCTCAACGACATGAAGGCCGCCGAGGCTGTTGATTGGAATGGCATTTTAATCGACAGAACCAATAAATATGGTTATCTTTCTGAGTCGTTTCAAAACGTGGAAAGGAGTGAACACCATCTTTCTATCGATAAAATAGACGGCAACTCAAGGAAAAACTACAGATTAAGCATGGAGCAGCAAGATATTGTACAAATTAGTGCAAAAACATACGTTGCTTCCAATTTCGAGTCTTTAAAAGCTATGCTTATGTGAAGAAGTTGAAAATTCTTGTTTCTGACGAGTATTAGGCATCAACGTAAACTCACTACCTCGTCCATAAATAAGTTTTGCATATATAATGTAGAAAGAAATACCAACTATTTTTTTAAGTAAAAATGGACACAACCGGAGTCGAACCGGTGACCTTCTCCTTGCAAGGGAGACGCGCTACCAACTGCGCTATGCGCCCAATGACAGAGTACGAGCTTCGTCCATCTAGAAAGCAACCTAGAAGCTTTCTCTGAATATACCTAAGAACATAATATATAATAACTAATAGGAATAAATAGTACTCGGCTTCTGTTCTTTTCTTTCTCGTAAATATATGTCTACTTCTGTATTTTGTTCCTCATTGCATGATAACTTCATTCAGAAGGTTTTCGCAATCATGGCTGAATGTCGCCAGCGAAAATGCCCTTCTCCCTCTGCTCATCCCACTTATCAACCCAATCTAAAGGGCATAGGGCAGAGTAGGTCCTCCAAAAAACCTTGCATGGGGCGAAGTCCTCGCCTTTCATGTTAACACATTTGTGATAATCCACGTACGATTGCCAGCAGTGCTTAGTCTGGTTTTGGTTAGGGAATCTGGGATCAAAACCAACGGTGTGGAGAGGGGAGCTACCTTTTTGTTCTTCAGCCATTTTGTTGTATTTGTCGAGAGTCTGTATTTGATTGGCTTAGTACCTAAACCTTCAGCTTGAATGGTAATTAAACTTACAAACTTTCACTAGTCAACGTCTCGCTTCGTCGAAAAAAAAAAAAAAAAAACCTAATCTTAACGCCGGGAATTTTGAGTGGTACACCATTGGCCGGTGGTCACGTGTATAAAGTATTGATGTACGTTGATTGATTACGTTGAGGAAGGTTGTAGCATCTTCACCGCCTCTTGCACTAGGCCAGTTCTGTTTTCCTTGTCAAGCGCCTTTAGCAAACGTATAAGTTGGAAGCACATATCCCAGGATTCCGCCGCAAGTGTGCTGTTTGCAGCGTTTGCAGCGCTAACGACAAGCAGTCGCAACACCCTAAGCATCATTTCTTGGTTTTTAATAACGTCCGCCACCGCGTCGTTTCCTCTCAAATCATCCATAAAATCTAATTCGTCGTAATTTAGGAAAACGAGCAGTAAAACGCCGAGGATTTTGGCATCTTGATCTTCGAGGCATCGTGCCAAAAGGTCTTTTGGCGTCATCTTTAATTTAGAGAATAAAATGCCCCAATGTTTCGCTTCTGTCTTCCGTAGACAATTGCTAACTATCTCAAGCATGTCGCTATGTCCTCCCTCAACGGACATATTCCTATCGCACAATTTCACTAGAGGGATAATACTATCCAGCGGCTCATTGGTCAAAAGACTTGTTGACAGTATCTTCTCCAACGCAAAATTGAAGTGTTTTAAATTGCGATATTCCATCAAGATGGTTTCGGCGCTTACTCCGACGGCGAGCTTCGCCTTAATCATCTGGTCCAAATAGATCTTGTGTTTGATAATTAGTTTGACGTAATTTTCCTGAAAAATACAGTGGAGTCCATGCATCGTCGCAGTCTCCGGTGTCAGGGATACTGGATAAAAATCTTCCTCTATTGGTGTAGTTAAAAATGCAGATTGACCGTCGTAAAGATCTTCAATTTTACATGTTAGAACTTGTTGAGCCTGGACAATTGAGAGCTCATCTCCCATCAAGTCTATAATGCGCTCGACATCACGAAGAAGAACTTGAGATTTCCATCCATTCTCCCTTTCCAATTTGATAAGAGTGTTGCGTGATAAGTACATAAAGCCTTCCCTATGACTGATCACCCAGCTGACCTTCCTACCAAGAGAGATATCAACTTTCATTTGCTCATGGAATTTCTTAATCAAATTGAGTCCAAACCAATTAATAGTAGAAATTATTGCGAAAACAATAATTTGATCAGTGGTCACTATAATAATATCTGCGGTTCTGTAAAATTTTTCGTCATACTTGTCCAATTCATCTCCATCGCGGGCTTTCACTCTCAGCAAGCGGTAGCGGAGCCCAGTATTGACGTGTAAGCTGAGTATCTGCTGAGAAGATGAGGGTTCATAATTCCATATGCGGTACTTCTCAATCTCCGATGTTTCGAGATCTTGCAAAGGGAAGCGAAAGCAGTGCACAGCATGCGATCCATCTTCTTGCTTAATGTGGCACACCAAATAGGTACTTCCCAGCCAATGCATGTCAAGTATTGTTATATCCCTGAAGCTAGCCCATGAGTTGGTTTCCAAGTTTTGCAAAAGCAAAACGTTTTTATTCGAAACGTAGGCAGCAAGTAACTTGGATGTTGGACTCACTTTAACTAGCGGAACACAGTTGTTGATGGTATTTGTCGGTAATTTAACCGTTCGTAAAATATCCTGGATAGATGAAGAGTCGTTTGGCGGTGAATAAAGGGCGATGTCGTTATTACTATCATGCAAGGTGTAGAAACGAGGGAACCTATTATCCGAGAAAGTTTGTGGTAGTTCTTCCCAAAGGTTCCAAATTTCATAATTCCCGGCGTGGGTTGTGAGAAGTAGCATCATATCTACGCAAATGAAATCAGAGTAATCATTATCTTTGCTATTCTCATCTTCATCGTCGGAAGTGGTGCTGAACAGAAGGTTTCCAAACTGTGTGTAAAATCTTATGGAGCCGGTTTCCGTGACTACCAGCAATACATCATTTTCTAACTTGTTGCACATTTTTATCTTAATGGGAACATTCCATTTATAATGAACTCGATTCGACACTGGATCGTAGTATAAGATTGTCTGGGAATAAACAAGTGCTACATTACCATTGATTTCAAAACAATCAAGCAACGGTTCACAAATTTTTAACTGGGTTACATCTCGTTTCTGTCTTGAGATTTCGATTTGGCTTATGGTAGTTGTACCCACCTCATTCTGCAGCACGACAACTACTTGTCCGTTTGCTAGACAAATTCTTTTACCATCAAGCAATTCAACTAGATGAGTGTCCTTGAGTTTGAAATCGACCAACGTCAGAAGCTGTAAGCCATGGGGAAACAATATTAGTAAAATTTCCTCTGTCCTTCCTTCGCTAGTTTCTGAAAATCTTTTGAAATCTATCATGTCCACAACAGGATAATCGAACTTAAGTACGACCTTCAGACGAAGCTCTAGTTTCTTTAAAGACAATTCATCGGAGCTGTCTTGTGCTGCGGACAAGAACTGCAAAAAGCCCGTTTCCTTAGTCACACAATATCCATTTTGAATGACCTTAGAGGATTTATCCTTCTCAAAAACGGTAAGGGTGTCATCGTCTAAACTATCATCGTATTCTTGTTCTACGTCATCTTGTAATCTGGAAACGTCTACCACAGGAATACCGTATTCTTTGAATGTAGTCAAGTTGGTACAATTTTTCAGTATCTGATAAGTCAAAAGAGAATTTTTCTCCGTAGCTACATGGAAGACTATTTTGCCCTGATGCCAGGCCGAAGTTTCCAACTCTTTGTCAGAGATCAGTCCTTCTACGGCCTCATCCAATGTTTGGGATTGTGTAACGAACTTATTGGGTCCGAATTCTGCGATAGATTCCTCAGTCCTTTCATGGCTCGCCACTAAAGCCAGTGGCTTCAAATTATATACTAGGACCCTACCAGGTGTTAACATTATTAGAACATTAACTTGTGCCAACGAAATTGTTTGCAAGATGTCATTGTTGTTCAGGCCTGGAAGTTCAACTATACTGTTGTTTATTCGTAGTCTTTGAGGGGGCTGCAGGGGCCACATATGTCTGCTCATGATTGATGCTTTATGGTATTCGTAAATCGGTGAACTTTTTGGCAATTTGTTGTTTTATGCGCGCAGACCTGATTAGATATTTTTCAAGTAGGTTTTAAAAAGAAATTGTATAATGTATTCCTAATTTACAAAGAGTGCTAATTTAAGTTCACACACTTATAGTCTTCCACACGTTCAAACCGTCAGTACCCGTAGACAGTAGACAGCCTGGAATTTGCTTATGCCACTTAACGTCCTTCACGTCCTTTTGCCAGTGCACAAATAAAAGCTGTGGCGGGATCTGCTGCAACTCTTTAAAGTCCCGTGTTTGTTGCTGAATTTCTTCATCGTCCGCTTCAACAGATAAGTCCCAAAGGGTGACTGTATTATCTTCAGATGCCACTGCAATCACTGAATCGTCTAGGGGATTGAAGCATATTGATGTGATAGGACCTTTATGGAAATCGTACTGTGCAACCGGTTGCACACCATCGGAAGTGGTAGGGGACAATTGCCTCAGGTCCCAAACTCCCCAAGATCCATTATCGTCACCACTGGCTAGCAAATAGCTTAGTTTTTCATTCCAACTGATGACGTTAACGTCTGTGGTAGAGGCCTTTGTAGAGATAGCTGGTTTGTGCTTTTTGGATCTTGTATCCCAAATTCTTATGTATCCGTCCGTACCACAGGAAGCAAACACCGTTGACTCTGTGGGTGACCATTGAATATCCTCAATGGACTCATTGTTTGACACAGAAAAAGGCTGCTTGTCCGTGATCCATTTGGAAGTATGGCGCTGTGTTAAATATATTTGGCCGGAACAGTCACCCGTCAATAGAGCCCCGGTTTTAAGTAATGGTGACCAATCTAGACCATAACCTTCAACATTCCCATGGTTCCTAATAGTGTGCATTGCTCTTCGAGCGGCTTTAGGAACCTGGTAGCCTGGCGTTTCAAATGCCTTAGTTTGTGCTGCGACATCAAAAATATAAACCTCACCGTTCTCACTCATAGAAGCAGTCAAGACTTCCTGTCCGTGAGAAGCGAATGGCGAAACTTTGAGTCTATTAGTGGTATCCTTTAGCGATATATTCTCGTTTTCAATAATAGGGTCCGAATCGGCATCCTCATCATCTTCATCTTCGTCATTATCCTCCGTATCATCTTTAACCAACGTCTTCGATAATTGAGATAGTTTCAGTATCAACAGTTCGTTGTCCTTCTTCTTGGAAGCCTGCGTAGCAGTGGCCAACAGTAGAGATTGCGGATAATTCCGACGCTCTGAGCCGAGTGTATCTGGTATGACGTCTAATGTCATGCATGGCCAAGGGAGGTTGACATTGTGAAGCATTTCATAAACGCTGGGATCTGCCTCTAATACCTCGTCTGGCCCCAAAGGGCGGGACATATGGGGTAGGTAGATTTCCTTTTGCTGGACGGAATCTTCCTGGTCTTTTTTAACAGCCTCTTGGGCCTCTATCTGCTTTCTATCAATGTACTCTTTGTCATCACCTTCCTCCTCGATTTCTTCGTCATCGCCTATCTCCACAATGTCGTCCTCACTTTCATACTCATCGCTGTACTGATCTTCGTATTCTCCCATGTGGATGTCTGGTTCTTCGACAACTGCAGGTTGAGGAGCACCATGGGCATCTGTTTTAGCTGATACTACCCTGTGTTGTTCCTCATTATCCAATGATCGCTTAGACATTGTCTTACCACTCTCTATAAAAGCTGATGGTTGATTGAAGCGGTTTTAGGACTTTTCAGATTTTTTATTTTTGAGCTCATCGCATCGCTAAATTGAAAATTTTTTCAGGCTTAAAAGAAATGACCGAGATTGGCGATGAGTTGCAAAAATGCATAGATCCGGAAAAAAAAATCTAAGAATAATAATAATTCATACGGTGAAAGTATGAACTATGATTCTACGTTTATGTTGGCGATTTTTTCTTCATTTTCTTTTCATGTTTTCTCATTTTCTCCTCTTCAATCAACTTTTCTCTGTGTACTTCGACAATTTGTACTAACGCCTCACCATCCTTATCCTTCTTAGCTTGTTGCATTAAGGGCTCCGCATCAATTAGTTCTACTCTAGTTTTTTGTAAACGGTTCAAAATTTTTTGGTTTCTTTCATGGCATGTAAACTTTTTGCAGCTCTTAGTAGATTTGAAGGACACCTCCCCTGGTTTCATTGATTTGCTCTTACGCAAGTTATGCCATGGCGTGGCAATTATACTACATTGATCTAGTTTATTCCCTTGAATGGACATGGATTTGCAAAGCTGCAAACAGTCCTGCAAAACCTCACCCTGCACATCATCTACAGACTTCTCATGCGGAAGCAGTTTCAAATAGACGTGGCCACTCGAGTATTTATCTGCATGAAACCATACTAGTCCCAATTCGCGAAATCCGTACTTTATCAGCAAATCATTTTCAAACCGGTCCTTGCCAGTAATAATATAGTGTCCTTCATCTAACTCAGAAGATTTCGACTCATAAAAATAAACCATTGAAAGACTAACGAGAGAGTTGAGCAGAAAAGTGATGCATTTACAAAGCTCGATGAACAAAGTATCCATCCGATGATTTTCTGAAGCGATTCTGTCCGAAGCCTTGTTTCAAGATAGGGTAATCGGACACAATAAAAATACGGCTTAAGAAATTTAGCCGCCAGCGGTTTGCATTAGTACTCAAACAACACATAGAGAAACGGTAAAAAAGAGAAATAGAAATTGTAAGAGACATGGAAGAGTACTTGTGTGCTCCAGTCAAAGTTTATTCAAGATACGGCGAGCACATATCAGCTCCCCTTGGGTTGGATACTTCTTCAAGACATCTAGAAGTCAACAAGTGGCAGCATTTCCCCTCTGTAGCACGCATCGTGTTGATAATAATGAAGGACGGAACGAATGCTATTTTCAAGGTTATTTGGGATGGGACCCCTCTGGAATATGCTCGTGTGGACCTCAAGAGTACTGACAGTACCATACAGTTCTCTGCCAAGTCGCCCTCGATTTCTTGTAAGTACATGCTTACCCCAAGACTCATGAAACGCTTTCAGGTCGCTTTCAACTGTGAATCTGAATTTATGAAGGCATGCTCTCTAATAGCTAACTTGGGCGTCAAAGTGAAGCAAGCACGCCCGACCCCTTCAGAAAATTCCAGATTAGTTCTTCCTCACTGCTTGCCATTGTTTGGAGGGCAGGTTCCCACCCAAACGCCCTTGCAATCTACATTTAGTCAAACATCAATGCAGGATTACAGTTTTTCTCAATCGCAATGGGCACATGAAGTTCCTGGCAGACCTGAGGTATTGAGCTTAACGGGGAGACCCCTGCAGAAACCAAGCACTCAGGTAATAGAATTTATGAGGGCAGAGGATTCTTTTTTGAAGCCAAATGTCATTACTTCGTCTACAACCAAAGCATTCAATCCTGACACAATTCCAGAAACTACAGCTAATATACCTATTCTTCCAAAGGTGAACGAAAATGCAACCAATACTCCCATTCACCCAACAATGAACGAAAGTACGCCATCGTTAATTGCCGTCCAGCCTGCGTCCAATTCTTCTACGACAGAAAAATCTTCAGTGCCCTCATCGAAGCAAATGAACCAACATCAACTGTCAATGTATTCACTGAATAGTAAATCATATACTTCTGTGGAGGAGAGGTCACCCAATGGCGATGCACAGCTCAAAGCATGTTCGCTCGGAGCAAAAGAGATATTAGACGGCGCTTCACGAAATGTTGAAGGGCAGCGAGTATCCAAGCAGTCCGATAGCACCGTCTCCTCGCTTGAATCGGCGGTTACGCCGCATGTATCAAAAGCTATAGAACTTGCATCTCCCGAAAAACTTGACGTCCCAAAAAAGCTGCATAATGACGAAAACAAACATGCAAACTTTACTGAATTGAAAATTTCCAAAAAGCTGATCGCACAGAAGCTTAAAGACAAAAAATTTATGAAATGGGTAAGTAAGGTAGAAGCTGTGCTGCAAGAATTGGCGAATTCTGAGTAGCGTGGATCTCACGCAATGAAACAAGTGCAGAAATGTAGGGGCGCAAGGTGTTTGTTTATTTACTGTTTCACTATTATGCAAGTTGAAAATGAGCTGGCGACTGTTTTGAACTTTTGTTTACGAATGGTCAGCAGAAATGAGCCCGATCCATCTGCGTTTGTGTCATGAAGAAGGCGGAATGTACAATGCATAAGGCAATTGACTATTGTTTGAGCGAAGTCTGTGACGAATGTGCGGAAACGCGCGAGATTAAAAATAATAATAAACTCCCGTCGCACAAGCAATAACCATTAGGAAACTCAATAGCGGTAGCGGTCGACATTAAAGAGCATTCTGCGGTTTGCAATGAAGAGTTTCCTTGCAGACTATGCCGCGTGAATTCGTTCATACATGATCGAGGAATGAATAGTGTACCCGAAAAGTCTCGGCGGCTTTAAAGCTAGGGCAAGCGCTACTAAAAGATTTGAGACGTATTCCAACGGTGGTCCTGTAGCAATCCCTTGAAGACTAGCATTTTCTGTTGTTGGTTCCGCAGCTTGGCAAACAACGAATGAAATTAGAACATCTAAAGATAGGTAGTAGAAGCAGCGGCAGAAACCGCACAGACAACACGCCTACCAGTGCCCTCTGGGCAATTCTTATTCTACCCAGAAATTTTTAAGTAATGAGCAATTGATTATTTTGCACGAGCTAAGAGTGCAGCTATCTATATGTTGGTGGCCCTAAAAATGTCTACAAAGATAGAAGGGATTAATGATTAAATCAAAGAGTTGGAATGAAATGCAATTAAAAGAAGGGATGGGAATGCTAATGGTTCGTGAAGGTAAACTAGGGATTCAATTCTGTACCTGGCTGAGATGATCATAAAATGGCGAGAACTGCGGCAGCAACTCCGCCCGCCACCAGTGGCGAGTACAATTTGTTGGCCCCGTCGGCACTAGAAGCAGATTCAGTGGAAGATGCTGCTTTTCCATGAGACACGGAGCTCGTGCCGGAACTGTTGTCTGACTTTTTGGCTGCGGACGAGGTCGAAACACTTGGCGACTCCGTGACCTTCGCGGTCTGGAAGGCAGTGCTGTTTCCTGAAGCCCCAGTACTCGCATGCAATAGCTGGGATAGGGCAGATGACTCTTGCTTACCATCCGAAGTCTCATGAGGTTGAGAAGACTCCCCGCTGGAACTAGGCATCTGCAGGACCTTTGATGCCGAACCTGAAGCGCCGACAAACGTGTATACAGTACTAACTGACTCTCTGCTGCTGTCTTCATCCCTCTGGATCAAAAGGGATTGTCCCAATGAAACTAGGGCCGCCAGCGGAAAAACCAATTTCATTGTTACGGGTTGTATGCGCTGGGATGATACTATCTGTGAGAGACACCTGATGGAACAAAGGAGAGTATCTTTCAAATGTAACTGGGAGGGAAGAGCTGTATTATATATCCAAGAACTGAGTACCCCGTGTTGTAATAATGCATCATCCATCCATTGACCGATTCTTTTTTTTTGGGATTAAGTGCCTTTAGTTCGTTAACAGCCTCGATAAAATTCTCGAAGTTCTTACTGCGCCAATACTGAGTGGAGATGTAGTGGCTTTTTACCCTTGCAAGGCAAAATTCGATATCTTCAGCTGTTTTGCTGGAAAATACAGCGCATTTGTTAGCGAGTTACCACACATGGCCTCAATCATAGTGGATCCAGCCTGTCCACATACGTCATGACCATCGCCCTCCGGCATTGAGAGAGAGCATTCCTTATTCCGGGCTTACGTCCTTCGGTTCAAACGGGCTATGTATGGGCTTTGTTTCAACGCGCTCGCTTCGCAAGTTGCAGTGTAAATTCAGTCGCGAGTTCGTACAAGGAAAGTGGTTGTCGAACGGCTAAGCTTTGCATACGGTTCTAGAGCTACGCGGAGTGATGGTTAACAATGGGTGAGCTGCAACCTCCGGTTTAGCTCGACGTCTGTTTTGGGTCTAGGCCGTGTATGACGGTTAGGGTGTAATTTTTTTAACTCAGTATGTTCTCGCCTTCTCAACCAAGCTGAAAGGAATCAAACACAATCTGAAGGAAAAAAAAAAAAAACAACAAAAGCCCACAGGATAGATGCAAGAACCAAATTCCAACTATAGCATAACACATGTCCTGGCTGATAGACAAGTATCTGGCCTTTGAGGAACCACTGCTTGACCGCCTGGCACATACAACATATGTCCATCACTTCATCCATGACAAAATAAGTGCACGAATAACGCTATTTCTCATGGTGATGGGTAGCATCGCCATCGTCAATGAGATTAACATAACGTGCAAAATGGCCCGGGCGACAAAAGAAACTTCCGAGGAATTGAATAAGGGTTACATCGACGAATCTCTAAAATTGCATCGTCTCATTATTAGCGATGACTATCACAGCCGAGAATATCTCGACGAAAAAAGCGGCATTGTCATCGAAGAGTTCGAAGACAGGGAGAAGTTCTTCGCTAAACCGGTCCATGTGGCACATCTTTATGTGGAGTGCAATTGTGTGGAAACGAAAGAAGGCCCAGCACTCTTGGAGAAACCTTTACTATTCCACTTAGAATTCTCCCCTGAGGAATACGAGGGGGAGAAAAGACCGGAGTTTGGCGCCAGGCTGCGCGTACTGCGCAAACGTCTATATCACTTATTCAAGGACTCAAAACTATTCGAGGAGCTCGTCAAGGATAAGGAAAATTTTGCCATCGGTGGCAACGTGCGTGTCTATAACGCTCAAGACGAGCTTCTGCCGGTGTCTACTGACGAAGTCCAGCTTTGTTTCCTCAAGATGGAGACGGGAGATACAATAAGATGTGATTTCTTGATCGGAGAAGGCTCCTTGTCTGATTCGTAAATCTGCTGTCCGCGGGTTGTTACGTAGGTATACATAAGAAAAGCTAGTGCAGTTGGTTGGTACACGCTATGTAGTGCTCATTTTTGGTTCGTTAAGCCTCAACCCTGGGAACGCCGATTCCTCCTCCGTGTAGCTGATTCTCGCACCACGCCCACAGCTTCATCACCTGCACCAGCCTTGCTTCAAACTTGTCCTCTCCATCATCCTCGCCGTCAAGCATCTTGGCCAAGCTGCCCCAGTCACCGTTACCGTCGTCTCGCAGTCCACCCAAACGATGCGTGGTGAGCTCCGTTGCGATATCCTCCTTTGGCCGCACACGCAATACACCGGTGTATCTACCGGAGTCCATGCCTCCTATCAGATCTGGGTACTTGCCGTTGGCCACGCGAGTGTGCATTGACCGTAGCAGCCTTCTGTTGACCATTTCTGCCACCTGAGCCCTTAGGGGTAACGAGTAAAGGCCCCTTAGGCTACGAGGCAGCTTGCTAACCTCGCCGTCGTGTGGCACAAGCAATAGAGTCATTACTAACTCCAGCTCTTGCATGTGGCTGCGGCTTGAGGCGGCTTTGATCGCCAACTTCTGCTGCGAGTACTCTACTAGCTTAAGGATGAACTCGTGTGAAGGCCCCTCGGGCTGCGACCTGTGCTGCCTGATCATCTCCGTCAAATTTAATAGAAGTAGCTTGAAGTGCAAATCTTCTTCTTGGCCGCCTTCATCACCCTCCAGCACCTCTGTGCCAAATACCTCACTGATGCGTTCCATCGCCTCTGCTACACGTCCTCTTTTGATCAGCCAACCAATGTGAGACCGCTCCCTAATGCGATAAAGCTCATTGAATTCCTCTGCTTCACGATTACTCTTCACGTATCCCAGTTCCCTAGCCATCCTGACTGAGGATTCTTCGAATGCCATGCACACAAAATAGTTAAGTAGCAGCAGTGGTACTGACGGCTCGCCGGCCGCTGGCAACTGCGTACTGCGCACATGCTCCTGCCATTCTTCTTTTCCAAAGCTCTTCTTCTCATACGTGGCCATTACTGCTTTACTGTTTTGATCTATTTCTCCCTCTACAACTGCTGTCACAGCTCCTACAAAGTTCAGCCCAGTGATAAACTGTCGCCCCTATAACCCTACAATAGGAGCCTGGCCAACAGGCTGCCCCCTGATCGTCGGATCGCCGATCAAATGCGCCAAACTTCCGGCGCCAAAGGGCTCGACCTGCAAGATACGCACTACGATGCGAGCAACGCGGTGTCAGCTTAGGTCCATTATTCTGTGCGATTGCTGTCAGATTTGGAACGAAATTTTGAATCAAACTGATCCAACTATAAAATACTATTGCTCCCCAAAAAGGTTACATACTCTAAACATCCACACGGACTTGATTACCAAACAATAATAAGCCCAACATAACCGCCTGTGTTTTACTATCGTACCTTTTTAGCTTGTGCCAGTTCCCAAAAATATCATACTTTCCCTCCTTCCCTTTCCCTCCTTCCCTAATTGTTTCCCAGCTCTTTTTTGTTCCTCACCAAAAATTTTTTAACGTTTAGTTATTGAAAGGGAGAATTTAGAATTTTGAAAAAAGTTCAAGGTCATCTCTGATGAGCGCTGCTAAAATATCGACGATGAGACCTCCAAGTACGTCGGAGGAGGCAGGCAGCGGGCCTCCCCAAGCAGAGCTTAGGCGTCCCAGGCATCCGGTGCTGTCGAGAAGTCTTTCCACGAGTTCCAAAGTTCCATCTGTGCCCTATTTGCTGAACATATCCGGGGGGTCGAGTGCTCTGCATGATGAAGACAAGCGTGCTTTGACACCACCGGCTTCTTCGACTAAAATGCAGTTTTTGTCACCTGGTTGGCCCGGCAGCAGCAGTGCGGAAGCTTCTCCTATTGAAGCGAGAAGTCGCCGCCGTCAGTCGTCAATGGACTCATTGATGAGAGCTGCGGCGACTGTTGAGAGCGATAGCGAACTTAACCAGCTTTATCAAGATAAACTGAGTTTTATCATCGAACTCAAAAACCGTATCTCTGATGAGATTCGCGACTGGCCTGTCGTGCAGGAGCCGGAGAAACCGTCGACGCCTAATAGGGAGACGGGTGTTAAGATACTGCTCGATAGAATATCTGCAGAACAGCTCAGCTCGCTTGGAAATGTTGTGTGTAGACTTAAGGAGACAGTGGAAGAGTTAGCAGAGCTGAAATCTCAGACACCTCATATCAAAGAGAACATGGCTTCAAAGTTGCAGCGCGACCTCACTCTGGGCACGCCACAGCGTAGGGTTACGTTGCCTCCGATGGAGTCTCTCACGATGAACTTGCCACAGCAGGAGCAATCTGCATTTCATAGCTATCGCTTTCCTAGCGGCACTACTAATCCGCCAACCCTGGCGCAACAACAGCAACAACAACACCAGCGGCAACAACAACAGCAACGACATCACCAATCGGCTCATCAACATCAAGTAATTACTTCGTGGCCTCTCGCAACGCACTCACACACTTCACCGACTGAATCGTCGCATAGGTTTACTCTGTCAGATCCTGCTGCTTATACCGGGCCTACTGCCATGCCTGTTATCTTCAAGTCACCAGCGGCGCAATCCTCCCTGGGATCTGATAAGTTCCACAGCAAGAAGAAATCTAAAAACTTTAAATTCCAGAAGAAACGCAAGAAGTCGCTGCCTGAGCTCTCCCTTGGCCCTCCACAATACCGAAGGTCGTTAACTCAGGGGCTCATCATAGCCGAAAATGTGAGACAGACGGAGCAAGCCACTACGTCATGCGTTCATTGCAAAGAAGGTATAACTCCTGAATGGCGTCGTGGCCCCTATGGCAATCGTACGCTTTGCAATGCATGCGGACTATTCTACCGTAAGCTTATCAAAAAGTTCAGCACCAGAGATGCAAATATCCTTATGCGATACAAGAGACAGATTAACCCTGAGGATCGTAGAGTACCATCCGATATGGACGTACCTGAAACATTTATCGCCCAACTAGAAGGCGATCCTAATTTGGACTCCGATTTTAATACTATCGGTGGGTTGGCGTCCAACTACAAGTTGGGATAAAATTAATGAACAGATGAACAATCAATACCCAACTTACTAATGGAGAAAGGAAGCATTAAGGAGAACGGAGAACAAAAAATAATACTTCTAACTGCAACAAAAAAAATATTTCACCTATGTACTTTTCTGTTTGTAACCCTAAATTATTACTATGTACTACTAATACTTGACTCCTCGTCAACTTTAGGATGAGGTGACAAATCGACCATCTTGTTGGAAGTAAAGAGATTGAAAAGGAATCCTATTGCTGAAAGACCTAGTGCCATGTAAAAGACATTTCTGATGGAATTGCTGATGAGGTTACCCATTTTAGAGCGGGGGCCGTCAAAGTACTCACCTCTGTAAGAAATGAGTTCATTAGAGCTGTGGATTGGCCATGTATTGCCGTTTCCATGAAGTTTGTTCGCCACAGACACACTAAATACCGTGTCACAAATCACGCCGCCGAACGCGAACCCAAGGTCCTTACTGAAGGCATTCAGTGTAGTCACTGAGACGAAATCTGCATGGGCGGAGGGGCTGGTCTTGTCAACCTGCAGCTGGACGCTCACTAGGCCACTCTGTATAGTTGCACCGAAGGCAATTCCAGGTAGAATGAGTAGCCCAATATGATCTGAACTGTCCGATCGATTTGTCAGTAATGTGAGTAATCCTCCTCCTACTACTGCACTTATACCACCAAGCACTGCAATAGGCTTTACAAAGCCGAATTTACTATTGACGACACCACTGATTACCACGGTTAATATGGTAGGTATCATAGTAGCGATTAACCTGACGCTAGCCTTCCACGCGCTCTGGTTATAGATGAGTTGAAAGAATTGAACAATGTAATTGAGCTGGCACATATATGCTGCACAAACAAAAAAAACTCCAAGTGTAGGAGTAAGAATGCCAGGTTTCTTGATGAGGGGCCACACCAATAGCGGGCTATATTGTGGATTTTGCTTTACGGTCGGCAAACGGGGGAAAAGATAGAAGTCATAGACGAGTGCTGCGATACACAAACATATGCCAATAACTAGCATGACAATAATTGCTGCAGAGTCCCAACGATACTCATTGCCCCCGAACGTAAGTGCCAGGAGTATCAATACAGTGCCCGCCGTACAGAGAATGAATTCGATAATATCAAAACGGAATGCTAACTCATTAGCAAACGCAATCCAGCCATGCAAAGTTTTCAGTTTTTTTACCAGCTTGAGATGCGTCCAAGTGGCCTTTAGTGAATTCCTCAGACTACCTTTGCCCTCTGGGTTGTAAAACATTAGAAACACGAAAAACGCCACTCCTCCGATAGGCAAATTGATGTAGAAGCACCATCTCCAAGTGGCATGTGTGGTGAAAGCTCCGCCAAGAAAGGGCCCTGCGATCGATGCCACGCCAAAGGCAGAACCTAAATAAGCAATGACAATTCCTCGTTTGCTCTCCTCCACTAGCTGAGAACCAATGACAAAGCATAAACTTTGTAAACCACTCCCACCGATCCCGGCTATCACACGCCCACCTATAAGCATGTTCATTGAATCCGCTACCCCAGATACAAGTGATCCAATCTCAAAAATCACAATAGAGAGAAGCATTGCTGTCTTTAAACCGATTACACAGGCCAGTCGCCCCCATATGAGCGCCAGTAACGCATTGGGCAAGCTGTATCCAGCAAAGATCCACCCAGTTTTGGAATAACCATTGAACTTCTTAGCGACGTCTTCTACCAGTGAAACGACAATCATGATATCCAGTGCAGCGAGGAACAGAGACAGGACCAAGGACCCAATACATGCAAATAGGATAAACCCATGAGGCTTTTCTGGTTTGGAGCCGCCTCCCTGTGGTGAATATACCACACTACACTGTTCGCTATGAATTTCATCACTCACTTTCTCTAGCATATCCTTATCGTCACTTGGCCGGGAATCGATTTGTAGCATTTTTTGCCATTGTTGACTCATTATTCATCTTAAACATGCCAAGAGTTCCCACCTTATATCATAAAATTCTTTGCGTTTGGTCTTGATCTTCATCGTTGTATTCTTGTAATGCTCATCGCCCACGCACGGCTGTCTGGTTTAGATCCGCGGAAATAACAAAAGGTTAAAAATGCCAACTTTGATGTAGCTGGGCATATTGAGGTGTGAAAGGGTTACGGGAACAAGAGACGGATATAGAGAATCGTTCATCTTCAATGATTCTCTTCTCCCATTTCTTTCCAAGCTGCAAACCACTGCTGCATATCACGGAGCTTCTCCTGGCTGTGTAAATTTACTGTTGCCAACATTTGTCCACAGGGTACACCGCACCCAAACTTGACTAGATCCTTGAAACTACTGTGCTCAGAGTAAGGAACTTTAAACACCTGGAACCTATTTTGCCTCTTGAATTGAGATAAAATGAATTGTAAATCTAGCGAGTCCTTGGCGGAGACCAAAATATCTTTGCAGTAGTCCACCCTAGATTGGATACCGCTGAATTGAGGCTGCTTCGACCACTTGTTGGTAAATGTCCAGCCCGTGGGAATGAAGCCTACAGCATCTTCGTAAACATCAGAGTATTTGCTGAGATACGCTTGGATTGAATCGCGCGTATGCAGGATAGAGAGTGGTACTAGATGGACACAGGATTCGGCCAGCGTATGCGTTATGAGCTCGTCAGGGAAGTATTCGATATACTGAGACACGGTCTTGTGTCGAGGACTACCTCTAGGAATGAAAATCTTAGTTTGGAGGGCGTGCGCGATGGCAATGGCCAACTTCTCTTTTCCAATGGTATACGTGCCAATAAGAAACAAAAATTTGAAAGGCCTCGGTCTTGTACCTGAGTAACTGAGGATTGACCGTTGGTTATCTTGAAACAACGCTCGAGGCCCCTTAGATACTAGTTCGTTGGCAAAGTCGGCAGTGACTCGCAGGACAGATTCTTGAGTGGGGAAATGGAACCCAGGGATCAAGTATGTCGTGTCTAGGTAAATTTCATCTATCCAAGGTGTTAGCTCACAGATTTGAGTAATCAATCTATCATTTGCCCTAAAATCACCTGTGTGCAGCACCTGTTTGATCGCCTTTCCATCTTTCCACTCCTGGAATAGGAAAACCGTCGCCCCAGGACAGTGGTTGGCATCCAATAGCACAACAGACAAGTTTTCCGTAACCCAAGTGATCTCCAGCATGGGTAGCGGTCGCAGTCGTGACGGATCCATATTAAATTTATTGCGTGCCAGATTGATAGTAATGGCAGAACCGTACACTATTCCGTGGTCCCAACTCTTACGCATCCCCATATAGTGGTCAGAGTGGAAATGCGAGAGAAAATAATGGGATATCGAGTCATCCTTTGCAAAGTTAAAGCCATCTACGACCACTTTGGAAGAGTTGAATTTAACCACTTTAATGCTGGGTAGGGGAGGCCGGATTTTGGATCGTTTCGGTGGTGGCATCCTATCGAGACATCGTTCTGCATGAGCCTCCTTGAGATATATTTCAAGATGTGTAATGTCAGCATTACACATGGGACATTTTACCTTTTCATGCTTTTTTTTTATCTCTACATGTTCCCTTTTGACCTCTACATGTTCTCGTTTAATCTCTACCTGTTCCCGCTTAACCTCCACTGGCTCACTTTTGGACTCTTCTGTCTCATCCTCAATAACTATGGGATTGCTGCTGCTCGCTCCAAATCCAGATCGACGCTGACGGGGACATACACGGGGCAAGTTAAATTCTGCCAAGGTCCTCTGTCTCTTCCTGTCCATCTCATCGCATGTAGCTTTGGGCTTCAGCTGTGAAAAAAAAGGATTAGAACTCTTCTTGTCATTACTCCTACTAGTAAGCCCATCGATGGGGCTGCTTACACTTGTGAAAAAGCAAAAAATAAAGGATCATGAAATCCGCTGCTTGATTCTAGGGCTCGACAATGCTGGCAAGTCTACTATAGTCAATCAGATTCTCCCTATGGACCAGCGACAACAGCACGTCTCGCCTACCATTGGCTTTGCGATACATAACGTCGAGATGGGTCCCTTCAACGTCTCACTTTGGGACGTAGGTGGACAGACTACTCTTCGACCCTTCTGGGACAACTACTACGACAGGACGGACGTACTTGTTTGGTGCATTGACGTGAGCAGTCCTGGAAGGCTTGCAGAATCATTGCAGGAAGCAAAACCCTTTCTGAAGGGTGACTCTCGAGTCATCGTGGCGTTGAACAAGTGCGATCTTGTTCCTTCTCGCCAGGATACTGACAAGGTACTCGAGCAAGTGCAACGGCTAATGGGTCCAGTCCAGTTCGTTGCCTGCAGTGGGCGAACGGGAAAGGGCCTGCGGGAACTGTGCTCCGCGATCGCTTCTTGTAATATATAAAGGACGCACTATAATAAGGATATATTCAATAATCTGAGACTACAAGGTTGTCCCATTCACATCTGTGATTATAATATAATCAACTGTGGTAAGAATATATATTTTGCTATGAAAGTTGCTATAGTTGGTGCATCCGGTGGTATTGGTCAGCCACTTTCGCTGCTCATGAAGTTGAACCCTTTGGTCACCGATCTGGCCTTATATGACATCAGGTTGGCAGCTGGTGTGGCCAAAGACTTGTCTCACATCAGTACCAACTCAGCATGCCATGGGTACACTCCTCAGACGATTCAAGAGGCGTTACAGGGTGCCCAGGTCGTTATTGTGCCCGCTGGTGTCCCTCGTAAGCCGGGGATGACCCGCGACGACCTATTCAAGATCAATGCTGGAATCGTGAAGGGAATTGTTTCCTCGATTGGCCAATACGCACCACAGGCCCGTATATTGATTATATCCAATCCGGTTAATAGTACGGTACCCATCGCCGTGGAGACCTTGAAGAGTATGGGCAAGCTACAGCCTGGAAATGTGATGGGTGTGACTACACTCGACTGCCTGCGTGCCGAAACTTTCTTGGCGGAGTATCTGCACAAGGACAAGACAGCTATGTCGGATGAGGTCACCGTTATTGGTGGTCATTCTGGTAGCACTATTGTGCCAGTAGTGTCTAACAAAAGATCCATCGACAAGCTGGGCTCGCAGTATGGGGAATTTGTTCACCGTGTCCAATTTGGTGGTGACGAAGTGGTCAAGGCCAAGGACGGTGCTGGGTCCGCGACGCTTTCAATGGCCTTTGCGGGTTACAGGTTTGCAGATGCAGTACTCAGAAGTTTAGCTGGCGAGAAAGTCAGCGGTTTTCCCACGTTTGTGTATTTGCCAGGTGTAGCTGGTGGCCGTGAGGTTCAGCGTGCTTTGGGTAAGGTGGATTATTTTGCGCTGCCTGTAGTTTTGCAGAAGGGAACCGTAGTCGGGGTGGATGCGTCCATCTTGAGCAATTTGTCCAAGGAAGAAAAGGGACTTGTGGAAGAGGCTGTTCGCCAATTGGTCGGAAATATTGACAAGGGAAAAAGATTTGCTTTGGGTTCCAAGTTGTAGCGAGGTGCACCGTTTGGGTTACCAGCGCTGCAAGTGCCTAACATAAAGTATTTGCAGTGTCGTTTTTATATTCTCACGAATTCTAGTAAGGTTTATAATCATATCTATCTTTAGCGGCAATGAGAGTTACCAACTACGGCCCAATTGTTATATTTTATATGGGGCATGTATGCTATACCAGTGTATAGTGCGAACAACCTCACATGTTTTTTAGGTATTAACGTTTAGCAGTTGGTTGCTCGCTTCGAGAACTTTGCGCATAAAAATAAAAATATACCTACAGCGGATGTCCTCTTGATACAACCTCAGGACAAACTCCACCACCTTATGATGCTTGTAAAAGGACGTATTGTTATCAAAATAATACTCCAAATTTCATGGCTCTTTTTTTGGGACTCGTAGTTTCCTTAGGAGATATCTTTTTCGGTACTACTCAGTACACAATGTCGAAACTTTACATGGTTGTTTTAATTATTTTGCATTATTAGCCGATTTCACATCTTATTCCAAAGGCTACCTGCGCTCGTTTCTATGTGAATTCTTCTCTTATTTCCATTGACAGCTGAGCGCCGTGACATAGGCCCACAATGCTCAAGATAATGGGAAATAATATATATGCTACATTTCGTTGTCCAGCTCAAGTCGCCCACAAATCCTGAGCTTTGTGCACAAAGTGAGTTAAGCGGCGACTTTGAAATTTGGAATTTACTGGTAAAGTTTACGATGATCTGTCTGTGACAAAGTCATTTTTTCTTGCTCCTGGTTGCCCATTTCGAGTCGCTAATTCAAAGTAGAAACGTGGAAAGGCGTCTCATAGGAGAAAAGTCATTTGTTACTATTTAAGTTGATAACTTTACTATGAGCAATGCTGGCCGCACTATGTGAAATGGATGGCAATACAAATGAGTTCAGATGCACTATCTCGAATCGAGGCTACAACCCAACCTCTTGCGCTGAAACGTTTGCAAGTTTAAAATGAAAAGTTGTCCTCTCTATCTCTTCACATACCACGTCAGCCGCTTCCCTTATTTACAGTGGAAGTATTTCTAAGTATCTCGAATCTCAAAATATGACAACAAACTTGCGATAAAATGGTAGTCAATTGTTGTACCTCCGAGCTTTTCTAGCAAGAATATTATGTCCGCATTGCATTGCACGTTCCAGCGCTGCGGGATAGCACCAATGAGGGATCAATTAGATAAGTCGCTCGTAAGTACTGACGTCCCAGAAAAACGAAACAGTTATTTTGAGGAAATCGCTTGAATTGCTGGAATTACATAACCATCTACTGTTTATTCTCGCGAACTTTTAGCTTAGTGTTTTACCACGGGCAGTTACTGAAGCGAGTAAAACAAAAAGTGACACATGCAAGAAGAATCTTCCTTTGTAGAGGACAAGTAAGATAGCCATTCTTTTCTTCGAGTCTGTTTACACTTTTCAGCACCAAAGACGCCTATCTGAATGCCTATCCAACTTCTAAGTTCATTCCTTTAGCTGTCTTCAGCTTTACAATACGTTGAAGTAGGGACTAGTAAGAGATGTGTTTCACTCTTGTTAAGCATTAAAAGTAGAAAATCCCACACCCAGATAAAACAGTCAACGAGATAATTCCATCGGAACTACTCGTAATGGCATTGGCTATTCACCGCTCGTACCATTTTATGTAAAAATGTAGTGCGTGTGGTATCAGGGGTTCGCTTCGCCGCGTGTATTGTGGCGAGACAGCCCTTGTCTCGAGTATGACGCATTTCTGCAAGCACCTACTTGCACTTACCCAGTTTACGTTATTCGGTGTTGTTTTGCATTGCACTGGCTCATACTTCACTCAATACATCCCTGTCTCCTGGCTATTTGCCCTGTCTTCTTTTCTTCCCTTGAAAAATTGAATTAAACAAAGAAGGGTGAACAAAATCCAATTCAGGGACTTCAAAAATAGCTCCCAGAGACGCGACAGCTGCTCGTATGAACCTGCAACTCATTACGAACGCCGAAGTGGTGCACAAGCAAGTGTACTATGGCCACCCCAGACCTGGCAATGGCGAGGAGTCAGTGGAGATCTCGTACCCTACCACTGAGGTGGTTGGCCACGGGTCGTTTGGGGTGGTCTTCACTACCACTATTAAAGAGACTGGAGAACCAGTAGCTATCAAGAAAGTGCTTCAGGATCGTCGCTTCAAGAATCGTGAATTGGACATCATGAAGCTACTGAAACATCCCAACGTAATCGACTTGAAATATTACTTCTACGAGAAGGATCCGCATGGGGAAGTGTATTTGAACCTGATTCTCGATTACATGCCTCAGTCTCTATATCAGCGACTGAGGCACTTTGTTCATATCCCAAGTGCCATGCCCAGGCTTGAGATCAAGTGCTACATGTATCAATTGTTCAAATCGCTAAATTATCTCCACAATTTTGCATGTGTTTGCCACAGGGACATCAAGCCCCAGAACCTTTTGGTGGACCCTGTGAGCTGGTCCTTGCGTCTGTGCGACTTTGGCTCAGCCAAACAACTGAAACCTTCAGAACCTAATGTGTCCTACATCTGTTCCCGCTACTACCGGGCGCCCGAACTCATCTTTGGTGCGACCCACTATTCGAATCAAATTGACGTCTGGTCCAGTGGGTGTGTTATGGCTGAATTGCTGCTTGGACAGCCCATGTTCCCTGGAGAAAGCGGCATTGATCAACTCGTGGAAATTATCAAGATTTTGGGTACACCTTCTCGCCAAGAGATTTGTGCTATGAATCCTAATTATATGGAACACAAATTCCCACAGATTAAGCCCATACCGCTATCCCGTGTGTTCAAAAAGGAGGATGACCCAACGGTGCAATTCTTGGCGAACACATTAAAATACGACCCAATGGAGCGTTTCAACGCATTGCAATGTCTTTGCTCATCCTATTTTGATGAGTTGCGTCACGCTGAGGGGCATTTGCAAGATGTCGTCAGCTCTCTGAAACTGCTTGAATTCGACTACGACACTGAATTGGCACACTTGACACCAGATCAACTCGAAGCTGTCAAGCTTAGGCTGAAACCGATTTCGGTACGATGACGAATTTGACGATTTTAAATCTGAAGTAAATTTTAAAGTAAAGTACATATAATACGTAGCATTATCATCAATCTAATGACCCGAGCGATGAACAAAACACAAGTCCGCCAAGGCAAGGCAAAGAGGGAACTCAGTCACCACCAGCGATGCATTACACAGAGGTAGAGAATTTGGCCACGACCATCACCATTGCAGACTACCTTTTCCATCGGTTGAAACAGCTAAAAGTTAACACGATCTTTGGGCTGCCCGGTGAATTCAATGCACCGCTCATCGACAAACTGTACAGTATTCAAGGCTTGCGATGGGCAGGCAATACCAACGAGTTAAATGCTGCTTATGCGAGTGATGGTTATGCTAGATTGAAGGGTCTTGGTTGCATCATCTCTACGTTTGGTGTCGGTGAACTTAGTGCCATCAACGGCATCGCGGGTTCTTATGCTGAGCATGTCGGTGTACTACATGTGGTAGGCATGCCCCCTACTAGTGCTCAGACTAGACAGCTGCTACTTCATCATACACTGGGCAATGGCGATTATACAGTTTTTCACCGAATGGCAACTGAGGTAAGCTGCCATTCTGCTGTCATCGTGGACACAGACTTTTGTGCGCAAGAGGTAGATGCATGCATTTCCAAGGCTTTCACACTTCAAAGACCTGTTTACATGGGAATACCAGTCAATCTGGTTGATATGCCGGTAGAATCACACCGGTTAAACCAACCATTAGATCTAAGCGTCCCGCCCAATGATCCTAACAAGGAAAACGAAGTAGTCGAGCAGATTTTGTCTCATTTCTACAAGGCCAAGCACCCTGTTATTATAGCCGACGCTTGTGTTACAAGACATGCTGTAGATGCAGAAACCAGAGAATTATGTGAACGTACGCAGTTTCCTCTATTTGTAACACCTATGGGCAAAGGTGCTGTCGATGAGAGTCTACCACAATTCGGTGGTGTGTATACGGGATCGATCTCATCACCCAGCGTCAGGGAAGTCGTCGGTTTCGCAGATTTTCTAATTGTAATCGGTTGCATGTTGGCCGATTTTGAAACTTCTTCTTTCCATTTTGGCTACAGAGCTAAAGAATTGGTATTACTCTACCCGACTTTGGTTAAGTTTAAGCATGCAACATATCCGGACTTGAATATTAAGCCGCTTCTGCAATCCCTCCTTTCGCAATTACGGGAGTCTCAATTGAGTTACCACACACAACCGCGACAATCCATGGTAATCCCCAAACTTGAGTTGCCATCGACACATTCTTTGCGTCAGGAATGGGTCTGGAATCAGATCTCTCAATGGTTCCAAGAACGCGATATTATAATTACAGAGACAGGTACTTCTGCGTTTGGTATAAACCAGACGAATTTTCCTCATCACACGTTGGGTATCTCACAAGCACTATGGGGTTCCGTTGGTTATTCCTTGGGTGCGTGTCTAGGTGCTGCAATGGCGGCAACCGAATTATCTAAGACCCACAGAGTAGTACTTTTCATTGGTGACGGTGCATTCCAATTAACTGCACAAGAGCTCTCTACCATGATCCGCTGGAGACTCACGCCCTATATATTTATCATGAATAACCAGGGTTACTCGGTAGACAGGTTTTTACATTCCAATGCGAGCTACTACGACATCCAGCCTTGGGACTACTCTAGGTTGCCGGAGATCTTCGGCGCTCAGGACTACGAATCTCGCAAGATTGTTACCGTAGGAGACTTTCAGTCCATGGTAAAAGATCCAAATTTTGCCAACGCTGAACGCATTCGCATACTTGAGATCATGCTGCCACCAATGGATGTACCTCAAGCTTTGAGAGAGCGATGGGTACAGGACGAGAAGAGAGAGCTTGAACGGCGAGAGAGCGTAGAGTCAGTGAAGAGGCAGAAATTGCTCCCTCCACGGTAGAAACTGCTCCCTCCGCGGTAGGACTCATTACTTTTTTGTTGAGTGCCTGTTCATCGTTCATCGCGCCGGTGCATCAAGGTTGCCTCTGTGCCCGCCCATCGCGCCGGAAGTCGAGCGCCGAGGACCGCAAGCTCAGCGATAATAAGATATGAGCCAAGATGGGCTATCGCATACGGGGAAACCTGAGCAGAGCCTTACTAGTTGGGAAGGAGAACAATCTTATATGTGGCCGGTACGGCCAACAAATGGTAGACGTATTCGGAATTTGCAGGCGATAGTAACCATGACCGATAATAGGGCGGAGTATAAAAGGAGAAACCTTGAAACCATATGAGCAGTTAGGCATTCTGTAAGAATACATCACTATGTCTTCTCAAGTTTTTCATACTACAGTAACTAAACCTAAGGCCTCTGCCAAAGATGGTAAAGGTATATTCATGACCGTTGAAAAAGATGGTAAGGTATACACCAATGTGATTGATGCCATTACAGGTGCCGCAGTCGGCTCCCTAGGCTGGGGTGACACTGATATACAAGAAGCAATGGCCGAAGCTGCCAAGCACCATACCTACAGTTTCCCAGGATGTATCGTTAGCACAGCTGCAGAGGAACTCTCCAAATTCTATATTGATCAATGCCCCAAGGGTGCGTTTAAGTCTGCACTCTGGACATGTAGTGGGTCTGAATCCAACGAGAATGCTCTTAAAATCGTTAGACAGTATCAATTAGAACGCGGAAGGCCGGAAAAATTGAAGATTATCTCTAGGGAAGCTTCTTACCACGGATTTACGCTGGGAGCCATGTCTATAGGTGGCGGTCCCCGCGGAGTCCCTTTTGAAGACATCATGATTGATCAGAAGAATGTCTGTTTGAAGATGCCAATGTTTTATCCCTACAGACGTATGAAGGATGGGGAGACACTGGAACAGTACGCTCAAAGATTGCTGGACTCCTTAGAGCAATTGATTATCGAAAATGACCCTAACACAGTATCAATGGTTATCGTTGAGAGCATGTCCGGTTCCTCAATTGGTACCCCAGTGCCTCCTAAAAACTACCTCAAAGGAATTCGTGACATTTGCAACAAATATGACCTCATTTTCATGGTAGACGAAGTTATGTGCGGTACAGGACGTATCAACGATGGGAAACTGTGCTGCTGGGAGAATTTTCTAGCTCCAGAAGATGCTCCGGACATCCAAAGTGTAGGAAAAACGCTTGGATCCGGCTACGTAACCATTGCAGGTGTTCTCGTAGGGCCTAAGATCTACAATGCTTTCGCTGAAGGCAGTGGAGTAATTGTGGGCGCTCAGACGTACCACTCGCATGACTTTAATTGCAGAGTAGCTTTAGCGGTTCAGCAAAAAGTTCTCAAGCAGAACCTCACTGCTAATGTCTTTAAAATGGGCAACCTGATGGGTGATAAATTACAGAAAGCCTTGGTTGACAGCAAAATTGTGGGCGACGTGCGTGGCCTGGGAGGATTTTGGACCCTTGAATTAGTTAAGGATAAATCTACTAAGGAAATCTTCCAGCCATCTTTGAAGATAGGGTCTCGCTTTGCAAATGCGGCACTAGAGCACAAAGTCAACCTGATGGGGCTCACCGGTGGCAACACAACCGGCGAGACTTGGGACATTGCAGTCCTGGGGCCTTCTTTCATCATCACTGAGAAAGATGTGGAATTATTGTGCGAAAGGATCGTTGAAACAGTGAAAGATTTTACTAAGGCACTAGAGACTGAGGGTATTGTGTAATTTTCTATAGAGAAATGTATTGTGCCCGGGAGGCAGATTTTCCCATTAAGCACCCAACGGCTTCCTTTGTCTAAGAGCATCTCGCGATGCCCGTCACTTGAGACGTTTTGTCTTGGCGAGCCAGAAAGGGGCCGAAGTTAAGGAGTATTTAAGAATTAGATAACATTGTTTAATCAAATCTTCTATAAAGGAGGTCTCCCAGGTCTAGTTAAGTTCGGATACACTTCACAAACCGATAGAGGTGTTTAGTCATGGGCAACGTTTTTGCCAAGCTGGAGGAAAGCGAGAACTGTTACAAGGGGAGGTCTTTTAGTGGAACTTCGGGTGCCCGAGGTACGCCCCCAAGCGAGAGAAGGAGAGGTATGTCGCTCGTGATTGGGAATAGCGCAAGGTCAAGAGCTAATTCTAGTGGCTCTCAAATGTTGTATAAAAAAAAATCGACAAGGGAACGGGATATGATGAAGGAGGGATTTGCCAAGCAACTGGTTGTCCGTTATGATGAAAGCGTAGATGGGGGTTATTTGGCACCACATGCCTGCTATACTTTTGATAAATTGGATTATGATCCAAATGTTGTACGTTCACTCATCACATCTAGGAGACTGGCACCATTTTACATACCTCTAGAAGATTTTGATGAGTCATGGACCAAGGACGAGCTAATCAAGATAGTGGAAGGACTACCTTTGCATGCAGCTATGAATGAGAACCCCGAAGAGTTTGAAGACGTCCCTGTGGGAAATCTAAAGAAACAGAGTGTGGATGATTTGGTGGACAGGACGTTGTCAAAGAAGGAGCAAAGGAGACAACGGTCCAAGATTTTCAAAGCCAGATTGCATTTAAAGCGAAATATGTGGCAAGAGCAAGAAAATGAGTCATTCTTGGAACACAAACTGGAGTCTAAGCGAGATCCTTCTTCTAAACGTAACTTGGCTCTCGCCAGCCCCGATCTTGATTATACCGTTTACAAGAAAGGAGCAGAATGTCCCATTTGCTTTTTATACTATCCGGAGCCTTTGAATTATTCACGATGCTGTCTGCAGCCTATCTGCACGGAGTGCTTTGTGCAAATAAAGAGGGCCGAACCACACTTTCCTCATGAAGAGGTAGATCCAACGAAACCGGTAACTGCGGATGATGAGAAAGACCCCAATTTGCTGATTTCCGAACCGGCTAACTGCGCTTACTGTGCGACTCCCAACTTCGGCGTCACCTACCAACCACCGCTAAACCGCAGGACCGGTATTGGTGGAATACCTCCCGGTTCCTACAAAGCACCTCTTGACGACGACACAGATGATTCCGAATCCGACGACGACTCTTTTCGGGCACCCTCCAAGTCTCCTGAAGATCCAGGAGTGGTGACTTCGGATATGATCAGACCCAGCTGGAAAGCCAAGTTAGACAAAGAGAGAATGAGGCTAGCGAGAAGATCTGCTAACGCAACAGCAATTCACGTGAGCAACCAGCTGGTGGATCCGGAACATCCATCTAGAAGGGGATCTAATGTTGATTACGAACCTAGCACCTCTCTCATGGGTCGTTCACCGCGTGCTGGCGGGGCATCTTTGAGTGAACTGGAAAACCAAATGATCGAACAGGCAATCAGATTGAGTTTGATCGAGGAGGAAGAGAGAAAAAGCTCCAGACCAAGATGAACAGAGAGGTGTTTCAATTTGGTTGCATCGTTCTGCTGTTTAGCGGTACGCAGTATATTTGTGGTTTCCTAACCTTTTTTTTTTTTTTTTTATTTTTTATCATATTCAGCATGCATTGTATAGATATAAGGTTACATATGGGATAATGACCATGCAAGATTCTTAGGGTCTACCTTTGCCGACCTCTGCAGTGTTAAAGATCAAAGATGTCCTATATTGGCTAAAAGAAGTTATCGCGTGCATCTTTCTAAGTAACCACGACAGCCGCAACTAGCCCCTGGACATTATTCACGTACCCCGGATTTACACCCGAAATAACGAACATTGACAATAACTGTCCGAAGTAACCCTGGAATATAGGACAAACAGAGCATGTCCGTAATATTTGATAAAAGCTGCATCAGTAGATGTCCGATATCCGTGGATAACCTGGACAAAAAATTTCGTTCTTTATGACCACGCACAACTTTTTTTTCTCAAAATTTTCAAAATTTTTTGAAACTACCCAGCGATGAGCTTCAAAACCGCATGACACTTCATACTTTACTCAACTTTCTCAATTTTGATTCTAATATACACCGCCAGGAATCTCAAAAGAATAGTCTGCTTTCATTAGATAAAGCTTAAACTGATTATCTTTAATTGAGAACTGAAATCCAACCGAATCTCCTAGGAATGTCTGTTGAAACTGCTTTGTCGTACGCCGCCTTGATCCTTGCGGACTCTGAGATCGAAATCTCTTCTGATAAGTTGTTGACTTTGACCAACGCTGCCAATGTGCCAGTGGAGGGTATTTGGGCTGACATTTTCAGCAGAGCTCTAGAGGCTCAGAATTTGAAGGACTTGCTGGTCAACTTTAGCGCTGGTGCCTCCGTTGGCGGTGTCGCTGGTGTCGCTGGTGGTGCTAGCGGTGAAGCTGCTGGCGAAGGTGAGGAAGAGAAGGAGGAAGAAGCCAAGGAGGAATCTGACGATGACATGGGTTTCGGTCTATTCGACTAAGCTGTATAGTATGTAGCACTAATAAAAACGAGCAACGTACCCTGAACAGCGAGATGCCAGTTTGTGCGATGTGCGAGTGACTTACTATTTCAATAAGGTGTATCCGTATCCAGCTTAAAGTTTCGATTTGCTACTATTTGTCTGAAATGCTTTCAACGCAGTATAAAAACATGCCGAGACACTGATATTATACATTTCCATCCATCCCCAGTATTTCGGGCGGCTCACATTGCTGACTATTAATGATGGTTTCCCATTATACAATGTACATAAACAAACAGGGTTATAGCTTAGCTTATTTCTTCTTCTCAGCCTCGGCTTCAGCCTTTTCTCTGGCTCTCTTCTCTCTGATGCCCTTGTATCTCTTGTCAGATCTAGCCAATCTCAAAGTTCTGTAAGCAGACTTACCGTCATCCTCCACGGCTCTAGCCTCCACGTCAGTAGGAGGCTGAACAATAGGGAAGGTGGCAGCAGCAGACAACACCTGCTTAGCTTCAGTAGCCTTACCGTTTCTTGGGAAGACAATGAGCTTAGACTGGTAGTCGTTCAATCTCTGGACATTAGCGTCAAAAACCTCCTTGCTTCTGTTCACACGTCTGTGATCCACAGCAATACCGACAGTTCTGGCGTAAGCAGGGGTCAAGCCGGCAGCTTTAACCTCAGCAAAGGTGAAACCTCTGCCAGCTCTAACCTTCTTGTTGTATCTGATGCCTGGAGCTCTAACTACAGGTCTTAGCAAATCCAAAGGTCTTGGAGCAATCTTGGCGGCCTTGACAGCTCTAGCATCACGTCTAGATGCCTTCTTACCAGCCTGGTCGAAGTGCACCTTGACACGCTCCTGCCAGTGCTTCCTGAAGTGAGGGTTCAAAAGAGGTTGGTTGTGGTGGACAGCTACACGCCACGTTAGTACTCTGAAACCATTTGGAAAGGTGTTCTCATTCACGTCTCATAGTTAACATACCCATTGTTGCTTGATTCCTGCTCTATCTTTTTCTTCAGCGCTGCTAAACAAGATGAATTAGATATTTCACTTTGATATCTTCTAACAGGTTGTCAAACTGCGTCAATGATACAGTGATGCTGAGCATAGGCAGGCGTGGGAGTGCATTGGGTTTAGGCTGGAATGCCCTACTAGACCGAGACCCTCCAAGGACAGCAACAGAGTCCGTCCAGAGAAGCGGGGCCAGGCAGAACTTCCTGGCGTGTGAGCGGACAGAGCACTGGTTGCCGCCCGAGAGCAGACTCAAAGAGGGTCAGGCGGACTTGCACAACGCGTTACTAGTTTGCCCAAAAAAAGTCAAATAATTTACGGATGTACCGACGTATTGCACTGCAGAGGTACGGATGTAAGAGTCATACATAATAGTGTGACTACAAACCAGTACATCAGTATAAGCACAACATCCGTACACTAGGATTTGAAATCTGTCTTTCTGCGTCTGTGTAATTGACCGAACTAGTGATTTACTCTCATCGTTGCTCCTGTCCACTAAGCAGAGCACCGCTGCCCACTCCGTCTAGCATTCCCCTGTAGCATCCGTCTCGATTGGCTCAGTCCCTTCGTAGCTCGTGGTAGGACACCCTCCAACCAACGGTTCAACCCCCTGCTGGTCGAACTCCCGGCTCAATTTACCTTCCACAGCGCTCCGCCGGGCGGACTCTCAGACCCCAACGCATTTCACTTTTTTTCAGTATTAACATATCGAAATTTCAACAGCCAGTCGAAGGAGAGCTTGCCGAAATATACAAACGAAATAAACCAAGATGTCTGCTGTCCCCAGTGTCCAAGTATGTGCACACCAGAGTTCGAATGATTTGTGTAGTTGAAGGCGTATGGAAGGTCCGTTAAAAATGGTTTTGGGAGAATGCTGAAGCGATTTTAAATGTAAAGGAAACCTCAGATGAACCACCATTTGAAAGCAAAAAGCGAGAAATACTGAACGACCGTCACTCGTTTCAACACACTATCCCTCATAACTGTCTTAATACTAACATCTCACAGACCTTCGGTAAGAAGAAGTCTGCTACTGCCGTCGCCCATGTCAAGGCCGGCAAAGGTTTGATCAAGGTGAACGGCTCACCTATCACCTTGGTTGAGCCAGAGATCTTGAGATTCAAGGTCTACGAGCCCTTGTTGTTGGTCGGCTTGGACAAGTTCGCCAACATCGACATCAGAGTTAGAGTTTCTGGTGGTGGCCACGTCTCTCAGGTGTACGCCATTAGACAGGCCATTGCTAAGGGCCTTGTCGCTTACCACCAAAAATATGTGGATGAACAGTCCAAGAACGAGTTGAAGAAGGCTTTCACAACCTACGACAGAACTTTGTTGATTGCCGACTGCAGAAGATCAGAACCAAAGAAATTCGGTGGTAAAGGTGCTCGTTCCAGATTCCAGAAGTCCTACCGTTAAGACGCTATGCATGTGGTGGTTTCTTGTTTTACTGTACTACATTACATCTGTATAATTTAATATTACGGGTACTACGTAACAAAGACCCAAGGATTATCATATTAGCAGCATCAGAAGCTGCCTTGGACAGGCTCATCACGATTGCCGATTGCTCTACGACAAATAAGGTTTGATGGGTATTGGCGTGAATTCTGTACGCTTTACGCGTTATTTGCCTTTTCTGTGACATGGCGCCTTAGACGTACATCCTTTACAACGCGAAACCAGTGGAAGTTTAGATCTGGGCAGGTCCTATGGTCAAAAGGCCTCGAGGATTAGGCAGCTCGAGTAGGCTAGCAAGGAGCGACAAGCGTCAGAAGCATTCTTTGGAGCATCTTTTGCTATTTATTAGGGCTGTTGACTGTTGCCAGTGTTGACGTCCAAACATAAACACCAATATTACTTTTGTTTACAAAGAACGTCAATGGTAGATACTACCACACATGACAGTACCACAACGGTCAAAGACACATCCACATCATCCCAGTCTTCACTAGCTAATGAAAATGAAACTGAGACCAGCAATGAGGAGCTACAACGGGCCATAGCTGGCGGAGTGAAACTCATACGCATGTTAGAGGAATCATCATCAGATGGGAAAGGGCAACAGTCATCGAGAAAACTACTTGGTGCTATTCTAGAAACTGATTACGATAAGGAGATGCCCCATAAAGATATTACTGTGGTAGTTAATTCATTGGTTGAAGTTCTGAACTCATACGTAAGGCAAAACCAGCAGTTGAAGCTCAAGAATATGATCTTAACGTCTAACAGCGGAGATCTACAGTCGAGATACGAGGTGGAAGAAAATTTGAAAAAGCAACAATTTGAAAGGATGAAATGTCAGCTATTCCTCGAAAAGGAGAATCTACTCAAGAAGCTGCAATTAAAAGATGGCAAAGTACTCAAATATAAGAACAAAATCATTGAGAAAAACAGGGAAATTAATAGACTCATGAGAATTTTGAATGAGCACTCCATCCTAGATACATCGCAAACTAGTTTTAACGGAGGAGGTAATGTGAACAGTAGCACAGGGAATGCTCCTGGCAGGGCTTCCCCTCCTCCCGCCAAGCCAAAATCGCATTCATCACGAAACAAGGAAAAGGCATCAGATATGCTACGGACTCTTGGAATGCTAGCTTCCCAAGTGCTCAATGATGAGGCAGACGATGACTCAGCCAATCAAACAATAGTACAAGCAAATAATAGTGGTAATAGGGCTGTCGATTGCAATACGACGGAACCAGAGATTTTTCATAGCCCCAATGTCAGTGCGGGCACCCAAAACTCAGATTCGATTAACCAGATGAGGGGAACGCCTGAACCGAGATCCTCGTCAATGGGCGCTAATTATTTTCTGAAGCAACTACCGATCCAGATGCCGAAAATGAAGCGCTTTAGCACGGTGGATGGTACGGTAAAAGATATTGAATAAGGAACGCGAGAAACTATCAATAAATAAAAACAAAAAAAAAATTCAAGTCTGGTTGTATACATTTGTAATTAATATCCTATTTTCATGTCTTTAAAGTCAACTTTGCCTTTGTTCCGCTTCTCCTCCTCTTTTGAGCCTTTTGTTGTTTCATTATACTTACATATTACAGATTTAATTGTTCAAATAAGTGGATGGATCAATGCCTTCTTCTGGGAATTCTGCAATTTTGACGTCAAAGCGCTCTTGAATCTTGTTCAAGACTTCTTCATCTTCCTTGGAGGAGACAAACGAGATGGCCAAGCCCTTAGTACCGAATCTACCAGCTCTACCGACACGGTGCAAATATTGATCGGCCTCTGTCGTCAAGTCGTAGTTTATTGCCAAATTGATACGTTCAATATCGATACCTCTTCCGAAGACATCTGTAGATACACAAATACGTTTTTCAAAATCTTTAAAAGCTTTGTAACGAGCAATACGCTCCTCTTGTTTCATATGGCCATGAACAGTGATCGCAGGGAAATTCGATGCGTTTAGCAATTTGGTCAACTCGCTAGCTCTTGAGGTTGATTTGACAAAAATGATCACCTGGTTAAACTCCAAGTCATCCAACAACTGGGCCAATTTGCGGTTTTTCTCACGTTCGTCCAATTTGATGTAGAATTGCTGCAATCCGTGCAAGGTCAACTTTGCCTCATCATCCACAAAGATCTCCAACGGATTCTGCAAAAACCTCCTGCAAATTGGTCTAATTTCCTGCGACAGAGTGGCAGAAAACATCATAACCTGCTTATCTCTTGGAGTAGCCCTGAATATTTCTTGCACATCTCTTCTCATGTCTAGTTCTTCCAACACTTTGTCACACTCGTCGATAACAAAATTCTTGACATGGGAAAGATCGATTAACTTATCTCTAACGAGGGCCTTGAGACGGCCAGGGGTGGCGACCACAATGTGAGGGGCCGTGTCTTTGTTCTTGAGCAACTCCGCGTCCTTAGAAATTTGGGTACCACCATAAAAGACAGCAGTCTTGACGTCTGGCATATATTTCGAAAATCTCAAATACTCATTTCTAATTTGGTATGCCAACTCTCTAGCGTTACAGATGACTACTACTGCCACTTCCCCAGGAACAGGGTCTAATTGCTGTAAAGTGGAGAGAACGAAAACGGCGGTTTTACCCAAACCAGACTTCGCCTGACATAAAACATCTGTACCATGGATCGATTGTGGGATAGTGTGTTGCTGCACTTCAGAAGGGTGTTCAAACCCACAGTCGATGATGGCTCTCGAAAGCTCCGGCTTCAATAGGAAATCTTTGAAACCAGTGGAGTGAATGCCGACATAAGAACCTTTCTTATCGCTATCGCCATTGGCATTTTCGGTTCCATTGGCACCACTTTCAGCACCTCCTTCAGTGGCGCCTTCGGCCTTGTTACCGACTTGAATCTCCTGCTCGTTGTCGGAGTACTCCAGCAAATCTTCTTCCCCTTCGTGAGACATTTGGACAGTTAAAAGCAATTACAAGATAGAAGAACGACGAAAAATCTATCGATTTGACCTATGGGAAAAGTGGATGGAAAAATGAACAAGAATTGCTAGTCCAAACGCGTCTTATTTTCAATATCCTTTCTTCAACTTGGTCAACAACACGAAGTTTCCAAAATTTTTTTTTTTTTCAAATCGACGACAGGAAAAAAAAAAAAAATAACTACACACGTAAAACGGCTGGGTAACCTGAAAAATAATGTTATTAAAATCGTATTAAATATATCAACCCATCCTGAAAAGGAGGACAGAATTGGTCCTCTAGCTTATTTGTTTTTATTGCGGAACAATTCCCTTAATCTTCTTGAAAATTTCCATCAACGCTGCTTTACTGCTGGAGCCGTCCGCGAGATCCCCGTAGAGTTGCGATTCATTATGCTCTATCATTCCGACAACCTCCTGCAGTTGAGCCAAAGTAGTATCTTCGAAAATGTTTGCTGATGTAGAATTTTCAAGTTGCTGATGATGCTCGCAAGGAGTACTGGAGTTTGCAGACGTATGTGCCAGGGATTGTGTATTTGAGTTTGTGTGCGGCGGAGATTGTGGTAGCGCCGAGCCGAACAAGTCATTAACGAGGACTCCATTGTGATTCAAATTGGGTATCGTTTCTGTCGGGGATTGCAAAAGATGTCTTAGACTGCGGGTAAAGGGATCGAGGTTTATTTCAACTTGATCCAGGTCGAGTTCCATGGAAGACAACTGTGTTGCAGTTATGGAAGCACTTTGTGCAACGTTATCAACAACGGCTTGTAGTTCCGCAGCTATCATCTTTTGAAAGAGTTGATGATTCCAGGGAAATGCTAGGAACTTGCCCAATACCACAAGTGACCTGCATATCAGTGGGTCCCAGTTATACCTATCCTCGAACCCTTCAAATATCACCAGTGGCACCTGCTCCTTGGACGCTTGCTCTGTGAGTGGTTCTTCGCCATTGGGTATCGTGACTTCACCACCGTTGAGAGGTTGACCAGTATGAATACAGCAGTCGGTGTATAGCCTGTGGAAAACTTGATTTAGTTTGCGCAGTTTAAACTCCTTTTGCAGTTTCTCCTGGTTATTAATCTTGTTGTGATCAACACCGTGATCCTTCTCATTCTTGTCAACAGCACGACTACCGGCACTGCTAGCACTGCTGCTGCTAGCACTACTGCGTTCCACCTCATCCGCTTCGTCACCCACGGCGGCTACCCCGTAGCCGTGGCGGTCTTCACTGCGCTTCAAGTCCCTCAGCTGTAGGTATATCCTGCCAAAATAGTCGGGGAAGAGGACCACGCGTGGCGGGCATACCAGAGTCATGGTGAGATCTCCTGGCACTATCTTGAAGCAGGTAAAAATGCTCGACATCGACGCCTGATGTATGCAAGTACGTGTAATGTAAAAAAACGGCTCGTCTGCCGGCAGTTGTGATATGCGCTCCTGTAAGAGGGGAACGAAGCACTTCCAAAGATATTCGTAATTGGACCTGCAACTTTTCGAATTCATCATTTTGACGTTATACTGGCTCGAGTGGGTGCCATACACGACAGCATCATCGTGACGCCTGTTGAAATTATGTACCCATTTTTTGCCCAGAGTGACACCGTGTACAAGTGAAATGATGAAATCTCTGATGTGTGTAAGGTTCAACGTGTTGCCGAGGGCGTGACATAGGTCGTGCAACTGATGCAAGAGGGTTAGCTCACGTTCCGGTGAAAGCTTCATCTGCTGACTGTGTGCTCTGGAAGAGACGGAGTAAGTGGGACCGGACATGCTCATTCTGGTGTTTTCTGGACCACCGTTGGGGTTGGCGTGTGCCGCCGTGTGTTTTAACCGGTCATAAAGGGTTGATTTGGGCACCTGGAAAAACATTGCAATCTGCCTTATGGAGTGTTTCTTCATGTTTTTATCAGCTGCATGGGCCTGCCCCTCAGAGCGCATGAACTCGAGAGCCTGCTTGATGCGATCCTCCTTGTTGGTGGGCAGAGGTTCGTGGAAGTTCTCTGCCCATGCGTCCTGCACAGATGCCACTGCTGCTGCTGCTGCACTCAGCGACGGGTCAGCGGTTGTGGCATGTGCAGTGTGATGATCCCGCTGCGGTCCAAACGGAGAGTCCATCGCTTCCATTAGTGTGGGGTGGAGGTGATGCAGTGAGTTCAGTCTTTTTTTTTTTTCTTTGCCAAGTCTTTCTTTCCTGGTAAAGTATAACATATAAGTAAAAAAGTTCACGCGAGAATATATATATCTTTCTGTATAATATACAAAGAGGTACTCATTAGAGTGTGTTTGGTTGGGGGTTGAGTGCGCTGGGCAGCGAAGGGCTGAGTGGTATGGACAGCTCACCCATTCATTCACTCATTCATCCGTCTGTCCTTTCTGTTTTTCTTTCCTTTCTTGCCTTGCTCACTATCCTGACACGCCAGCTCGTAGCTCAAACACTCGAATCCCTGCCGAGGAAGTAAGTCTTACACCAGTCCATGGCGACGAGGATCCTATTGCGGAACGACAGACACATGGACAAGTAGGCGCTCTTCCAGAACAGGTAGGTGAATGAGCCCGCCAAGCGGTACTGGGATTCGCCCACGGCCACGTCGGCAATGGCCTTCTCCTTGCCGATGTAGGCAAGAGCACCCTTGTGGTTGTATTTGAAGTTCTCCACCTCGTTCTGCAACTTCTCTAGGCGTGGCTGCAGATGGGTCCTCTTGTCGTTGGTGGCCTGCGAGATCTCCCACTCCAGCATGTCCACCTGATGGAGCTTCTTGAAGGCCTTGGCAAGGTACTCACCCTCCTGGTGAGCCACCTGTGCCGTGGGGAAGAGCCCCGGGTGAAAGGTGCAGTCGCCGATGGCGTAGATGCTCCCAGCGGGCGCACCTACTAGCTGCAGCTTGTTGTCGATGAGCAGACCACGTCTCGAGTTCTGCACGTCGATCTTGCTCATCAGCTTCTTCGACACCTCGCGGGGCGCGTTACCAGTGGCCCACACAAGCACACCGTAGGGCACCTCGATCGTCTCGTCGCCGCGCTTGGCAGTGATGTGCGTCTTGTCCACCTTCTTGACCATCGTGTTCAGCCACAGGTCAATCTTCTCCTGGCGGAACAGGTCCTGCGCGTACTTAACCAGCTTCTTGTCAAACATGTTCAGAATATTGGGTAGTGCCTCGGCAAGCGTCACTTTGATCTCCTGTGACAGCTCCGGCATCCATTTGTGCAAGTCCTGGTCAACGTAATCCTTGAGCTCTGCGGCCAGCTCCACACCCGTGGGGCCACCGCCTACCACGACAAACGTAAGCAGGCGCTGGCGCTCCGGGTCGTTGGGCGCCAACGACGCCGCCTTCTCGATTGCTCCCATGATTTTGATGCGGATCTGCTGCGCGTCCGAGATCTCCTTCAGGAATGAAGCATTCTCGTACACACCGGGCGTGCCGAACGTCGTGGGCTGCGCGCCCACCCCGTCCACGAGGATGTCGTACTTGAGGTCTAGCGTGTATTCCTGGTCCTTGTTGACCGACTGAATCCGTACCGTGCGCTGCTCCGGGTCGATGTCTAGCGCCTCGGCCTCGTAGTAGTGCACCTCGCCTGGCGCGCGGCGCGCAATAGAACGCACTGGCTCCACGATCGACTTCAGCTCTACCGTGCCAACGGGCGTCGAGGGTAGCAGTGGTGTGAACAGAAAGTAGTTACGTGGAGATACCACTACCACGTTGTACAGTGTGGTGTCCAGCGACTTCAGCAGCGAGATTGATCCCCACCCGGACCCCAGGATCACCAGCGTTTTGCGCGGTGCCCCGTTGGAAAAAGTCGCCGACTGTGCCAGCTGTGGTAGCGGGTGTGACTCTCTGTATAGCTGGTAAGACACGTAGCCTGCTCCGGCGAGCGCCGCATACAGCGTGCAGCGCAGCGTAAACCGAGCTGACTTGCGTAGCAACGAGCCCCGCGAAGTGGCCGCTGTGCCAGCCTGCTGCGACACAGACCGCCTCACGGCCTGGTTTTGAGCCAGTTTCTTCATTGCGAGTTGCTGTGACAACCTCCCAAACGACCTGGCAAACATTTATCCTTTTATTGTGACTGTTTATGTGTGTATGTATCTTTCCGTTTCCTATCTCTTCCAATCTGGCTGTCTTGGTGTCTTCTTCTCACACTTAGTCTTCGCTTAGCCTCTCTTAGCCTCTCTTCGCCTCTGACTCCCCCACCCGCCGCGAAGCCTGCCATGGCCTGCCCTCTTATACCAACTGGCCCAAATCCTTCTCAGCGCGACTCCTGTCCCCCTGCGCTGCGATGCCGATCGCGCCTTCGCCAATCTACCGGAAACAACGCTTCACACACCGCAGCGCTGAGGGGCGAGCGGGGCCCGGAAGCGGACCCGCCACCGCGGAGTCGCTACGCAGGAGCAGACCCACGCAGAGCACACACACGAACACGCCGCTCGCCTCCCGCTGGCAAGCCGCCCCGGCAGAGTCAGCCCAGCTAAGCGCACCCAAAGATGCGCGCCCGTCACCAACAGTTCCACCCTCTCGATCTCTCTTTGTAGCCTCGAAGGAAGAAAAACAAAATAAAAAGAACCAAAAATCGGACTTACTCACCACCACAGACTCACATGACACTTGTTGCTAATGCCGGTTCGCTTTGCGCTGTTCTCTTTTCGCTCTCGGGCTTCGCTCTGGCCCTTTCCTCCCCCTCCGCTCGCTCCGCTCTCGCATGTGGGTGCCCGGAGATTTATGCCGCTCAGACACACACACACGCACACAAGGCAGCAGAGTACAGCGTCACGCACCCGCTGAGCGCTTACACCCTGGCGGTGGAGCTTGCAACAGCTTTTACCGCCACCACCACTGTCACAGTGTAGCAGAGCCATAGCCGATACGGTGATTGTAGTGTGTTTGAGCATCACGTGGCGCATGACTCACACCCAGACCCGCGCACCCTCTTCGTGGTTGGAAGGCAAGTGTGGAATATCGTGTTGTACGTTCGGTGAGTGGAGAGGCCGCGAGCGTGGCGAAACGCCCCCGTGCTGGCATCAGCAGTGAGTAAGCTGCCAGCGGCAATATGGGGAGCGGAGAGAACAGCATAGTAAGGAACGAGAACAGAGTGGGGAGTTCTCTGCTGCTGTCGGTTGCTAAGGACCCCCCCTTCGTGCATTCTCAGGCAGTGGAGCACTGCCTGCGTGACTGAGCGAAAAACAACCGGGGTTTCTGCCCTTTGCATCGCTACTACTGGTCGGCAACGGCGGCATGCGCGGATTCTGGTAAGGGGGAGGTGGTGGTGCACGGGCGGCACCATCTGCTGTGGCGATGTTCCCTTTGGCCGGAGGTGCACCTGACTCTCACGTGCCCTGTGGGGGGTTGGCCCGGGCAGTATGCGGCGCTAGGGGAGCGGCGTTCCGCCCCGCTTACTCAAGAGAATATTCGAAGCGGGGACGAGTCTGCAAGAGGGGAATGTGTTGATCGTTGTGTACGAGAGGGCTCGTGATCGGGGGCTTCGAGTCGGGATACATCACTGAGTACGACGGGAGTAATTGGGGCAGTTTCTCACGGTGGTGCGGCGTTGCCAAGCGCGTTTACGCGGATTCCGATGCTTCTAGAAGCGGTGGGATATCATTGAGATCGGTCGATAATCGTCGGCAAGGTGTGCCGGGAAAGTGCTGTGGACATTACCTTCTTGGAGCGCTGTCGAGTAGGTTTTTTAGAGTGAACACACATCCCTTTCCTCCTAAAGCGTTGTAGAGCAGATCTTGTACACGCAATAGACGCCCTGCATCCCAAATACCAACATTCACCAGCAATAATTCACGCTCAACTTCTAACGTTTAGCTCTCGCCACGGCATTTTCGCCATTTTAGACAAACATATATACATTTCATAAAACATGCTATACTAGTAATACTCAACTTTTCTGTATCACTCCTATGGTGCTCAAAGCTCGCAGCCGCCAGCATGGAAGTCGCAGCATCCGTATGTAACGTTACCCGCCATCGCGCACATACTCGTGACACATGTCTCGTTTCTTTTCGTACATCTCCCTCACGCACCCACACACCCGATCTCTCGTCCCCTCGTCTATGCCCTCTCTCGCCTTCACCTCTCTTCCTCTCTCTTCCTCTTCTCCCCCTCTACCCATACATTTCTCTCTTCAATCGTCCTCTTACAGCTACTGCCTTGCTCCTCCAACAAGGTAACGCATCTTTTGCATTTTCCCGCTGGAAGATCTCTCCAACATGGCTAGAGGTAATCAAAGAGACTTGGCTCGTCAGAAGAACTTGAAAAAGCAGCAAGAAGCTGCAAAAGGCTCCAAGAAAAGTGGCGACCCCAAGAAGCGCATGGAAAATGATGCCGACATCTTGAGGAAAAAGCAGGCCGCTGCAGATGCCCGGAAGGAAGCTGAGCGGTTAGCCAATCTCAAAAAAAAGTAAATATAGATCGTGTGGCCTCTTCTCTCTCTTTTTTTTTTTTTTTTTTTTTTTTTTTTGTTTTGTATTAAATGTGAGTAGTAGTTAGTATACAGTGTTTTAAGCCGCAAGCATGTGTTCCTTGGCCTCTGCAGCCTTCTCGACCTCGTACTTAAAATCAAAATAGCTCTTTTCGAAATGATGTATACGCACAAACCCATCTTCGGCACCAGAGGTGTAAGATGTGCCTTGAGGATTTACAGCAACACAGTTGAGCGGACCAAAATGGCCTCTTACTCTGCCAATCTCTTCTTCGAATATCTTATGATAGAAACGAGCTTCGAATTTACCTTCTCTGGCAGCCGTCGTGGTGACATCACGAGCAGCTTGACCACCACCTAAAATGACAAAATCTTTCAACGGCGTAATGCATGCACTGTTCAAGGGACAGTCGGCCTCGTATTTCTTCAATACGTTCAATTGGTCGACGTCGAGGATGTAAGAGTTGGAATCTCTCGAAGAAGTGATGAAATAGCTACGGTCGGGAGAAAACTGGATATCGCTAACATTGCCCTTGTGCAAGGGCAAAGAGTCACAGAATTCGTAGTTGTTATAGCAATTGTATTTGCTGATCTGGCCATCCTTGTGCCCCACCAAGATGTACTTTCCTTCGGTGGACCAGCCAGCGACTTGCGCAGCGGCAAGACCTTCGTGGGTCTCGATACGGGCAATCGGTTCTTCAACAAATTCTAACGCCTCGTGGGTCTCAGGGTCTCTCTTCACTTCGTAAATGTTCACCGATCCCACATACTTCATAACATCATCCAGAATGGCCAATACGTAGCGTCCACAGGGGGAAAACTCTACTCTCTTGACTGGCACTGGAGATTTCCACGTGTGGACATTGCGGCCATCACACACGTTCCACACTTTGATGCTGTAGTCTGCACTACCTGTTGCACACAACTTTGTAAATTGGTCAACGTCAATGGACCAGATAGAACCCTGGTGGCCTTCCAGAGTACCCAATCTTTCACCATTGATCGAATACCAAACGCTGGCAACGTTGTCTTTGGAACAGGAGAACACAAGGTCTCCCTCGCGGTTGTACTTGACTTGAGTCAGGGGACGTTCATGCCCCACCAACATAATAGGTCTCATGGCGACGTGGGTGCTACAATAATTCCAGTATCTAAATATGATTTTGGATATAGATGGGCATCTCTACAATTTTACTGGTATATTATTTGAAAATTTTTTTCAATTGCAAAAATGGTTGTGCGGGTAAGCCATAGTGTAGAGAAAATAAAAGCGATAAAAAATAACGTACTAGTGACCAACAAAGAACATGCAGCTTTGTCGGAAACTAGTCAAATAGATCTCGAAGTTTCAGGGAAAGATATGCACACTTTCGTTAGAATCTCTTTTTTTTTTGTCTTTGTAATTGAATGATAATTTTAGCTTAACAATTTACAGTACGAGATGTTTTGTTTGGACCCATCCCTTTGCTCTGTACTTGAATTTTCAAAAGCAAACAAAATGACATAAACTAAACAACTTTGTTCGAGTGTAACAACTAACTGAGCGCTCTGTCCTCTATTTCACTGATGACATTTCAAGAATTTCAAGTCAGGACTTAAGTAAATACGTACGATATTTTCAAAACTACTAATCAATATCTTACTCAAGTTCTGAGATCAAATGCCACAATATAACCCAATGGCAACCAAAACTAGGATTAAACTTAAAGAATTTAGGATACCATGTACACAATGATACTTGCAGCTTGTAAGAATTCACTAACCAAACCATTGTGTTATACACGGGGGGGGTTTAATCAACACAAAGAAAACAGTAAATTTTCTAGAAGTGCGCTATATCTCTAGCCGGACAGAAAGCAATTTTAGCAGACATGCTTTAATTCTTTGCGGCTTTCCACAAATTGACCGAGCTGGGTGTTCAACTTACGTTGGAATTGTTCGAAAAGAAATCCTAAACACGATTCTGTCACTGCCGAATCATACCTGCCTTTACTGGACTCATCGCGAATGAAAGCGTGTTGAGCGCCATGGATTTCCAAGAAACTGAAAGCGACACCAGCTTCCCTCAATTTCGCCCTAATCAAGTCACGCCCTTCTGGAGGAACGTGAGTATCCCAAGTACCGAAGATCAATATTAACTCCTGCTCAGGACTTGCTTCCTTAGATACCCGAGACAACGTATCGTCGTTCTGGTTCAGCGCCAAGGTCCGGGAATGGATATCTGTGGGAAAGAAACAAGTGGCACATGTGACTCTCTTGTCCAACAACGCTCTGAATGCTAAATGACCGCCAAGACACATTCCAGTAGCACCAATTCGGCCACCAAATTGAGGTAGCTTTTCTAACAGGTCACAGCACAAACGGTTATCTTCGTCGTAGGACTCGAGTGGCTTCTCAATTTTATATCTATTACCTATATCGGTACCTTCGGTATCATAGTTGAGGGGCTCTGGCCCCATAAAATTATGGTAGATTGCAGGTGCTACAACGACATATCCTTGTGATGCAATTCTTTGCCCAAAGCGGCGCACTGGACCAGTCACTTGATATATCTCACTGTACAACACAACTCCGGGAAATTTGGCATAAGGGTAGCCGTCAATCTTGGGAGTAAACACATGAATGCGCAACGTGGTACCCGAGGAAGTCTTGAAGTCCTCGTAAGTTTCCGAGATGAGCATTTTTTCGTTTTCCCTTGTGGCTTTTGAACATGAAAAAGCTTGCTTGAACTCTTATCTCTAAAAAAAACAGACCAGCAGAATGCAGTGCCTTAGGCATCACTAAAAAAGGTATCCGGTGTAAGCTACAAGTCTCCAATGGCCGGTATTGTCATCACCATACTTGGCAAGACCAGTCGGCGCCTATGGTAAATGACACCCACAAAGCAGGATTCATTTATATTTACACATACAGGTACATGTATGATTCACTTCTATCGCGCAATGTAGCAGATCTCGACTGGTTATATGTAGACGATTCGATATTAATCCCTGATGGTAAAAGGCACCATTGGTCCAGCAATGATCTTGTACTGTGCAAAATCGGGATGACCACGAGATCCAGCGTGAGTACAAGATTATTCGAATGGCAAAATACTTGCAAGCATCCTGTAATTAATTTGACGCCAGAAAGAGTTCATTTACTTTGCAATTTTAGCAAGAAGCGACACAAACTTGTCACTATGTTCTCAAAACTATCATTAAAGGAGCACGAAGAACAAAAGACAACGTCAGTATGCCAGCTGCGCACATATCGTGACGGTGGATTCTTCGCAGACGGTAAAGGTCGACAAACATTAGCTGCTATCGAAAACGATATTCACACAAGTGGCTCTGGAAACGGTACGGTCAAGGGCTGATTTACTGCTATGGATGCGACCCTAAAGGCCATACCAGGCACAAAGAATGGTTTAGAATCCCAAGAAAAAAACTTCCATCAATTTTACAATATATCGATTTACTATGTGGGAGTTGAAGTTTTATTCAGATGAATAGCTGTCAAAGGCCGATAAACAGATGAAAATGCAGTCATATCCGCCACCATTTATCGTGAAGTCAAAGGCGAAGTCAAAACAATAAAGTGCTCCCTAGTTCAATTGTAACACGAACATTTTATAATGAAACGAACGCCCGGAATAATCAAATCTTCTTGAATGGGTTTAGGAGCATTAGGATGGACCTCAGTGTGAATACTTTGACTGAAAGCTTCTTAAGGATGTCTTCCTTCAAATATCTTCCGCAATTCCAAATACAGAGACATTTTGACTTTATACTTGTTGATTATATGTAATCGAAAATGAGACCATTGATTTAGGTCAGTCTTTATTTCGGCTCTGTGGAATAATCTTCGTCTTAGTTTAAATATGTGACACGTCCTTATGCGTTTCCCATACAAAGATCGGAAAAGAAAAATTAAAGCTTATACTATTGATTTCATAGACTCTCTTATTAAGTCCTCATAACCAGAACGGTCCCATATTTTACCATTGATGTCTGTTATGCATTTTAATTCAGCTGAAAGTATTGTGGAAAAACACAGCGGTTCCTCCTGTGGGTCACGGAATACCCATAGGAGATATGGTCCGTCCAAGTTTACCAAGTTCTCACCAAATAGCACGGGGCTGAAGGCTCCAAAAAATAATGCATCATTTGAAAAGCTGGTGCCCTCACCACCCTTCGATACCAAACTATCTCCTGCCGCTGTAAGTCATGAACAGAGTTCGGCGGCTAAACAACCCTCTCTTAAGGAACAGATAAAAAACTTGGAATCAGCCAGCGATGCACCAATTAACAACCTTGCGCAAATAGCAGATTCTATCTCCGGGCCCTTCACTGAGTCAGAAGTACAAGAACTTCTTCTTACTTACACGCTTACGAGCGGCATGATTGATGGTTACTCAAAGCAAAATTCCGCATTAATTACTGATTACGTTGAGCGTCTCAAATCGAAACTCAAAAAGCAGTGGATGAGAATTGCACTCGGTACTGTTGATGCGATAGACAGACTTCAATCTAAACTTTATGAATACTTTTGGCTCGGTGCCATTTACGTGAACCTATGTTTTCCAAAGCTGACAACGTTCATCAGGTATGGTAATTGATAGCCACTTAAAGTCGATTTTGAATACTGAATACTAACAAAAAGCATGTGGAAAAAGACAGATTTGAGAAAGATTGCACTTTGAGTATTACTGGTGACACAAAATCCGAATATTAATTTTTTTTTTCTAGACGCACAAGCTAAAAATGAAAATGAAGAAGCTACTGTAATATTCGAAGTGCACTTCTCTCTGTATTTCCACCCTTTAGTATATCAGTGATATTTTTGTGCCAAGTTCAGGTCTGTCCTCTTTCACTGAGAACTACGTGTATCCACCATATAGAAAATCTGTAGGGCTTTTGAAAACCATCTCAATCAAGTTCCTGGTAAGATTTCAAAAGAAACCATATTCTACAACCCTTATTGTGATAGTTGTGTCCTTCAATTTGGTTCCCTTACTCATATTCGTACTTATCATGGCGACATTGTCCTCCATTTATTTTTTGATATATTTCGTATCCTTTTTGGCTATAGCCGCTGCAGCCAGTTTCATTATCATACCGTTGCTATGCATTTCATTTATATTCGCCTCTGCAGTGGTAGTGTTTGGATTTTTAAGCGATACTACTTTTAGATTTGCTCAATCACTTTACATCAAGACCGATCATCGTTTGAAATCTACCCTAAGTAAGATGGGAACCCTGAAGAAAAAAGAGAAATCTGAAAAAGAGGAGCTTGCCATAAATACTGAGAAACAGCACAACGACCTCAGATGTAGAAACCTGGTTGAATCCTCCGGCATCTCTTCTACCAATACAAACCCCGACGCGCATGTTTTTGGGACAGATGTGCGGGTAACTAAATGAGCCTTCCGAAACATTGGACGTGTTCACACAAGATAGTTCGATATCAACGTCCATTGATTGAATTGCATCGCTAGACTTTAAAGGGCCCTACTAAGTTCATATTATTTCGTTCATTGCAAGAGACAAACTAATGCAGTTGTTAAAAGCTCTAACCCTTTTCGCTATCGCCACGTTGGGCCAAGCATTTACCGTCAAGGATGTCCATTTTGCTTTCCCAGATACCAATGAAAGAGGCATAATGGTAGGAACTATTAATTCCAATTCTGATAAATTGGAACGACCTATTAGGTTGGATACTTTAGATCAAACAATTGAGTTAAATTTCGCCTCTGATGCGAGGCTATCTCAGGCTACACTACTTCTGGGGTTGCCCGATATTGGACTGGAACAAGCCATTCAGGCAACCTTAACTGAAAACCAAGGATTACTTCTCTACAGGTTTAGAATTCCAGTGAACCAATTGTCGCAAAAATTGTTGCATGCGGCTGTAAACGAAGGCAAACTTTTAACTGGTTCTGTTGTGCTAGCTGAGAGTAGTGATGGCATACTTTCCACGTTGTTTGACCTCGAACTCGACGTTAACGAGACAGTTGCATACACCAAGCCTGACAGGTTCGAAGCCAAGCCTGAGATTTATCATGTATTCAGACCCGAGCCTCAAACTGTTTCTTGGGCTTTTGCACAAATATTCTCTTTTGCCATTGTGGTGGCTACACTAGGGCTTGTGATCTCATGGATGAGTGCTGGTGCTCTTACATTTGGTAGTGTACCCCACGGGCTCAATTTCATATACTTCTTGGCGTTCATCGGCTCGGTGATGGGTTTCGAATTCATATTTGCCAGCTACTATACGGGAACAAGCATATTCGATACATTGAAACACGCCTTCTTACTGTCGATTCCAGCCTTATTGCTAAGTACCAAGTTTTTGAGGAGCTTTGGTAAAGAATTGCACTAGTGCACTATATATAATGAGATAGATAAATGTCAGTCCTCCTCCACGTAAGTATTCTGAATCTTCCTAAACCCCCAAAAGTTGCCTTTGCGGCCTCCCCAGAAGGGCTCATTGAAATCATTCGCCGCCAAAATTTTACCTCTGATGAGTCCCATGGGCAGTGAGTTGTAAGTCCTAGAATCTAAAGAATGCGATAAGTTATCACCTGTAACCCATACATGACCTCTGGGGACTTTAACATAAGTTTGAAAACTTTCGTCTTCATCAAACTCCTCTACTTCACTCGGGAGGTAAGAACCCGCATCCGGGACACCCGCACTGGGATCAACAAGAATGACATCGCCAGGCATACCTGTAATTCTCTTACAGACTCTGTGATCAGGATCGCTAGGTTTTATAGCAACTATACAATCACCCATTTTGCAGCCTTTACCATCCTTGTATTTCTTGAAAGCATGAACATAATCATTGGAGGCGGCCAGCGTCGGTAACATAGATTCACCTCTAGTCTCAGTAAACTCATAAATGTAAGTATGCACAATGTGCACAAAACAGACCGCTCTGAGAGCATAAGAACTAGTCTTGACCCAAGCCTGTATCGTCGGATTCATGCCTTTTGGGGACAATACTGAATGCATCAGATGAATGAGCGATTCCAAAGCCAACTTTTCTTAATCTCGGCTAAACGCAAGCCGATACACATGATATCCAATTTTAGGTAACGGATAGAACTATATCTTCTACTGCTTCCATTTTGGCAGCATGTTGCTCAGTCTGCAAGTTGCAGCATCACTAATCTTACAAGCTGTTAGTGGAGTATTGTCAATTCGCAATAACACATCTCCTCGCCTACCGTCTTGCATACATTGGACCAGCTGTTCAGATAGGTAAGGTCTCAAATACTTCCAGGTTTCCAAATCTCTAACATACGGTAAGAATACTAACAAAGTTTTTATTTTGGCCCTTCTCGGGCTGCATCTGCACTCAGACGTCAGTGAGTCGTGAAATTGATTCAAAGCGGCTTTTGAGGAAATATAGCGAGAAGCCCTCTCCGGAACATGCAGAGTTAACAGAGTACTCAAGTTGACGACATAGTAGTCCTGGAGTTTTTCTTTAGACAATCTAATAGTCTGCGGAACGATTTCTTTCAGGAAGAATTTTGTTGCAATCATCACATTGGTCAAATTACTGGAGACACAGTCACGCATCCTATCCACTGAGCCGTCAATAACCTTTTCGTCTTCTTCGTCATATATGGTCTCAAAATCTCTTTGAACGTTGTTGATTAAAGCTGTTATGACAAATTCTAAACTCTTCACATCCTGCATGGCGTTTCGTACATTTGATGTGTCCGCAAAATCATGACAATTTATAAAGCTGTAATATTTGTTCAGTGGCAAGAAATTTATTGTGTCTACATTAATCACCCTGATCTTTCTATTATACAGCGATATGCATAATTCTCTACCTAAACCATTGGAACCGCCCAGTATCAGAACAGTGTCTGTCTCTTCAAGCTTTTTTCCAGTCCCGACAATCGCATAAAAAGTACTGGCAAGCCTGTATAAGCGATCAGAAAACATGCCTTTTTTTTCCTTCAATTGCTTCAACTAATATCTTGATGTAATGTTCTAATTGAAAATTTGGAAGAAATGTAAAATTGAATAGATGAGCAGATTATTTCCCCACTAATTGATTATATAGTAATTTTCGAGTATACAAATAGATATTCCCGCGCTTCTTAATTGATTTTCGAGTTTACACAAAAATGCCACTAACTATCTTACAGGCCTCCTGTCCACAAATCCTTCCCGGCACTCACACGTGAATCATAGCGCTGATCTAAAGGAATAGTAAAACAATTTGGCGTTGCGAATACACGAGATGATGTTCATACCTCAGTTATTTCAAAGTACAATAATGAACGAAATGTGAAAAAAAGCACTCTTGTTTCGGAAACGACTAAAAAGTATCCGAGTTTCTGAGCCGTATACTTCAGATTGTGCAGTATCCTCAGCACCGTTCCTAATTTGTCGGCCGCGCTCCCAAAATTCCTTTAATCAAAATCATCACATATTCAAAAACTTAAATTTGAAATAAGTCACAGCACCATAGCAATGGGCTCTTATGCCTGCGAACAACGAAAAGTACTTGAACAGCTTATAGGAAGGGATTCCAACAAGATTCGAAGTAGGTCAGCCCAGGGTTACAGGCACAGAGATCTCGGATTGTACGACACAAGAATATGCAAATCTTATCTCGTCGGCGAATGTCCACATGATTTATTCCAAGGAACCAAGAATAGCATTGGGCGGTGTCCACAAATCCATCTAACCAAGCATAAGTTACAATATGAAAGGGAGAAGAAACGCGGCAAGAGATTTCCAGAGTTTGAGAAAGAGTATTATGTCATCTTACAAAAGTTCGTCAAGGACTGTAATGGCCAGATCGCTGTTGCTTTGAAGAAATTAGAACACACTCCCGAAGAGCGGGCTAAGATCCAAGAGGTCACTGGTGAGCTGGACGTTTTAGACACAAGAATCAGTCTCATGATTCAAGAAATAGAATCGCTGCTGAAAGCCAATGAGATCTCTCAGGCTATAAAGCAAGGAATCAAGCTTCAAGAATTGCAAGCTAAAAGAGTTGATGTAGGCAAAAAGGTTAAGAATATGACCGAAAGCGTAGGTCAAAGCGCACAGCAGAAACTTCAAGTATGCGAGGTCTGTGGCGCCTACCTTTCTCGACTAGACACAGATAGGAGGCTTGCCGATCATTTCATGGGTAAAATACACTTGGGATATGTTAAAATGAGGCGAGAATTGGATTGCTTAGAGCAACAGTTCAAGTGATTACTAATTACTACCGTTGCCATAACCCAATTACCCTGATGTTACCCTGAACAGCGGTGGAGAGAGTATATATAAGCCTTTTGAATATTGGTATTACCGATATATCATAGCAAACAAAAGATGAGTACCATGAGCAAAACCATTAACCGTGCTGTTACCTTTATCGACAGCAGAACTCCTGCTACAATTACAAGCAAAGAGATTGATTTAGATAGCTGTTATGATGAAAACGAGATTGTAATCAAGGTCCGCGCGGCTGCCTTGAATCCCATAGACCTTTTGGTCCATGCCTTGTATTTTAGAATTCCATTTAGTAACTATCCTAAGACATATTCAAGAGACTATGCCGGCGTCATAGTGAGAAGTGGTCAGAATGTGGACGCACAATGGAAAATCGGTGACCAAGTCAATGGCTGTTTCTTTCACATGTACGGAGAAAGTGGTTCCTTAAGTAACTATTTGATTTTGAACCCCGCTAAACAGCAAGCTATCACACACATGGCCATTCCACCTAATAGTAACCAAGACCCGTTTGTGATTAATGCAGCATGGCCCTTAGTGTTTGGAACTGCTTATAGTGCTTTATTTGATTATGGGCAAAAGCTGGGCCCAGATTCCAAAATTCTCGTTATCGGAGCGTCCACGTCTGTTTCTTACGCTTTAATCCATATTGCTAAGCGTGTTTTACACGTTAAAACTGTAGTTGGTATATGTTCAACTAAATCGATTGAGCGTAATAAAGTTGCAGGGTTTGATTATTTAGTTCACTACGACCAGGGCCCAGTAACTGAGGAAGTCGGCAAATTGTTGGTGGGGGATTTGGCGAATGAAAAATTTGATCTTATATTTGATTCCGTAGGTAACAACGACTTTTTTCCCGTGATTGACAAGTTCCTCAAACCAAAATCCGATAACGGTGAATACGTTACGATCGCTGGTGAGCACAAAATAGACTATCGTAGCCCCAACCCCTTTACTTTATCTGGCGCTCGTATGCTTCTAAGAATTGTGAATCCTCTTAAAGGTTATAACATCCATGTCCTCCTTTTGCCATGCAAGCAAGAGTATATGAAAGTTGGCTCCCAGCTCATTTCTGAGGGAAAGTATGCTCCGCTAATCGATTCTGTGTATGAATTCAATGATTTCGAGAAAGCTATTGATAGATTGAAAAGCAATCATTGCAAGGGAAAGGTTGTTGTTAAGGTAACGGATGATTAGTTGATAGCTTAACTTCGTATGTAGGTTATTTTGTTAAAATTCTTTCTTTCGTTTTCTTATTACCCGAAATTTTTCACTGGGCGAAAAAAAAGTACAACAGATGAAGCGTTGAGATGGATTTAGCAGTTGTTACAAGGCCCACAAAATACTGAATCCCTGAACATTTGCTTCGCTAGCTATTTCAACTTGAATTGATGTTTGTTGGGCAGCCCCAAAGTACGGGTGGTAGTAGATTTGCCAATGTCTCGGTCAATTTCCCTCAGCAGCAGCCTCAACAGCTGCAGCAACAAAATGCGTACCAGACTTTGAACCAGGTCCCATCGTCACAGCAACAACAACAATCCTTTTTAACATCAGGAGTAAATCAGCAAAATGGATTTCAGCCACAGAGAGAACCTGAGTGGTTCAATAATCCAAGAAAACGGGCCATTCCACAATCAATAGTGAAAAGAACTACAAAAAGGTCACCTTCAGCAGATTCAACCCAAGCTGATAGTGACGCTGCGAGTTCAACTATACGTTCGGGGTTCAACAGCATTGCATTTGGTAGTAAAAGGGATTCTGGATTTTTTCAACCATCTTCCATTCCAAAACCGGCAGCTAATGTGGAAAAGAATACTGGAATTCTCATGGACTCTAATGAGGCGCCGCCCAATGTCTCACTTCACGATTGGCAACGAGAGGATGAATTTGGCACAATGGCATCCATTCCTCCCAACGTCAACTCTGGATGCATACCAAATGATGCGCAAGATCCTTCACAAATCTCATCCACGGTGAAACAGAGACTCAGTGCAGGTAGCGAGTTCAATGCATTTGATAAAGGCGGGCTTTCAAAAAATGTTGGAAAGCAGAGGGCAGATCATAGTCGTGAACAAGGACAGAACTCACAGCCATCCTCGAATGAGAGTGCTGTTATTGTGTTTGGATACCCAGAGTCTATTTCAAACATGGTTATCACACATTTTTCTAAATTTGGTTACATTTTGGAGGATTTTGAAGTTTTAAGATGCTCGTCTGGCATAAACACCGCAACGTTACGGCTTCATGGCAATGGACTATATGGTTCAAAACCTGGAAGAAAGTATCCAATCTTCACTGGTGACGGCTGGGTCAAATTGACATACGACTCTTCATCTTCTGCTCTTCGTGCATTGGAGGAAAATGGCCGCGTCTTCGGGGGATCTTTAATAGGCTGCGTTCCTTATAACAAAAAAGCTGTAGAACAGCTAGCATCCTGCAAGATCGAGAAAGAAGATGATATCGGTAATCTCGATTTTTCTGTAACTCCTACACTTGCAGATAATGGTACCAAAGTCTTTGGAAATGAGGAAGAGGTAGCCAACCTGCAAAGTGCCGAGGGTCTGCCTGGTAATTTTAAGCAAGAATCGAGAGGCCTTACCCCAGCTGCTAGTACGGCCAATAATTTATTAGAACATTCCAAGGTGACACACCCAAGTCGAAGGCTCGATATCAAGGATGGGAAATCACTTTTTACACATAATGGCGCGGCTGATAATCATTATTTCTTAAGAAGCTTAGAAAGTAAGATGCGCCAACAAGAGTTAAACAACAGTCAAAAATCTGGTGTTCTGCATAAATTAAATAACTGGCTCTTCGGGTGGAATGAATTATAGCAGTCTATTCATTAATTTTTTTATTATCTTTAATGTCATTATTTCATTCCTTTCTTTAATTTACTTAACTATACAGATATTTTTGGCATAAATCTAAACATCAGATGCACTATTTCTGCGCGTGGAACTTCTGCTTGAGCTCCTGGAACTATTGCCACTTAACAAATCAGCCGAGTGCGCTGTAGATATTGAGCTCCGATGAACATTTCTTAAAGGATTTTTTGAGTTTTTCCTAGGGTTATCGTTTGTAAAATAGTTTTCTCTACCGCTTAATGCAGGTTTCGCATACCCAGGGTTCAAGTAAGCCGCCCTATCAGGTCTCATGACAGGAGTCGACATACCAGATGTCGACGAAACTAAGGACGAGCAGAAACCTTCTTTCGGACTTTCTCTTGTTAGGTTTAACCTGGAGGGACTTGGTTCTCTACTTGAGGAAAAGGTACGGGAAGGTATATTGAATGGTACAGACCGCTGATAATCATAGGGACCATCATATAAGAGTCGATTATCATGGGGAAATCGTCTCACCACATTGTGTGTCCCAATATCGTCTTGTAAATCCTCAAACTCTTGAGTCTTGGGGTTGAAAGTTTCAGTCACTATTTCTCCTGACAAGGAATGTGTTTTAAAAATGTGCGACCTTCTACTTGTCAGTGCAGGAAAAAACTTCACCATGCCATCGCCGTAGGGCGTAGAATCTATTGCAACATCCTGTACTGGCTTCGACATTTTAGGATTCACATATTTTGCTTCCCATTCCGCCAGAGTAGCACTTGCTATAACCAATTCGTGCTCTATCCTGTTGCCATAACGATTAGTTATTATAAATCGTAATATCCACTGGTGAAAAACTACAGCAAACGCTGTTGAAAACGAGACATCTGTCAAAAGTAAGAATACAATGCAAGTCGGAGCAAATGAGACGAAAAGCGTTGTGATGAATTTTGAAGAAGTCCATTTGGACAATTTGTAGAAGTAATTGTCGTCATCTTCATCGCCAAAACGTTCCCGTTCTTTATTTTTAAACCCTGCAAAAATACGTAACATGGACCACAATGATTGTTCCTCTTCTGGTTGGCCAAGGGTCTTCAATGAACTCCGAGTGATATCCTCCAAGCGAGGGCGGTGCTTGAGGTAAAATAACGAGTAGGTTTTAAAACTTCCCAAAAGGTATTTGTACGTGATGAAACCATTAGCTAACAAGAGCAAAACAATCGCCACGTCGAAGAACTTGCCTAAACGGCCCAAGAATTGGTAGTATATGTTTTCTACCGATTGACCACGCTCTGAAGTATAGCGGGATAAATAATCATATTTCTTCAGTATGTCGGATTTGGAAAGGTCAAAATTGTCTGTCCTCTTGTTGATCCGGTGTAAATTAGGTCTAATCAAGTTAATTTGCAATAGTCGCACGGTATAAAATGCAAAAGTCAGGACATTTCCTAATGGCTGAGCAACCGAGGTAGATTTCGAATCCCAATCAATGGTCTCCAGTCTTTCATTAAGTGCGAGGTGCCAATCTGAAGGATGGGTTGTGATAATCCCATGCAGGATCCCAATCCACCCATTGAGCCATCTTCCGGATTCATCACACCCATCATCTTCAGGAAGCAAGTCACCCGTATTTAGGGAAACTGAGACGTTCTTGGAGAGTCGCAGTGACATGTCTAATGCAATGAAAATTTCCAAATAAACGAACTAAATGAAAATGCAACTGATCGTTCCTTTTCCTTACATGTTGGTTAAAGGTCTATCAAGATTGATTGACCTGAAGGACCCTTAACCAAAATTTTCGTCCGTAATGAGTTTTTTTGCAGATCCTATCGCCAATGTCACGAAGAATGATTCGAGCTCTGTTTTTATCCCGTTAACTTCCACTAGCAGTACGTATGTTGCAGGCCCCAAGATGTGGCAATTTTCAAGTATTATACCAGCTGGTAACGGCGATTGAAAGTTTTCTGTGCCATATATGGGGATGCCATCATCCTTGAGAACAATGCAGCGCAGCTGTACTGATCGAGATAAAGTTGGAGGCACCACCCGTATAAAGCAGGTATTGTTTGTGGCTGTAAAAAAAGAGATGCGGCACCTTTTTTCAACACATTTAACCTTTCTTTCAAGCTGAAAAGGGAGGCCGCCGAATTCCACGTGTATCTGCTTGATGCGAATTCTTGAAAGCAGCGATGCATCACCGCTTGAAAAGACTTGTAATCGATAACTATGATCTGGTTGCTCAGAATACGTAGAGCAAACCAGCTTATAAGAAACTTTGCTGAACAAGGGAATAAAAGGTCTATCGTGCCTTTGTTGGGCGTAATGTGTGTCCATCAATATGGGCCTTTGCAAACTATCATCATCCATATTATAAATCTGCAAATTCACCATGTCTGTCGGATTCTGCGAAATCAGTTGTAGACTTACTGTGACTTGCCTTGGATCTCCTCGTGGATCTATGTTAAGTTCGAAGGTAGGGTTTTTGTAATAAAAGGGCGAACCAATGTAACAATCGGAAACATTATCCGCATTACATTCAATAACTAGTGCGAACTTTTCAGCGGCAGATCTAGTCATCGTAACATCATTACAATTTGTGTAAAGATGGACGGTATAAGCGTTGCTTACTGAAGAATGACAAAATATAGTCTTGCTCTCACGTCGTGGAAGTCTAAGTTTTAAAAGCTGCAGACCAATGTCACAAGCACCCTCGTGTGGTGCCCCTAAGGTTGTCATAAGATTTGTCTGCAGTTCTTGCAAATACGCAATGGACTTTCCTTGTATCAGGTGAGATTCGAGTAATAACCAAACACTCTGCGTGGAATCAGACTTATTTTCTAAGATGAAGAGCGGTTTTTCCATGGCAGTATCAAATCTATTGCATTTATCCAAGTTGTAAAAGAATTCGAAGGTCCTTTCATAAGTAAAGAGTTTCTTGGTGTGCCAGTTCACATATAATTGTTCGTAACCCCTCACAACATCTTTAAAAGACACCTCCGGACGTAAACGAGGATCCAAAGGGTCTTGTAAAATGACTTTTTGCCCCTTGAGATCGGCGCCAATAATAGGATAGTCATGGTTGTGGAGCAGCGGTAACGGCAAAACAGAAGGATGGGAACCTGTACCTACCGCCAACAAGCAGGCGCCAGCTTGTAACAACTTTATCAAGTTCTCCATCATGATAGGTTGCGTAGTAGATTTGACCTCCGGTGCGTAACCTGTCAACATGAATGTATCCACTGCCGTATTAGATCCCCTTGAAGCATAAGAATTTGCTCTAACCCGCAGATAAGCTATCTCTACGATTTTGTCCATTAAATTTCTGCTGCACATACTCAATTGGTGGCCCGCTTCATCTGTCGGTACTGTAGAGGTATCCACAGATATTAATCGATGCCCAGAACCATTGAAATATAGATTTACATGGTAAATGCTATCTCCGACTTTTCGAGTGCGCGGACCCTCGACGCCATGGGCTTTCATGCTAATTAAAGACGCCACAAAAGAACAGTTCTCAATATCTCGACACTGGGATATCTCACTGATCTCAGCATTGCATTTCAAGGGAAGTTTGAAGCAGTATTGGGATTTATCATTAGCCAATTGAGTGATACCGTTCCATGGCAAAGGTCCTGCGATGTCCACAGAAAGAGGAGGGTAAAGATCACCATGTACCCTCGAAGTCAACCAAAGCAGTTTGTGCTTAGGATGCAATGAATCAAAGTCTTCTTTAACAATTAGCACAGATTTGACAAAATCGATGTCATCACTTTTGGATGCGACCATGATCAATTTCCCGAGCACATCCTTAATATTGCGACCACCTTTCGGTAAGTATAGTGACCGTCGTACCTCATTAAGAAGTTTCCAGTCATCCATCGGAGCTTATTTCATGTCCGCTCTTGAGCCTTCGAAGGTACTACGGTAAGTTTTTAATGTTCAAACGTGAAAAATTACCTGAAGAAGCGATATTGATTTCACAAGGCCACAGCAGAACCTCATTAATATCATCTTGAAGAACTACTTAAAGTGTCACTAAAATGGCTAGGAAGATCAAAGACCTCAAAGACACTAATCTGTTGGGGAGAAAACGGCTCCCGATAGAGAGGGTTGTGTCAAGTGAGGACGGCGCATACGAGGAAGTCGTACCCATGGTGAAGGAAATCGAAACTGAGACAACTGAGGCACGCGAGGAGCTACTACAAAAGTGCCAAGCAATATTTACTAGGACAGATTTTCCTGTGCTCAATAGAGACTTTCACAAGAAATTTCTAGAATCTCCACTTTCCCATAAGTTGCCGCCAGGCATGGTATCGTTGGATGCTTCTGGGCCCTGGATGATCTACTGGGTAGCCAATGGACTTAAAGTTTTGGATGAAAGTTGCCTGGCGAGAGAGACACAACGTCGCATATACCAGAAATTGTTTGGAATAAGTACCGTTGGAGGCCCTTTTGGAGGAGGTCTTGGCCAACTGCCGCATTTGGCTAGCACCTATGCAGCAATAAATGCCTTGGCAATATGCGAGAACGTCGACAATTGCTGGGATAGTATCAATAAAGATTCAATTTACAATTGGTTGTTGACTCTGAAGAGAAAAGACGGAGGATTCCAAACATGTTACAAAGTTGGCGAATATGATACCAGGGGTGTTTACTGCGCAATTAGCGTAGCTTCCATGCTGGGATTACTAACGGAAGATCTTTGTAAAAATGTCGTTCAATTTTTAGTCGATTGCCAAAATTACGAAGGAGGTTTCGGGGCTGTTTCGCACGAGGACGAAGCTCATGGCGGCTATACTTTTTGTGCCGTGGCCTCCCTGGCCATCCTGGGAGCACTGGATAAGGTAAACTTGGATAAATTAGCTGATTGGTGTAGCCAGCGGCAATTCAATGGCGAGAAGGGACTTTCTGGACGCAGTAATAAGCTAGTAGATGTCTGCTATAGTTTCTGGGTAGGTGGTGTTGCTTCAATTTTGGAAGCTTATGGATATGGCCCTTGCATTGAGAAAGATGCTCTCAGGGATTATATATTATGCTGCTGTCAAATGACCAATCGACCGGGAATTAGAGACAAACCAGGAACAAACCCAGATTTTTACCACACAAATTATGGTCTCCTTGGGTTGGCTATCACCGAAAATACCTTCAGATTAGACAAGACTGTACCTCACGCATTCAAGATCACTAGTACTATTATTGACCAGGACAGGGCATCTGGACTGACTGCAATTAACCCAGTTTATGGGTTACCCAACAAGGATCTAGAACTATTTTACAAGCATTTTACGTAGAAATTCAATGACACCGAGACCATTCAATATTGTAATGAAATGGTATTTGCTTCAAACAAATTTAGTATTATTACAGCTTTTCTTTAGATTGCCACTGCACCAACGCGGAGACAAATTAATACCTTGAAAATCCATAATACTTCAACAAAAGTGACCAAAGGGAGAAAACTTGATTTAAGGCTGCAAGAGATACATATTGTCATGGACTTTGTGAGAAGAATTATACACGGGGGTGATGCGCCTTTTACACCGATTCCCGGAGGATTCCCTGGAAGTGATGAACAAACTAATGAGCCAGAAGTTGAGGAACCTCCGGCGGAAGAAACTTTACGTCACCAGTGGTCCAAAAAAACTGTACTTGGTGCACTTCTAAGGATACCTTTCGTATTACTGTACTACATAATGATGTGGATCATAGTATTACTTTCACTATTGAGGCCCGTTTGCAACCTCAGCGGATTCTACAAAAGGAAAAACAGCAGGCTGTCAGACCCAAAGACACAACTTAACAACTTGTTAGAGTCATTGGAAAACGAATCCAAAAGAACGTTAAATCCGAGTATGCACGACGTGGATACACCAACCTATACTTTTGAAGCACTTTACAATTTAGAGAATGGTAGTTTAAGTTCGGATATTGTGCAGGGCGGGTACACAGATTTACTGAATGCCTGTTCTGAGCAATGCAAATTTGCTATCATCTATTTGCACGATTCACTTTTGGATAACAGCATGCAATACGTCAATGGACTGCTGTGCTCCGAAGAATTCGCTACCTTGATCAAGAAGTATCAGGTTCTATTGTGGTTTAGCGAGGTAACTGTTTCAGAGGGATTACAAGTTGCCAATGCACTTAAAATAAGACAATTTCCTTTTCTTGGAGTTTTGTGTCTGAAAGCTGAAAAGAAAATTGAGGTTATCGGTAGGTTAGAAGGTGACATTGACAAATACAATCACAATGCTCTCGAGAATATCTTGGCTAAAGGTCATTCCAAATTAGTACAAATTCGCCAGCAAAGACAAAATGTTGCTCTGCAGAGGCTCATAAGGGAACAACAAGATTCTCGCTATAACGAATCGCTAAGGAGAGACCAGGAAGCTGCTCGTCAAAGAGATTCCGAGAGAGAAATGCAATCGCAACGAGAGCAGCAGCAGCAAAACCGCAAACAATGGCTTTTATGGCGCAAATCTCAACTTCATCCGGAACCGTCCGATGGATCTGCCTGCCGGATCGCCATTAGAATGGATGGTAATTCGCGAATTACGAGGAAATTCCATTCCAACCTGCGTATCGAAGAGATATATGCATACGCCGAACTATCGCTAGAAGGCTTGCTGAACTCTTCGGAAAGCTGCTCTTCGCCTCCCCAGGGCTATCATCATCACTATGGATTTGTCCTTATCTCGCCCGTACCACGAAAGCAATTAGACCCAACAACTTTAATTGGTGACGAACCGGCGATCTACCCGTCAGGCAACATTATTATGGAAACTTTGACCTAGTAGCAATTTATTAAACATAGTATGGATCTATAAAACCAAAACTTGATGACGTATGACGCTATTTCTTGTGCGTTTTACCTTTTGCTTTGCCCTTCTTCTTCTTCTTGATCAGACCATTCATGCCGCTTTTGACGGCATTTGAATAATCTTGCCAAAATTTGTCGAGTTCATTTGAAGATACCACAGTAGAACATTTGGTCTTCTTCCCACCTGAGCCGTACGACATTTTGATTAACAGAGAGTACTCATTGGAAGAATTATTCTTCACTTGTAGACTTTGCGATTGTTGAGAAACATCAAAACGCGGCCTCAAAGTAGCATCGAATTCTGCATTGCCCTCAATAGGGTCGTGTACCACAAGGCGCTTTGTAGTGAGACGAACTGTGATGTGTTTTTCATTTGCTATGTGAAAGAACTGTTTAACTTTGGTAAGGAAATCCTCATTGGCTAAACGACCTTCATTGACCATGCTATACTAGTATGATATAAGCCTGAAACGTAAATAAAAGCGACGGGAGTAAAATTAAAATTACTGTTTTACAAACTGTTTCTTGACCTGCAGACTTACAAAGTTCGTCCAAACGCCTGAAATATATTAGACGAGATTTTCATTCATGTGATTTTCACGTGAAATTATAACAACAGTTTTTAGGGCGAGTTTTATGCTGATTCGTACGGCTGTGAGCCCGTCAAATTTTGTCTGGCAGGGTTTGAAAAGTCAGTGTACCTCCCATAGGATTGTATAGGCTTTTTCTGGGTGAGTTTTTGATTTCTTGTATCACTATCCCGGTATTAAATATTCTACGCTACTGCCTTGACATTTTAAAATTAGAACGTTTCCTCAGGATTAGTCAGTATTCATTTATTATCGTTACCGCTTCACTAGTTTTTCTCCTGTTATATTTTATGATATAGCGTTTGCACATCGTTCGAATTATTCATGCCTATATCGCCGATTAGCTAACGTAGCTTTAATTGTAAATCATTCGGATTTGCAATGCATACATGAGAAAATCGGACAACGTTAAATAAATAAAGCGAGATTACCATAGACACGGATCAGGCACTATTCTCCTGAAATAATGACTTTATCACTAGCACTTATAGGTTGGCTAATATTTTTGCCTACCCATATATGCCTGTCACGGCCCGCCGCATCATGCGCGAAGTAACGTTAGATCTTGCGCTCACGAAGAGAATATTGGTAAAACCCTCAATAACTTAATGCTATCATCCCGAAAGTACATATTGTACGGGCTTTCTTTGTTTGGAAAATCATACTTTAAAATAAGTGATCTGTGAGGCTCACTTTTACCCCCAGCGCCCTCTTCGTTCCTCTTCTATGTCGGTCTTTTCAGCTAAAGATTTCAACGCCCAAAGATATTCTACGATAAGACCTACATACCCTGACAGCTTTTATGAGGTACTTAGCAAGTATCACCAGGGCCCCCGGGAGATGTTGATAGATGTTGGATGTGGTCCAGGAACGGCTACTTTTCAATTAGCAGACTGTTTGAACTCTTTTGAAAAGCTCATTGGGACTGATTTGTCAAGTACTATGGTGGAGAACGCTAGAGCAACTCAGGAACAAAACGCTGATAAATACGCCAATGTATCATTCGTGCAATCTCCTGCCGAATCATTTGAGTTTTTAGGCCGCAATGCGTATAAACAAAAATGCGATATGATTACAGCTGTCGAATGTGCTCACTGGTTCGATTTCGAGAAGTTCCAAAGCGCAGCAGCAGCGAACCTGCGTGCGGGTGGAACTCTTGCTATTTGGGGGTACGGTGATTTCTTTTTTCCTGACTACCCCAAATTGGATTTCGAGATTGACGATTTAACGTTTGGCGAGGATAAATTTGGCCCCTACTGGCAGCAGCCTGGACGCAACATAGCCTGCGAAATGCTTAAGGATTTGCATTACGATTCGAGGTGGTTTAGCGATGCGGAAGAAGTCTATTACTATAAGGAAGACTTGAAAGGGAAGGGACCTAAATCTACTCCCTTATTCATGTATAAACGTCTTACATTGACGGACCTCAAAGAATACATCAAGACGTGGAGTGGATATAATTCGTGGCAGAAGGATCATCCGAAGCCCGAGAAGGACATTACCGATATCTTTATAGAACGTGTCAAAGAGCTGTATCCAGAGCTGAAAGACGAATCAGAAGTGCAAATAACTTGGAGGACATTCTGGATGTTTGCAAGAAGAAAGCCTTGATATAGAAGATATTATACTTGGAAAAAGACGTGGTGATTACCGGCAGCAAGCAAAAACCCTGAAAGAGTAGCCACTCTAAGTACTGTTGCACTGCTAATTAATTCAAAATTCAAGTAGGCATTCAGTGTATTAATCAAGAAATTAATGCTTCATTTTGATTAAATGAGAGCAGATGGATTGTGAAAAAAAAAAAAAAAAATGTAATAATGAGCAAAAATATAAAACATCACGGTAAGGCAGACAAAGCATAATTTTGCATATAAGTTCAAAAATCGTGAGGAAGGAAGATTTAAAGGGAAAATATGGACATGCATAAAACACAGTTGCACGCCGCATGCATCAAAACACGAATTTAATCTGGTATGCAGATCTTTACTGACACTACTATACTAACGCTTGCCCAGCTGCTCTTTCAATAATCTAAAGTTTAAATAGAACAAGCTAAAAGTTGTTAATTGATCTGAAGCAATTATATATTTTCAAATAGCACAATTATTTTTGGTTGTTTGATTAAAACAAAATATTGTATTAATATTACTAGTTAGCCGCGATGGGCTGACTGGTGGCTAGCTCCAGAATTCCATGACCGCCAAGCAATTTTAAGTGCGCAGTTGCATGGGTATTTTCATCATTTTGTTATTTTTGCGCAAACTGCTATACTTTGAACATGATTTGAATTCTTTATGTTCAATCTTGGTTGAAGTATTTTTGACGAGCTCAAGGAAGGTTTGCACTTAAGAAGGTCGAGCATAAACGTCGCTACATCATTTCGAACTTTTCCACTTTGTTATAAAATCTGAAGGGCTTGGTCAATAATTAAAGTTTACGTTTGTTTTCTTAGGACTGTCAACCATACGATCTGCTGTCCCACGACGTGATCTACTAAGTGTATCTTCTCCCCGAATCCAAGCTCTAACCTTATTATGGCAGTGTTAGATCCAATTGAACCCTTATGCATTCCTAGTCTTTAATGCTCCAAAGTTGATAGCATCCACATCGATGTTATTATGCTTTCCCTTCCTCTTACTAAGTAAATCGGGACTGATTGGTCTAACATCACATGATGAAAAACAATATGTGGTAAATGGAAAAATCGTCGAGAAGGGCTAAATCATGATTATGCGCAATACTAACATTCATTAGACTCGACATATATTGCTTGATTTTTTACATTGATTCTTTCCCCAAAACAATTTCAACTTACTGAATCAAGATTGCCATGACTGTCCATTCTATTGAAAATCAGGATCAATTTACCCATCTCACAACAGCAGAAGCAGGCGACAAGCTCGTTGTATTATATTTTCAAACTGCGTGGGCAGAACCATGTAAAGCGATGAATGAAGTGGTCAAGGCCCTGAGCGATGAACCTTCAAATCGAGACGTCATGTTTTTATCTATTGATGCAGATGAACAGTCAGAAATAGCCGAATTGTTTGATGTATCAGCGGTGCCATACTTTGTGTTGGTTCGCAGTGGTACCATCATCAAGGAATTGTCTGGTGCCGACCCCAAAGAATTCGTCAAGGCTTTGAATGAAGCAAAAACGAAAGAGAGTGGTACAGCTGTATCTCAAGAGCAAGAGGAAGATGAGGAAGAGGACGAGGAGACTGAAGAAGAATTGAATAGTAGATTGACTAAATTAACGCAAGCGGCACCCGTAATGCTTTTCATGAAAGGAAGCCCTTCTGAGCCCAAGTGCGGGTTCTCGAGGCAGATGGTAGGCATTCTGAGAGAACATCAGGTAAGGTTTGGATTTTTTGATATCTTGAAAGACCAGTCTGTGAGGGAAGGACTGAAGAAGTTTTCAGATTGGCCGACATTTCCACAACTTTATATAAGTGGCGAGTTTCAAGGCGGGTTGGATATCATTAAAGAAGCATTGGAAGAGGATCCAGAGTTCTTCCAGCATACTTTACAATCTGCTTAAAGAGTTTGACATACGAAGATAATAATGGTAATAATAATAATTGTAAAAAAATAGTATATTTTAGACTCTAACGTTCACTCTTCATAACCCTTCCAAGTCAGAATCAGATAATGATTCGTTGACTGTAGTCCGCTTTTGCGACAATAACTCGTAGAGGGAGTCGTCATCTTCTTCCACATCGGTATCCTCAATCAAATCTTGCAGAACTTCGGCATCTGCTTCTGGTTCTTCAATGACCTGGAACATTTCAAGTGTTTTCAATTTGCCATCTCGTAGCTGTTTCAAATGCTCAAGAGAGTGTTTGGTCAATTTCTCGCGATCTTCTGTACAGACCACGTCCTGAACTCCGTCGACCGCATTTATTGCTCCACCGGTTCTTTCAAGTACATCTATACTGGGATCCACAATCGTGATGTCGTTATTTTGATCCATGATGTTTTCTTGTGCCTTTGGTGGTAGGTTGCTCGCATAATGCTTCAGTGAATTACGTTTGTAATTCCTTTTGGCCCTGATAAGAGGACCATAATACCCAAGAAGCAGACAAAGATCCTTCTTGCTGCAAGAGTTATTATACTTATAAAACTCCACATTCGTGTAATCTTCACAATGAACTTCAAATTCTCTTTGTCTTTGCCTTATTCTCCAATCTCGTGGAAACATTGGCTTAGAATGACTTGCGTGAGTCTTGTCCACAGTATTAAATTCGTGTCGAACTTTTCTGACGGCAAACTCTAGGGATTCCAGCAAAGGCCCTGCTAAATCGCTTTGGCTAAGGCCATCAATTACAGAGAAAGCAGTTCTGATGCCAAAATTTCCACCGTTAACAAGACAGTAATTCTCGAGTAGACCTAGGCGAAAGTTGTCATTTGATAGATGCGATTTCGAATTTAACATTAAAGAATTGACCATTTCATGGTCAGAACACGCATGAGAGCCATAAAGAGCTTTACCGATAATGTGAAAATACGTCAGAGATTGTTCTCTAGTGGTAAAAGGGACATCACCACTAGACGTAGCCCAGTACTGAAGGTTGGCTATTGCAGATCTGATATCCCCTGTCATGGAAGCTAACTGTTGCACAACTAAGTCCTTTTGAGGCCACCTCCCCCTTTGACTCATGAATGCACGATTCGCCATGCATACATTTTTCAAATGTTTTTTCATCAATGTTGTATTGATTGGGTTAAACTTAATTCTAGTTAACTTTGGATGAGACAAAAGTTCCTTGCCCAGAACCGATTCCGCTGTGAAGCTATAATCCACGCCATAGCCATTTGAAGACTCATTCTCTAATTCACACTCTGTAAGACATATGACAAGGGGCGGTAACAACTCCTCGGGACTGTACAACCATTTTAAAAGAGCCTTTTGAAATGCAATTCTTGTATCGGTGTGGAAAACATTGGGTAAGTCCTCAACTAATACCATGGAAAGATTTCTGCCAGTACGATATTTAGCTTCATCCAAAAAATCTTGAAAATTGCCCAATTGCGTGTATTCCACAATATCTTCGCACCGCTCAGAGGATTGTGACTCACGAGCATTGGAACTCCCTATCCTATGTCTGGGCAGCAATTCTTTAGCAAGTTGACTTACCAGAGTCGACTTTGACGATCCACTTGGACCAGTGAGTAACATTATTCGAGTCTGATCTCTCCCACTCAACATCGACGTAAATAACCTAGAAACATCCTCCAGTTTCTTCTTATGAACGGCAACTTCATTTGAAGATTTGGGAGCGTACTTCATGTACCATGGTTCAAATTTGTTTTCCCGTTTCTCAGTCTTATCCCTCCGTCGCCTTTTCACGGGTGATACATTTTTTATTTGAGAGCTCAGCTCAGATAAACTTCGCTGGATTCCTGGTGGTCGATGTGTATCCATGCCATCCGGAACAAGCTCAAGTCGGAGAGTAGTTAGACAGTTATTCCTCGGTTATTTACTTTCTTCTCAAGACTTCGATGTCGAAAATTCGGGTTAGACAATATTTCCAAAAAATTACCGATGCCGCAGATTTCATGAGATTTTCTATTTGAACAAGAACACCTCTCTTAAGTATTACTCAAAGGACAACTTGGCCATGACTGAAAATGATGGACGAAGGCAAAAGATTAAAGAACTTTATCGTTACAATGAGATGTCAAATAAAGTACTGGCAGCAGACAAAAGGTTGTTGGACAATAATGGGGATCCTATAAAAGATGCTGAGGAATCCCAACCTAAGTCTATGAAGGGCAGAGTTTCAGTTAAAGATATGGGCTCCAAAATATGCCATGATCTATCTCCAGAGGAAAAAGATGAAATCCAAAAAGAGATAGCTAGTAAGTTACAGAAACGTTCCCCAAAGTACCCACCTCAAAGCACTACTATACTCGATAGCAGCTACCCGCTGAAGTATTACCCCTCGGACACAGAGAATACACAAATTTATGAAGAAATCCTCGTGTGGGTGAGTGATCTTCTGGGAAGTGACATGCCTCACGACGTAATAGTGGAGACAGCCGATTTGCTAATAGCCGCACTAAAGAACAGCGAAAAGGATCGGGATGGAAGGATAAATAGACTTAGAGAGAATCTCCAGAACGATTTAGGAATAGAGGTAACTGAGCTCAAATTCCAGGAACTCTTGAAGCTCACCAAACAAATTACAGACTATGAATCAAAGAGTATTACTGATCAACAAAAGGCGGTAGCAATTTTGTCTGAAGAGCCATACGAGGCAGAAAGGGAAGAATCTGTTATAGAAACTGAAGGAGGGGAGGAAGATGGAATTGAAGCTGAGGAAGAAAAAACTCATCACGTAGATCGCGAGTTTGCCACACAGGGAACTGATGAAACTTTGATAATTCAGGGAGTAAATGACAATCCTGTAGTAAAAGTGGCCATTCAAGATGTCGACGAATTCTTTCTGCGAAGAGTCTTGGCCAATGCCATAAAAAATGCGGAACCAACAGACATTCAGAAGCTGGCAGATACGATCTTCATTGAGTTAGAGAAGCAGCAAGATAGAAAAAAACTGGAGGGACAACTAATGAAACTTTTAGATTTTGAAAATCTGTTTCTGGTTGATTTTTTTCTCAGGGAGCGCAATTCTTTGGTTTGGGGTATACGTCTCGCAAGGGTACCTGAAACCAGCAAAGAAGAATTGCTGAAGCAAATGTGCGATCAGGGTTTAGATGAACTAGTGAATCAATATAGGCAACGCGGAAAACTTCATTTAAAAAGACAGCATCCCGATGAATTAGAGGGCCCCGATGAAGACTTGAACAGGTCAAAGCGTTTCGATGGTGAAAATAAGATTCCTCCATTAGTAGATTTGGACTCAATAAAATTTGATAGGACAAGCCGCTTGTTGACAGTGACAAAAATCCAGCTCCCGGAGGGGTCTTACAAAAAACTTGCTCCGCATTACGAAGAAATCCATATTCCTGCACCGGAAAAGAAAGACGTTGACTTTGACCCGATCTCGATATCTGCATTCCCCCAGTGGGCAAAAAACGCCTTCTCTTCAGGCGAGACCGACACTCTGAATCTTATTCAATCAAAACTTTATCCTGTAACCTTTCAGCAGGATGAAAATGTACTTCTTTGCGCTCCTACCGGTGCTGGCAAAACCAACGTAGCTATGATGGCTATATTAAGAGTTATTTCACATCATATCAATCCAAAAACTAATAAACTGCTTAGGAAAAATTTTAAAGCTATATACATTGCCCCTTTGAAAGCTTTGGTTCAAGAGCAGGTGTTAGAATTTCAAAGGAGGTTAGCATACCTCGGGATAAAAGTGGCCGAACTAACTGGTGATTCCCATTTAAGCAGACAACAACTTTTAGAGGCCCAGGTCTTAATATCAACACCAGAAAAATGGGATGTGATAACTCGTAAAGCTGACGAATCCTCCTTTGTACAATTCGTCCAGCTAATCATAATCGATGAAATTCACTTACTGCATGACGCCAGAGGACCGGTACTTGAAAGTATTGTTGCTAGATCTTTGCAAGGAAAGACATTTCAACAACCGCCACGGTTGGTGGCGCTTTCTGCCACCTTACCTAATTATCAAGACGTTGCACGATTTTTGAGAGTTCCTGATACTGGATTATTTTACTTTGATTCCTCATTCAGACCCTGTCCATTAAGTCAACAGTACTGTGCGATCACTGAAAAAGCATCACTCAAAAAGCTAAATGCTATGAATGAAGCTTGCTTCGAGAAAACGCTCCAATCGGTAAAAGACGGCCATCAAGTAATAATTTTTGTCCATTCAAGGAAAGAGACTGGAAGAACTGCTTTATGGCTCAGGGAAAAGTTTTTCGAAAGCGATAATATTGATCTTATAAGGAAATCTGATACAGCATCTCGAAAAATTTTGGATACGGAATCCGAGAATGTGCATGACGGTCATCTGAAAAGAATTCTACAAGTTGGAATTGGGATACATCATGCAGGGTTGTCGAAAAGTGACAGATCCTTGTCAGAGGATTTATTTGCTGATGGGCTTGTTCAAGTTTTAGTTTCGACAGCGACATTAGCATGGGGCGTAAATTTACCTGCTCACACTGTGATAATCAAAGGAACTGATGTCTATTCTCCTGAAAGTGGCACTTGGGAGCAGCTGTCACCCCAAGATTTGCTCCAAATGTTGGGACGAGCGGGAAGACCACGATATGATACGAGTGGTGAGGGCATAATTATCACTGACCAGTCTAATGTACAATTTTACTTGGCTGTGCTAAACCAACAACTTCCAATAGAGTCCCAGTTTGTTTCTATGATGGTTGACAACTTAAATGCTGAAGTAGTGGCGGGAAATATACAAAATAGGCAAGAGGGAGTAGAATGGCTTACGTATACTTACCTTTACATTCGGATGCTCATGTCACCAGAGCTTTACAAAGTTCCCAAGAAAGATGGCGATGACAATCTGTCAACTTACAGACAGTCCTTGATTCATTCCGCCCTTGCAATTCTTCATGAAGAAAATCTAGTGGTGTATGAGGCAGAAAACGGTAAGGTGGAACCCACCGAACTAGGAAAAATTGCCTCTTATTTTTACATCAAGCACAATTCAATGCAGGTATACGATTCTCAGATCACACAGCATTCCAATCAAATAGATCTACTCAGGATTATTGCTCTTTCCGATGAATTTAAACATATAGCTGTGAGACAAGAAGAAAGACAAGAACTGAGAGAATTGCTTGAAAGAGTCCCTATACCAATTAGGGAAGATTCTGGCGATGCCTTAGCCAAAGTAAACGTTTTGTTGCAGTCCTACATTTCACACTTGAAGTTCGATGGGTTCGCCTTAAATGCTGATATGATTTTCATCACTCAAAATGCTGGCAGGTTGTTTAGTGCCATTTATGAATTATGCCTGAAGAAGAACTGGTCCAATGTCACAAAAATATTACTGAATTTTCGCAAAGCAGTGGAAAGACGAATGTGGGTTGCGAATTCACCTTTGAGACAATTTAAATCATGTCCTTCTGAAGTCATCAAAAGAACAGAAGCTTCTACTCTGCCTTGGAACTTCTATTTAGATCTTCAATCTCCGGCAGAGGTGGGTCAATCTATAAGATCTGAAAAACATGGTAAACTTGTTTATGACTTGCTGCGAAGGTTTCCGAGACTTTCCTTAAAGTGTGCCATTCAGCCCATTACTCCTAGTTTGTTGAAATTCGAATTAGAAGTACTTCCAGAATGGATTTGGGATAATAAATGGCATGATAATATTGAATCATTCATTGTTATACTCGAGGATACAGATGGAGAGCAAATTTTATATTCTGATGTCCTATTAATCAAAAAAGAATACATTGGTCTTGAGCATTTCATGGATATTTACCTGACCTTGAACCCTAGCCAGCAAAGAAATTTACCGCCAAACTTCTTTGTCACAGTGATATCAGAAAAATGGTGCCATTCTGGGAGTCAAATTGCGATAGGCCTTGAGCCAATACGTCTTCCCAAAAAATTTCCAGCTCCAGCACCCTTAATGGATATCTCGTTAATACCAGTTACTAATCTAGAGAACGCAGATTTTTCCCGTACGTTTTATTTCAAGACATTCAACAAATTTCAGAGTCAGGTCTTTGAGCCATTGTACAATTCTAATGAAAACATTTTCATTGGCGCCACGAAAGGCTCAGGAAAAACTGTAATGGCAGAATTAGCACTACTACATCACTGGAGTTACAGCGGAGGGCGTGCCGTGTATATTTCGCCCCACGAGGTCAAGATTGACCAACTGCTGAATAACTGGAATAATCGTTTTTCCGGCGTTGCTGGTGGTAAGGTTATCCGTAAGTTAGGGTCAGACATGAATTTAAATTTTCGTATCATAGCTCAAAGTCATTTGATCCTTGCGACACCGGAGCAATTTGAACTCGTGTCTCGTCGTTGGAGGCAAAGGAAAAACATTCAAAGGATAGAATTAGTGATATATGACGATATTCATGAAATTAGCAGAGGCATGTTTGGTGCGGTTTATGAAACTTTGATCTCCAGAATGACTTTCATATCTACTCAGCTAGAAAAAACAACAAGAATAGTAGCTTTAGGATCCTGTTTGGCCAACGGTCGCGATTTAGGCGACTGGATTGGTGCTCCTAGAAATAATATTTTCAATTTTTCTCCTCAGGAAAGACCCAATGCTCTAGAAATCCATCTGCACACTTTTGAAATAATGCCAAGTACAGCACTGAACATACCGATGGCCAAATACACTTTCAAATTTGCTACAGAACTTCAAAAACAAGGAGTTATAGTCTTTTTACCATCCAGGAGAACTTGTCTCACGGCAAGCAGCACTTTCATCCAGTACGCTCAAGAAGCCAATTGGAATATGGCCAAAACAGAAACTGCTGATCTTGGCTCGCACCTAACAGCGGTAGACGACAAGGAGTTGAAGAGGTCTTTGACTTATGGTATTGGGCTAATATACGAAGAAATGACTTCGGGGGATAGAGAAATTACACAGAAGCTTTTTGAATGTGGTGCGATTTCAATTCTGATTGTTAGCAAAGATTGCTGCTATGACTGTCCAGCAGCCAACGCTGTTGTTGTACTAGGAACTCAATATTATGAGGGTAAGGAACATAGGTTCGTCGATTACTCAGCAAATGAGATTTTGGAGATGGTGGGATCTGCGCAAAGTGACGGAATCGATGGCATGGCGAAGTCGCTCATTTTGACGAGCCCAAAAATGAAAGAATATTACAAAAAGTTTCTTGCGGAAGCGTTACCAATCGAAAGTTTCATGTATTTTCATTTGAATGATGCGTTATCTTCAGAAATAAGCACTGCCGTCATTCAGAGCAAACAGGATTGTGTGGACTGGATTGCCTATACGTATTTTTTTCGTCGAATCCACGCAAATCCTAGCTTTTATGGCGTTAAAGATGTATCACCGCATGGTATATCAGCGTATCTGACAGAACTGGTTGAAAACGCGCTCTCAGAGTTGCAAAGATGTGATTTCATTGAATTACATGAGACTGACCAAGATGAGATAGTGCAGGAGGAAGTCATTTCACCTTTGAATGCTTGTTTAATAAGTGCCCATCATAACGTTTCCTTTTTGACGATGTATATGTTGTTAAACTCTCTTTCTGGGAGCTCTACTTTGAGAGAGATGCTACAGTCATTATCGAAGGCGTCTGAATTTGAAGGCATTGCTTTGAGACAGGAGGATGAGTCTATACTTTTGAAGTTGAACAAACAAATGCCAATTAAACTTACTCCTTCTTCGGGCGGCAGTCCTGTTTCTTACAAAGTTTTTCTGTTATTGCAGGCTTATTTCTCTAGGTTTCCTCTTTCCAAAGAATTACAATTTGATCTTCGAATCATTTTACGAAAAGCAATACCGTTAATCAATGCCATTATTGACATTTTATCTAGTGATGGTTTGTTAAATGCAACAACAGGGATGGATATTTCTCAGATGCTAGTTCAAGGCGTTTGGGACACCGAAAATCCTTTAAAGCAAATTCCATTCTTTGATGGTTCAATACTAGAAAAATGCAAGGAAAAAGGAGTGGAAACAGTGTATGATGTGATGGCTCTCGATGATGATGAGCGCCAGGATATCATGACAATGGAAAATCATAAGTTGACAGAGGTTGCGCAGTTCATTAATAATTTTCCCAATGTGGAATTGGAATACAGCTTAGACCTGACTGTGCCGCTGGCAGTAGGTACTCCTAAAGAAATAAATGTAACATTAACAAGAGATGAAGTTCCAGAAACTTTAGAAGTTACCTCTGAAAATTTTCCTGGAGACAAACTCGAAAGCTGGTGGATCGTAATAGGAGAAATATCTTCTAAGCAATTATATGCCATCAAAAAGGTTTCTTTAAATAAAGAGAAACAGACGTATGCTTTAGAATTTGCTGTAGAGGCTTCAGGGAAACACCAGCTCACTTTATGGTGTGTTTGCGATTCTTATCTGGATGCAGATAAAGAAGTTTCTTTTGAAGTTGAAGTGAGGTAATTGTTTATTAAAACAAAATGTCCATAAAACTATCCACTACATAATAAATATAATATCTGTATTATTAAAATTTCAGTCAATCTCAACATCAACCTCCATATGCACTAATTCCGCACCGTCCCTTGTTCCATTTTGCTTTTCCTGCTGATATTTGACCAATTCTTCGTACCTCCATACCGAAACTCCTTCCTGATCTTTAGGATCTGTAGGCTGTGCCATAGTCCTTAAGAATTGCTTTGCATTGGCGATCGCCATATCGGTTGAGAGATTCAGGTCCGCGTCTGATAATCCTTGCGAAATCCACTTCGGAAGCTGATTTCTCTTTCTCGAAAATCTTCGATCTGCCAAAATCATAACACCATAATCGTCTTTTCCCCTTAATACTCTGCCTAAGCACTGAGCAGCATGCCTCATGGCATCAAAAGATAAGAAATCGTTCTCTCTTATTTGATAGTTCTCTCTTAAAAATTCAAGTCGGGCCTTTAAAATACGAGATTCGGTATATTGAAACGGAATTCCAATCATTAATACAGTTCTTCCATAATGGTGATCAAAATCGATACCTTCAGACACTTTACCACGAGCAACAGAAAAAAGAATAGCCCCTCTGCCATTTGAACATGCTTTTCTGTAAGTTTCTAATGCCAAAGACGTCTCCTGAGCATCAGGAGTTTCTACCAGAATCAACTTATACTTCCAAACTTCATCTAGTATCCCCATAGTTTGCCACATGGAAATAATACTCTCCATGTACAAATAAGAAGGAAAGAAAACGACCATACCGTCAGGAGTAATTTTTGCAAACTCGACAAGCATCGATCCATAGTTTCGAACAATGCTTGGATCGTTTCTAATTTCAAACCTCGAAGATATAGCCACCTGATCGGATCCTTTTGTGATGATCATTGGCAAGAAAGATTTCTTAGCCAAAGTCATAGCATATGATTTTTGCAAAACTGTTTCGAAATTTAGCATCCTAGGATACATATCTAAAGGTGAAATAGTACCAGAAGTGATTATGACGGAGGAGAATCTTTCAAACACTGGTTTTATTGCAATAGACGCGTCAAGACATGTAAATCTCATGATAGGATTTGGCACTGCTGCATTTTCTATCTCATACGGCTCTATTATCAAAAGAAACCCAGATTCATAAGTAGAGATCAATGTTGCAAATGTTGCAATGTCTTTCAAGGCAGTGAAATCCTCAATATCAGAGACCTCCAGAGTCCGTACCAAAAGTGAAAGACGCTCTGCACAAAATCTTAAAGGTTTTCTATCGATGAAAGTTAACTGTTTCAAGTGTTGTAAAAAGGATTTGGGGGTCTCAGAAATGACGTGCAGCACTTTCATTCTTGTCTTCAAATACTCTATCAGTCTCTTTAAGAAAGAAACGAAATGGTCTGCCCTTCTTATGTTCCCTGGCATAGCTTCAGTAATCAAGTCTTGCGATAATACAGGAGTTTCCACCGCGGGTTCTTCCTCAGCATCCAAGATATCTGCAGCGTGCAAATCTTGCACTAGCTTGTCATATTCGTCCTGTAACCTTTTTGCGTCCACTTGCCGAACCTCTTCGATTCTATTTTCTAGCGAGTACGCACCCTTGGTTGCTCTTTTCAAAACATCGTTAGTTAGATCAAGAGATAACGACTCGATGCACACGTTATCTATATTATGCGCTTCATCAAAGATAACAATTCCATCCTTAGATACTTCGTTAGAGACCCTCTCTGCAATCTTAGGATCCAGAAGATAATGATATGAGTAAATTATAATATTGCAGAGAGAAATCATCCTACGAACAATAAAGTACGGGCAAAGCGTCCTCTCCTCGCAATATTTAATCAGTTTCTCAAACGAAAAAACGCCCTTAGGCAAGTAATCTTCTACTTGTAAGTTGTAAAGATTCTCGTGGTAATCACACAACTCCACTTTGGCATCAGGATCCAGCTCCTTTTTGTGTCTAGCTTGACCGTTGGTCATACGACGGCATTTCTCGTCTACCACAGTACCTTTTCTTTCTTTGCTCACCTGCGGATGTAAACACAAGTTCTTTCTGGAAGTCAGCCCCAGTCCACGAAAATCTTCACGATGTCCTAGTTCTTTGGTCCTATAATCCATCAGATTCTCTAGTTCTACTAGGGCTTTCTCAATCTCTGACATGGTACGGGAACAATAAATAATCTTCCTATGCTCAGGATAATGCATTTGGTAAGCGATTGTCAAAGATAGCAGAGAAACAGTCTTACCGGTTCCTGAAGGCATTTCAAGTATGCTATTTCCCCCACTATCAAGAGTTCGCTTGATATCACACATATAGTGATATTGTTCCGGATAGATCTTTGGGTAAGGAAAGAGGACCGGCAAATCGTCAATATAAAACTTCATTATAATTTGATTATTAAATGAATAAATTAAACGGTCGTAGCTTCGAGCCCTCGCAACCTATCAATTCATAAATTTTGTTATTCAAGGTTACTTATATTTTAGCCTTTTTGAATCAGTGATACTTTTTTTTTCAATGAGCCGGAAAATCAGTCACATGAGCACAATACATCTAACAGAACAATATAAACTCTTTTGAATATGGGGTGAAGTCTCTCTATTGTGAGCCAAATTTACTTTCGATCAGTTCAAGTAACTTGGGAAATATAATGTCTGAAGTTTCCCCCGAGACTTTGGACAGAATACCTTGTTTCTGGTAATGCTCTTTTAATGGGCCCACAGTTTCCCTGTATTGCTTCAACCGATTGCTAAATACCTCCGCAGTATCATCTGATCTCTTTGTCAAAGGCTCACCAGTTATGTCATCCTTGCCAGGAACTTTGGGAGGGTTGTATTGTAAATTGTAAACTCTGCCGCTAGGAATGTGTACATATCTATTTTCGATTCTTTCCAAAATGACACTTTCTGGTACATCCAGTTCAACTACCATATTGAGAGGAGCACTATGTTCGTAGAGGTCTTGGTCCAAAATCTCAGCTTGAGTACAAGTTCTTGGGAATCCATCTAATAACCATGTTGCGCTCGGCTTAAGCCAACCTAATTGGAGCAAATTTGTAACCACTAACTTAGTTATCAAGTCATCTGGTACAAGTTTGCCTTGAGCAATGTAGCTTGAGGCTAACTTTCCAAGTTCGCTTTCATTTTTGATCTCTTGACGAAGCATATCCCCTGATGAGATCGAATGAAGTTGAGGAAACCTCTTCAACAGCCGGGAAGTCTGTGTACCCTTGCCCGAACCAGGGGCACCTAACAACAATAATCTCAATGGTCTCTTTAAGGACATTATGCGATATACTGATACAATCAATAAACGAATCTTTAGATTAAACACTAGTCTTCATTGTCTGCCGGGACCTCCTGTTTTTAAAAAGGCAAACGAACGTGACTAAAGAAAAAATGAAATAGGAAGATGGTGTCAAACTGATGTCAGTAGTCTAAAGGGTTCAATGCAATTTTTTTTTTCTCGTTCATTTTGAACATTGACCACTTGGAAATCTATCTTTCGAGTTTTTTCAATGACGGCATTATCTCTTGTATGTACTAGACACCCTAGCGCTCAGTCATCGAAAAATCGAGCGGATGCCATAACTGTAGCTGATGCAAAGAACCCGCCTTTCTGTCAAATTTGGTGGAAATAATACAAATTTCATTAAATCGTTTCTATTGAACAACAGTCATGTTTTATATCGTCCATTGAAGAATATGGGCAAGACAAAAAGAAACTACATGAAAAACACAATCTAATGGTTTGAACGGGAGCATGTTCCGCAGGTAGGCTACCAAGAACTGTTTAAAACATGCATAAACCATATTTCGAATTAATGTGTGAAAACAAGACCATCAGACGCGGAATTGAATTGATGTGTACGCAGAATACTTATCGTCCTGTTTAACTTCACTACCAATAAATTAAAGACTAATTCCAATTCAAGAAGTTCAGTCTAGATATGGTTCAATTAAAACACCTTTTTCGATCACGATTAGTTTGGCGCCTCTGACGCGACGCGTCAGGTCTTGAAAAATTCATGTCATCGCCTATTATAAAGAACACATACTCTCTTATCCTGTTTGTGTTGCTAAGTTGACCAAGGGTCCATAAGCACTACATATAATTTGCAATTATACATGATGGTAGCCAGTACGCCCAAGGGCCCTTCCTCTGCTCAAAAGAAAATGAAACAATCGACGTTGCTTTCCTTCTTCTCCAAGCAGCAATCAACACCAAGCCCCACCGCTAAGAAGTCTAATCCTCTCAAAGATATTAAAACTACACCAACTCAGATTTCTAAATCGCCTGAAGAGAAAAAGCACAAGAACAGGCTGTTGTTCGTGGGTATGGAAGATGACGAATCTTTCGTCACAGCCAATGACTCTGTCACAGTGTATGACGAAATGTGTGAAGAGACGCAAAACTTCGCTAAGGAGCCTGAAGACAGCAGCAAAGAAACGTCAAAAGTCGGGGACGATGATGAAAATGATATGCCATTTAAAAGGCGAAGAAGAAACGTGAGCTATACAGAAGATGAAGATGATGAAGACGGCACTCAGAGTAGTAAACGATCTAAATATCTCTCAGATGACGAAGATGCTTATGTACCAAAGCATCAAAGTGATGCTGCATCAGATTCATTGGACGATGGTGATGATGTAGATGATGACGAGATTTTGAGTTTAGCAGATAGACCCAAAAAGAAGCAAAATAAAGAACTAATGAAGACCAAATCCTCTTCTCTAGGAAGAACACCCGCAAAGAAACCTAATTCAAGAACTTCATCACCACCAAAACATTCCGCCTTTAATAAGCAAAATGAGGAAAGATACCATTGGTTAGTAGACGAGCGCGATGCTCAACGAAGGCCCAAAGATGACCCAGAATACGATCAGCGTACGTTGTACATACCTTCTTCAGCGTGGGCTAAGTTTACTCCGTTCGAAAAACAGTACTGGGAAATCAAAGCAGCAATGTGGGATTGTATTGTGTTCTTCAAGAAAGGTAAATTTTTCGAGCTTTATGAAAAGGATGCTGCATTGGCTAACCACTTATTTGATTGGAAAATTGCTGGTGGTGGTAGAGCTAATATGCAGTTGGCGGGAATTCCTGAAATGTCATTCGATTATTGGGCTGCACAATTCATTCAATACGGTTACAAAGTTGCTAAAGTAGATCAACGTGAATCAATGTTGGCCAAAGAAATCAGAGAGGGTTCTAAAGGTATTGTGAAAAGAGAGTTGCAGTGCGTTCTTACATCAGGTACCTTGACAGATGGGAATATGCTGCAATCCGATTTGGCTACTTATTGCTTAGCAGTCAGAGAAGATGTTGGTGACCTTTACAATGTTGAAAATAACCTAGATCATGCAGAAAGTGCACCACAAAGAATTTTTGGCGTAGCTTTTATTGACACTTCTACTGGTGAATTGGAATTAATGGAGTTCGGAGACGACAACGAGTGCACGAAATTGGACACGATAATGTCACAGTTGAACCCTAAAGAAATAATAATGGAGAAAAACAATCTGAGCAACCTAGCTCACAAGGTGGTTAAGTTTAACGCTGCTCCTAACGCTATTTTCAACTATGTTAAATCCTTAGAAGAATTTTACGATTTTGAAAAGACATTCGATGAACTGGTTTCTAAAGAAAATAATTATTTCCCTGACATGGATAGGTGGCCTCCTGTGTTAAAGAAATATTACGAAAAAGGAAAGAAAGTGGGATTCAGTGCGTTTGGTGGGCTACTGCACTATTTGCAATGGTTAAAACTAGATAAAAATCTGATTTCCATTGGTAACATCAAGGAGTACAACCCAATTAAATCACAGAATTCGCTGGTTCTCGATGGTGTCACACTACAGAATCTTGAGATTTTTTCCAATTCTTTCGACGGATCAGACAAGGGTACATTATTCAAGCTCTTTAATAAGGCCATTACGCCCATGGGAAAACGAATGATGAAAAAATGGTTGATGCATCCGTTGTTGCATAAGAGCGACATAGATGGAAGATTAGACACGATCGATTGTCTCCTTTCTGATACTGCCCTTCGAGATTTGCTTGAGTCTGCGTTTTCGAAGCTACCTGATTTGGAGAGATTAGTTGCCAGAACTCACTCGGGTAATTTAAATGTAGCTAATTTTGATAAAGTTATCAAAGGCTTCGAAACTATCGCCGCTTTAATCAGAGAATTATCAGATTATACCTTGAAAGGAAGCGTTTCAAATTATGTTGCGAGCATACCGGGATCTTTATTTGAGAAAATTGATAATTGGGCAAATGCATTTGATCGTACGAAAGCTGTCCATGAAGGCATATTAATCCCACATAGAGGTGTCGATCCTGATTTTGACAAATCTTTGGACCGAATAAGCGACTTAGAAAATGTATTGGACGATTGGCTTCTTAAATACAGAAAACAATTCAAATGCTCTAACGTTCAGTACAAAGATTCTGGTAAAGAAATCTATCTTATCGAGGTGCCAATTTCTGCTACCAAATACGTACCGTCTTCTTGGATGCAAATGGGTGCTAATAAGAATTTCAAACGATATTACTCTGACGAAGTGAAACAATTGGCGCGGTCTGTTGCTGAGGCTCGTGAGTTACACAAGTCTCTGGAGGAGGATTTGAAAAACAGGCTTTGTCGGAAATTTGACACTGATTATGAAGCTTGTTGGTTACCAACAATTCACGCGGTTTCAAACATTGACTGTTTGTTGGCTTTAGTACGAACCTCAGAGTCTCTAGGTTTCCCTTCTTGTAGACCAGAGTTGATTGAAAACGATGAAACAGAAAGAGGCCTTTCACAAAACGGCTTCCTGAAATTTACCTCTCTGAGGCATCCATGCTTTAACTTGGGCACTATGAATCATAAAGAGTTTATTCCAAATGATGTCAAACTGGGCAAAGATTTTCCCCAAATTGGACTGCTCACAGGAGCCAATGCAGCCGGTAAATCTACGATATTGAGAATGACATGTATTGCAGTTATCATGGCTCAAATGGGCTGCTATGTGCCATGCGAATCCGCCGTAATGACTCCAATGGATAAAATAATGACCCGTCTTGGCGCTAATGATAATATTATGCAAGGCAAATCTACATTTTTCGTTGAATTATCGGAAACGAAAAAGATTCTCGACTTAGCCACAAATAGGTCTTTGCTTGTTGTTGACGAATTAGGTCGTGGTGGCTCGTCGAGTGATGGGTTTGCCATTGCAGAAGCTGTGCTACACCATGTTGCCACACATACTCAGAGTTTAGGGTTTTTTGCTACCCATTATGCCACATTGGGATTAAGTTTCAAGTATCATTCTATGGTAAGGCCAATGAGGATGAGTATTCTAGTTGATGAAGAGACTAGAAACGTGACATTTCTTTATAAACTTGAAGATGGACAAAGTGAAGGGTCCTTCGGTATGCACGTCGCATCAATGTGTGGAATACCCAAGCAAGTGGTAGAAAGCGCACGCAATGCGGCTGATACGTTGGAACATACATCAAAAATGATTAAACAACGTAAATTGGCAACAGAAGAAGTGCAAGGATTAGTACCCCTCGGTTTACAGAGTGACTTTGCCCGCATGGTTTATGGTAATGGACTAAATAACAGTAAACTCGGTACTGGCGAAAATGCTATGATATACGATTCCAATGTCAAGCGCAACGTACTTGATATAATTTTTGGCATAGTTGATAAGCTTGACTGATGTTGCATCAATACTAGAAGGTATCCATTATATAAAGAAAACAAGTATATATAGATATATACATATATATTATACATATATATTTAACGGGGTTATTAATTTTTAATTTAAAAACATACAAGTAACACTAGAAAAAGTCTCGTTTTTATTTAATTTTTTAAACCAATTTTTACCTTTATTATAACTTTTTGTTTGTACGCTTACTTTAGTGTTCACATTTGCTTGTCTGTCGCTGTTACTCTATTATAGTTCCTGATTGTTCTACACGTCCTTGACTCTCCTTTCTTGATGAAATTTCATCGCCTTCCTGTGTACAAGGTATCTTTTTGTTCAAATGTTGTAAAACATGATCACGTCTTTTGAACTTTTTGCCACACTTGGGACACGAATATGGTTTTTCGCCTGAATGTACTGACTTCTTATGTCTTGTCAAATGGTGGCCGGAAGAAAACTGTCTCTTACACTCTTGACAGACGTACACCTTGCCATTTTCAGATATCATAATTTCACTGGATGAGAATTTAGGTTGCTGAGTCGTTGCAGTTCCTACCGAATTTCCTCCGCTGCCTACGTTGGCCGAGCTCAAGCCGCTGCCACCGTTGGCTCCTTGTGTAGCGCCGCCGCCTCTCGCAGATGACGACGGTGATGGGAATTCCAGCTTCCGAGGAGGGATTGGGTTGGACGCAAAAGAGGACGAGTGATTATCCAGCTTGACCCTCTTTGTTTGTGGAGATTCAGGTGATAGCGATTCACCTGTCTTACTTCCACTGCTATTGCTATTAACTGTGTGAACCTGGTTCAAAGTGGAACTAACGCTTGAAGAATAAGTCAACGGATTATTAGCCGCCAATGGAGATCTGTAATCATTAACCAGTGATACGGGGCTTCTAGAAGACTCTCGTGAAATATTCAAAGTAACAATGTTCGGAGATTTCAGCTTTTTGATAAACGGTAGGTTGGATGTCGTCGGTGACAAGGGCGCAGAGGGCACTTGCTGGGTCACAATTTTGTTCTGGGGAGCCTGAGCATTACTTGTAGAGTAGTAGGACAAAGGATTGTGATTATAAGACGGTTTCGGGGAAACAATGAATGAGCTTTGACTGATCTCGTTGTCATTGAACCCGCCAGCGCCAATGTTTACCCCACCATTGTGGGTATTGTTGGCTGTTCCATGTGAGTTAGCGTGCTCTATGGGTGAGTTCAGGGAAGGTAATGTGAGTCTGGGAGAGGATGCTCCGCTATTAGCCATCGATGCAAGACTCAGCGCCAGCATATTATCATCATTATCGTCTAAAAGAGCAGAGGGAGGGTTCGATGTGGGCACCGTCATGTTCAGGGCTGAATTTGATCCTTCATTGTTGCCTGAAACGGGCCTCACGCTTGGGGAACCGACGCCCCCAGAGGAGGGCACGACTCTTTTCCTAAACTTCAAGGTCGGATCCTCTAAGGTGGGCTCGACGATATTAGACAAGTCCATCATCCGCAGGAGAAGTGGAGATGAAATACGACTAATGGTCTGGTTCATGTTGAAGTATTGGCCTGGGTTCGGCGTGGTACTTCTGATAGAACTTGATTGAGGCCTTGCACCCAGTACAGGTGAATTCTTATTTTCTTCCATCTGTTGCAGTTCCTGAGAACTATGGTTCAACAGTTCTCCAAAGCATTTCATTCTTAAGTCCATATCGCCGTTCTCCTTTTTAGTGCTTTCAATCTTAGCACCCAACTTGTCGACGTCTATACCCACCGAGTCGTCAATACACATACATTTTCCAGCTTTTTTACCAATCGGTAGCCACTCCTCTATTGCAAAATTCACTGACTCCGCCAGATTGTATCCGTAGTTGAAACCGGCATGGTAACCATAGGGAAAAGTAATAATGAATTCGTGCTGACGATGTATAATTTTGTTGCATCGTATCCCATTCTGTGAGAGTAACTTCGGCGAAGCCAGAAACTGCTTATGCCTAAGGAACTCGGGGCACTTTTGAGCGTCTATAGGGAACTGATCTTTCATAAACCGATGGAATTTTTCATGATCCTCCTGTGGAATGGTATACCACTGTTTTGGGGCACCAAAGTGGATATAGTTAATAGAATATAGGTCTTGATCCTCCAGATGCCAAGGGTAGGACGCTTTCCATAGACCTGCATAAAGGTAGGAGTTATTTACCCCAGGCACTTTTTCGTCCATGTGATCGAGGATGTTAGGCAGTTTAGCGACATTCCAAATTTCCATCTCTTGTGGAAACGCGCTGCCTAGAGTGTCGGCCCCATACATCGGCGTAGTGAAGTTTAACGTTTTCCAATAATAACCTTCGAGTGACTTAACCCGCTCTTCATCGTCGAACTGCTCTAATTCGTCCCCGTTGTATTCTTTTCTGAAAGCCTCGAAATCGGCCAACTCAAATGAATCGTGATTCCTCAGTTTTACCTTAGACGAACTCAACGCTCTACCAGAGGCGTATTTGTGATCAGCAGGAAGCGAGTAGTCACGTGATAAGTCTTTCCATTGGATTATGTTATATACTTTGTTCTTCTCGACGTTTTGCACCATGAACGTTCCGTGGGATCCTGCGATATGTTGTTGAATGGGTCTCTTGATCTTGATACCCTGTAGAGTTTCTGCCTTTGGAGGGTCATCTAACATATCTAGCCATTCCTGAGGAGGAATGATTTTGACGATCCCCGACTGCATTCCATACTTGTTGATTGATTTGACGTACTGATAGAAATCCTTGAACTGGTCAAAACTGGGCCGGAAAACGGGGATCCCGTCGCTCATCTTCGTACCAGACTTTCTTTACTTTTTTTTTATGAAAAGATAACAATATAATAAAATGATAGAAGAGCCACCCTAATCCTTAAGCGCCTTACGAGCTTTATAATACCTTAGCAAATTATCCTATAATGTTACTCGTGGGTTATATAAACCTATCCTTCTTTTCTTGTATATCCTTTTGAAGTACTTCCTTTACTGCTCTAGTTGTTCTTGTCCCCTAGTTTTGCCATCTCTCCTTAATTTTTCATCACTTTAGAGCTTTAACCTTCTCCAGAAAAAAAATTGTGCATTTTGAAAAAGTTATATGAAAAAAGAAATGCGATGAGGGCGCAAGGATTCTGGAAGTTAGGGCTGTTGAAGCTCGCTACTAGAAATTATGAAAATGGTATTACATAGGGCCTTAAGAAGGTCACGTTCTTCAATATGTTTGGCTTAGACAATTTCTATCAGGTATAGTGGGCATCTGTGTCCCTTGTTTGTTGAATCAATGCAAGAGATTGTTTACCGAGATGCATTGTTTGTCAGGGGTTCAAGGCGGAGCATCGTGATATCCTTCTGGAGATTTCAAAAGGTAACGCAATGAAAGAAATTGCACCTACTAATGCTCATGGTATTATTGCATGATATAATCTATTGTCAAAACTTAATTTATAACGTCTAAACATTGCGATTATTCATATGATGCTAACAAGACTTGAATAAATGTTAAGAATAGATACTACGCGTTCAGTATGAGAGATTGTGCTCAATAACGGATTATAGCGTATCAGGTTGCTTCATATGTGAGTTTCAGTGGACTTTCTAAAACGTGTATGAACTACATGCTCCTGGTAGCTATTGGCATTTTGTATCGTGCTTCAAGCACCGTGTGGCGCTACCAGCGAATTGTTTGGGTTTCTAACGACCCTTGAAGAGCTGCTCTCCAGGGTCTCTGCCTTAACTCTCTATCGGCGAAAAAATTCATTTCAGATCGCCCTATAACTTCGAGGTATAAAGCTTGCGACTGTTACTTAACTACTTAACTGAGTTGGTTGTCCTTAAGCTATTTTTATTAGAGTTGTTATAAAACAATGGGTCCAACAGGAAGAAAACTATCATAATCTGAACTCAGACGGCTTTTAATTTTTCCATGCTTTTTATACAGCCCAATCAGAGAGTAAAAATTAGTATTAAAATAGCAAACATATAAACACAAAACCATACGTCCAAGAGGGGTGCGCTTCCTCCCAACGACACGGTTTCTAGAGGGCATAAAAAGCCGATTTTAGTGTAACATTGCATGGACACTCTGTTATGAGATTCCATCACAGTTTTCATTTCATTTTAATCAAAACCTATTATGTTACATGTGTGAGTTTTTTTAATATTACTGACTTATCGACTAACGCTAACATAATCCAATAAATAAAAAAAATTCATGGGAAGGTATTTGATGATTTAACGACAGTACTTTCATATTTTGAGTTAGACATTTTGAAGTTTTGCACCTTGGGGGCATAATGACAATTTCACACGAACTTCTTTCTTATGTCAATTTGCGTGTAGTTTTTGCTGAAGTAATATTAATATTTTTGATTTGGCTACATATTGTTTCCCTTAAAACTCTCTAATTCCTCGTTTCAAGATACTTCTTCAGACGTCTCGTATTGGCTAGCTTATGGTCCACAACTTGAAAGCTGCCAGTCAACTGTGACTATGTTTCCGACTGTCCGACAATCTGAGACAAAGAAAAAAATCATAACTTTACATAAAGCTACTATACTAATGCTTCATAGTTTAGATTGTTAAAGTCAGTACTGACGATTTAAATCTAATGTGCATTTTTCAAATAGATCTCATCTAATAAACTGTCATAACCTACTTGTAAACCAATTGCAGCATACAAAAAGCAAAAAAATAATGAAGAAATACCGTGATTACTGCAACAGATTGTATATTTCATTTTATTATTCAAGTTTTCACTCTTACTTGATGTGGTAAATAATAATATCGGCACAGCTATTTCTAGTAAGCTCTCAATTTGCTATTGAGGCCTTCCTTATAAGCTGATTATCCCCTCTCACAAAATAAAAATTATTCACAGCCTTATTGCGCCAGAAACATATTTTACCATATGGTGGCTTCGAAAAGCCATTGTAGATTAGCACAAATAAACTATGCCTTGAACCTAGTGAGTTTATCGCATTGTATTGAAATTACTTTCCATCCTTTATTCCTTTTCACATATATTTGTTATTCGCCCATTTATTTATCAAGCTCTTCTTCTCTAGTTACGTCGGTTCTACTTATACCTGAAGCTTCGTATAGATGCTGCAATGGTAAAAGAAGAGAAAGGGAAGAGAAGGGAAACATAAAAATATTGCAGCTTTAGATACATCGTGGTAATACCCTGGCTTTATTCTTTGAAAGCATAAAAAGTGATCTTTAAATGTCTAATTGGAAGACAGATGAATTAAATTTCATCCAGCCACTATAGAAAAGAACGTCAAGAGCATGCATTTTGATACTTGCTAATTTTGTCATAATAGGAGATCAAGCCTAGTAGTTATCTTTAAAGCTGCAAAAGTGGCAATTTTGTGTACTAGGAAGCTATTTTATTCTAGATATGTACGCTTTTCTCCTTTAAAGTATTATAGTTTCATGTCTGAAGCCTTGAAAACACTGTACACCTTCCACAAGTTACGCGCAATTCAGTATTCCACTAGAGATGTAGTACTGCTTAAGAAGTACGTTGTAATATGAGTTTAGAAGTACTTTTCCTGTGCCGAGGCATTCGTCCCGTCTTTTTCAAGAGTGCAAAAACTCGACTTCTCGATGAGTTGACCGCTCATCGTTACTTCTTGACAATTCCCCTAGTAAATCGTCCCTGAGTTGAGACTGTGCTAATTCTCAGTTCATGCTCCCTGCCCTCTCATTTTCAGCCAAGAGAGCCTGTAGAAATATGACCTCAATGACAGAGAACGATTTGAAATTAGTCCTCACTGATGTAGAAAAAAAAATCTGTGGTTTATTAAATGACTACGCTGATGTCTACAACAGTAAGCATCCCAATTCGAAACCCTTGGCGTTGAGGATTACTGGAGGCTGGGTAAGAGATAAACTTCTCGGTCATGATTCTCACGACCTGGACATAGCAATTAATCTTATGACAGGCGAACAGTTTGCAACGCAGCTAGGTGATTATCTCAGGAAAAACTATCAAAAATACGGTGTATTGCCTAACAATGTACATAAGATTGACAAAAATCCTGAAAAGTCAAAACATCTGGAAACTGCGACTACGAAATTATTCGGCGTGGAAGTGGATTTTGTAAACCTAAGATCAGAAGAGTATACTGAGCAATCTCGTATTCCTGTAGTGAAATTTGGCACTCCCGAGGAAGATGCTCTAAGAAGAGATGCCACCTTGAATGCTTTGTTTTATAACATCCAGCAAAACAAAGTGGAAGATTTTACTAAGAAAGGGGTCCAAGATTTGAAAAGTGGCATCCTACGAACACCTTTGTCACCCAGACAGACTTTCCTGGATGATCCCCTCCGTGTGTTGCGGCTGATAAGGTTTGCTTCAAGATACAACTTCATAATTGACGAAGAAGCTCTCAAAGAGATGAAAGATCCTGAAATCAATGCTGCCTTTGGATCTAAAGTCTCCAAGGAGCGGATTGGTGTTGAAGTGGACAAAATTTTGCAAGGGTCTGATCCTGTATTGGGGTTGTCATTGATACAGCAAGCTCATATTGAGAATGTCGTATTCGCTTTGAACACTGATCCCGACCTTGCTGCATTTAACCGAAAAAACTGCCCAGATTGTGACAAAATCGAAGAAGTTTATTCAAGTGGTCATTTTAATCATCACCTTCTAGAAGTGGTGACAGAAGTGCAACGTTTCGTAAAGCAGTGGCCTTCTCTGGATTCACAGGTCAAGAAAAGTCGTGACTTTGAGAAGTTCTTCTTGTTAAGTATTGTGTTACTACCATTCGCTGGTTTGCGCTCTATTTGGACTTTGAAGAAGAAGACCAACAACACCATTTCCGTCGCTGAGAGCATTTTGAAGGATAATTTGAAGATTGTCAAAGGCGAATCTGCGCAGATTGCAAGGATTGTTGACACAAACTCACTATACGTGGATGTAGTGAACCAGTTCTGTGCGAATAGAGACCAGCCTGCCTTTGGAAGATCATTTGTGGGGACATTTCTCAGAACATATAAAGGTACTTGGGAAATAGCTCATTTCACATCTTTATTTGACCAAACTCTGCAGAATCACAAGATGGCCAATCAGTACGACGAGTTTTACAAATACATCTATGAGCAGCAATTACAGAATTGCCATGAATTGAAGCCTCTGCTTAATGGGAAAGAAATGGCTAGTCTCTTGGGAATGAAAGGTGGCCCTTGGCTAGGCAAAATCAATGATAGGGCTATTCCCTGGCAGCTGGATAATCCACGTGGTACCAAGCAGCAATTATTGGAGTTTGTAAAAAGTATATTAACAGAGTATGTTTAAATGAAGCATTTGTTTAAAATGAAGCACATCTGTGTAAAAATCATTACTATTTATTACTCGACTTAAATGCGACGTACCTTTTGATTAACGTGGGATAATTAAGCACCCTACAAATGTTGCTTTGTATATGCTCGAATATGCATATACAGTGATAAAATATACATCAATACACATATTTTTCGATCCATTGTTAGGATAGAGTAAAAGATTAGCGAATCGGTTGCGAGATGGTTCAATAACAAAAGGATCTTTTTATTCATTGGATCATCTGACTTGTTTGTTGACCATTTACTCATTTTTTTTTTACATTATATTATTCTCTTTATAACAGTAGTTCGTTATTGTAATATTCTTCAGAAATAGGAAAAATCATTAACTCCTCCATTATTGTAAAATGGAAAATTGCTGGTGCTCTTCGCAGCAACATTATTGTTATCTGAGTGCTCGAACAGGTCGTGCGTCACCGGGACAGATGTTCCTCCATCTTCGAAACCAGATGTGCCATGTGAGGCAATTCTGGTTGATGTCGAGACCGTTTGGTGGTGATTGGGTTTGTGGGCATTACCATAACGTTCATGAAAGGTGGCATTGGAATTGAGATCTGCATTGCCGCTAACGGTGGCTTTTACGTCATTCGTGGGCGTTCCTGATTTTGGTTCTCGAAAAAAAGAATCAGGATTTTCGAAGTCAAATTCCAAATTCATTTTGTAAAAAGGATCGTGCGCTTCATTATTAGCAGATGATGACCCCATGGATCCCAGATTTTGCGGCTCTGTTTTAGTTTGGGAGAAAGAATTTAAGGCTGATGTTGCTCTAGCACTTAATTTATTTTGTAGGTCTGTCTTCAGCTCTTTACAGTTCTGCCCCGAAGCAAGATGTTCTTGGAAGTAGTGACCACCCATTAGACTGTTTGTGGTAGTAGCGGATAGAGAATTCGTCATTATTGAATCTACCTGGCTGCTGCTAGTGCTACTGCCATGTGCAAATTGCACGTAGTCTATGGGTTCATTGTAGCTAACGTGAGGGCGGGTGCGATCATTTGTAGAAACCAATCTGCTGCTGATTCCAGGTTCTCCATCTTCGTCTTCCTCCTTCTCCTCAAGTGTTGTTCTGGGAATTCCTTTCAAAGCTGGAAAGTTTTCTATCGGTGTAGGCATATCTGAATCTTCCAACAAAAGCTCTGCCGAGGTATCCTTGTAGAATATGGTTGAGGGCATATTATGAGAAGTACAAGGTTCCAGATTGGTAGCAATATTTGTATTGTTTACCGTACTATTGCTTGTGCTATTGTTGATTTGACTTAATTCCAGGGCATTGGGAGTAGAGGAAGCAGATGACGCAGCTGTATAGCCTGCTGGGAAAGTCGGTGGAGTGACCAGGGATGAAGAGGGCGTACCGCTGGCATTGCTAGTTGCAGTGGATGGTGTATAAATCCTATGAATTTCAGGCATGGAATCTTGTTTCCGTTTGTACTTGTTGCCAGTAGTGGGTTTCGTTTTCAAGCTAGTCTGAGTGTCTAAAAACATCTCCTGCGATACAATTGCAGGAGTGCTTGACTCAGGAACATCTTGAAACGAACTCATGTCCCTAGAAAGTCGCAAACCGGAAGAAGCCCTGGCGGATCTAGGCCTTGCAGGAGAAGCAGTCCTTATGGGGGAAAACTTATTGTTAAAGGAAGAGACAAACGAAAAGGATGGATTTCTCTGTGTAGCAGGTACTACGACATTTCCTAGATTAGAAAACGATTGCGAGTGGCGCAGCTGCTGCGGTTGATGATGATGTTGTTGTTGTAATGCAAACTGCGACGGCTGTTGTTGTAAGCTCGTGTTCAAAGAGTTTAGGGAAGACATGGACCCGCCAGTATTCGCCCTTTTCCTCGAGAACATCTTGCTAAATGCTATAGATGCGTCGTTTTCGTCAGTGGTTCTTGACCCCATCAAATGTGAATCTGGGACTACAAAGTCATTATTGAATTTCGAGTTTTCCTGGCCATTAGCGGCGAATGGATCAAGCACCTCAGCCGATAACGGATCGTAGTGCTGTTTTTCCGATAATAAAGGTTGCGAAGTAGGGACCACTTCCTCATCGGAATTGATGCCGCCATCACGACCGGGCAATGCAGAGGTGTACTTGTAAAGTGGGTTATAAGAGCGTTTAGCAGGCGTAACGGCGTCGGGTGATTGCGGAGGCTCATTTTTTGAATTACCAAAGATCTTCAGCATGCGGCTTCTTGAAGATTTCTTCTTCGGGAGTGGCGTAGGAATTTCCGCAGAGTTAATACCTTGTGAACCGACACTTTCATTATCAGAGCTACCATCTTGAACAGTATAGTTCACAAAAACCATTTCTCCTGGATTCTTTTTGTTGCTCCGCTTGGATCGATATCCGCTCTTTTTTTTACCTTTCTTGCGGTCTTCCAAAAGTACTTTTTTGGGACTATTCATAACATTGATGTTAGGAGTACTTGGAGTACTACTGCCATTGGAATCTCCAGTATTTGAATGCTGCGACGCGCTAGAAGGTGACCTTCGGTAATAGTGCGGAATCTTCCACTTATTCACCGATTCAGCAGTAGGCGACCGGGAACTACCCTGCCCTCCGGAGCCTGCCCTTGATCCTCGGTTAGACTTGGTCATAGCGATTGAAACCGAATAATATATGTCTATTCTCCCCCCAAAGCTGCTTTGACAATTGTCTCTACCAGTCAATCGTTTCAGCCTCGAAACAAATAGCGAAGAGATTTCAAACTTCAGCGGGGACCGTTGCCAACACCCAATTACTCGACCTAATGCCTTCAAACCTCGGTGATTCTATTGTAGAGGCTGGGGAAGAAGAAACATCGTAAGATCTTCCTCAACTTTTCAAGAGCCTTTTTTTTGATGATTTTTTTGTCAGCCCGGTGTGGGGATGCTGTAAACTTAATTACCCGAATACTTGTCTTGACTAAAAAAAAGTGAATATTCGTAATACACGGCTAATCTACATAATAAACTGTTTTCATGGTTTCTTACCCCTGTTCATGAGATCTACGGCGTGGGTAACACCTGGGAGATCCAATGAAGTACGTGCCCTGTCAGTGGAATACCTGTAATCCAGTTGGTTGTTTGCCAACATGTGTGACCTTGTACGCTCAAGAGAGGCCCTTGTTCTAGTCTCTGCAAGAGAGTGTCTTGGTCTGTCTGTAGACGGACGCGTTCGATCGTAAGACATTCTGGAGGTGTGGTAAGAGGCCCTGGGCGTCTCATATGAACTTCTAGTGGGATCATAAGATGCTCTGGGAATGCCGTAAACTGATGCAGAGGTTTCTGCCGTCATCTCCGACAGCTTGCGCTGTTGCTCTTGTTCCTCCTTTGCTAATTGTTCTAGTCGCTCTAACTTTTGGAGATGTTCCAGCTGTTGCTGTTGCGTCTGCTGTTGTTGCAGTTGCTGTTGTTGATGTAGCTGTTGCTGTTGTTCTTGTTGCTGTTGTTGCTGTTGCTGTTGCTGTTGTAGCAGAGGGGAATACAGTAAGTCTTGATTTTCTCTAGGGGAGGCCTTCCAGGCTTCCTCCTTGACGAACTGACGGGGCGACCCATCCTCGAAGTCCATCATACGCATAGGTATTTCTTCCGTCATAACCGTATCGCGAGAGTAATTGTCTCCTACACCATTCGTTAATGCACCCAAAGATATAACGTTATCACCGAAACGACCGCCCTTTGAAATGTTAGGTCTGTTGGGATCCGTAGGATCATATCCCTGGGGGTAATGATCGAAGTCTCCGCGCGACCACATTTCTCTGACGATGTCCACGTCCTTGGGATTGAACATCTTGTTGTAGCAATCCCAAGTAAAACGTGGCAATAAGCAGAAGAGTGTACCAACAAAAAATACGGCCCAAAATGAAGGTGCTCCATAGACGCGAGCACCAGCTTTCCAAAACTCACCACTTGTTATGGAGCTCGTCCATATACCCGTCCATACAAATACGACTAAGCATGAGATGGCAATAAACATGACGGTGAACCAATCCCATTTATACTGGTGTAAAAGCACGTAGCAGTTACATGATATAACAGCGATAGTAGTCACCATGACACCGACGTAGTACCGATGTTCAAGCCCTAAACCATTATTAGATGCAATCATTGTCTTGTGGTAAATCAAATATGGGAAAAAGAAGCAGATAATGGACTGGTATAGACCATCAAACATGTACCACAAAAACTTGGTTTGATTCCACTCAGTACGCAGAATACCAACACGGTACAGTTGAGGAACAATCAGTGAAACGGTATCACTCACATCTTGATCTAATATACCCAAGAATATGACTGGCAACGAGGTAAATGCCAGGTTGTAAAACATCATATAGGTGTATTCGTATAAGTAGGATCCATCAAAGTCGTTGTAGATACCGTACCAGAAAAGAGCTAACGTGAAAATGACATTCTTGTAAAAAAATTCAGGAATCATCTCCGCTAATCTCTTATACGACCACCTGCCATGTACCAATATCAACCTGGTCAAATAGCGGAATTGTCCAATGGCATAATCAGAACACATTACTGCTTGACGACCCTCTTCACCAGCAATTCCTACGCCAACGTCTGCAGATTGAATCATAGCCACATCATTGGAACCATCACCAATGGCCAAAGTCATCACAGATAACCATTCCTTAACAAGCTTCACCACAGCAGCCTTTTGAGATGGGGATACTCTGCAACAAAGGACCGCTTTACAATTCTTGCACAATAACAAAAATTTACGCCTAATGTCGTCGTTGCTTAGTGCCATTTTTAAAGCGTCACCATCGATAATAACACCGAATTCGCCCTTTGGCAATCCGTGCTGACGTTTAGCCTCAGAAAGCTCTAACTCAGAACCACTCATGCTAAATTTTTCCGTTAGATACTTCGTGATTAAAGTATTCACAATTTCAAAGGGGTCACTACCGAACTCATCAACGTCGTCACCTGCTTGTTTCACAATTAGCAACTCCATTTCATTATTCAACAAATTACAAGAAAACCCGATATTTATTGCGGTTTCCACTTTGTCACCAGTCAAAACCCATAGTTTGATACCAGCCTCAGCCAACAAAGAGATGGAATCTGGTACACCATCTTGTAAACGATCCTCAATAGCAGTACCACCCAATAGAACCAATTCACGCTCAATACTGTCAGAGACTTCATCCAATTGTTCCTCTCTGTTAGTTAAAGCAGCGGCAGCAACATCGTACTTCTTGTTCCACTCTACATATTCTGGCCACGATAATTCTCGTTGAGCCAGACATAGAGTCCTTAAACCTTCGGTAGCATACTGTTCTAAGTGAAGGGCAGTTTTTTCCAAAAGTGTCTCGTTGTTGGCATCCCCCGAACGCTTCAATCTGGAATAAATAACCGAATCAGCACCTTTACAGATCAAAAGAGCTCTGGGGTCATCGCCAGGATTGGTTGGTGGAATTTGTACAATGCAACTCATCCTCTTTCTCGAAGAATTGAATTCCAAAATGTTTAAAATCCTAAACTCCTTTGTGACACCCTGAATTTCTACTAGCAAACCCGTTTTAGTCTTTCCAACAAAACTGAAACCCACATCACGAGCAGTTCCCACCAATGCCGCTTCATCGGGTGATTGTGCCTTCAAATCCAATTTATTAGGATCATGTTTACTAGGCTCCACAAGCACAGAGTGACATAATGATAGTGCCAACATGAAATGCTCACAACATCTTTGTTGGTATTCACCGCTGGCGCCCTGTAGATCGCGAACAAATTCCTTTGAGATAAAAGTTAAATCGTCCGGATTGAACTGAGAGTTACTGGAAAGAGCCCTCAATTCATTAATCATAGTATCTTTGTCTCTCGCAATCTCTTCCTTTTCACGTCGTCCTTCTACCTCAGTATCCACACCTTGCCTTTTTCTTAGGCCAGCGAGGGCCTCTGTGTAAGCACGGCCGTAGGATACACCATTGATGGTCGCCTTTTTAAATTCCATAACATTTTGAGTTAAGGTACCAGTTTTATCGGAGAAAATATACTCTATCTGGCCTAAATCATCAGAGATATTCCATGACTTGGGAGTACAGGGATAATCCAGCCTCGCATTGTATAACAAAACATCACCATAAATGAATGCTGCTTGAGCTGTCTTGATGATCTCCACGGATATGTACAAAGAGATTGGGACCAGAGATTGGTAAAGAATGACAGCAACTAAAAAAGAGACGAATCCATTTGTGGCAGGCCTACCCGCAACAGTACCAAACTCAAACGAATTTCTGGACTGATTTCTTTTATCATAATTGACACCATTCGCAACACCAGAAATGAAACATAAAATGAATAACAGTAGAAAATTAATCAACACCGAAAAGTTCAATTCCCTGGATATTCTAGATTTTTTCGTTGGAGTTATACCAGAATTTATCATAGTTTTTGTATCTTCGCCTGTGAATATCACAAGACCCATGGCCCATTTGGTGTTTCTTAATGTGAATCCTCTAAGTAACATATTATTGATAGTGATAGGTTCATTTCTCAGCTCGTCACTCTTACTATCCATCCATTTCAAGTTGCCCTGGTATGAGTATAAATTGGCATGAGGGCCCTCACTCTCAACCCAAAATCTAGACCTAGTCACATCACGAGAGTTTCTAATTTTGTGGCTACATTTCAGAGATTGGCGCACTTTCAAATTCGTCTCACCGTCGAGATTTTTTGTCTCGACGTAACAAGCACCATCAACATCAGATGTGGACAGTAAAATAATATCCGCAGGAACCTCGTCATTATTATGGATACGGATTACGTCACCCACTCTTACATTTTTCCAGTAGTCTTTCATAAACCTAGATTCAGAATTTGCAGGCAGTGCTCTGTCGATGACATTAACATCATCTGTTCTAGAAACAACTCTACCCAAATTGTCAAAATCTTGTGAATACCGACCATAATCAGCGGATACTCTATAACTGTCGATGGAATCTAACGAGTTACGAGGTTTGTCACTGGACATTCTAGTTCCATGCAGCTTCGCTCTTTTGGCTTGTAACCTCTCACGTTTTCCCTCTTCCGTCATATGGCCTCTGCAGAAAGTGATAAATCTAAATAGGAGTTTGGTGTTCGCTTTCTTGAATCGCCTCCACGGAGACACGCTGTCATTTGAGACATTTGGATTTTCTATGCCTTTCAATATGTATGTTCTAGTGTTGTTCACCTCCAAATCGAGCACGGTACGCCTTGAATCTTCGAATGCATCTTTGATGGCAGTAATTATCACAATAACAATCAAGGGCACTGCGTTTAAGCCTGGATTTGTCACACCAAAGATGGAAAAAGCACCCAGGATGATTAAAACTAAAAAATATACGTTGGCAAAATTCTGAAATTGCAACATAATATTTTTCGGGAAAAATGTTAACGGTGTGTATTTAGTTGTTCTAATCTTGTTCCTAGGGTAAACCACGTTGGGTTTGCCCTCTTCATCCAGCATATTTTGAGGTAAGTGCATATTGAAATAAACCGTTCTCAACTGGCCCACGCGATTCTGCATGCCAGTTTCATCCACAGGGCCATCTTTTTTTGGATCTTCGAACGGATTGTGGAAATTTTTTTTAGCCCAACGTAGTGTCTTGGCCCTACCAACGTTCGCTGTACCCTTTTTATTCCTTCTTGTTCCCATACGTAGTCTCTTCATTTCGTGATGTGTTTCTGAGGCCATCTTGTCCTGATCCACCCCGTCTAAAGCCACATCTTCAAATGTTGCAGAAGGCTCAGCCATCTTTGGTGTTGCGTCAAAGGAATGGACGTCATCATCCATTCCAGGCTTCATATCTTCCGCACCACTATGTTTCAATGGCGTGTGAAGGTACTGAGAGGCGTCTTCGTCGTCGTGTTCGTCAAATGTAACTCGTACACCACTATCCTCGTTAGCATCTTCACCGTTTTTCTTATTATTCCTTCTTAAGCTGCCAAATTTCTTGAGGATAGAACCTCCTCTCGAGGGCTTGCCTTTGGATGTACCCTCCTCAAATTCAAAAGTGTCCTCGAAGGGAGAACCAGGCGTCTCGTCCACATAAACAGGACGAGTTTCACGGTTTTGAGACATGTTGTTCTTGTTTATTAATCTCTTTAAAAGAAATACCTTCTATCAAAGAAAATGTATGAATTCAAGACACTTAGTCACACCGTATTCTGCTCTTCTCAAAACTCACCAATCTGCATGCACTTTCGCCTGCTAAGAGCTGCAGAAGTCACCAGTTGAGTAATATGTCTCACCAATCGGGCTTTCTTGAGACAGCTTGAAATCTTAGTTTACAAGCCTCAACTAATACAACCTCGGAAAGAAAAGCAATTGGCCTTGAAGCTTCTCGAAATTAAGCCTCTTTACAGTGTTTGTTTCTCAATAAATGGTTAGTGTTCAGAACTTGATCCAATTTTGGTGTTCCTTGTTTAAATGAGAAATTCGTGTTAAATGCCGCGAATCGCGAAGGCATGAAACAGAATAAAAATTAGGACCATAATAAATAACATAAGATACTATTTCGATAAAATAAATTGGTGATATTTCTCAGCCTGTGAGCTGTTATAAATGCTATTGAGACGGGCCCAGGAATTTGAAGAAAGAAAACGAGCGAAATAGCAGAGACAAGGCTTCTACTGCAATTCTATGGTTCGTCATATCCTCAATCTTTTTATCATTTCCGTAGCCTTCATTAGTTTTTCTTCTTGCCAGCATAGAGCCTTGTCCATTCTCTAGCCTTCCTTATGGCCATTTCCTCATTTTTGATCCAGTCCTCAGCGACATCGTTGGCTAGCGGATCATTCGGGTTAGGGCTTGCTAGTAAGGCTTGAATCGAGAGCAGGACCGTACGAATTTGTAGAGCAGGAGACCAATTTGTCTTTAGCACGTCAAGACAGATGCGGCCTAATCTGTCGATGTTGGGGTGATATATCTTCGTGAGAAACCGTACTTTGGGAGCCTCCATCGGGTAATCATCGGGAAGAAAGAGCTCCAAGTTGAAAATACCATCTTCGTAAGGGGACTCCTTAGGGCCTTCGATTGTTACAGCAAAATAGCGAAGATTGTCTTCATGAGGCTCTGCGCTGATTCCCGGAACTGGATCACTGACCAGTCTTTCAGTCTCCTAGGACTAGTTAGTAACAGGCTACTTAAGATGCGCTAAAAGGGGCATGAAAACATACCTTGATAATTCTCTTCGGTAAAGAAGCCATTGTAAGATTAAGAAAAAACACTTGAGGTGCAGAGGGTAGGATTCAGAGCTTTACGTGCGCGTTAAGTAGTGGCGTTTAACAGTTAGATACAAATTAAGGTGTTTGCCCCTACCATTACCTCATGATGAAGATGTTGTGCGGGTAACCTGAGAACGCTACACATCGATGTTAAGTCAGAAATACCTTCTATACCTCTAGTTGAACATAGATGTGACGAAGACCTTGGCATGCTAAAATTGCGGTAACATGGTAACGTATGAGATATTCTCCAACTTTGCCCGCATGATAACCGAGTAAATATTACAGCTAATGTAAAACTAAACACAATAAACGGTTGGGTAGAAAATGGATTGAACCAATTCAAATTCTGTCGCCAGCCTGTACACTGGACCAATATAATGTGGCAGTGTGGATGAGAGAAGAGGGAGTGAAAGATAACAGAGGGGGAGTAATGTAAAAAAAAAGGGGAATAGCATGATATTAAGTAAAAATATGATAATTCCCCAGAAAAGAAATCATGCTTGAGCATGCTGTTCTTGTTCCTGTTTGAAAGTTTCGTAAGCAGCAAAAGCTTCCTTGAAATGCTGCTCGAACAAGTCATCGCTCTCCAACAATGGAACCACTTCCTGAGAGGGCAAGTCCAAAATCATACCGGTGATTTTACCAGCAGCCTCCTCATCAGAAGTTCTAGCAAACACTTTCTTGTAAAGCTGCTCACCCAACAGTTGTCTTTGCTTTTGCTGGTAGAACTGGTTGGCATTGGCTCCGTTCCTCATAAAGTTAGCCTGTTGAGGAGCGCCTTGAGGTGGAACACCATACATGGGTCCATTTCTAAATTGCTGAGGAGGTACCCCATTCTTGGGCATACCTCCCATGGCAGCCAACTGCTGCGGGTTGGGGCCATTAAATGGAACACCTCTTGGTGGCATTACGCCATAAAACATTGGTGGCATGAACTGGCCACGCATGCCGGCGGCAGCAGCGGCAGCGGCTGCTGTGACCTGTTGGTATCTCATCTGGTTTCTGGCCTGAATTTGTTGGGCCAATTGAGAACGTCTGACATCCTTTCTTTGAGCAATCGCTACGTAAAGGGGCTTGCCGGCAACAATCTGTTGATTTTTCTCAGTAATGGCTTTGGTAGCTTCTTCCGGGGTAGAAAAGCAGACAAAACCGAATCCCTTCGAGGTTCCATTTTCAGTAGTCATAACTTTAACAGAAGTAATGTTACCGAAAGGAGCGAACTCCTCCCTCAAGCGCTCGTCATCGATAGAATCGTCGAGGTTCTTAATGAACAAGTTGACACCTTGATATTTCTCTAACTTTTCCAACTTGGATTGTTCGTATTGTTTCTTCAATTCCTGTAGTCGTTCGTGCTTCTTTTGCGCACGGCCGACATGCAGTTGTTGGCCATTGAATTCGGTACCGTTCAATTCGTCGACAGCTTTGGCGGCATCGCTGTGCGTCTCATAATTGACGAAACCGAAACCCTTCAACTTGCCCTCTTGGTCTTTCTCCAAGTGGATCGAGGTCACAGGTCCCATCTTTTTGAAAAACTCTTCGAAGTCTTCCTGGGAAGTCTCAGGGTTGATGTTCTTGACGTAAACATTAGTGAAGTTTGCTTTAGCCTCTTCCAGCTTTGATTGGCGGTCCTTTCTAGAGACGTGAGGAGCAACGTAGACCTCTTGGCCATTCAACAACATACCGTTAATGGCATCGATTGCCTCCTTGGCAATTTCATCGTTCTCAAAATGAACAAATCCAAAACCCTTGGACTTGCCGGTCTCGTCAGTGGCAATTTTGCACGACAAAATGTCACCAAACACAGAAAAGGTATCATGAAGAGCCTTGTTATCAATGTCAGGGTGCAAGTTCTTGATAAAGATGTTACCAGAACCTTTCTTTCTCAAAGATGGGTCACGCTGAGACCACATGATGCGGCAGGGCACGCCCTTGATAGGGGTATAGTTTAACTTCTCTATAGCCTGTCTGCCAGCCTCATGATCATTGAAGTTAACATAGGCGTATCCCAAAGAAGTCTTGGTAATGGCATCACGACAGACACGAATGGAGGACACGGAACCAATAGGAGAAAAGATATCGTACAACAACGCTTCGGAGACCGTTGGATCCAACTCACCCACATAAAGAGAGGCAGTAGACGTTTCGACCTTCTGACTCTCGGAATCGGTGGAGGAAGGCGCCGTCTGGGGTGTTTCATGCAAATTCAATTGCTCCAATTGCTCAGCAGTCCTATCAGTAATGTCAGACATCGTGGAAATGGTAGATTTATTTTATGATTTTATGGTTTTTTTTTTTTTTTGGACTTTTTTTATTAGAATATAGCTAAAGGATGGAAAACCAAAAGCTGCTCTAAGAAATATATGACTTGCCCTTTGTTTCAAACGGTCTTTAACGTCAAATAATCCTGCCTCTATGAATTTAGACTTTAATTCAAACTCAATCAAAATTTCAACTTTCCAATAATAAAATTTTTTATAAATGTCAATCAAAAGATGCCAAAGTCGATGAACTTGAAAATTTTTCTTCACAACCACAAATCAACCGATTGGTCACGTTACACGTCGATGCAAAAAAAAGGAAAAAAAATGATGGAAGCGGTGTAGAAGGATTAATGTACATACATACTACAAATATCAGAAGATAGAAGCGTAGAGATGCCTACTTGGTTTGCGAGCCCCTTATCTTGTCATACATAGCCATTAATTTGCTGCTCTTCACTGCTGCAGGCCAAAAATTTGCTGCATAGGACCACAAATGCTTGCGAAGCTTTTCTGGGTTGGAAGTATTTGATCTCTTCTGAGACTCAATGTGATCTCCAATTGCTGTCAATTCTGTCTTGAGAATTTTGGCCCATTCCTTGCGATCCAATCCTTTCCCTCCGCGTCTCAACCGTTTCAAAGAAACACGCATAGCGCCCATAGCACGCATGCAATCATCCTCGTCCATACTATCGTATTCCTTTACATGAACAGGCGGAACACTCGTCATGCTACTGTTGCTAGCACTATTGCTATTAGAGAGTTTAGGTGGTCTGCTCTTTCCATTCGCTGAGGAGCTGGAGGTGGCACGGGAAGGGCTCATAGAGGCTGGACCTTTCGGTAGTGGTTTCATACGTTTCGCAGGTTGTTCAGAACCGGTATCTGGAGAGCCAGCTTTGCTTGAAGGCTTGCGACGTTTAGGCCCATTATCATTTTCGCTGGCTTCATCCTTGAGTACCGTAATTAAATAATCAATTCTTCTGCCTAGATGTATGGATCCAGGCACTTTCTTGGAACTCTTGAATTTTTTGTCTGAAGATTCCGTATTCCCAACTGTGTCATTAAGAAAGATCTTGTTTTCAAGCGCGAGGAAAGGATCATCCCGTATCTGTGCCCATGATCCATAGCCATATTTGTAAACACCTGCAATCAGTTTCTCGTCATCAGTCTTGTCCCAGTGGCAGTTCCAATTTTGAACCGCCTTCGGTTGCTGCGAAGTGAACCTAAATTTGAGCGCATCATCTTTGAAATGTTTGTTCATATAACTTTTGAGCAATTTCATGTCTTCGACCCTGTTAACCAGAGATTCAGCATTCAAATTCTTCATGTCTTCAAACTGGAATAGGACCGCTTTTTTCTCCTTTCTTTTAGCAGCTAATTTCGTCAATGGGCTAACTTTTGGTTGATCGTCAGCACGAATCTCGCCGGATTTTAGCTTTGACCTATAAATACGTGCTTCATTCTCCAAGTTTTCCATGACTTGAGACCTCTTGCGCTCTTCTTTTTCTAAATATTCCTTCGCGTCTTCTATCATTCCAGCATACGCTTCCTCATATTTCTCGATTGGTTTGTCAGGCAGTGAACCATCGGCAATCAACATCTCTAACATCTCACTAACATCTCCATATTTCAGGATAGCTTTGTATAGAGCGCGGATCTCTCTTTCCTCCAAATCTTCCAAATTCATAACCTTGTCACGCTTTTTAGCCGCCTTCGTCCCCCCTTCCTCTCCATCGGAAACATGACCAGACCCATCTCCATTAACACTGTCCCTTATCTTTTTCAAAGCGTTGTTTCGCCGATTCATCATTTGCAATTGCTCTTGCACATACTCATCATCTTTACGTTTTTGGTCTTCATCTTGCAGCTTCTTTAGCTCATCCTGTGGAATGATGTCGTCCCAGTCGACATCCGCCTTGTAATCTGTGACTTCGAACTGTTTTAAAAATTCTTCTCCACCTAAATGAGATTCTCCTAGATCGGGAGTAGTGACATGATCTTCAGCGTGGTTTAGTACGTCATCTAAATTCAAATCTTCTAGCTTCTTTTGATTATCTTTGGCCGCAAACATATTTCCAGCACCAAATTTTAATATCTCTGAGAGTTCACCGGCAGAGGGCTCATTTTTTTTATTGTATTTGTTACCATCCGTGACACCAAGCGAAATAATAGCATACTCCAGAATCATTTTCTTACGAGCTCTTTCTAAGACCTCCTCTTCTACAGTATCTTTGGACACCAATCGGTAAACCATGACATGATTTTTTTGTCCAATACGATGGGCCCTTGCCATTGCTTGTAAATCTGCCTGAGGATTCCAGTCAGAATCAAAAATAATGACAGTATCCGCAGTCATTAAATTGATTCCTAGCCCACCAGCCCTCGTGGATAATAGAAACACAAAGTCATTAGAATCAGGCGCATTGAAATGGTCTATAGATATTCTTCTTTGACCAGATGGAACAGTACCATCTAATCTTTGAAAATTGATACCCTTAATGGATAGGTAGTCTCCTAAAATGTCAAGCATTCTAACCATTTGTGAAAAAATTAACACACGATGGCCATCCTTCTTTAACCTCGTCAGCAACTTATCAAGTAAAACCATCTTTCCAGATGACATGATTAAACCTCTCAATATATTTTCTCTAGACCGATTACCGTCTCCAAACTTCTCAAGGACACGTTCCTCTGCGCTATCAAATAAATAGGGATGATTGGATCCCTTTTTCAGCTCGTTCATGATATTTAACAATGAGAAGTGGCCTCCCTTGGCACCTGCAGTCAAGGCACCGTAATTTTTAGTTAGGATATTTCTATAATACTCTGTTTGTACATCAGAAAGCTCGACCCGTAAAATGCGCTCGGTTTTGGACGGCAGGGATTTTTCCACATCTTTCTTAAGACGGCGAAGAATAAATGGTTGTAATCGGGTATGCAAATCTCTGATATATTGTTCCTGTTCATCATCTTGATTTTCAAAATCAATTTCTTGATCTATAGTAAATCTGCCAGGCATCAAGAAATTGACCAGAGCTGCGAGCTCCTTGATATTATTCTGCAATGGAGTACCGGTGATTAAGAGACGATTCGATACTTTGAGGCTGTTGAGTGATTCGTAAAGTGAGGATTCTGCGTTTTTTAATCTATGGGCTTCATCAATTGCAACGAACTGCCACTTTATAGTACTCAATTCAGAGCGGTCCTTCAAAATGTATTCATAGGTAGTCATCAATACATTAAATTTGACATTTTTCTTTCCTTTTGCTTGTGGGTTGGTATAGAATTCGTATTCTCGAATAGCGTCCCTTGATCTTTGGTTTCCCATATAACAGATGCAATTTAAATCTGGAGCCCATTTCTCAAAGGTTTCCTGCCAAGAAGGCATAGTTGATAGAGGTACGACAACCAAATGGGGACCATTTTGCCTGCGGGCGTAAACGAGCCAACTAATGAAGGCTACAGTCTGAACTGTTTTTCCTAACCCCATCTCATCGGCCAATATACCATTATCGTTTTTTGACCAAAGAAATGCCATCCAGTTAATACCGGTCAACTGAAAGTCTCTTAATTCCCCATTTTTTATGAAGGGAGGTTGCACACTTAGTTTCTCAAAGCGTGGTCTCTGAGATGAATAAGTACTTGAATATTGAGGTAGGATCTTAGAATTGGCTCTATTCTGGAAATGTTTTACCTGTTCCGGCGCTAATTTCACTATTTCCGTGGCATTTTCCCAAGTGGCCTCGTCGTAGTTGAGGCGGTGCCATTTTACCAAATACTGTAACTGAGAGACGCCATCCTCCGTCGTCACACGACTGCTGTCTACAATACGTTCTGGCTTTTCAAACTCTTTGAACTCGTCAAGTCTTCTTTCTCGCTCCATGTCCATGACCTCTAGATCCTCGGCGGTTACGTAGGGGTCTAACCTAAGCTCCAGGTCTTGGATAATAAATTGTTTGCAGTAATTATCTACCCGCTTTATTCCTCGTATTTGTCTTAATATCTCATAATTCTCCCAACTATTGTGTAGATAAGATTGGTCACTCCACTTGATTAAAAATTCGTAATTCTTTTTACATTGGTTCAGATCCGGAACACTTTTCTCCATTAGAGGGTCCACACCTTCTCTTAGTCTATGAGTAATTACTAAATCCACTCCATGATCCTCTTCCAATTGTGGAGTAGTCGAGTACACGGGCTCATCACCTTCTTCGAGATCGGAGCCATCAATCCCAGTTTCCGCATTCTCATCTCCAGATTCTAATAGGTCATCATCAGAATAGTCTATATTATAGTTAACGGCTTTATTGGTCCTATTGGAAAATCTGGTGGGTATTTTTTCATCTACAACCTTGGATGGCCTTCCCCTTTTGTTATGATTCTTTCTTGCCTTCCTCTTATTCTTCATTGGTGACCCAAAATAATCATCATCTTCATCTTCCTCTATATCTTCTTCGGAGTTATCATCCTCTTCCATCTCTTCATCCTCGAGTTCGTCATCCTCAGCATCGGGGTCAGCCTGTTTCTTTCTTCTTCTGGACCCAATAACTGGTTCTTCTTCTTCGTCATCACTGAAATATTTCTGAGGAAGATGTGCAGCAGCTCTATGTGATCTCCTCAGGCCATACAGTTCAGGATTCTCCAGAACTTCATCATCTATATCTTTGGCCATTGATGTGAAAGATGCTTGAAAAAAAAATTGGATTGAGGTTAGCAGGGCAAATGAGGCGAATTAGGCTTAATAAACAATGCCTGAAGTAGAATGCCTTATGAGAATAAGCGTTTTCCACTGCTCTCACGTCCGATATCTCAGTAATTTCGACAATATACAAAGTATTGTTACTCGTGTTTTTTCAGCTGTACTACACCAAACGGTATACAACTGTAACGTCTATAAACTGAACGATGATAACGTAATTGAATTGCAACTAGTATGACCAGCTTGAAGAAACGTTGTCTACGCCAGACGCACCCTTTCCTTTTCAGCTAGTGTATAACCCTCTACCTCTTTCTAGCAGAGGAATATTTCAGTAGCTCAACTCTCAGTTGACGGACTTTGGCAAGAAAAAAAAAAAAAGACAAGAGGGTAACGGAATAGTCATGGTACAAGAGGAACAACGAAAGCCATCGTTAACAAGGTATCCACGAATTGGAAAGACAGCGCTACCAGCATCTTATCAACATTGAGCATAGACTTATGCCCTGTGATGATATTTCTGAAACGCTGGCATGCCCAAACCATTTCAAAAGCGCTGATGTGTCAAGTGCAGGCCAGAGATGCTGAGGGGCAGATGAAGAAGAGAAGACAAATATAATTTCGAATCAATGGTTCAGCTGAACCAGGAGGAGAAAGACAAGGACACCAGTCCCATCGTTCACTAGCGGTGAAAAATAACATCTTAGGACAATGATGCTGCATGTAATACGGAGGCTGCCATACAGCAGTATTAATATGGATAATAGTTGAAACTCCAATTAACTCTTGAGCTCAGCTTGACTGATGTAGCTTTCCAAAGCCTTTTGTGAGAAGCAACGACACTCGAATTCATCTCTAATATATCTTGAGATGTATATATCGAGCATTAATGCAAGTTCACGAAGGGATGGCATTGCGTATAACTAGAGGTCAAAGTACGGCGCTTGTCCCGTATGGCGAACAACAAGCATGCAGCAGTAGGAAGAAACAACACCAAATTAATAACATCAACCTCAAAATTTGAAGCAATTTTGGGAATCGACGTGCTCACGACGATAATAAAGATGAGTTGAACTGTGAAGTACGATAAAAGGGAGAAGACATTCTGCAAAGTACGATAAAAGGGAAAAGATAATCCAGAGCATTAAACCTCAAATGTTGTCTAATTCCTCTAACGATATGAAGCGTCCTTTAGTGAATACGGTGCAAAAAGAAAACAGCAACAAAATTCACACTTATTGATGACATCTCATTTCCTTCCGCATAGCTTACGACAGCTTCTACTGCATACCAGATCTTGTGCTAAATTTCAGTGACGGCATTTCTCGACTCTACTTCTACCGATCAACTGTTGCTAGTACCATTCGAGTAATTGTCGGTCGCATTCTCAAATTAAGAATGATCCTCTCAGCATCTGGTTAACTCCTCAGCTTGACATTGGTGTCACGGGGAGTTATCACGAAATCAATACCTTAACCAACATATTTTGGAACTTGATAAATTAAAGGGAAGACTTTGATTCTTTCAGTACTGAAAGTGAGCAAATGAAATGACAAAAAAATTAGAAAAAAAACAACAGGACCCCTTTCCAATGGCATCACATAGTGCTAGGCAAATTCTTCCATCCAAGACTTAACGTGGACCCCGCTACCTGTTTAATCACACCCTGGATGTCCCCCGAACCTCAAGATACAGCAGCAGCTTTACAAAATACGGAAACCACAAATATTACCACACACCTTGATGCCGTGTGTGTGCTGCTAAAAGGGAGCAAAAGTTTTCCCAATCCTCAATCCTTTTATACTAAAGAGTCCCTACATTACCCGCAGTGTCCGTAGTGTGAAATTTCACCCGGACACCATTTTTGAAAAAATTTTCTTCAATTCATCAACGCGATGAGCTTACAGAGAGGATAACATTTGATAGCTTGAACTAAATCTATTTATTAATATGTTTCTATATCCAAGAGGTTTTCTTGCATTGTACCAAGGTCCGGCATAATGAGTGACAAAAATACACGTATTGCAATTGTCAATCCTGACAGGTGCAAGCCCAAGAAATGCCGTCAGGAATGTAGACGCTCTTGTCCCGTCGTTAAGACGGGCAAACTCTGTATTGAAGTGACCCCAAACTCAAAAATTGCCTTTATTTCAGAAGTTTTATGCATAGGTTGTGGTATCTGTGTTAAGAAATGCCCATTTGGTGCCATCAATATCATCAATTTGCCAACCAATTTGGAACAACATGTTACGCATCGTTATTCTGCCAATAGTTTCAAACTGCATCGGCTACCCACACCTAGACCGGGTCAAGTGCTTGGTCTGGTGGGTACTAATGGTATTGGTAAGTCTACAGCTCTGAAGATTTTAGCTGGTAAGCAAAAACCTAATCTTGGTCGGTACGACGACCCTCCCGAGTGGCAAGAAATCATTAGGTACTTCCGTGGCTCGGAACTACAGAACTATTTTACAAAAGTGTTAGAAGATGACATCAAAGCCATCATTAAACCGCAGTATGTGGACAACATTCCTCGCGCTATCAAGGGCCCCGTGCAGCAGGTTGGTGAACTCTTGAAATTGAGGATGGAAAAGGAGCAGGATGAAGTGAAGTACCTTCTCAGGCAATTAGATTTGACACATGTTATGAAACGTGAGATCGCTAATTTGTCTGGTGGTGAGCTTCAAAGATTTGCCATTGCAATGTCATGTGTTCAAGATGCAGACGTGTATATGTTTGATGAACCTTCATCGTACTTGGATGTGAAGCAACGTTTGAATGCTGCACAGTCAATTAGGTCGTTACTGAGCCCCACCAAGTATGTTATCTCCGTTGAGCACGACTTGTCTGTGCTTGATTATCTCTCAGACTTTGTGTGTATTCTTTACGGTGTTCCCTCGGTGTATGGTGTAGTTACACTACCAGCATCTGTCAGAGAAGGTATCAACATCTTTTTAGATGGTCACATTCCAGCAGAAAATATGAGATTCAGAACTGAACAACTTCAGTTTCGATTGGCCGACACCAGTGATGATGTGAAGGATGAGGCAACTCGCGAATTTTCGTATCCCTCAATGAGCAAGACGCAAGGTGATTTCAAACTAAAAGTGGATGCAGGTGAGTTTAGCGACTCCGAAATTCTGGTCATGATGGGTGAAAATGGTACCGGTAAGACAACATTGATCAAGCTATTAGCCGGTGCAATCCCAGCAGACAATGGTGAAAAAGTGGCAAGGACTAATGTCTCTATGAAACCACAGAAAATTGCTCCCAAATTCCCTGGTACTGTGAGACAGCTATTCTTCAAGAAGATAAGAGGACAGTTCTTATCACCTCAATTTCAAACCGACGTTGTAAAGCCGCTAAAGATTGACGACATCATCGATCAAGAGGTTAAGCACCTGTCAGGGGGTGAGCTTCAAAGGGTTGCAATCGTGCTATCGTTGGGTATACCGGCCGATATCTATCTAATTGATGAACCGTCAGCATACTTAGACTCGGAGCAGCGTATTATTTGTTCGAAGGTGATCAGGCGATTCATCATGCATAATAAGAAGACAGCGTTCATAGTCGAGCATGACTTTATCATGGCAACGTATTTGGCCGACAGAGTGATTGTCTTTGATGGTACCCCATCTAAGAGTGCGCACGCCGGTACGCCTGAATCTTTGGTTACCGGCTGCAATAGATTCCTCAAAAATTTGAACGTTACTTTCAGAAGGGATCCTAACTCCTTCAGACCAAGAATCAACAAGTTAGACTCTCAGATGGACAAGGAGCAAAAACTTTCGGGTAATTACTTCTTCTTAGACAACGTTGGTGTTTGATTCCCTTGCTTTTGTTTTGTTATTTCATTTTTTTTTTTTTGTAGCATATCTATTATTTATTATTACTTCTATCGATTGACCTTTCATTTGTTGCGGAAAAAATAGGAGAGAAACCATGACAACAGAAGCTCAACTTCGTCAATTTAAAAGTCTGTCATGACAAGGCAAGAGGGTCTTTGGGTCCTTGGATATGGCTCCCTCATCTACAAGCCCCCTCCTCATTACACACTGAGGGTCCCAGCTGTCATTTCTGGCTTTATGAGGCGATTTTGGCAATCTTCCACTGACCACAGAGGAACCGAGCAGAATCCAGGAAGGGTGGTGACATTAATTTCGGAGCGTGATATTAGGGCAAGCAGGGAATTTCAACAAGACCTAAAGCATTATAATGACTCCTTGACCACTATTGGTGTAGTGTACTATATTCCTCCGGAGAAGGCAAATGAAGTAAAAGATTATCTCGATGTAAGAGAGAAAGGCGGGTATACCTTACACAAAGTCGAAGTGGATCTCGAGACTACACCAGAAGACGAGATGCATCCCGCAGTGGAGCAGCTGCCCATACGCCCGTCTTCGAACCGTAGATTTCTCATTACACATGTATACATTGGGCAAGTAACGAACGATTCATTCGTGGGACCTGAGCCACTAGGGAAGACAGCACATGTAATAGCTACGTCCGTGGGGCCCAGCGGTTCCAATTACGATTACTTGAAACATTTACATCAGTCACTTAAGGACATGGAGATGATACATGATGCTCGAGTGATAGACGATGAATATCTCGATGAGCTCTTTATTGAAGTTAATAAATTGAAGAGCCAGAAAGTCCGACCATAGAAGAACTCGGAAAATTCCGAGCAAAATCGGTAACCACATTACGAGGTTTTTAATTACTTTTTTTTCTCGGAATTCGTCTTTCGTGTCAGAATAATTTGTCCGGTACGATGTCATACGGCTGCTTTTTGAGTCAAGTGTCCGAATCATGTATTAGACCCTTCTGTGAGATTGATGCGCATCTCAAAATTAAATCTTCCTGAATTATACACTTGTATATCTGCAGAAACGAGGCTCTAGTCAAATAACAAAAATATCTAAAAGTTTAGTTTATGATATCAAAGTCTGCGTCCACTGCTCTGGCCACTATTGGCACTATATGCTGGTGCATCCAATTGATACCTCAAATATGGTATAATTGGAGACGTAAAGACTGCACTGGACTACCCGCTATAATGATGCTTCTGTGGGTGGTCTCTGGTATACCATTCGGAATATATTTTATTATTAGCGATGGTGACCTAGCATTGCAAGTGCAACCACATCTTTTCATGTTCTTCTGCTCTATAAGTTTTGTTCAGACTTGCTACTATCCACCAATAAAAATGAGCAGAAAGCGTATTCTCATGATAGTTTTTGGATTGATAGCTTCTGACGTTGGTTTAGAGGTTGGTTTTATCCTGTGGTTGCGTCCTGTTTATCGAAAGGGCACACATTGGCCAGCACTTATCTTTGGTGTTATTGCAACGGTATTGTTGGCCGTGGGATTGATCCCTCCATATTTCGAGCTAGCTAAAAGAAGAGGGCGTGTAGTAGGTATCAATTTTCTTTTTCTTCTGGTGGACTCCATGGGTGCTTGGTTTTCTATAGCTTCAGTAGTGGTCGGCAACATGGATGTCATGGGAATCATCCTGTATTGCATTGTAGCTGCATTGGAGATTGGCATCTTTTTGTCGCAATTTATCTGGCTATGTCGGTTTAGGTGGTTTGGTCATGACGATGAGGAGGAGATCGAGGAACTTTCAATGGACGATGCATCTAGCAATAATACTGCCGGGCCAAATTATAATACTGAAAGGGAAAGTGAGGATAAGGAGGGTTCTCAAATTATCGACACTCATAGCTTTGCTAATATATCAAGAGAAGAATCGCTCAGCCGGCAATGTGAGAAGAAAGATGTGGGATCAATGACGTTTCCAGCGCGTATGGCACAAACGTTCAAGATTCCAGCACTCGTACGGAGAGCTAACCTGGAGGAGTTGCATCGAGGCTACCGAGATTAAGATGAGCATCTTGTATATTGTTTGTAAAAAATGACAGACTTTGTGTTATATAATGAAAACTTTAATAATTATGTTTCTGCTCATGGTGGCGGTAACACTTGTAAGTACAACGCGGAGTGGTTCGTTTTAGGTGAACTTTGACTGGACCAAGCAGGAGGCATGGAGCAGAAACTACCTCCAGAATACTTCAAACTAATTCGAGATGTGCTCAGAGAGAAGAAAGATGAGCCAGAGAGACCTTTGAAAAGGAAGAGAAGCAAACCAGCCTCCAAGGAAAAGGAAGTAGTTGAAATAAAGTCATCATCAGAACCAGAAATAATAGATGTAGGATCAACTGACGACTTATTCGAAGAGTCAGCAAGCCAATATAGTGAGGATGATGACTACGAAAGTGAGGACTTTGAGGACGTAACTGACTCTCTGGTGACTCCCGAGCCACACGGTGATATTACTGTGTCTGTTGAGACAAGGGACACCAAAAACAGGTCCCATAAGCGGGCCCGTAATGTAGTTTCTAACCAGGAACGCCATTGGCGTCGATACTTTCATATGGCATACCTTCTTTGTCTATGTGTTCACGGTTGTGTGAGAAATGATTGGATCAATGACGTAAAGCTAGGGAAAAAACTATGCAAATTAGTTCCTGAGAAGGTATTACAGCAATTACATCCTGATAAGGATGAGGAGATGCCTCTCAGGAGTACGAGGAAGCTTCTCGATGGATTGAAAAGTTGTATGGAAGTTTGGAACAAGCACTGGAAGATAACAAGAGCTTATAAAAGCACGGGTTGCTACATGAAGCTTTGGGATGAGATTAAAACTCCTTGTGATGAAGGAATCTCGGGGAGACTATTTAAGAAGGCGTTCGTTAAGCAAATTCTGAGAGGTAATGGTGATCGAGACGTGGCAGCTCAAGGGTTCGTAGCACTTTTGAGATCATGCAATGTCAACGCCAGATTAGTCATGTCATTACAGCCACCTGATTTTACAGATTTAAAGGCCACAGAAACGAGAACAGCCTTTGTTTCTCCCGCTACCTTGTTTAAGTTTCCTATTTTCTGGTGTGAAGTTTGGGATAAATTCAGTAAAAAATGGATAACCATAGATGCAATCAATCTGAAAACTATAGAGCAAATCAAGACTCAATCGAAGTTAGAACCAAGGGGTAGTGGCTCTTGTCAAAGAAATTTACTTCGGTACGTGATCGGATTCGATCGGAAGAAAGGTTGCCGGGATGTGACCAGGCGATACTCACACTGGTTTAATTGTAAATGTATACGGAAGAGAATCACGAAGGACATTTCAGGTGACAAGTGGTATAGTACGTTACTCAAAAGATTGCATCAGCGAAAGAGAACACGAATGGATGATTACGAGGATGAATATTTCGAGCAAAGAAACGAAAGTGAAGGTATGCCTGATAACCTCCAGGATTTGCGAAATCATCCAAGATACGTCTTAGAGAAAGATTTGAAAAGTAATCAGGTTATCAGACCTGGTGGTAAGGAATGTGGATATTTGAACGTTCATCATAAAAAAGAACTCTTAAAAGTCTACGAAAAAAAGGATATACTTGATTTGAAGTCAGCGAGACAATGGTACATGGATGGTAAAGTATTAAAGGTAGGCTCCAGGAGTCTTAAAAGCGTCCCCAGGCGCAGCAGGTCGGGTAAGGATAGTGACGAAATGGAAAGACTCTATCGGATGGAGGATACAGAGCTATACGTGCCGCCATTAGCCTCACAGCCCGAAGGCAGAATAGTAAAGAATACTTTCGAAAACATTGAGGTTTTCACGCCTTCTATGATACCTGCCAACTGTGTGTTAATCGAAAGTGATGTAGCAGTTAAAGCAGCACGTTTCTTACAGATTGAGTATGCGAGAGCAGTAACGGGATTTAGTTTCGAAAGGGGGAGAACTACAAAACCCATTATCGGAGGAGTTGTGGTGGCGCAGTGGTTCAAAGAGGCAGTATTGTATGCCATCGAAGCTCTCAAGGACATCATTGAAGAAGAAGAAGATGAAAAGAATGAAGTAGCGAATTTGACGAGATGGAATTTTTTGCTTGTGAAATTAAGAATTAAAAGCGAACTGAATAGCACCTACGGTAGGGTCGAAGAACAGATTTCATCAGGCCAGTCTCCCGAGAAGGAAGATGAGATGGACGAAATGGAGGGAGGAGGATTCCTGGCGGTGGGAAACCAGACTGCAGAAGAACCGGCTGAGGAGAATGAAACCGAAGATCCAGACCCTAGAGTAGATGGAAATCGCTATGGACAGTCTGGCCAAGTCGGTCAAATATTGCAACTGGAAAATACACAAGATGGTGAAGATAGTTATGATGAGTTCATGAATGAACTGGACATTTCAGACTCAGAATGATGTACTATATTTCGCAGGAAGAAAGTCCGCTTAAGACTACGAAAAAGGCGAATTCTGTAAATCTCCGTCAAAAGATTTACGCACTAATACTACTGTTTTGTTTTTTTATCTTTATCATCGGATTACACTGTCGTTGTAAATGACAATTGTTCGATTTTAATTAGATGCTGCTTTCGAAAACCCTGAACCAGAAACTTACACTTCATAAGTAAACAGCAAAGGGCGAATAGGTACAGCGGGAGCATTCAGTCAGCGGATTACCGCAAAGTTCAGATGAGTTTCCTCTCGAAAATTTCAAGTATAAGGAAGTCCATCCCCGTGGCCCAAACTAAACCTAAGACAGAGACCTCAAAGCAGAAAGAACTCTATCAGGCGCCAACGCTACTGCCGAAGAACTATACGAGAGAAGAGGACCCTGCTGTCCGAAGACTAAAAGAAAGACGTCAACAAGAACTTTTGAAGAGAGGCGAGCTGTCTAAGAAGGCCAGCGCCGCTAAGAAGTCATCAGCGCCGAGGAGGAGGACTAAAAAAGATACTGATGAAGATAATAGGACAGAGACAAGGTTTAAGAAAAGGCCTAGTGGTGGAGCAATTTCGAGTTCTTCAAGTCGTCCTACGACGGTGAAGAAGACCGAGCCTTTAAAGAAAATGAGTTTTGAAGAACTCATGAAGCAGGCGGAAAACAATGCGCAAACGGGCGGAAGTAAAAACAGTGCAGTTTTACCAAAAAAGAGCAGTCCAAATCTACAATCGCGATCCAGGCCACACATTAGTAAACCCGGCTTCAAGACCTCTGACAGGCGGAAAAGAGGTTCTTCTCAGGAGCCAGTCAAACCAATCCCAAAGCCACAGCAGGCACAGCAACAGTCTCACATTAAGGAACCGAAACCTCTGAAACTAGCCCAACCGCAGAATAATTTTGCTAAACCTAATGAGCTTATTCGAAGAAGACTTGAGTTGAAGAAGCAGACGTTTAGGTCACGTCGCAGTAAGGAGGATGAATATGAAAGCGACATGGATGATTTTATAGAAGATGATGAAGCTGAGGAGATGTCCGCACTAGGAAGGGATCCGGGATACGATCGAGATGAAATTTGGGCCATGTTCAACCGCGGTAAAAGGCGTTCTGACTACGCCATTGATGACGATGAGGAAGATGATATGGAAGCTAATGAAAGGGAAATCATCGAAGAAGAAGAGAGGGCCAGAAAAATGGCCAAATTAGAGGACAAGCGGGAAGAGGAATGGTTGAGAAAACACGAAGAGGAAAAAAAACGGCGTAAAAGAACAAGGTGACTTGATTCAACATCTAATATCACAATGTGTATGTAGACACATACATATATATACACATATGCATATCCGTTGATAAATCTTGACATTTGCATTTACTACCTCAGAACAAATAACGGCACCCTACGCGAGTATTGTGTATGTCACGTGCAAGCGATGTATTTAACGTTTTGTTTTTGGCAATGCTTCTAGAAGTATGAGAACGCGAAGCATGTTGTTGTCATAGCTGAACTAAAGATTAATCGCATGATCATGCGTTAGTCAACAATGAGAGAATGAGCTGCAATTCCACCTTTTATCTTCTTATTCTTCTTTTACTACGTTAGTGAATAATCCATTTTTGGATTAGTCTCAACTTAGAATATTGGTTGAGCGACTGAAGAGTTGCGAAAGAGGTTGCGCAATTTGTTTATTTTTAGCTTTGATAAGCCGTATTATTGTTTATTCAAACTATTGGTAAACAGCGCTAATCAAATAACATTACACAATGCAAGTTCGTTTTGCTGCTACAAGGGTTTTTGGATATGATGTTTGTTACAATAAATTCTTGTTCCTCGTGGCCCAATGGTCACGGCGTCTGGCTACGAACCAGAAGATTCCAGGTTCGAGTCCTGGCGGGGAAGAATTTTTTTGCCTGTCGCTGACTCTCACACTTGCAAAATATGAATCTTCGGTAAGATGAGATACTATCTACACAAGCGACAAATTCCAAAATCAAAATACAAGTCGTTTCCACAAAAGTTTAGCTGGCAATTTTAAGCCTTTAAAATACTTGTGACTCCCATCATGAGTGAAAAAGCTAGGGAAAATGTTCACATACCTCGATATATCAAGAACCAGCCATGGTACTTCAAAGAAGCCGCTGCGAATGATGAAGATTACCTGGCGCATCATAGACAGTCGAATAAGGGTGCGCTGGATATTGAGAACAATGCGGAACCCAAGATTGGCCTCGGAATAAAAGATGAATTTGAAACTGTCCAAGTCAGAAAAGTAAAGGCGAATCCCACATGCTTGAATTGTGGATCTCCGGACCACACAAGGCGCGACTGTCTCGAGAGACCCAGGAAATCTTTGAAAGGGAGCTCGGAAGAAGTGGTGATCAAACGTAAGCTTCACGCCGATGCCGACTGGGATGCCAAACAGGACAGGTGGTTTGGCTACACTGGGAAGGAGTACAATAAAGTTTTACAAGAATGGTCTATAAGGGATCAGAAAGGGGTGAAGGAAAAAGAGGAGGAGTGGGATACGGATGAGGAGATAGAATTAATGAAATTGGGACTTTTCAAAGATGCTGTGGGCCATCTAAAGCAAGATGATGCCAAAAATACACAATTAAAGGCTTCTGTAAGGTTGAGAGAGGATAAGGCTGCCTATCTCAACGATTTAAACACAGATGAACTGAAATATGACCCAAAATCGAGGCTTTACAAGAGCGAAGAGCTGGGCAGCGTGGACGAGGAGTCCCATATGTTCCACAGGCATCTTACTGGGGAGGCTAAAGAGCTACGAGAATTAGCTAGACTAGGTAGGGAGCATGCGGTTCGCATGGGAGTCAGAGACGATATTGAAAGCGATATCAAGGCTCGACACGTACTGGTGGCAAATCCAACGAAATACGAAATGATGAAGGAGCGGAAACGTAGCCCAGGATCACTCGAGGGGAATATTGTTCCATCGGAGGCTCAAAAATCAAGTGGAACGGTTAGAAATAAACAAGACCTTCAAGACTTGTACGGCTGACGAGATTAATCACAGTTAACGAAAAATGGGTTTTCACAAGTTAAGACGAAAAAATTGAACAGACTGCGATGAGATGAGAAGACAGTTCACAGAGGAGTGGGCGTTACGAGATGGATACTACGGCCTTTGTGAGACAGTTGGGATCCAACTCTAGGGTTGTTAGAGAAAATGCCCTGGAGAAGTTACACAAATTTTTGCTCTCGAAGCCATCGAAGAAAGCCAAGCAGTTACAGTTCAATAAATTGTGGAAAGGTCTATACTTTGCAATGTGGTTCAGTGACCGTCCTAGACCACAACAGAGACTCGCAAACGAGTTGGGAGAATTGCATCTTTTGTACTTTGATGAAAAAGACAATGCCAATACTACTGAAGAGTTAAGCTTGAATGACCAGGCCTTCATTAAATTCAGCAGAGCCTTTTGGAAGATAATGTGTCTGGAATGGTTGCAGATTGACCGCTACAGGATAGATAAATATTTGCTTTTAATGAGGAGAGTACTATTTAATCAGCTAAAATATCTGCAGTCAAGAAAGTGGGATGAAAAACTTGTGGACGTGTACTTAGATAAGGTAATGAAAAAGATACCATTAAGTGGTTCGCCAAAGGTTTATAATGGAATTCCCTTGCATATCATCGACATTTTGTTAGATGAGTGGCAAAGATTATTTGAAAGTGAAAGTAACGAGGGTGATATGGAGGCGCTTATCAGCGGAACACCATTGCAATCTTTTATTCAAATATTCAGAGCATTGGTAGAGGATTTGAACATCAGTAAAGTGCTTAGAAACAAGATCAAAGAAGATCTATTTCAGGACGAAAGATTAGGGCAATGGGGTGTCCCGGTAATGGTAAAGGAAGTTGAGGAGGAGGAAGAGGACGCAGAGGTGGAGGAGTGGCATGGATTTTAGATGTATAGAAAACTGAAAACTTGCTAAATTTGGCGCCCTAAAGAGCGTTGCAGCAGTCAGACTGTTCTCACTTGTCAGACTTTTTTTTTCTCTCTCGAATCGTTTCTTTTATAAGTGTAGCATATACTTATCCGTGTCCCCAGAGAGGCTTTAGTAAAAAGTAACCAACTACAAGGCAAAGCAATTTCGTTAGTGTCTTAATTATGTTCAAGAATTATCATAATTCTACAAAACGTTACAAGTGTTAGGTGACACAGTGTGTATCGTAATTTGCCGATGCTACGACCAAATATGACGGTTTGACAAGCACTAGGATGGTGTCAATCAATTCACATCAGTAAGTTCCGCGGATAACACAGTATGAAACAGAGCAGTCAAGGTAAGTAGTTGTGCAAAGATATTCTTTTCTGAAGTTTGTACTTCCTGTCTTTTATGTAGCTCGGAAAAACGCCGTACTTGCTGAGATACTCAAGCAATGTTCTCCTGAACAAGCTGTTTTTAGTGTTTACCAACAGAGGAATCCGAACAAGTGTTTTAATGAGGTAACTATGCTCTAACTACAATTATATATGATAACATCTCGCTAAGCAATTGTAAGTCATATTCCTAGATTATTAACTGCTAACCACTACTGGCAGCAAAAAAGCACGATTCTTGTAAGCTACCTTGTATACTATGTCTTGATATTTGGCCATATTTCTCATTACTAGGCATTTGTTACCCGCTCGTGCTCATGACCGCGAAACGAAAAAAATATTTGAAATAACACGTCTGACATGAATTGACCACCAATACAACAGTGACCTGAGACATCTGGGTATTACACTTTTCTAGGGATTCTTTATAACCCCTTTCCGTGACAATTACATAGCACTTCACCTTCGAAAATGGCCAAAGCAGCTGAAAAGACCGAGAATAACCAGATCGACAAATTGGCAGAGGCTCCATTGGAATTCGTCAAAGAAGGCTCCCAGTTCTTGTCCAAGTGCAAGAAACCTGACATGAAAGAATATACCAAGATCGTGAGAGCCGTGGGTATTGGTTTTGTTTCCGTCGGTGTCATCGGATATGCTATCAAATTGATTCACATTCCTATCAGGTACCTCATTGTCTGAAGGCAGCCATGTAGCATACATATTACATATAACATAACGAGTTAAATTTGACCAAAGGCAACGCGAATTATCCGCATCTTGTAGTCTTGGGCACCGCGTAACTTTCTTGCCTAGAATATCGTTTCTCAGAAGTATATATATATATGTATATAATCAAGCCTCCATAGAACAAGAAAAAAAATCTCCGAGTACAATCCTGGAACAAAGCATCACAACTGAAGAGAACAGTTAAAGCAGTAGTCTAAAATGGACCAAAACATACTAGAGGAACAACCGCAAGTCATTACAACCAAGGTACCGGATGAAAAGGCTGTCATGGAGCTACAAGATGTTTTCGACAAGATAAAGACACATTTCCCACCTGCTAAGGTGAAAAAGATAATGCAAACAGATGAAGATATCGGCAAAGTGTCTCAGGCTACTCCAGTCATAGCAGGCAGGTCCTTGGAGTTTTTCATAGCGCTCCTCGTTAAGCGCAGCAGCGATACTGCCAGACGTCTGGGGTGCAAGAGAATAAGTGGCGAAGTGATGAAAGAGACTATACTTACCGATGAGAAGTTCGACTTTCTCAGAGAAAACGTATGCGGGGAGAGGTTTGATGGTGGCGATGAGCAGGAGCAGGACTCTTCGACGAACGAGTAGGGCAGATTGTACTTCCACAGCCCAGTCACAGCCCGGTCTCTAATCAACGTTATACATAGTAAATACTTGTGACGATATTGCCTGGTTGCGGTGGAATGCCAAAACCATTTTAAACACTGCTAGGTTTACCGTGTTAGTAGCAATCAGAATTCCAGGATACAACACGTAATCTAGCCTCAAGAGTGTTAGAGCGTCTTCGACATAACAAGCAAGCATTCTTTGATGCTTTTTCTAACGTGACAAGAGATGGAAAAAAAAAGCGATGAGCATCGCTCATAGAGCAAGCACGCATTGAGAACGTACCCCAGGACGCCAATGCATGTTTCCTGCGTGGCCAACAGTGGTCTAGCAACAGGTGCGTTCGTTTCTTGTGGCATTCAATGGATCCAGAACCGTTGCTTTCCGCATTAACCATTCTCGCGACGCGGTGAAACCGTCCCAAAATGGCGAAACCCAGCTTCAACTGCAACTAAACGTGTCAAATCTGTTTACCTGTTGCCGAACTTGCATGCAATGCAAGTTCGAACACAGCCGGATTTGCGCTGATATTTTTAGCCTGGAGGCGTTACAGCCTCTTCAAATAGTCAAGAGGTTAACTCAAGGCATGGTGGTGCCCGTTGGATTGGTGTCTGGCTTGGCATAAACAAGTGTTGGTTGGCTCTACGACTTCCACACTTCACTCTTAACGTAGGAGAAAGCCCAATGTCGATGATGGACAACGCCAGCGTCTGTTCAGGGCAAAGTGCTAGCACAGGCATAGGCATGCAAATGAACATACCTCGGTCAAACTCAACCACGGACTTATTTAATACAGCACTGCCTGGGACCGGCATAAGAGTCACTAGGAAGAGGAAGCCGGGCTTAGAGTTGAAGCAGAGTGCCTCTGCAAGTTCTTTGGATCTCCGGAATATCCCCCGCAATACGAGAACATTGAGCGCGCCGCCCTATAATTCAAGACTACCATACTCTGTTCCACGCAACAAGAGACCGTTGGGACCTATATCAGAAGTTGGCCATGCGAGATTAACCCCTTATCAGCTTCAGAGGAAGCAGATGCGCAGTTCCTTTCAATTCCCCAATGGTGAAAATTTTACCCCCAAAAATCGATACATCTCGAAGTCCTCGAGTACTTTATCGTTGGCAACTAGGTCTCAGTCAATAACGCAAAGACCCGCGGGCCCTATGTTGGGTTCTACGTCGCGTTCCATACCAAGCCCCATGTCAAATGCGATGCAGGGTTCCATACAGGGTTCCATGCAGGGTTCCATGCAGGGTTCTTTGCCAAGTACCATGCCACGTTCGCAGTCTTTGACTTCTTTAAGCCCTCTTCAATCTCAAATGCGTGGTCCTTTGCATAGGCAATTAGGCCACCTGTCGGCGTCACCTGTGAATTCAACTGATAGCACCGTAAGCAGTAACAGTGGAAGTAGCGTGGGTAGCAGGGCGACGACGGTTACTACACCAGAGAAAAATATGCAAACTACGTTTGGCCCCGTCTTTGTACCCGAAACTACGTTGAAGCAGCCTGAAGCACGGTTCAGACAAGAACTGGAGCCGATCGTAGAGCCCAAACCGGATCACATTATGGCACCGAGATTAGATCAAATTTCCGAGCCAAATTCGGGGTCAGTTGTGGAAGAAAGACCAAAGTCGAAGTTGAAAACTAAATCGCAACCAGATATAAGGCCAGATCTGGAACGAGAGGATCTGCAACAAATTGCGGACCCCCTAATAAGACTTCCAGGGACTGTAGAAAGGTCAAACGAACCAACATTATCTTCCCATGAGACAACACCGGAGGAAAAAACTCCAGAGCCAACAAAGTCTAAGATTGGAAAACTATTCCGCAGGATTTTTCACAGTTCCAGCACGGGTAGCGTCATGAGGAAACGTAAACGGAATCAAAGAGACAGTAATAGTACTACACCAAGTAGTTCAAGTTCTCCAGTGTTAGCCCCACCGCCCAAAGCCAGACATCGTGTCTCTGTTACCGCAGAAGGCAGCCCCCTGTCCAGTCCAATGGGAATTGGCCTTGCAAAGGATCAATGTGAGCAGGAAAGCCCTATAAGATCGTTTAAAACTGACCTTTCTGAAAACTGGCAGATTGACAACGACGATTGCAAGATTTCGCTAACTACTACCTTGGAAAATGAAGATGACGTATTAATGGACACAGATCTTGTTTTTGACAGTTTACTTCTAAAGGCCGATTCAAATTCTACCTCTTCGTGGAAAAAGCAGCAGGACCTGCAATTGAAACTTCAGGCACTTGCGTCTCCAGAAAAGTCACAACAGGTTAAGGAAGCATCGCTCCACAAGCAAAGATCAGAAGAAGACGATCCTAACGTCGACTATGAGCTTGTTAGAGAGTTTTCGAAGCTAGGCAGTTACATCGAGGCCCCTACTATAACACCTACGAGCGATCGCTTCCCCACTTTGCCTCAGAGATCTCCCAGGAGGCCTTCTTTGCCCAACAAACATCTGGCTAAATCTTTTTACGATCAGGATTACAGTGAGAATAAGCTAATCAAAAGATTACAAGAAAATTGGGGCACAATACACTTTGACAGCACACCGCCTGTGGCCACCAGCGAAGGTGTCCGTGAGAAAAGCCTCAGATTTGCGGAAGATGTGTATGTGAAAGATACGTGGTCACCAGAGGATTACCTAAGAAGCGATAAAAATTTCATCAAAGATCGTCGTCGCATGATGCAGCTCGAGAATAGTGGGTTCATACAATCCATAAAACTCGAGCTTAATGAGTATAAGCGCCATGAAATGCCAGTGCATTGCGACAGTACTAAGTTCACCCATTTTTTTGTTTAATAATAATAATAATAGTAGTAATAATAAGAGAGAGTTAAGGAAAAGGAAAGGAAAGGAAGAGGAAAAAGATTAGATTTGTTAGGCTCGATAATATATTAAATTTTTTATACGCCACGTCTCATGGCAGAATAATTTTTGACATGATTAGAGTCGTGATCCGGAAGATCGCTTTAGAATGAACCAGTATTGTAATTTAGCGCGGTTGACTTTGAGAAGTATTACTTTTTAAGCTGAGTGAAGTGCACATCTTCGAAAAAAAAGGTTCATGATTCATGTAGTTACGAGGATCTGTGATGGCTTTACAACAACAATTAAACGAAAACAACCTTCACGAGTCACCTGTGGGCTATAACATAAACCCACAAGGAATATAAAGGTGAGTGAAAGTACAATTTTTTGCAATCGAAAGAAACAGACTGTGCCTTGTGCAATATAAGAATCGCCGCTCTTTTTTATGAGCACGCATGTATTTTTGACAACTAGTAGCAATTATCTAAATGCTATTATTTTACTTATTATAAATACATATCTATGGAATTTTCAAAAAAGTATTAAAGGTTGCAAAAGCTTGAGCGGAAGCATGACACCTGATACACAGTCACTCACGTAAATATACTAGATATATATATCAAATCATACGCCTTCGAAAGAAACGAAGTACTTTGTGATGTATATTTTTAATCTGTCGTTTGCTTTGTATGATGCTAAACAAAACCTATCATATTTCATATTTCGATCTTGCCCTTATGTGAAGACTCAAACTAATTCCATCAAAAAGTTCATCTTTAGAAAACAGGTCATCTTTGTTCAAACTGCCAACTTCGAGACCCCACGCTCATGTCATACTAATACAGACAGAAAGACACAGCCCATGAGAAGACAAAACAAAAATCTATACGTGCCACATGTCATATAATCCGATGTAGTGTAACGGCTATCACATCACGCTTTCACCGTGGAGACCGGGGTTCGACTCCCCGTATCGGAAATGTTTTTGTAGCTGTAAGTGACGTAGAGCTCTAGACTTACGCTTGCTTAAATACAACTTGTCCTTTAAAACTATCTTATATTTGTAGAAATCAAGCAATTGCAGCTATCTGCTCAACCGAAAACAAACCCCAGACTTATATTTTGGCATAGCAGTACTGCGTACGCAAGTGAAGAAGAACAGCGGAGTACCACCCACCTAGGTTTCCCAGCACTAAACCAATGGCATTGAAAGAACACATTAACAATTTTTATCAAACGATTCTTAAGTCGTCTCATCCGCTGTTGCTGTCGATTCACCTTGCAGGGAAGCTGGCACCAATACTGTTTTATGTCTTGGGTTCGCTATTCATGGGCTTTACACCGCATTTCATTGTAGTGGTGCTTCTGCTCGCTGGAGATTTCTATCTGACCAAGAACATAAGTGGCCGTAAGCTTGTACAGCTTCGCTGGTGGTATGATCCGTCCTCAGAAGGTTTCAGGGCGTTCATCTTTGAATCTTATAAACAGTACGCCCCGGGGCCACCGATCAATCCGATAGACTCTAAATTATTCTGGTGGTCTATGTACCTAACACCACTCGTCTGGGGTGTATTTGCATTTCTGTGTGTGATTAGGTTCAAGTTATTTTACTTGCTACTCGTGGTCGTCGGTTTGGTGCTCACCAGCTGGAACACTTATGGTTTCCATTGTTGCGAAAGATGGGACCCCAATCAAGATGAAAATGGTAATAATAGTTGGTTCCAAATGCCTTCACTTCCTGGGCTTGATAATTTGTACAGATTGGCATCAATCCAATCGTTCTTCCGTCCACGTTCCTAGAACTATACAAACGTATAAACAAACATATAGTGTACAATATACATGAATCCTTACCTTCTTTTGTAAATGCAAGGCTTCAGCAACCATTTACCTTCTGCTATTTGCAATCTTTTCTTCTCCAAAGCTTCCTTTTCATTCTCGGTCTCTATAAATTTGTGCCTCCTTTCTAGTTTCGCCCTTCTCTCATCGATGATATCTTGCGGAGGCTTGAAGAACTCAAATCTTGTAAACATCTTGTTCTCATTGTCAGTTTTCTTATGAAAAAACCCCAGTAGTTTTAATGCTTCAACAAATTCATCACCCTTGCCATCTGCGAATCGCGATTTGATCTCCGCAATCCACAGCTCACCCCGAGGTGCCAAAATGCGGTATGCTTCTTTAATAAAATCCAAGAAATTGGTTCCCATAAGTGCAAGGCAAAACACTACAATAGAACATGAGGAGTCTGGTAAAGGGACGTGTTTTATATCTGCCACTGTTATACGATCATTAGCCTTCTTTAAGTCAAAGCTATGCACTACGTGGGATTTTTGTTGATATTTCTTGCTCTTCTTATTGTATTGTGAGAAAAATTTGTTGATGTCGAGGGCCAACTGAGCCTCCCCACATCCCATGTCAGCAATAACGATCTGTTTAGTGGGAAGCCCTGGCAAACCACCTGGAGCATTGATGGGTTTCTTGGATCTTTGGCGTATTTGCTCCACGAATACATCAACGGGATTTTCAGGCCAGGAAGCCACCTGCGATTTAAAGCCGTCATGATATTCGTCAAATAACTGCGGCTGTTCTTGAATCAGCCTCAGGGCATCTTCAGAGCTTATAGTGTATAGTTGTTCATTAATCCACCTGAACCTTGAGCCTGTCAGCTTGGCCATCATCTTCTGCTGCAATGGAGTCAGCGTTTTCTCTGTACGAGGTGCGGCCTTCAACTCCAACTTAGCAAATTTGACTTTATTTTCCTTTAAAGGTGATGTCGGTTCCTCCATTTTTCTCTTTGAAGCATTAGCCAATTTGTTGGTTGGCTCCTCGTGCCGAGATTTCTTCAAATTCTGCTGCTTCTTTTGTTCTTTCTTCTTCTCTTTCTGCTCCTTCTTCTTCTGCGCAGCTCTCTCGGATGAGGCATCATAGTATATTACATTATCTGTCTTCAAATCCCAGCCATCTACGTTAAACAGAACCATTTTGAGCCAATTGGTGTAGAGGCAGATTCTCGGATGCGATGGAGATGCGATGAGATGCGATGAGATAAGCTTGTTACCCAAAAATTTTCGGGAACGTCAATGGTGACTAATGTACCGATGACATAAGATATGAAAAATACTGTCGCAACATGCCGCTGTATGCACCACCTGCGCAGCTTTCGTCCTTTCCACTAGCACTTAACTCGCGATCGTCATGGGTATACGAAATGAATTACCGAAGAGTTTTTATCAGTATCAATCCACCAGCTGGCTAGAAAATTTGGATATGCTTCGCATATAGCCCTGAGAGTTTCCTTGAACACGTCTAGAATAGCTTTGCCAGTGAGCTCCGGTTTCGAAAGCTTTTTCCGAATGTAATCATGGTCAAGGACTCCCACATTGCACTGCAATTTCAACAAGGTCCATGTTCTCTCCACGCTGTAGTTGTGTAAATTTTTTAAGGAGATCCAGTCAAGTACGTGGACATTCGGAAAATACACAAGACCAGCTTGCTCTAATTTCCCGAGCATGTCGTTAAAAACCTCCGTTCTTAACTGTTCCCAGGGCTTAACATGCGACACTAGGTTTTGTTGCTGAAACTTCAATGCCGCTACTTGGTCCAGCAAATCCGATAAATCTTGATATAATTCTATGGTAGATGTCTTGTGATTATCGCGACTGATGAGCACTCTTAGTAGATTACTCTTAGCCTCAGTGAGACTACATGAAACGATAACGCTCCTTTCCCTCGCACCGAAAGTTCCAGAATCTTGTCGCTCCCGTCCCTGAATGAGGTTATACGCATCATCTGGCGCTAGTGAGTTAGATGGGGTCGCAATCAAGATTTCATCCATTAAGGCAGCTTTGTGCAATTGCTGGACGTAGTCGTGCGTATCTGGACCTGTTTGCTTTTTTCCTGACGCAGAAGGATCATCAAACGACCACGGGAGCATGAGTTGCGCTCTGTATTTTATGGCCTCTGTCCAGTGGTCTATCTCCAGTTGCAAATTATCACAGAACTCAAAATACTCGACATCTAATTCACACCATTGTAATTTAAACACGCCAAATACTTTCAGTCTTCTTCCACTTAGGGATCCCCAAGGCATCCCGCAACTTAATGCCAATTCTTTACTGCATTTGCAATTTAAGAAATGAAATCCGCCACTGCAATCATCTAAGCGAAAAAGTAGGTAATCCTCATCGCCAATGAACTTGCATCTGCAGCCAACTACACAACCTAGTACGCTGATTTTTTCCAACGGATGATTTCCCCAAAACAAGATCCAAATTTGTGCTTGGTAGTAATTCAAACAGACATATTTGGACTTCTCCACCAGCTGCAAAACATCTCTAACCAGCAACGGCACTGTCACACCTTGGTAAATCGCATGAATGAACAAACACGGTACATAAAATTGTATCTCGCCTTCTTGGTGGATTACATGATCGTAACTCATTCGTCGAATTCAATTTTGTTGTCGTTATCGATATCAGGAGTTTGACTCGCGTTTCACCGAATAAAGGACTGCTAAAAGTATAAAGGATGAAAGAGGCAGGCATCCACTTCTTCCATATATCGCGTAAGTCTTTGTGGATAATTATAAAAACACTGAAATGGCCAACAACCCCGTAACTTGTCACATACTTGACACTACATCAGGAAAGCCTGCTGCAAATGTTGTGTGCTGCATCTACAAGATCGATCTTATTGACTCAACTTTACCCGAGGGCGATAAGATACTGATGGAACCCTCTCAATCACAACCTTTCGCTATGGCTCGTACCAACGACGATGGGAGAGTTCCGGAATGGATATTTGAGCCCGCCCCTGCAAAGAGAGACTATTTGAAAACAGTTGGCATCCTTGAACGTGATGGAAAGCTGCAATGGGACACTTTGGTGCAGGGTACTTACAAAATTAGATTTCAAGTGGGTAAATATTTTGCTTCCCTAGGCCAAAAGAATTTCCACCCATTTGTAGACATTATGTTCACCGTAGAAGATCCAAGACATTATCACATTCCGCTATTGCTGAGTAACTATGGTTACACCACCTACAGAGGAAGTTAAACCGGGTGATATCAAGTAAGTAACCTACGTATACGGTATTTAGCGATTCACAAAGCTCTTTGAAGGAAGTCACTGGTATATGCAACTGCAATTTAAGAGAACAGTGAAAAGTAACATGAGGTCCCATATACTGAGAAATACTCATCTAAGAAGAAGGTCATAGCACTTCGCGGGACTCTTTCTTGTGCTGTGTTGTCCATCGTAAACCCGCGGCTCATTGAATTTTGTCGAAACTTGATCCAACCTTGGCTCAAAAGATAGAAAAAAAATTGGAAGTTTAAGGTATGCTTAACAAGAATTATTGTTGAACTTCACAGCAAGAAGACTATGAAGAATCTTTAGAAATACCTAAGTGCCATTGTGAAAAGAAGAACAAGTAGTGAGATGCTTTCTATTGAACATAGGTACAACATCTGTTTGATGGCAGAGAGGCACCCCAAGTGGACGCAATTAGAGCTGGCACGGTGGGCCTACGAGGCCTTTCAACTACCAAAAGTGCCCTCTCAAGGTACTATCTCGCGTCTACTAGCTAAGAAGGACATCTACATGAATTGCAAGGATAGTGAAAAGTGCGCAAATAGGATTAGGAAGCCTAATAATCTTCTTGTACGCCGAATTTTGCAGGAATGGGTCTCACAAAGCATATGGAATGGTATACCGGTGACCTCCCCTATATTACAAGATACGGCACAATCTGTATGGTACCGAATACCAGCTGAGCACAGAGAAGGTAACGGTTGCTTCTCATACAAGTGGATTACTAATTTTTTGGCTAAAATGGACGTTAATATATCCAACATGGATGAGGAGACCCCAAAACCACCTAAAGTTTGGACATTCGAGGAAAGGAATACTCTTAAGGAGTATTTTCGTAGGGTACCACCTAAAGATCTTTTCACGTTGGATGAAACTTTTTTGGCCTACAATTTACCGTTAGACTATGCACAGTACGAAGCCAGCCAAATGCAGAGAAGAATAGAAGTCGCTACTGTAATGCTATGTTGCAACTTAGATGGATCAGAAAAGCTGAAACCTTTAGTGGTGGGTAAGTATAACAGCTATAAGAGTTTCCGGAATTACTTTCCAGAGGAACCACAAGACCCCGTCTCGCAGTCATTACTAGGGGAGAAGATGGCGCGAAAGTTTGGCATCTCTTATCATAGTAACCGTAAATCATGGCTGACTAGTAATTTGTTTCACGATTGGCTGGCGCGATGGGACAAGCGGCTGGTGGCTGATAACCGGAAGATATGGATTGTATTGGATGATTCCTGTTCTCATAGGATTATCAATTTGCATTTGAAAAACATTGAGCTGATTTATACCTCTGCGAATTCCAGATTTCTACCTTTTAATTGGGGGGTTTTAGACGAGTTCAAAACAAGGTACAGAATACAACAGTACCAGGCTCTCATAGATTTGCAAAATCAGTTAGAGAAAAAGACTCACAGAAAGATGTTGATCAGCTTTGAGCAAAGTCAATTGACGATGTCGAATGCATTCAAGTTCATTAAAAAGGCATGGAAATCAATCCCTTTGGAAACGATAAGAGGGAACTGGAAAAGCGCAGGAATATTACCTACTGACATGGTACAAATTGGCGAAAGTGTCAGCATGGCTTTTAAGAAGAATGAAGTCCTCGAAGCCAAACTCAACGAGCTGTGCAGCCAGTTTTACTGCGCTAAGAAGTGGGATCATGACATGCTTTTGGACCTGAACATAGAAAATAAGAACACTAATTTCCTGAGTACTGAAGAGCTGGTGGAGAGCGCCATCGTCGAACCTATGGAACCCGACACACAGGATGAAAGGACGGGCAATAGCGGAGGCCCAAATTCTATGTGGTGTTACCAAAACCTCGAACTGATTGCTGACGGTAACGTCGGTATCAACGTAGGAGATATTGCGGACAATTCCGAGTCTGACGATGAAGACATGGAGAACAACTCTAACAAGAATGATATTCAACATGTCGAGCAGGCCATAGATAGTGACATAAATGACGGAAGCGTCACAATTGCAAATGGTAATGGAGCAGGTGAAATAGATGCTGCCTATGGGGTGAATATCGATAAAATACTAGCAGACGATTATCCTAAAGATAATCAGGGAAGAGTTTACAACGTCAGCACTCTGATAGATAGACCTAACCTGTTTATGGGGGAGAACGGAGAGTTGGACTTAAGGAATGTAGGTCTGGATCCTTCAATAGTCTCCTCAGAATATTTCAATGATGTTTTTTCCTCTGCTGTAGCAGACCAGCGGCATGCAACAGTCCAAGGTAGCAATGGTACAAATCACGGTGGAATGCCGACTCAAAATCTGGGTTCTTCTTACCCAAATAGAACAGCAGAACCCGGTGGTGCGTCTCATAGTCAAGTTTCGTCAACTACCCCGATGCCCCCATTCGAGGACCCCACTTTAAATCACATTCTTAATGATGCAGTGGTAACTAACAGGCTGAGAGGTTCTTCACCGTTAAGTGAACTACCACTGGATACAACTTCTGCACAAAACACCCAAACGAATATCAATATTGCACATGCTTTAGGCAGTGTGTTGAAGCACGTGGAGTCTCGAGAGCTGGTTTTTTCGGAAACAGCGCTTAATGAAATTAAGTTTAATTACAGTGCGCTTCTGTCGAAAATACGAAAAACAAGGAAAAACACAAGCATATCTAAGGCCAGACGTGGACAAGTCCAGCTGGAAAGGTTCTTGACTAACACTAGTAACCCAAGCCCCACCGATTCGGATATCTCTACAACACAGCACATTCAGGGTCCTGTAAATTTGCAGATGCCAGGGAATGCCTCCTTCTTCTAATAATGGTGTTTGCATTCGATGTTCTATATTTTTATAATTTTTTTTACTTAAGTAAGTTAATCATACCCACTAATCGAAAGCGGGTCCAAACCAGAGAGTGTCCTTGTTGATGTTCAATCGTCCTCCTCTATACGAAAAACTTTACCCAAACATCTGATTCTCAATAATTCGGTAGCATACTCAATTGTCTCATCATCAATGATTTTGAAAATGCTTGTTCCTACTATTAGGCTGAGGGAATTTTCTTTGGTGATTCTCATCAAAATTTTGTGTAAGTCATCAATTTCCATTGTCTCGGGCATTCCTTTGATCACTTCAAGATAAGTTCTTCCAAACTCATCAGGCGAGCTCAACAATGCCTTAACAAACTTCGGTTTGTCCATACTATAGCGCACCATGAATTCCTGTAACTCTGGATCTCCTAAATTCTTCACAAATTCAATAGCCAGTTTAGGGTCATTCAGTTCATCTATAATAAGTGAAAGTGCTCGTTTGGTCTCACCTACTTTACTCCAAAGATATATAAGTTCATTGTAGGAATCTTTATTCCGGGAGCATATCTCTATGGCTTTCTCGACATCATAGTTTGTTTTCGTTTTTAAAAAATGAAGTAATGCAGGTCGCTCAAATTCAGAATACAGTTCTATCATATCTGTTTCAAAAGGAGCAGTGGACAGCGGATCTATGCTTGATACTCTCTTGAGATACAAAAATAATAAGATCCGTAACTCTTTTGGGTCGGATAACAGACTCATAACTTGTTGCACATGTAAACTTTGTCTATTTCGGACCAAAAGTTCAAGTGATTTGTCAAACTTGTGTTCAATCTCTACAATTGGCATCCTAGACAACTCTTCCAACTTTCCATCATATGGCAGAAGAATAATATCCAGAAGGTTATCCTTATATTGAGACAAAAAATTATGACTTAGTAGAACCGTCAAAGCTCTCATATCCTTCCTTCGTAACATGTGTGGCATCGCTTTAGAAAATCTGTTTTCTTCCAGATACAAATGGATAAGAGCATCTCTATAATAATGGACTAAATCATTATCTTTTTCGATCAGCTCTTCCAGTTCATTCTCAAATTTGTGAATTGAAAATAATTGCAATGGCCATAGCTGGATATAATGTAAGAAATTTTCTAGTCGAGAATTTTTCAAGAAGTGTTCTAGTATAGCATCATAGAGGCAAGTACCCAGTTGAGGAGCGATTGGAATATTCTTAGCTGCCACATCAACGTGATCTGATTTGACTATTCTCATAAACATATCAGTCCATTTGGATATAGCACAATCCTTGAAAGCGTCATCTTCAGCAATGCTAGTACCTGAAATTATAATGGACAGGTTTGTTGCACCCTCACTCCACTGCTTGGCTTCCAGAAGTTGATTAATATAATTCAACCCAGTTTCTAACCTCTCAAAGGCATTCACGACATATCTTCCTATCTCCCAGGCCCTCATAAAATTGCCCTTTTCCAAAAACCAATCATAGTGATCTTTAAAAGATAGCTCTTGAATACGAATAGCATCATTTGGTGTTACTAAAAAATATTCGGGGGATGAATCGCCAATATACTTACCGAGATGATATTCATTCAAGGATAATTGTTCGTAGTTATTCAGAACAACTTCGTCGCAATGCGTTTCTTCTCCGGTAAAGATATCGATTATGGTAATTTCCGGAATTTTAGATAGTGAACTTCCCTCTCCTGTACTATCTTCAAAACCTAGACACATTAATTGGTCATCCTTAAACGATGATATACCTGCAATGAGCATTTTAACGACGAAGTAATGCTCTAACTCTACTTTTTTGTCTGGTACGGCCCTTAGACTAGAAGCAGCTGTCGAAAGTATTGCGCCCAAGTTATTGCTCGAATCTGTAGTTTGCCTCAAAGAGACTTTGAACATCCAAACATGGTTGGCCCAGCCAACAATTATTCTATCAGTTTCAGGACAATGCACTTGAGGTCTGTACAAATCAGGCCGTAATCCGTCCTTAGACTCAATTGGAAAAGGAACATTCAGGAGCTGAGTTCTGCTGTGAATGCTAAAAAATGTAATTCCTGCCCCGTTCATCCAAAAAATGATGTCGTCAATGGTATGTATACCCAAAATTGGACCATTTCCTTTGGCCAGAGTAATATCTATTCTGCTACCGAGCCAGTTCCTTTGGGACAAAATAACTTCCCCTGCCATCCCACCAGAAACAAAAGTCTTACTGTTCTTGTAATCCGCATCCAACACAACTGCCTGCACTGGTCTCTTAAAATCAAATAAAGTAATGTTTTTGGCATCTTCGATTTGGCCAATAGCAACTGTTCCATCAATAGATGCCGTAGCAAAGAAAGTTCCATTGGTATTAATACATAAGATCGACGATCTATGGCACTTCAGTGTTTGTATAGGAGTGAAATCCGTAGTAGTCAGATGTAACACACCTGCATGAGTTCCGAATGCGAAGATTTTGTCGTGAAACAGGCAGGTAGATATTGCATCTCTTCGAAAAGTCTTGGGAAGCTTTGTTATCCTTGTAAATTTGAGCAGAGGGGGCTCATTATCTTCGTCTTCACTTTCACTCTCTTCTACATGATCGTCACTGCCAGAGATTTGAAAACTGTCCTTCTCAGTCGTGATACTTGTTTCTTTACCCCTAACGCTGTCATGATGTTGATCTTGAGGAGACTTTTCTTTTCCGTCAATCCTGCCATTTTCAAGCAGTTTCGCTGGGTGAACCTGTCCACTGCCATCATATACAGCCTCTAGAGGTGTTTTCTTGGCCATAACCAATTCCTACTAACTTTTACACTCCGGATGTGAAGTTTTCTGGTTTGAACATTTGAAACGTCGCGCTGAAGAATAATCGAGCCGCTCTGTTCGTCATTCTACCTCTCACTAAATTCAGAAGACGAACATTAGAACATGCCCCGAGCTCGAAGAGGAGCACTTATACAATGCGACCCTTCTATCAAGGCACTTATCATCCAGATTGATTCAGACAAGAGTGACATCATCCTCGAAGAACTCGATGACACTCATCTTTTGGTTGATCCTGCTAAGGTTGAATTTGTAAAGCGAGAGCTGAACAGGTTACTTTCGAAGAATATTTACAATCCGATGGATGAAGAGGAAAATCAGTAATCGTGTTGTACATATTAAAATGCTTATACTTTACCTTACCTTCTTAATTAAAGACAAGGTATTATATAATAATTGAATGGTTTTACAAATCCTTTGAGGAGCTGGATAGCTTCCCGGTAACGGAACTGAGGAATTCAGCAAAAACATCATCATACATAACCTCAGAAGACTGCACTTTATCTAATTGCCCAGATTGGGCCTTTTCACTTACTTCTTCATAAAAGCTCCGGTACGACTCGATAATGATTTCCTGTACTGCATCAATTAAATGGGAAACGACTTCTTTGTCTTTAACATAAATACAAATTTCGGCATAAATGCGTGGAAATTTGTCTTCAACATTTTGCCTCAAAAGCATGTTCTTCTGAATCAAAGTAGAGTCATCCCCCTTATTGTCTATTATTAGAGTGTTTTGAATTACGCTTTTGGCTGCCGCTTCAGTGAAATCCTTTATGATATTTCGCAGATCGAGCATCAGCTCAGAGCGTGCATCGACTAAATTGTTCACGACTTTAGGCACAAGACCCTTCGCTAAACTTAGGACAGAGGAGTCTCTGAATCTCAAAGATCTGGCGCCCGCAGTGACGGACTTGAAGAAGGTTTCCATGCCAGAAAAATCCAAATAAGTTTCATTGACTGAGTATTGTATGTTAAAATTTTGTAACTGTTGACGCAGCATTAACAAGTTTTTCAAATAGGCCAACTTTACTTCAAAATTGTTTAAATCATTCGTGGAATGTTGCACTTTATTGTAAGCAGTTTTTAAAGATAGCATACAATCATGTACGATGTGGTGCGCAAGATCATCAAATACCACAGAATTAATCATCTCATAAATACGAGACAAGAGGGCGAGTCCTCTAACAAGTGGTGGATAATAGGATTCTAAACTTTCGACGTTATCTGCCCCAAGTTGATCCTGAAAGCTTTTCATAAACGATATTACCATCGGGTCTTCTTTTTCCTTTGAAGACCTCAGATCGTTTAATGAGGATTTGCGGTTGGCGATTATAAATGAGTCTTTTGTTGGAGTGTATTTGACAATATTTTGATGCACATAAACTTGAACCCGTAAGATTAAAGTTGTTTGAAGCCCCTGCACTATTGGTTCAAATACTTTATCGTACCTGATCTGACTAAATTGTTTCTGATATTCTTCTGATTCTTCCTCGAACTCATAATACTGCCCAAACAATGTTAAAGCATCGCATAATGTAGATATATCAGATTCTCTTAAAACCCTAACTCTAACGCAGTCGTATACTGGTTCACAGAGCTGAACAAACCACAGGTTAATCTTCCATTTCGATTCACTTTCGGGAAAGAACTTGATGAAAAGTTGGTACTCATCATTGCATAACTGTTGAAAGTATGTTTTACCATCTTGAATAAAATTGATCAATAATAGCTTCTTATCTTGCAGGGTTATCTCATTTAATCTTTGGTAAATAGAAGGATGCAATAATCTCATACGAGTTTGGAAATAAGTTTCGTAACAATCATTCAAGATGGAACCCAATTCATCCCGATACCGCTGGTATCTGTCTTTATTCACTCTTGAGATGATTTCGATTACTTGTCCGCGGTACTCTTCGGCCAAAGAAGCAAATTTGTTATAAAGTAAAGCCTCCTTAGATGCTGATGAGGAACCAATAGAGGACATCAATTTTTCGTTGATCTCCACGTATAACTGTTTTAAGATATGGTTCAAGTAGCTACTAATCAGTTCGCAAGCCTTGATAAGACACCGTTTAAACCTGATTCTATAGGATGCCGCATCTTTAAGATCCTCATGCTCTTCCAAAAAACAAAGAGATGCATCGATGTTCCCCATCATATTTTTAAAGGAATTTTTCCGCACAACATTTGAAGTTGATGCGTGGTTCAAACGCCGCATTATTGGATCTAGCGCATCAAAATACTCTAGGATACGAGGAATTTGTTCGTGTAGAAGAGACAATCGAGTATACTCATCATACATGCCTTTAGTCTTATTGACAAACGTCTTTGTGTTCGTGGATATGTCGTGAAACATTTTAATGGCCTCCTCCAGTTCATTGTTGACTTTCTGCGATTGAGAAATGATGTTTTCATATTCATGAATGTGCGAACCCAATCTCTCAGAAAAGAGTGTATATTTGGCGTAAGGGTCCGGAATAATGGCTGCTGATTCCAAAATGGGCGCTTGATGCGCTTCCCGGTCACCTAACCTCGTAGAAAGCTCTTGCAATTTCTCTACCAAGTAAGCGTCATCTAAAATACCGGGTAAAAACTGCGAATCAATCCCATTAGAATGCGCAGCTATGCTCGTTACCAGCGAGTCGGCCCTGTTCCTGGTCATGATCTTATTGTGTTTCATAATAGTCGCTCACATTTGAAAGTCCATCAAAGGCCCTTGATGAATAAGAAAATATCATCGTGGGTGGTGACAAAAAGTAAGAAAGTGGCTATAGAGGCGAAAATGCTAGTTTCAAGAACTAGCATCAAGCGTAGTGACAAAATCGAACTTAAGATCTGATCTTTAACCCGTTTCATTCTTCAATAAATATGTAAAACTTACTTGGTGTCCTACCCTTAACTCAAATATTTACAAGAGCATAAAGCACTGTAGGATTATGAAGAAGTTCAAGCTTTGCCTTCCTGGAGCTCCTTCCTTATCTGCGCCTTTTCGGCCTCAATATCAATACCCTGTTCTTTAAGCTTCTTTTCCAGTCTTAGTCTCTTCTCCAAGCGTTCCTTCTTCATCCTCGCAAGCTCGGCCTGGATTTCATAGCGTTCTTTGGGAATTTGGTTGAGCGTCTCAGGATCTGGATAGAAGCCCGGTACGTTCAACTTTTTATCTGTATCAGTACCAATATAATACATCACTCCCACTGGTGCAAGAAGGCAAAATGAAAATCTAAACACCTCTAACTGAGCTCTAGTGTATTTAAAAGGGAACCTCATCTTCAGGTAGTACCCTCCTTCTTTCGCTACGACCAAAAGTTGTTAAAAGAATCGCATGGTTCAATCAAAAGTTCAACTTGTTAAGCAGAAAACGCACGACGGGGCTTATTACCCGGTACGACAAAGACAGTTCTCCAATGTTGCGTAAATACCTAGAATGTTAGCATACATATTCCAAGAGCCTTAAAAGGGTTCAGAGCCCATTAGCAGAACATCTAGTCCTCTACGAGATGCTTCTTCTTCACCTTTTATTCGTGTCACAGAGACTTTTTAATGCTCATCGCCAAAAATGATAAAAAAAAAAAAAAAAAAAAAAAAAAAAAAGAGAACGCAGACGGAAACAATTGCATGCTCATCGCTAGGAATCGTAGACAATTAATGGCTAGTGTGAAGCGTGCAAAGCTCGAGATGGCCAAGATAGTGTGTACGCATAGTGGAACTTTTCACGCAGATGAAGCTTTAGCTGTTTATATGCTAAAGCTGTTACCTGAATTTAAGACTGCCACAATTGTCAGATCAAGGAAACCTGAAGACTGGGAGAAAAGTGATATTGTAGTAGATGTCAGTGGCAAGTATGATGGCGTAAAGTTCTTTGATCACCATCAGCGTGGATTTTATGAGACCTTTGAAGGACGCGACATCAAGCTATCGAGTGCTGGATTGACCTACAAGCATTTCGGTCATGATATCATCAGATCGATTTTGGACAAAGAATTGAGTACCGAGGATATAAATATTCTTTATCACAAAGTTTATCAACTGTTTATCGAGGCACTAGATGCGAATGACAACGGTATTAACTGTTACGACGAGGGCAAACCCAAGTTCTCACAAGGTGCCATTACTATTCCAGGTGTTATTTCTGGTATGAACCCTGATTGGAATGAAGATAACTCTCCTGGAAAATTTGATGAACAGTTTGGTAAAGCTAGTGACTTTATCGGGAACATATTCGTCGATTTAGTCAAAAGATGCGGTAACTCATGGTTACCAGCCAAGGCCCTTGTTCGTCAGGCAGTTGAAAAACGCTTCGAGGTCGACAAAAGTGGCAAAATTATTGAATTTAGCCAGTTTTGCCCTTGGAAGGATCATTTATTTGACATCGAGGAGGAGTTGGGTATTAAAAACCAAATCCAGTTTGTGCTTTTCCCTGATAATTTGGGGTCTTGGCGTGTGACAACTGTACCAGTCGAACCGGGTTCTTTCAAGTTTCGTCAAGGTATATTAGAACCCTGGAGAGGTGTGAGAGATGAGGAGTTAAGTGAGAAATCTGGCATTCCAGGCTGTATTTTTGTGCATGCTGCTGGCTTCACAGGGGGCACTAAGACCAAAGAAGGGGCCTTACAGATGGCAAGACGTTCTTTGTGACCAGCTTTTATTTATTGAATTGTGAGCATATTATTACATTGATCTACGTTCTGGCAAACTTCATATCACAAGTGTTGGATTTTTAGTATTGAAAACAAGGCAACACATATAATTACAATCTTTAAAAATCTTGTACTGTTAACAAAGGCATGATCAGTGCTAAATGCAAACTAGAAAAGCAAAGAGAAACGGTTTATAACCTAGGAATTGTTTTGCACGGCGAATAATCTTCTTTGAATACTAACATTGAAGAAGTTACTAATCATGTACAATAATGTGGAATGGATAATTGATACCTGTGATGAGGTTCCAAGCTTTAAAATAGAATTATTTAACTCAAGTTGAAGTTTGCCCTATCTGATAATAATTCTTAGCCAATCTTTGGAGATTCTTCGCAGTTATATTCGACCAAGCTGATTTGGTAATCATTCTTCATGACAAAGATATTAGGAGAAAGGAATAGAGGGACGCCGCAAGTATTGCCGTTCAATGAGATCGAATTGATGCCGTCTAGCTTAAGTTGCGGTTAAATCTAGAACTTGAACTGTTCCTTGTCTTTGTTTTCCATCACATTATGAATATCTTATAAGAGGTTAAGCACACGTAGTATTGCTTATGTCCCCTCTTCTATGTAAAACTTTTTTTGAAAGCTTATATTCGATTATATATAACATTGAAATATCATGTACTTCGGTCCTTGCACTTAAATTTATACTATTCTCTTGCTCTTTTATTATTTTTTATTCATATGACAATACTGCCAATAAGATGCAACGGGAAAATTGCAAGTCTTTACAGGAGGTTATTTCGTATTTATTTTCTTGGTTGAACTTCTACAATCAAATTAACTGAAAATCAGCACATTGAAGATGAATTGTTACACCCTCGACAATAAGCATTTGTCCAACCGTTGCTGTTTTTACATTTTTAATTTTAATATTACGTTATACAGCTCATCGGCTCGCCGATATGCAGCCACATTTCAATATTGCGTGGTAACTGTTCTTCTAAAAGAAGTATAATGGAGAAGAGACCAAAAAAAATACACATTTATATTAGTCTATGATAACATATATTCCATCTTCGACATGATAAGTTAATGTTGTTATGATGCTGATATCTGCCCTTAGGATATCAATTGCTATTATTTCTTTCTGCTACCCAACAATTGTCCGTCCGCATTAAATTGCTGACGCGACGCGACTAGAAAAAAAATTGAGAAAAAAGAGGCAAAGAGGCGCCTCTTTAAATCTCGCTCGATTTGCCAAGGTTTCAACATCCTAAGAACAGAGAACCAGTTAATAGAAGAGTCCCATCAACACTCACTAGTCGTTCCCTCAAAAACACTCGCACGTGAGTTAAGTTTGGACGAGCTAACGGCCAAACTTCAACAGTGGAACCCTTCCATCTGCTCACACAAGTTTTTTTCACTGACTGTATTAGCTCCCACAAGAAGCTTACCAACAGGATTAGTGATTTTTTATACTCCTTCGATCATCAGGGATTCCCAATTGAAGAGCTACTGAAAAGCCAAAAGAGTGCATTGAAAATTCTGTCTCCTCATGAAGGGCCTGATATGGTCCTCCAAGAACAAGAAGTCGAACTCGGCAAGCAGCGGCAGTAACGGAAGTAGCTCAAGCAGCAATGCTCCCCAATCTTCCAATGTGGCAAGCACGAAGTCGCGCAATGCTAACGCATCTACGTTACTCGGGAGTAAAAGCTCAAACTCTAGCTCCACGAGTCACAGATACCATCATACAAGCCCCAGTGCGGCAAGCGTTCACACCACAACATCCAATGTCTCCAGTAAGCGCAAGAGCTCTCCTTCAGCAGCGTTCTCCCTCAAAAGATATTCTAATGCCCCCACTTCGTCTGTACAAGGCACTACGAAACAAGGTGGCACGATATACATGGCCGATGTGAACAGTCGATCCAACAGAAGTGTTACGTCTGCACCCAGAGCTTCTTCTGATCTTTCCTTAGGTTCATTACCTCTAGAGTCGCGTCAGAACAAGTCTCAGGAAAAATTTCACGATGCAGAGATGCATCAGAATTCTTCAAAGGAACATCAATCGCACGCCATGGCTTCTTCCACGAGCAACTATAGTGCATCTACCTTACAAACAACGGCAAATCCGGCTCCTTCAGCAATTAGTTCGGATATTACGCCAACTCCGAGTGCCGCAAGTTCTGGGACCAATAGCAATGGTCATCAGCATACTTCAAATTTGGAAAATACATCTCGGACACCAATTCACTTAAACAAAGACAATTACGATCAGACTGTTTTTAGGACTGGATGGCTGAACCGTTCACATGGGCAAGTGCAAGTTAGTAGTGGCAATGAAAGTGGCAACACAGGTGGTAGTAACCGTAGGGACTCTAAATCCTTCGACCATGGATTTCCAGAGATTCCAGAGCCGCCAGTGACCGTGCCAGATTATAAATTGTACCGAGTGCAATTGAGAGGTCCATTGCTAAACTTTTACAAAAGCGGACTTTCGAACAATGTAAAGTCTTTCGATCCAAATTTAGGTGGTAAGGAGCAAGAAGAGTTAGCAACAGATGAAGAAGACGTAGACCTAGACGATGAGCTGACAAGCCAGGTCACTCCTACTGTGGCAACTCCTACAGTCTCGTCTACTTCTATCTCATCGGCATCGGGTCCCTCAAGAAGCAGTAAACTTCCCACACTAAAATATTTAAGCCCGCAGCATCCGCATCCAGACCTTAAGGTGGATAAGGAAGGTAAGATAGTGACTGGCTCCATGGAGTCTCTTTGCCATGCAATTTTATTCGCTTGGTCTCATACATCCCTGGAGGATACTTCCACGTCCGAAAATCGCTACCTTATCAATCTTCTTCTTTCCCTACCGATCTTAGGTGATTTCTACAACTATTTGGCAATTTTTAATCAATTTGGATTAACCTTCACGAAGCACAGCGGTAAGCTTAACAGTACGTCCACACAGCATTGCGCTGTGTCACCCCAGATTGATGATCAGCTCACAGATAGACTAGCGCTAGTCGTCAAGACTTTGTTGGACATGTTTTCTAGCTTGTTATTAGATGACGAAATGCTACAGCAGACGATGAAACTTCTCGATACCATAGCTTTGCACTCCAGCGAAATTTCTAGCAATTTGAAAGTTGCAGTCACAGACAAGCACATCGAATTAAGCAAACTAACTGCTTTTAGTAGAGGCCCCGTACTTACGAGGAGCGGTAACAAACCGTTGGCCGATTTGATGAGTCCTGAGCGCTTCTTAAGAATGGATGTCAAACATTTGGCTGAAGAGGTGCACGACATCAATCTCAGATTTCGTCTACATTGGGCTCCAAGTACAGATTATTCACTGCTCTACGATTCTAAATTCATTGATTCCAGCATTGTGGCTTTAAACCCACTTGTGTTCAATAATAACAAGAATGTCCATTTCTTAGGACGTCTTTTCATATCACATCTTTTCCCCGAGGGCGGCAGTAGTTCGCCAAGGCTGCGTGGTAAAATTCTGAGCAAGTGGGTCGAAATGGGAGTAAGGTTTGAGCACTTAGGGGACATGGTATCATGGCTGGCAGTTGCAACAATAGTTTGTTCCGTACCTATCCTAAGACTGCACCAAGCTTGGCAGTACGTTTCCGAGCATACTATTCGAATTATTTTTAAGGACTGGGTCCCAACTATTGCTCAACTAAACAGAAGACAGTTATCGTCAAAATCTACTAGCAGTGTCTTCATTCTTGCACCACCCAATTTAGAAGATCCAGTTATAAGATCCAACGTTATTTCATATTTCGGAGACCTCATCATTCACGCTGACGACTTGCCACCCGAGACCAAACTAAAATACTTGGAGAAGAAGATAAATCGTACTAACAATGCATTCCGCAAATGGCAACAAAGGTTAGATAGTTTGTCTAAAGAAGGGCCTGAAGATATCGTAAAATCTCCCGACAACGGTGCATCAACAACTTTGTTATACCAATTCTGGAAATACCATCTTTCGCTACCACCTCTAAGCCTATCAGGACTGATGGAGTTAAGTACTAGGATGGACCCTCCAAGAGTGGATCAGAAGGTTTATTCTTCCATAGGAAGCCAAAGAAGCCCCTTGCTGACTGGTTCATACTTACCAGTGTTATTCAACGAACTATTACCCAATTATTCACTATTTTCTAGACAATCCTTGATTGGTGCTGCAGGTGTGATCTCTACTACTATGATGGCTACCAGCATTTTAAACCCTGCTAGTGTCACTAGTTCGGCTTCTCGGAGACCGAACTCTCCTATTGGGCGCAATGCTCAAAGTATTACCATCACTGGTTCAGTAACAATGGAACGTGGATCCAACCTAAGTAGCAATACGGCTGTTTCGGCCTCAGATATTGGAGCTACTTCTCTAACAGGTCCCGACGAGAAGACTAATGGCAGTCAAATTACTGGAATGGAGAATATTGACGGACCTGTTGTAAAAGCGATGTCTGCAAAGCAATGCAGTCGACAGCATCTTTTAAAATGCATTAGAGATGCATTTAACATAGACAGCGACATCTTTCGAGTATCAGAGGACTTTATTTTCAAATCATGCAACAACGATTCCGATTTAACCTCAGGTAACTCAAGCACGGTGCTTGAAAATCCAAGAAGGTTTTCTCAACACTCTTCAAATGCTGGTACGACTGGGGGTACTAGGGAATCCCAGGAGGTGGCAAACAATTTGAGTAAGAGCTTAGAAAACATCGATTTTTTTAATAAGGAGCCTGAAACTTTAAAAGAGTCTGTAATCCCTGTTGTTCTGAAATCAGGCTCTCTGGAAAAAATGTTTGACCTTTTGGTCTTAACCGCTGGTGTTTTCTCACGTCTAGTGGAAACAAAGGATTTGGAGAATTATTTCCATCATAATAAAGAGCGTAACATCAGCAAATCTTTGTCATCCGATGATAACTCCAAAGATGAAAATCTGGGGCTTCTGGATTTTGCCTTTATCAGATTATCAATGGATAACGAAACTTTTACTGAAACTTTTTTCAATACTTACCGCAGCTTTACTACAACTGTTAATGTACTTGAAAATTTGGCCAAAAGATATATCGGTGCGAAGAGCTGCGCGGTTTCCATCACAAACCTTTTGAATGGTTCTTCTAAAGTGAAAGCACCCGAAGCAGGTGCGGTTAACGAGCAAAAGTTTCCGGTGTGGGACATGAAAGTTTCTTCCGACGAAAACTTGAATTACACCAACTGGAGTAAGATCCAAGTAGGGGCGGCAGAATCGTTATACAATTTGGTGAAAAATCATTATGCTGACTTCACGGATGATATGGCCAGCAGCAATACTTTATTGGATATTATGAAGATCATGGAGGATGATGTTGGAGTTGAGTGGCCTCGTAGGATAGAACACATGAAAAACGTCGCTTCCCCGGAAGACGTCAAAGAAACCCAGAGATATTTCACCAAGTTGTCAGAATTATTTGCTGGTATCAGATCAGCATATCAGAAGCAAATGTATAGACCACTAGGTGTCAACAGAACACAGAGGAAGGTGAATAGTTTGTTAGATTCATTTCGGTCAGTGAACTTGACGGATTATAACCACTTGCTAAATTCAAACACTTTGCAAGACGGTATGGTTGCAAAATTCAAAGAATTGAAATATAACGATTATGAGGGAATATTAGATTGGGTTTACGCTCTCGATAACATGATTTTGCAGCAAATGAAACTTGTTACTAAGCAAGACTGGTTTGTTGTCTACCAAATTATGGAACTATTTTCATATGAGTCGCTTACTTCTTATTTTTCCTTTCCGCAACATTCTGCTGCATACAATATGATAACTTCTGGCTCATCCCAGTTAGATGATTTGGATATTATGAACGTTTTCTCTTGGATTCGCACGCTAACGAGACCTAACGAAAAGGGAAACGCTCATCTATTGAGTCAGCTGCCGGAATCAGTACAATTGTTGGTGAGGTTGCACACTTCTTTGGCCTCATTTTTTACTGTAGAGATCTCTGACACTGCTAAGAATCCTGACAGCCGTTTGCAGACGTGTGCGGTTATATTACAAATCCTGAATTACGTCCGTTGGAAAAACTCGACTTTAGATTTATTTGAAGAAGAGGGAGACTCAGCTCCAAAATTTGTTTCCCCACATATTCCATCGTTCATTGAGACTTCTATTAGTGATGCCGTCGTATCACCAGAAGCGAGGTACTTTGAACATAGTTGGAGGGCGGCTCATTCTCTTCTTTCGTATAAAGAGAATGATTATTTGTCCTCTATTTGTCGCGTATTGGATAATATTGATGATAAGCATTTGAGAGCATTTGTGGAAAATGATAGCATATACATGGCAAGGCCTAAAAACTTATGCCCTTGTACGGGCTGGCTTATTTTAAGACTCATTGAAATTGCGCAATGCGTGCCTAATATGAGTACGATGAATTCAAAGTTGATTAATTTCGACAAGAGACGGTTTGTCAGTAATATTATATCGAATATTGTGGATTTGGTTCCTGTGTCAGAAGAATACAACAGTGGCGCTAATGAACCACAAGGTTGTAATTTTGGTGATTCTTTGTCCCTCGAAGTGATGGACCCCAATAAAGATTTTCGGAAAAGTACGCGTATCGTTGCTGCTTCAGAGTCCAAGATGCTAAAATTCCAAGAGAACGGGTTGTTTAATGAAATACTGAGCGAAGAAGTGGAGAAAATAAGGCGGGATCAAAAGAAAATTGAAACTCTTTCTGCGCAAGAGCACGAAAACAAGCGTGCTGCTGTGTTGCAAAAAGTTATGCAAAGAAAACCGAAAACTTCCCTAATGGTGCCGAATTTGCAACCACCTAGCGTGCCTTCATCTCCAGTCACAGGTTCAAGTTCCTCATTTGCTAGGGATAAACGGAGTTCTGTAGCTTCGATGGGAGCCAGGAGCTCTCTTGTTTCGAATTCTGGACATAACCATGTGGGTAGAAAGTTAGGCGGTTTTTTTCGAAGACCATTTTCCATCGGTGGATTTAATTCTTCCACTTCCAACAATTCTCTTCATAGCATTTTAGTTCCCGATGTGCAACCCAATGGTACCGTATCACCTTCAAATTTGCCAGTGATTGATGCAGTGTTGGTACAAGAACAGAAACCTGTTTACCAGCTGAAGACTTTCGAAGTTGAAAATGTTGTTGAACTGATAAACCATAAGAACCCTGCATTTGTTTGTAGCTTCAAGATTATTATGCAAGGCGGCCAAGAAATTGTTATGCAGGCTACTAGTCCTGCTGAACTTAAACAATGGGTCAGAATGATCAAAGCTTCAAGAAGGTACGCTTATTACTCTAAAAGGTACAAAAGTAAAACATATTACAAAGTTTTCGGTGTACCTTTAGAAGACATTTGTGAACGCGAGAGTACCGTGATACCCAACATTGTAGTCAAATTGCTGGAAGAGATCGAACTTCGTGGGTTAGATGAAGTGGGTCTTTACAGGATACCAGGCTCAGTTGGTAGTGTCAACGCGTTGAAGAACGCCTTTGACGAAGAGGGTGCCCAAAGCAACTCTTTCACCTTAGAAGATGACCGATGGTTCGAAATCAACGCAATTGCCGGTTGTTTCAAAATGTATTTGAGAGAACTCCCAGAGTGCCTTTTCACTAATGAAAAAGTGCAATCTTTCGCTAATTTAGCCTTGAAGCTTAAGGCTCAGCAAATGACCATGGAATCCTTCACAGAAAATATGGTGAGCCTACTAAAAACCTTGCCAATATGCTATTACCAGACATTAAAGAGAATCGTTTTGCATTTAAACAAAGTACATCAGCACGTTGAAAATAACCGCATGGATGCTTCGAATTTAGCCATTGTTTTTTCCATGAGCTTCATCAACCAAGAAGATTTAGCTAATAGTATGGGATCGACCTTAGGAGCAATACAAACCATTTTGCAATTTTACATAAAGTCACCTCAGGATTTTTTTGATTAAATGACAATATAAATGAAAAATGAAGAATGAAAGATGAAAGTAAAAATGATGATGCCCAAGTAAGCTGGGACTTTTTTTTTCTTATAGAATCAAGTATATGCTTCTTCCAAATAATATTATAGTTTTAATAATAACACTTCGAAAACCTATTTTAAATTCACTATTTACAAGATTGCAAGGAAAGCTGTTTGTTGTACTCATGTGACAGTGAAGCCTGACTTATTTCTGCAAGTTCTTCCGTAAATCTGATTTGCGAACGATCTTAATATGTTGGTTTTTCCTCAGGTCCTTGACACGTTCCTGTTCCTCCATATCCTTTTCCTTCATCCTCTGCCTATGTTCAGCTTGTTCCCTGGACTTGGCCATGTTCTCTCGGAAAGTTTCAATAATGCTCTTCTGAGGACCGTTTTCTGTTTGGGGATGCCTGCATATCTCTGCAATATTCAACTTTTGTCTAACCCATTTATTTCTGAGGGTCAAAGTTTGTATAACAGCACAAGTACCATTAACGGCGAAGTAAAGGGCGACCGCAGCGGACACATTCATAGTAGCCGGAATGGATAAAAGCGGGATGATAGTGAATACTTTTTTCATAACGGGACTCCATTGTTGAGCACCTGTTTCACCACCTAATCTGGAGAATCCAATTAGAACAGCGGCAGTAATAACTTGTAAACCTAAGTAGGGATCAGCTTGACTTAGGTCCGTGAACCAGGCAATGCCTTGATTAGTGAATCCATCTACTGGAAAGTTGGCCATATGTCTAATGCCGGCAAAGAACCCAAGAGCCACAGGGATTTGCAACATAGGAGCTGCCATCCATCTATTCTTGATGCCATGCTCAGCCAATAATTTTTTTCTTTTCATTGCTACTTTTTGACCTTCAGACAAATCAGTTGTGGACATCAGTTGTGCATTTAACTTGTCCATTTGTGGTTTGATGTGTGAGTTACGGGCTACGGTATCAGAGGATTTGACGTAAATAGGGAACATTAGTATACGCACCGCTATTGTGACGACGCAAATCGTTCCCCACCAGGGTAGACCTGTGTAGACATGGACAAATTCTAATGTTTGCTGGACAACATCAGCTGGCCACCACCACGACTTAGCTAAACCAATACTATGTAGATACCCAATGTGATTGGAAGCTTCGCCTATCGCTTGAGAAGTTTGGTCTATAATGTCTGATGTTGAACCCAAATCGTCCACGGAGGGCAACTCAGTACGAATTTCAGGGCTGGAAGATTTGATGGTGTCAGAAGAATTGAATCTGATGGTGCCAGATCTTGGAAAGGCCAGCAAAGGACCAGTAAGGAGAGACTTTGGCACCGTTCTGGGAACCTGACCTTGGTTAGTTCACATGTCGAAATCCATAAGCATGAAAAGTCGGAAACATACAATTCTAGCAGCGGAGCGCAGCAAGCAATTTTTAAACATTATAGCTTGCTTGACTTCCTACTGTTTGATCGATTTAATTTTACCGTTAGGTTATGAAACTGGTGGACAATTTTCATTCATCGCGAACCAAAAATTTTCCTTAATACACTAAGAAGCACACACAGGATTTATGCCTTCAAGTGGGAGGCATAAGTATATGCAATAGCAGTCTATTGATTTTACGGTACGCACCTTGAATGATCTGGACTTTTGCTACTCCAGATAAGTCTGGATTTACTACAAGAAACATAATGATATTCAAGCGGCTACTTTCTCAGGAAGCTTTGAATCGATTGTATTTGAATGTGCTGAACCGCAGGTTTGATGAAACACTATCAGAATTGCGTAAAATTCCAATGAAACAAATGGATTACTCGTTTTTGCAAACTTACTTGTCAAGAAGCTGTTATTGGGGCCATATAGAGTCAGTTTCTCACATCTGGTACAAATATGTGAGGAGATATCCAGTACTAAGGGTGGATCCTAAGTTGCTGTGCAATATTGGAAACCTTGCGTTAAATGAAAATAAGCATTTTATTCCAGAGCAAGCTTATCTTCATTATAAAAAATTCTATTCAAAGACGAGGGGATGTCAAGATCCTTGTGAGTATGAATTGCTCAGGATCAAGGTGGAGAGCTTCGCTAAGGGAACAAGGAACAAAACAAAATTTCGAGAAAAATGGAAAGTCTATTTGCAGGATATGGACAATCAGTTGCCGAGCTTTATCAAGATTCGTGTACGAGACTTTCCCTTTTTAACTGAAAGCATGGCCGAGACAAGCAAGGAAGGAGTTATAGAGATGTTATTCAGGCAGAATAGATTTACCGTCCATAATGGATGTACTTTAACACTACTGTTAAACATGTTTTTATTGCAGCCACAACATCACATTGCAGACAAAATGGAAATTTTTCAAATGTTCTCAGAAGTGAGCAGATCATTAGATTATAACGATTCCCTTGCTATCTTGTTTCATCAATGTAAGCACGACGGGTATCGCATAAGTAAACTGATTGGGTATGCTAAAGAGCTTGGTATAACAAAACTCTCTCCAGTTGCATCCAGGGAACTTTTGGGGGGAATAATAGAATCCAGCTACGACTTTGCAGCTATCGATTATACAGATTTAGTCACTTGTGAAAAGGATTCATTAAGGCTCGGAAGTGAAGATAGCAAACCTTGATTTGATAATTTACAACTCAGAATGTTGCTGTCATGCGTCTAATTATGACATTTCTCATGAATAAATGGAAAAAAGCATTTAGGCTGGTTGGAATGGGGGTAGCTTGTAATATAACATGTGGGTGAGGGTAGAAATACCTGAGCACATACAAGTACATTGCATCGAATATTTGCTTTTTATTGCAATGTTCTTCACTTCTAATATCCTTTTGAAGAACTCTCCAGCATGATATCTTTGGCAAAACATTACGCATAATTATCCAAAGATGTTGTATCTTGATAACGAACAGCACGTCATAAGTTTGTTGTGTGCTATTGGATGGATATCGAGGCAAGGCAAGTAATGATAGCCAATGCGAATCCTGCAACAGCGTATGGGAATGATTCACCTTTTAACGATACCTAACATCATTGATCACTGCTGAATTAAACAAATATTGGAACTTATTAATCCGAATGTTAAGATGCATTTCCCAAAGCGTTTAGCTGCGAATACTAATTGCATACTAAGCGAAGTATTGAAGTTAAAACTTATAAAAATGATAACATATACAATGATTATGTTCTCATAAAAATATAATTATAGTATAAGTATTAATAATTAGTCAAGTTCGCTAAGAAACTTGTAAAAACTTTAACATGTATTTGTTATATTGTTACAGATTCAAGTAATTTGTGCTACTTTTTTTTTTCGCATTCCCTTTCTTCGTTTTGCAGTCGCTCACAGTCAGCTTTCTCGAGCAGCCTCAAGAAAGCTCAAGGAAGAAGCATTCAAGGACAAAAACATCTCCGTTGTATTGAGGAATGAGTCAGGATCGTCCCGCGGCCATTAATTTCTTTAAGGGCCATCCCTCTTTCAGGCTGCTCCCAGGCAAAGAAGTAGCGCTAGCGGCGGAGGAGTTATTGACGCCGACAAGGAGAGATTTTGATGATGATACAAAAAACAGGCATCCCTTGACATACGGGAGTGACGAGGGTGCTTTATGGGTCAGGCAGGTCATTTGTGATTTTAACAACGATGAGACCTTCAGATTTGCGACGACTGATAAGGCAAGATCGAAACCAGAATTTTTGAATTTAAACTCGGGTGCCTCCTATGGCGTCTTGAGCATTCTACTCGAAAGTACCTTAGCACACACTGGTTACACAAGGCAAGCATTCGTGATAACGCCTACCTATTTTCTCATCAATGACTGTTTTATAGATGCTGGATTCTCCAACAAAATAACTGCTATTGACGAATTAGGAGGCGGAGAAATTGATCTGGAGGGGCTGGAGATTAAACTTAGTGAGTTGGAAGAAGAACACAAAGGTGAAGATGATTCCACAGATTTGCAATTGATTAGCAACCCTCTAAAACCATATCACAAAAAAATCTACCGTTATGTGCTGTATTGCATTCCCACGTATGCCAATCCCAGTGGTGAGACCTACACCTTGGAGACAAGGCAAAAACTGATAGAAATCGCACGCAAGTATGACATGCTAATCTTAGCGGATGATGTTTACGACATGTTAAATTATGATCAACCGTTGAATCGCTTGGCTCAGCCGCCCAAAAGGTTAGTACACCTTGATAGAGAAACCAATAATGATCCAGAAAGCTTCGGAAATACTATTTCTAATGCGACTTTCTCAAAATTAATTGCCCCGGGCCTGCGCTTTGGATACCATGAAAGTGTGACTCAAAAATTGGCCTACCAGCTTTCCCAAGGTGGGGCCAATACTTCGGGCGGTACACCGTCGCAAATGAACTCTATGATAGTGGGAACGATGCTCAAAAACAAGTCCGCTCACAAGGTCTTGAATAATTTAAGGGCCGTTTATAGAGAGCGTAGCTCAGCACTTTATGATGCTGTTAAGACCTATTTACCAGAAGGCACGCATATGGAGCCTTTACATGGAGGGTATTTCGCTTGGGTGACACTTCCACAGGGCTATAATGCTAAGGTGATTGGTGAAGAGCTGCAGAAGCAATACAGTGTCGTACTTGCCAATGGTTCCAATTTTGAAGTGATTGGCGACACAAGAAACTGGGGCCAACGCAGCGTCAGGCTTTCTATAAGTTTTCTCGAAGCAGAAGAAATAGTCAAGGGAGTGAAACTTTGGGGCTGCGTCTGTAAGGCATTTGCCAAACGTAATGACCTAAATTTTTAGTTCTGTATGTACTAGACTTTAACACGCGTGTTTGTAGCGATACACAATAGATGAGAGAAGACAAAAAGAAAAAGGCCATGCAAAGTGCTGTTTCAATAAATTATTCCCAGCTATTTACGCAATTATTCACGATGGAAGGAGAAATGAATGACACCATCGCTTCCTTCCTTTATTACATGTTTCCTAGGGAACTCTTTATACGGGCCTTATCACTAATAGAATCATCCAATATGTTCATATATGTGCTAGCGTCCACACAAACGGAATTAGGAGAGCCACAGGACATCAAAGAAATTGTTCAGTCCATCTACGAAGATTCTGTTTTGCACAGACTCATAGTAAAGCCTAGTGAGAATGATCAACCGATATACGTGGATCTAAATAACTGGCTTTGCTCGTGTCAAGAGTATACAGATCTCATGCTGGAGGAAATGAGCAATCACGCAGATCAGAATTTAGCCTCGTGCTTTTTGCATGACATCGACGATCCTCAAGAGTTTCATGACAATAGATTCGCCCAGCTAGATGCTCATAGCTTGTCAAAGCAGCGTTATTTTCACCATGAAAAGGTAAACTGCCCGCATTTATTAGGCTACTCAATATTGCTGCGTTCTTCTACTAGAATCCTCAAACATTTCATACAAAAAGGTCAAATTTTGCTCATGCAAGTAGCTAACATGGACGAGTGGTTGAAGCTACACATAAACATAATTGAGTAAATTTATCACGACAGTTTATATGCTAGAGGTCAGTGTTCCATTCCATCAATCTTCTCTATCTTATTTCACGTGAAAGTAAAATTTTTGACGAAAATTAAGACCGAAGATCTCTAATATGGCAAAACTTCATCAACCTCAAACTAAAGGATTTGATTTGAATTTTATACCCATAAAGGACTCTAGAGCTCGCCTTTGAGCGAATAGTATCACTGAACTCTCCAAAATAACCCTCTTCTGAAAACGGAGCTCCTCTCGCAAAATGTCTGCAGCAAACTCGCATGATGGCGGTGAAGAATCATATTCAATGTATCCAAAAACCTCTTCTCCTTCCCTACCTGCCCAAGGCAATATGCATTTCCCTGCTTATCAGCCACCGGTCCCAATTTATGCTTATCCTCAAATGCCTTACATGTACGGTCAAGCACCTGCTTATCCTTTCAATTTGATGAACCAGAACCAGATGATGTATCAAGGCGGTAACATGCCACAGCAGAATGGTGGGATGGGTTCAAAAAAAAAATGGGGTAATGGTGCTAGCAGTGGAAGTGGGGGTGGTGCTGGATCTGGGCTGAATGGCAATATGGCCTCCTCGAAGATGCATCATTATCATCACCACCAGATGAGTCCTAGTTACCATCCGACATCGATGTCTAGTACCTCATCGGTTGGGTCTAGTAGTGCGGAAAACACAATGGGAAAGTCTTCTGTGTCCAGGTCTGATCAGTATAAGTTTGAGATTTCCAAGCTGTCTTTTACGCTTAACGACAAAGTTGAGTTCCCCCTGTTCTTCAATGCCACACCAGAGGAATTTGAAGTGGCGAGATCTAAAAGATATCAACTGAGAATGAATGCTTTTGACGTGAGTCGCCAAACAGGGGAAGCCAACAAGCTAGAATGTAAAAAAGCAGAAATGATGAAAAGTAGTGGCTCTTCGACAGAGAAAAATAACGTGGATGAACCACTCAACACTGCGACTCACGAAATACTCGCAAAGGAAGTCACAAAAGGCTCACCAAAAGATTCACCGAAGGACACATCAAAAGATTCACCAAAGGAATTGCCCAGAGAATTACCAACTGTGGAAGCAAAGGAATCTCCTAAGGAATCGCCTAAGGAATCGCCTAAGGAATCGCCTAAGGAATCGCCTAAGGAATCGCCTAAGGAATCGCCTAAAGAATCACCTAAGGAATCGCCAAAAACTACAGCGCTCGACTTAGAGGCTTCAGTTCAGATGACAACTCCCAAAACTCCCAAGTTGTGGTCGACAGTGGCATCTGGTGGTATTACTAAAAGCAAAACATCAGCAGGGTTAAATAGCCAGCATTCGACTTCTTTTAGCCAATCTGCACAAGTTCCACAGAAGAAAGAGAAAAAATATATACCTCCCACGACCAGAGGCGTGGAGACTTTAGGATCCGTGGCATTGCGTATGTGTTACGACCCTGACTACATTGATTATACCTCGAAAAACTTGGCGGGTGAAGATGGTAGCCTATGTGTCAGGTCGGTGGCCCCTCGCGGTATCATCAATAGAGCAAACATTTGCTTTATGAGTTCCGTATTACAGGTTCTGCTATACTGCAGACCTTTCATCAACATCCTAAATGTGGTAAGCGCTAGCAACGTTTTAGCTAAAGCAAATTCGGAGCAGTCCAAACTTCTTGAAGCATGCATTAATATGTATAAGCAATTTGACAAGGAGACAATGGAAACAGAAAGGAAGAATGTCAACAAAAACAAGCAGTCCAATGTTGTGGCGTCTATATCAGAGGCTATTAAGCCAGAAGAGTTTTATAAAGCGTTGTCAACAATTTCCAAATTCAAAGATCTGAAATGGGGACATCAAGAGGATGCAGAAGAATTTTTGACACATCTCCTTGATCAATTGCACGAAGAATTCATTTCTGCCATTTGCTCGTTAACTGATAATGAGATTCAGAATCTTTTGCAGAGTATTAATGATGAAGAGTTGAGGATATTCTTCGTGAGAAATTTACCTCGTTATAAAAAGGCAGAATTTTTGAAAAGTTCCTCGAGCCAATTAAAAGACTTGATATCGACTTATGGCAACGTCACTTATGAAACTAATGAGGAAGGAGACGGTTGGCATGAAGTGAGTGGTTCCAGTAAGAAAGGTAAGAAAACCAAGGCCGCCGCCAAGAGAACTGTTGAGATGGAGCCATCTCCGATGTCTTGCCTTTTCGGCGGGCAGTTCCGTTCGGTTTTAGATATCCCCAATAACAAGGAATCTCAGTCGATCACCTTGGATCCTTTCCAAACTATCCAACTTGATATTTCTGATAGATCCGTAAATGACTTGGAAACTGCATTCAAGAAATTCAGCGAATATGAACTGCTTCCTTTCAAGTCCTCCTCGGGTTATGATGTTGAGGCAAAGAAGCAAACTTTTATCGACAAGTTGCCACAGGTACTTTTGATTCAATTAAAAAGATTTCAATTCATTAATAATACAGACAAAGACAATAGTATGGTGAACTATAACGCCTATAGTGGACGTATTGAGAAAATTCGTAAAAAGATTAATTACGATCATGAGTTGGTAATACCTGCAGAGACTATTTCTACTGCTAGCATAAACAGGGGAGAAAGCCGACTTTACCACCTGACGGGGGTAATCTATCACCACGGTGTTAGTTCTGACGGTGGTCACTACACGGCAGATGTTTACCACCAGGAAACCGACCAGTGGTATAGGATCGACGACGTGAATATTACAGATTTGAAGAAGGAGGAAGTCTTGAAGGGAGGTGAAGACAATGCGGACTCCAGAACGGCATATATTTTGATGTACCAGAAGGCGTGATAAATTGTAACTTACTCACTCATAGAACATAACTGTATAACAACTAGCAAAAATAGATATAATGCAAAGCATATGAAATTATGATGTTTCCCATTTCTCAAAACACCTCTGATAACTTACTCACACGGGCTCAGCATGCAGATGAAAAAATGATTTCGCCCAGGATCGAACTGGGGACGTTCTGCGTGTTAAGCAGATGCCATAACCTACTAGACCACGAAACCATATAACTCGCTGATTTAACAACTTGTACGGGTCCCACATACCGCCTATCTTTCTCATCTTCTGTCGTAAACTAAGACAACTAATCATGTGATCCGTTGTTGTGTCAATTAATGGATAGTTTTGGGGTTTGCCGCCGACGTATCAATAGGATTACTATAAAAAGGGACCACAGATCCAAGTGAGCTAAGGACTTGAATATAGACAAGCCCAAATATAGTATAATAGAGATCATATCGATCCAAGGTATCCAACATATCATTGACCTATTATACGTTAATGCGTAACTTTTTGGTTCACTACACCTTAACTCTCTCATTTCTCATGCTTTCTTTTCTGACTAATGGCTACTTTCTAAAACACTACTGAGCTGCCGTCTCACGGTAAATATATGAAGGCTTTGATGGTTGTTAAGACGCTTCCTTTGAATATTAACCACAGTGTGAGATATCAGCTCGAAAATAAGAAAATCTTATGATGTTCTTGTATTTACGTTCTTGTTATCAAACTCTTGCTCTCTATCGCACCGAAGCTAATTCATAAAATATACAGTTGAATCTTACCTCGAACTTATTTAATGCTGATGATAAGTGAGTATTAAATTGGGTGCTATTTTTTTATTGTAAATGAGTTCCTTTCTTGGGTTTCTATGAGCTTTGACTTGCATGAATTCAATTCCAATATTTCGAATTTCTCCATAGCAGATACCAACATTTCACAAAGTAATACAATAAATTGATAAATGCTAATAAACCAAAGTCTATATTATGCTAGCACTCGACATATCTAGTAATGCATAGAATGGAATTGAAAAAAAATAATTCTAATCAAATATAATCCTGGCTCTCTTTCTGTCCATTTTTAAGAATGTGAATGAAATCCCATTTTTATGGTAAAGTGTCGGTTGTAGCGTTTTGAAATTAAAATATGTGAGAGATTGACTTCCTCAGACTTTTGGATGAGCTCAGTTAGCAGCCAGAAATGTAAGTTTACTAAGATTATCCCCATGAGCCGAGTTTAGAAAAAAGCTATAATTGAAAATGCCTTTAATTTGAATTAAATCAAAACATTTTTGGAGTGGCTAAAGGCTAGTCTAATATTTCTCCACGACGTTATCTATTGAACTAGTTTGAAGTTAGCAGAAAGTCAATGAGCTCAACTTTAATATGTAGCATATGAGGACTCGCTTATTGGCAGCTTTTCGTGTGATAAAAAACATGTGTCGCCGCGAACTACAGGGAGTTTAATAAGTTTATGCTGTATGAATGTTCTAATTTTGTTATTCAAGACGTAAAGTCCATACTTGCGATGTGATTTTTTTTTTAAACTGTGCTTCTGCAATACCATTGTGATCATGATTCAAGTTTTGTTCTACAAACACAAAATATACAAGATTTTTGCAAAATAAAAACAGTTTCAATAATTAAGTTTCAGGAAAGTAAAATGAAACATGTTCAATTGAAATAGTAACTCTTCCATATCAGTCAGAAATTGATACTCCGTTCCGCCTTTCCTGTCACGCCCTATGGACCTTCATGTATATATCGTCGCTAGTCATCTTTTTTTTTATCTGATGAAAAAACTAAATGTCGAGGGAAACAATAGAACAAGCATCTCAAGAAGATTTAGACGGGGATGTTAAACCAGCGAGTGATAGAAGTTGATGGGAGTACCCCTCTGGTTTCATTGCCAATTGTTCGCTTCCCCCCGTTCAATTTGCGCGCACTTCTGATTGAGAAGGATCCAGTAGTATGGGCACATTTCTTGGAGACGTACGTTGTCTATTTTGAATATTTGGCTAGTGAAAATAATATCGAAAGTCTAGATGAATCTACTTATGATAATTTATGCATTTTTGTTAGGAGCTATTTGCACGAAAGTGCTGAAGAGAAGGGCAAAGTTCTAAGTTTGGGGATGAACAAGGAGGTATCACAACAATCTTCCCTGTTGCGAGCGTGGGTATTTATTTTGGTAAAAAAATGTGGTTTACTGCACTTCCAGATTTTTGGGGAACATCTATGGAATCTCGTAAGGATATACGTGGAAGAAAATCCTGATTCTGTCAGAGGCTTAATTGACGGGTCTTTGGTTCCACAGATTAACACATTAAAGGCCCAGTTGAATAAGATTCCCCAAGTTCAGCAGAGACTTAAACAGTTGGTGGAAAATGGAAAATTTACCAGGGTGGATCTCAAGTCTTTTGAGTGCTTGCTTAGTGCACGCTCATTAAAGCCAAATAAATTCGCAGATGAATTTCTGACTACCAACTGGTTAGAAACTTTAGAACTTTGGTGGGCCAAGGGAAGAGGAAGACATGGCAAAACTGCGAGTCAGCTTGCTATTGTGTCACTCTTATCCGCTTCACTAAATGCAATTATAACTATTACCAAGGAAATGGGGATAAGCAACTTGGACACATTAGCCTTGTACCCATTGTTGGGAAGTCTCCTAATCCATGAAAACTTTATTCAACATATACCAGGTCTGAAACAAAAGTTGCCGTACCTTAATTTCACTGTTCCAGAAAAGGTTAGTGATCAAATTATTACCCCCGATGTAAAAGAGGAGGATGTAAATCAAATTGGTGAAATTTTTCCTCATCTAACCACATATCAACGATCTCAGCTATTAAAACGATACGACGGTAATGTAGAATTAGCTATAAACGCATTGTTTGAAAATCCTAATATCGCAGAAACTATTATGATTGAAGAAAATGCATTGGCACAGAAACCAGAAGATTGGAAAGAGGCCGAAGCTGAAACTGTTGTGTTGAAACCTAGGAAAGAATCATCTGAAAGGGCGATGAAGCATGTTCCTGAAGAATTGAAAAACAAGAACCTATCATGGGCATTAAAGCTAATGTATGAAGATGACGAAGATGAGCCAGATGACACTTATATCGATGCCGAGGGAGCAGCTTCTTCTGAGAAATTCACTTTAAGTGAAGAGAGTGAGAACAGTGTTGGAAATACCATATCAGAAATGGATAAGATTCAGGGTTATCTGTGGGGTCTCTTGAAGGAGGATAAAACACTCTTTGAAAGATCGAAGAGAGGTACCAAAGCGAGAAAAGAAATGAGGAAGGAAACTAACTGGGCAGATGAACAAATTGAAGGGTGGGCACGCATTCTGGAGAAATCACCTCAACGTGCTAGAATTCTAGAAGATAAATTTATGTTCAAAGGTAACGTGAAGTCTGGAAAAACATCCTATGTGAAAAACAAGACCCCACAAAACGAAAATAAATCTAGTCTAGCACAGGTCAACGTACCTCCTTCATCGCAGACTACCAAAACCCAAAGAAGCAGAGATGAAAAACGAAAAGCGGCGAAGGCCAATCATAATCGTAAACGCGGACATGATAAGAAATTACAGCGGGCTGGCGGACTGTAAGCACAAGGCAGTCATTTGCATCTAGTATATATACACACAATAATACGCATAATACGTAAACGTAGCAATTCTCCCATTATTTTTTCTGCCTTTTGGAGTTTTTCTCGTCCAGCTCTTTCCACAATTCATCAGCATCCTCCTCTCCTTCTCGGTTCTCAACAGGCTTTCTCTTTGACGCCACATATTGATTTTCAGATGGGACCGCTCTAGCAGCATCCAGGAGAGTTATATACTTGATGCTAGCACCTGCGTAAACTTTAATCAATCTCTCTCCACTGCACACATCATAGATGCGAGCATACTTATCGAGACCGCCTTCCAGTAGATAGCCAGGTTCGACGACTTTAACAAATGAAGCTGCTCCAGAAATGTCACCTCTACCAATTTTTGACAAGAGACGTCCATTAATATCATATTTGTAAACATTTCTCTTAGTATCGGTAGTTATAATTGCGAAATCTCTGAACTGGTCGGTAGCAACATTACCCAAACTAGTTGAAAGAGGACTGACCACTTCCAAATGCTCCAAAGCCTCTCTGTTTTTGAAAAGTTGCTTATAAGTCAAAGGCCTCCTACCATGCTGAGTATTATAGTGCCCCAGATATGACCAATGGGTGATAACAATGAATTGATAATTTACTTTATCATCAACTGTGGAGCCAGTACTACTTGGTTGCAGAAATTTCATGGCTGTGGGCCACACTGGGACTCTCATGTCAAGCCTATCGTTCTTCACATTTTTAGCCTCCCAGATCTGTCTCAATTTAGAAAAGTCAGCTTCCATCTCCACCAGTTTGATCTGATTCTCTTCTCCACCATATCCAAAAACGTACTTACCGTGCTGCTTCCCCCAATTATCGCACACCTGAGCAAAATCCAAAGGCCCTATCACCTCCAAAGTCTGTATTTTGAGAAGCTGTCTATTATCTTCAATCTTCAGGATATGGATGAGCCCTGATTTAGTGGCTAGAAAGAAGTGATTGTCACGTAACGGCTGAAATGCCACAAAGCAATCTTTAAGTTTTACTCTTTTTTTAGATCTAGAATAGAATGGTTCCATCCTCGCATCGTCTAATAAATTGGATATATGGTCGAGTGACTGGTAGCCTTCTAGCTCCAACAATTCTAGCAAACCATTATGCCTTCCTAACAACAAGTTGTCTCCAGAAACATGCATAATGTCTACGCAGTTGTCAGCCCCATCAGAGAAGATCGGATCCACTTTTAGAGGCTGCTCAGCATTTTGCACTGAACTGTCAGTTCCCACAGCACAAACTGCCTCTTTCAAAGATCCACCCTCTTGACAACTAATTAGCAGCCGCATCAAATAGCTCTATCAATGTTGGCAGGTAAAGCTCGACCAAAATACACCTCATATCATCAAGTATTAATTCATAGTCAATTAAATGCATCCGATGAGGTGGAAAATTTTCATTTTTCGCTTGCGAATCATAACTAATTTTCCAAAATGAAAAGGGGAGGACACATTAACATTGTATCAATCACGACAGAGACTGAAATAGCTGCCGACACACCACTGTTTCACATTAGTTGAGAGTCTCCTAATGTCATTCTCGCAAGATAAATCTGTGCTTTCTGTCTTGAAGCTAGTCAAGGCTCCCATTTACTCGCACTGTTACTCCGCAGACAGGACTTTGCTAGCCATTTCGTGTGATACCGATTGCTTAGTTTACCGTCTAGGGCCCTCTCCCCAATTAGTGGCAAAGCTATGTGATCATGACAAGCTAGTCACTGCTGTGGACATCTCGATTCATGGTCGTATTGTCACTTGTTCGCAAGATAGAAATGCGTACGTCTGGGAACCTCTTAGCGATGGATCTTATAAGCCCACTCTAGTACTTCTCCGTATTAACAGAGCAGCTACTAGTGTATCCTGGGCTCCTAGTGGCTACAAATTTGCTGTGGGATCGAGTGCTCGTATCATTGCCGTTTGTTACTACGAACAGGAAAACAACTGGTGGGTATCCAAACATATCAAGAAACCCATCAAATCTACAGTGACTTGTCTTTCATGGCACCAAAATGGTGTTCTATTGGCTGCGGGCGCCACTGATGGGTACATGCGCGTCTTCTCAGGGTTCATCAAGGGTTTGGACTCCAAGGAAGTAGTTGCTGGCTCTCCCTGGGGCGAGAAATTTCCTTTCGGTGCTGTTATTAGAGACTACTATCAAGGATCATACATACATGACGTGCAGTGGCGTAGCAACCTGGAAAAAGTGGCATTTGTGGCTCACGACGGCTCTTTAAACATTGCCAACTCTCAGGGTCAAATTGCAGCTGCTAATTCGCCTGATGGATTGCCTTTTAAGGCGCTGCTATGGACCAACGATGCTCAAATTATCTGTGGCGGTTATTCGTGCCACCCAGTGGTATTCGCTGTCGATTCACAAGGGCTAAAGTTTTTGAAAAATTTAGACAAGCCTAGCAAGGCTGGAAGTGTTCCCCAGAACACATTCAATGGTCAGGGAGATGAGGAAAATGCGTTCTCAGGCATCTCTGCTTTGAGAAAATTTAAAGAATTGGATCTAAAGGGCAAAGTTACCACAAACGAGCAAGAAAGCGCCCATGAAAACACCATTACCCAGTTTAGGCCCTATGCTGAAGCAAACGGCAATGTTTCTCAGGTGTCCTCGTGTGGGTTGGATGGTAAAATTGTCATTTACGCTGTGTAGCTGTCTAAAATACATTTATAAATCTTTTACAGACTTCCTCTGTTCTTCTTCTTGTCTCCTCTGAAGTACCAATGAGTAGACACTCCCCTTAAGCAATGTTCCTACTAGTCCAATCTTGACTTCAATCTCTCTAATCTGTTGTAGGACTCCTTCAGCTGTAGCATTCCCTCCATGTGAAGTATTAAACTGCTTAAAAGTCCCATCTAGAGAGTGCAACACATCCGCTAATCTCTTATAACGCTCCAAGACGTTCTGCTGCAGTGGAGTAAGATCTTCCTGCATCCTGAGCGCTCGAAACGCTTGGATTAGCGATGTCGTTAACGTGTTGGTGCTGTCTTTTCAAGTTCAAACCTTGTCAAGTGTACTTAAAAATTTAAAGCATAACTGAGGAACCGACAGCCTAAAGAAGGAAATATCCACAAAAAAAGCTTCCCGAAGCATCTATGTCAAACCAGCAGCAGTCCTATACTATCTGGTCACCTCAGGATACTGTCAAAGATGTTGCTGAGTCGCTCGGAGTCGAAAATATCAGTGATGATGTCTTGAAAGCTTTGGCGATGGATGTTGAGTACCGGATCCTGGAGATCATTGAGCAAGCCGTCAAGTTCAAAAGGCATTCTAAAAGAGATGTGTTGACTACTGATGATATTTCCAAGGCCTTGAGAGTACTTAACGTGGAACCATTGTATGGATACCATGATGGATCTTCATTTGATCAAGACGTATCATTCACGAAAGTTCAAGCGTCAGGAGGTCAATCAGTTTACTATTTGAATGACGAAGAAGTAGATTTTGACAAATTGATCAACGAGCCATTGCCACAGGTTCCTCGCGTGCCCACTTTTACCACGCACTGGTTGGCAGTCGAGGGTGTACAACCAGCCATTATACAGAATCCAAATCTCAAAGACATCAGGCTCTCGCAACCGCCGATTGTAAGGGGTGCTATCGTCACAGCATTAAACGATAACAGTATGCAAACCTCGACGCCGTCAGCGGCTGCTGTTTCTCTAGGGGAAGAGAAGGATGTTCAACGTATGTCTACGGTCAAGCCTAATCAAAACATAGAGGTTAAGCCTTTGGTCAAGCACGTCTTGTCTAAAGAATTGCAAATCTATTTCAACAAAGTTGTATCGGCTTTAACTTCAAAGGAGCAAGACGACCCAACTTCCCAACACATGAAAGCAGCCGCCTTAACTTCTCTGAAAACAGACAGCGGCTTACACCAGTTAGTCCCATATTTTATTCAATTTATTGCTGAACAAATTACCCATAATTTATCTGATTTGGATCTTTTGACGACGATATTGGAGATCATTTATTCTCTTTTGAGTAACAAATCCATTTTCCTGGACCCATATATTCATTCCTTGATGCCATCTATTCTGACCTTGCTACTAGCAAAAAAATTGGGTGGTTCACCAGCGAATGACGATTCGAAAGAGGTCCGCGAATTCTTAGAGAAGACGAATGCCCTTCGAGATTTTGCTGCCTCTTTATTGGATTACGTCCTCCAGAAGTTCCCCCAGGTTTACAAATCTTTGAAGCCTAGAGTGATAAGAACTCTACTCAAAACATTTCTTGACACCAATCGTGTCTTTGGGACTTATTACGGTTGTCTACGCGGTGTTTCAGTTCTCGAATCAGAGTCTATCAGGTTTTTTTTGGGGAATCTCTATAATTGGTCTAGATTGGTCTTTAATGAGCATAATGTGACACTGGATAATGTTGAAGGGAATAGAAGTACTAAATTTACTCCAGATGAGACGGAGTTTCTGGTTGAAACTGTAATAAGAGCTTTGGAAGTACTCAAAGGGGATTTACCAGATATGTATGAAGGAAAAGGCGAACCTATTAACAATGAGGATAGAGAGAAGCTGGTTAAAAGATGTGGCGTAACGATTGCTAGCCGCATTTTAAAAAGGGAGGACGCCAAAGAACTGGTCAGTGCAATCTTTTTTGGGGAGTAACTTGCAAGATGTATTTACGACATGAACATTAATTATTTTATAAAACACATGTAACCTAACGATACATGCTTGTAAGTTCATGGCGAGCTGCCTTATCAAGGTGCAAATAGACGTCTTTTAATGTTTTTCTTCGCTTTATTGGCTGCGCATATTTCCTCTGGTCTTACAGCAGAAGCGCTTCCAGTGCACTCGGAAATTCTATTATTGGATGGTGTTCTCATTGAAGGGAGCTGCCCCATTGGTGACTCAACAATATTTTGTAACTTTGCTCTGTTTCTTGGAGTGTCATTAGAGATTTTAACCAGCGGTGTACCCATTACCTGAATTGTCTCGCTACTATTACTTGTCCCGGCGAGATCATGATTGGTATCTGTTATATCTCTTTCACTTTTACGTTTGCCAACTCTACGAAATGATCTTTGTTGACTCAGTCGTAACGAACAGGTTGAATTGTCTGACTTTTCGAACTGATCGTTGGATGGTACTTTTTGATCGTAAGAGCTAAATTCTGTAACAGATAATTGTCTTTTCCTCATTAAATTCATTGTAAGATCAGATTTAGTCCTCGCAATGAACGTTGGTTTTTTAAGTAATGTTGGGTTTGAATCTAAGAGGACATTAGCATTTGAAATTGTCCTTATGTTCGACATTTTCGGCGTTGTCATTGCAGAATTGTTTCTACACCAAGAGGAATTTGTTGTAAATTGAGGGGATGAAGCACTAGAATTCATACCTAAATCAATTGGGGGATCGAGCTTCGTGTTCTCGGATATATTAGTCGGTGGCTGAGGAGTGATGTTTCTCTCAGAATTTTTCCTACCTCTTAAACTAGGTCCCTTTAACTTTTGGATAGTAAATCGTATTGTGTTTGGAACTTTTTTGGCAAAATACGGTATCAAAACGTAGTTAGTAAATCCCATAGATGATGCCTCTTTATTTTTGTTGAGAATATTTTTTTTATGTTCCAAAATGGCATCCATATTATCATTCTCGGTGCTGATGGCCTCACTGGCGAGCAGAATATCCAGTATGCAAAGTTTGTCCAAATATAAATCCAACTGTTCACAGTAATCTAGTTGTATCGGGGCTTTATTATTGGCATTATTATCTGATCTAAGTTTAGTCAAACTAGATTTCATGGGCAAGGCTCTTCTTTTGGTCAAATTTAAGGACCTTCTTCTCAACTTGCATTGATATCTCGTTTCGAAGTTTTCAAAATTTCCGTCTAACTTGTTATGATCGATAGTTTCCAGAAGAATTATTATTTGTAACTTGATTTCTCGAATCTTTAAGATTGCCGGCAACTCCTTCAAGGACGACATTTCCTGTTGCAATCCTTCGCTTATCCGTATACCACATTTGGCCAGACAAGATTTCCTTCTTTCAGCCTGAATTCCATCTAAATCTACGCGTAGTAATCCTTCATTGGCGTGGCGTTTATCAAATTCACTAATGCTCAATAATTTCTTCAAAATAATTGTCAAATAAGCATTACCATCGTTGAAGTTAGAGTTGCAAGCATTCTTCAATCTGCTTAGGTTAGATTTAACAAAGTATGCTAGCGGTAGGCGAATATTGAACAGAGAGTCACAATATTTTGTTTCCAAGTAGGTTCTTGGATCCACTCTAATCACGTCCTGTGAAGATGCTGCTCCCCCAGGGGGTTTCATATGGAGTTTGCTAGTCTCATGCACTGTATGGGATGAATCATCCTCTTTCCATAATGGTAGCAGTTCCTTGAGATTGAGCTGATTCCACTCTTTGAGCGCCATCCAATTCACGGAGTGCTCATCGCCTACAAAGTCATCATGCACATCTTGCAAATCAATCCCAATCACATCCCAACATATCCAGAACAAATTTCCATATCTTTCAAGTAATTGATATTTCTCTGCTCCTTGCAACAAGTGCTTTAAGCCAGTTTTATTTGCTCTGGATTCAGGGAGCACAACTCGCAAAATACTGTCATGCGCCAGAACCTGAACTTTCTCATGGTCTAAGGATAAGCTCTTGGGCAATAGTTTGAAAGACGCCAATAGCCTCCATGTTGCCATGGCCCGACCAAAGCTGCAAATTTTAGTATTTGTTCAGTATCATCAGATGACAGGAAATCTTACTCGCGTCAACTTGAACCCACCGATATAAAATATAGTATATAAGAGTGCTACTAGAATAAAAAATACAGAGAGATGCTTTTTATCTTGGCCTTATCATTTCTCATCATTTTTTCCTTTCTTTGTTGACTTTATCAATCTCGATCTTGTTGCTTATGAGCATGATGGCCGCCTGTGACCCCATCGACGTGCCTCTGACGGTCAATTTTCTCTCCAGAGCGCCACCAATTGGATCATCAATGTATATAGAGCAACCCGTAGACTCTTTGATAGAGTTTATGTGCTTGCCATCCTTCCCTATTATATTACCGACGAAATTTTCGTCAATGTATATTTCCTGTTGGACGATAGCCATAGTTTGGGCTACTGGCGTTGCTACTGGTCCGTCAATTATGCGTACGTTCGGAATCATGAAATTTGGAGTAAAAGCAGGGGCATTGGCCGCATTAGCTGCGGTATACATGACAGGTGTACGTTGTTGGACTGTCTGTGCTGCTGCGGGCATCATAAACATGACGGAGGACCGGGGTAACCTCTTACCGTTGCGATACTTGTCTGCCGGATGGTATTGATGGTGCTGCTGATGGGAGTAGGCCAGAGGTCCCACTCCGTTGAGTAACACCGAATAGACGGGGCTAGGTTGATAAAAGATGGCTTTTTTGGACTTGAACACATCCTTGCAATTCATAATCGTCTGTCCGATGTAAAATGTTGCAATATGAATGGCGTCAGCAACCCCTTCAACGGTTAAGATGCGATCATTTGACATCATCAACTGCTGGGGCATTGTTGAAAGACGCGCTGCACTGAGTTCTTCAATTTCTTTTAGTCGCGAACCATGCTTTCCTATCACACATCCCATCAGGTGATGAGATATAAGCAGATTGATCGTTGTCGGTATGTCCTCCAAACTCTCGTTCTCGCTCTTGTCACTAATGGACCTTACAATCATTCCAAATGCCTTTGCCACGTTCTCACACGATCCTCTGACGTACACTACTCTTTCTGGAACGCCTCTGACGTTATCGGACACATTTATTCTCGTTGAAGTGAGTGCCTTGATCCTCGAAATTGTCTCCCCCTTGTGTCCCACCACCATGGACGCTTGTTTTACAAGGCAAAGCATCCGCAGATGTGTTTGTCGGCTCCTGCTATCCCTCAACTCTTCAGAAAGGTTTTCCAATGATTCTCCATTACTAAATCTACCCGCATCCCTTCCATCAAGCTCTATACTATCAACGGAGGACGTTGTGGGACATTCTGCATCATCATGAAGAGCTACTCTCTTGATCTCTGCCTCTAACTGTTCTTCGGCACAATCTTCCTTTTTACGTTTCAAAATGTTCAGCGAACTGACCCCATTCTCCTCCACATTGGCCATCATAAAGCCTCAAACACCAGCGCTATGTATTACGAACTCTGCTTCGCTTCTCAGATGTTGTTTCTAATTTACTCCTTTTCCGCCACGTCGCGAAGGGTCTCTAAAGTAATCCCGAACTTATTTTAACGTTGATGAGCAACGTGTATATCGGAAAGGTAAAGTTTTCACAGACGGATTTCATGTGCAAGTAATGCTCAAATTACAGGCAGATGTCAAGGGTTCAGGAGATTTGATAGAAGACGAGGAGGAATACAATGAAGAGGACGATGTGGACTTTGACCCCACGAAAGCGAACGAAGGCAGCGAAGATGAAGATGAAGAAGAGAACTATACGACCGGTCATGATGAAACTAAGATGAATGGAGATTATGCACAAATTGAGAGTGAAACAGGAGGACTTGTGAGAACTAGAAGAGCCAGACAGCTGGAAGAGGAGCAAAGAAAAAGGCATAAATACGATACTTTGCAAGATGTATCTGCCTCTGAAGAGGTGAAAGATCTGTGGGAGGACTTAAAACGCCAGGCCTCGCGAAGATTGCGAACTGATATATCTAAGCAGTCTGTTATGGCTGAAGATGACCCGCTGAATTCGAAGGCAGTGCCAGAAACACAGATATTAATTAAAAGAGATTATAAATTTGCGGGAGAGATGGTTCACGAGGAAAAAATGGTTCCAATATCCAGTGCAGAAGCTAAAGAGTATCTTAACAGTCTTAAGTTCCAGCACGGGACTCAAGAGGCCCAAGAGGTCACCAAATCACAACCAGAAGAATTAAAACAACAAGCAGAAGTTTCAACGGAGACGAAGAATAACTTAAGGAGACCATTAAAGAGGCCGCCGTTGCTAGAGCAGATAATATCTGGAGCGCTAAAGCCAAAATTGACAACTTTGGAGAAATCCAGTCTTGATTGGGCCTCATACGTGGATAAGGAAGGTATCAACGAAGAGTTAACATTGCACAATAAAGACGGGTATCTAGCGAAGCAGGATTTCCTCAACCGTGTAGAATCATTCAAGGACCAGCAATACAAAAAACTCAGACAGAAACAACTGTCTATGCAATTACAAAGTCAAGGGAAACATTGAATACACTCTTTATTAGAACTCCACGATTTCAAACGTACAGATCATATATCTTACAAATGAGGTATGTTCAAGTCCGTGAACAGCATGTTGAATATGCTGCAGATACCTTCGCCGAGCACGAGCCCCGAACTGAAAACGATCATCTTTGTTTTTGCGCCCAAATTGAAATGTTGGCTATTCATCCATAGGCTTGCTACAACCCCGCCAATAAATCTAGCGATAGTGAAACTCGGAGTATTGTAGATTCCCACACCGACGGCCACTCCGGAAGGCACGTATACTAGCCATTTGCGATTTCTATCACGGTAGCAATTCCTGACGAGGGAAAGTAGAGCAAACGCACAACCAAGAATTATTGAGCACTCAAGGGCTTTTTCAGGGAGACCTTGGCCAGTGACCAACCTGGCACAATCGATCCATACAATTGCGGTCGGAATTCGAAATTGTTTGTCTGGAATATGATAAACTTTGTTGTAACAAATGTACATGACACTGGACAATACAATGGACCAGATGGCACCGACGATTTGCGCCACGAACTGCGCTCGAGGCGATGCCCCTAACAAGTGGCCCGTCTTGAGATCCTGCATAAGGTCACCTGCCTGCTGTGCGCCCGACTCGGCCACACCGCCAGCAACAAGATTTAAAAGAACGGCACCTTTGCGGCTCCGGGGCACTATGAGAGCAAATATCAATTGAGAAATTTTGCCAATACCGCTTACTGGGTTCAAATCAGTTTCTCCAAGGGCACGAATACCCAGCACGGACAAAAATAAAGCAATTAGCAGTGCTGTAACCATGGCGTAAATTGGAATAATCTCCAGACCAAATAAATATATCACCAATATGATGCATAGTAGGGAAGAAACTATTATTCCGCTTAACACAGTAGTATATGTGACTAAATGCTCTTCGGCAACTTCATGATCCACGTCGTCATAGACTAACTTTACTGTATTAGGGCGATTAGAGGAAGAAGAAGTCGTGTAGCGTCTTTTGTTTATAACTCTTTCCTCCTCCAAAAGCATTGACTCATAAGAGTCGTCCCACACATTTGTCAAAAGCCTCGCTTTGTCGTCAGTAAGCCAAAACCTAACAATGGACCTCATAGTAACAACAATAAATCCCACTACACTATCCACAACCATGATTGACAACGACGACCACAATATCCATCCATGCACACCTTTTTCCCAATCATCGACGCCAGCGTCTGGAGGAACCCAACCTGCACGTCGAGCCAATGGCGCCAAGATACCCCAACCTAGCATGCACCCAAACAACATATAGGAAACAGTGGGCAGCCCCATTATAATGCCCTGGCCGATGTATGCTGGCGAGGGTTGGAACTCCCACAAATAGTTTTTCGACAAGTAGGTCCCAAACAACGGGATCGATCTTAACACAGGCAAGAAGTACGATCCAATGGTGTATAAGGAGGACACAACGAAAGTCCTAAATAAGATTCCAATATTTTCGTCATAAGTTGCGACATCCTGCTGGCCCTCGACAGTATCATCCATCTCCAGCGAACTATATCGGTCATCTGGAGATCCGCCACGGGACAGTGAACTGATTTCTCGATCTGCGGGTGACGATTCGCTCAGTCTTCTGTTTCTCATTTGGAGAACATCAGATCTAGATACCTCTTGCAAAATCTCTGAGCCATTAAGAACAGCAATGAGCGTTGCAGTAGCACTTCCGCTCGGAAAAGGCAACTTTTCTCGCACAATAACTTGCTTTCTTAGGGGCACCGCTATAAATATGCCGAAGAACGCTAGTCCGGTAGACCACATCAAAAGTTGACCTATACTAAACAGCTCACCTTGGTTCCTGCTGTTACCACTTTCTTCCTTTGTCAAGAACTTCTCAATAGCAGGAATTACACCAACGAACCCAAAAGCTAGCGGTCCAGTTCCCACGGCGACTGCCATGCTTTGGACGTAAACCGTCTCCACGTCTGTGAAAGGCACGTCGTGAGGCCTTATTAGAGGCCATACTTGTTTGAAAAACCAACATGCCAGCAATGCCGAGGGCAACGACATCATGGATACCCAGCCAGTCTGCAGGCCGAATTGGAAGTTTGAAATGAGTACAAGGGAACCTATTACAAGCCCCACTACAGTTGCCCTCATTGTCATCTGTTGAATCCCAGGCTTTTTACCCCAGGATACAGGAACTTGAGTTTCCGACATGCTGGAACGTATGGGTATTAAGCGGGTGGCGCAGGAGCTAGTCTTGTTTTCCTTGTTCACTTGTTGAAGATTATGGTTAGTCATCCGGCTGTAAAATGATCACTTTCAAGAACAATTAAATAACCAGAAAAAAAAAAGACAAAACAGATATACACAAGCAAATCCGTAAATAATTAGTTATCATTCTCTCCGAGCAAAATATAGCGTAGAATATCACTCAATGTCAGCACACCTACCAGCTTACCAACCTGATCCACGACGAAGAAACGGTGGACTCTCGATTTCCGAATATTATCCATTATCGTGGACAGCTTATCGTTCTTGGTACAAGTGTATACACCCTCAAAATCATCGCTACGTCTCATGAGTGCTTCACCAACAGACAGCGACAGGTCGTTGTAGATTCCACCCTTGATAAGACCTAGCACGTCCACTGCTTCATAGACATTAATTAAGTGTCCTTCATCATCAACAATGGGTATAGAGGCCACATTTCCCTGGCTCAACAATTGTATCACGTCGATTACGGGTGTCGTCATCCGGCAACTAGCCACCTCTTTCTCCGTCACAATCCCCAACTCGCCAATTGGCCTTTTCAAAAAGTGCGTCTCCCTGCAGTTCAACGCTACGAACTTCAAGATACGATACTGCGTAAGCACGCTTACAACAATCTCCCTATGGGTGTCTTCATCCTGGTCAATCAGCGGAATTCGACGGCTTGTTGATCCCATCATCTTTATGCATGCCTCGTACAACGGCCTCGAAGGGTGAATAGAAGCAGTGTCAATCGGCTCAACACCTAGCGCTCTTTCAATTTCCTTCAGCCCATCAAGCTGAAGTTTATCCACCAGTTCAAATTTGTCAGGATTAGAGAAGTAATATTGTATAACGTTAATGAAGTCGCTGGACGTCAAAAGACCAGCAAACCTCGATGTCTTGGGATCCCAAAGCGGGGCTGACACAATATTGTTCTGTAATAAAACATTCAAAGATTTCTTCACAAGTAAAGACGTGTCTAATACGATCAACCTGTAAGAAACCGGTAACACATCGTAGGAGGTCTTACTCTTTAAGAATGCCCTTATTGACTCCACGGCAAATCTCTGCTCTAAACAAACATTTCCCCTATCAGAATTGACCGTGCTCATCCTAGTAAAACCCGTACCAGAACCCAATTGGCCTTCCTCACTTCACTGTTCGTGTATATTACACAATGTTCAACGGGCCATTATGTCCATAACATGTGGAAGTTGTTCCACGCTCCTTGCTCCCGGCTACATGCGGGTAACACATATCGACAGTATAAAAACATCCTCTGTGGCCGAATCGTACTATAGCTTTTTCTTCTTACTTTTAGCTCACCAAATCTCTTTGCCATTTGGCTTAGATCAAGTGTAGTATCTGTTCTTTTCAGTGTAACAACTGAAATGTCCTCAAGGAGGATTATGACCTTTGTTACAGAGCTTCTTTTTGGATCTTTCCTGCTATAGCGGGAGGGTAGAGAAACGCGAGTTCTGTCGTTCTTGCTGTGGATTTTCGGTCTGTTGGGTTCGGGGCATCTTGCCTCTACAATAGAGTGGGCTTGCTCACTCCCCTGGCGTGTTTGAAAAGCCCAGCGTGTGCGGTGGGTACCGGTTCGCCGGTGGCTTGCGGCGTGTCGTGGCCCTTGCACCTTTGGCCACTTGATGCGTTATCTCTACGCCTTCGCAAGTCTTGCATGAGTACATGCATTTTGTGAAGGAACGCCCTTACAGTTATGTAGCCTTTATCTTGGTGGTAAAAAGTATATTGCTGACGACGACAACCATTACATCTAGCTGATTTATATGCTATCTGATTAAAAATTCACTAGTCCTTCTCTTGGCTGAGGCCGTGTTGTCTTCACCGTCTTCATCGGGGACAACTAGATGCTCTTCGTCCAGGGTGGATGAGCTGCGTCCAAACAGGCTCATCACATCCTGGGCAGCCGCCTTGGTCCTTCTCGCACGTCTACGAGGCTCAAAGACTTTATAAAACTTTAGATTCTCGTCACCACCGACTGTTGCTACTGTAGTGCCATCAGGAGACAACTGCGAGCAGCAAATGCGTGATTCGTGCGCTTGCACAATCTCTGCGACTTTAAATTTCGTTTCGTAGTTGTAGACAGATACTGCATTTCCCGGGTTGCCACCAGTGGCAACTATTTCCTTGTTCATGGCACCATTAGAGGAATAACTTTGGCCCCAATGTAGCGACGACACCTGCGAACCAGTGCTTATGGAAGAAACCTTAGCTCCTGTTGTAGTATTCCAAAAATGAATGGACTTGTCAGTCTGACCGCCACCGGTGGCCAGCAGATTCCCTACGTACGGGCACCAGCTAATGGCCTTTACCGCTGCTTGGTGTGATCTTTTCACCCATTGTGGCATTGAAACCCTAGTATCCCAGATCATTACCGTGTTATCGTTGCCGCCTGATGCTAACTGTAAGCCGTCACTCTTATAGCTTAGACCGCAGACTTCTCCACTATGCTCATCCCATGTAGACACTACGTGCTGTCTGATCCTAACATCATTAATCTGTATCTCTCCGCTTCGGGAACCGGTGGCCACGAGAGTTTCCAACCATGACTGCGACCCAATGCGCACCCCAAGGCCAGACCGCATGGTTCTGACCAAAGACATTGTCTCCACATCCCATATTTCCGTATTACCATCGTCTTTACCGATCGATATGTGACAATCATCGTCTGACCAAACGACCGAGGTGATCATTGTGGTCTCGTAATCAACCAAGGTTGTCACATCCCCACTGCTCCCATTCCATAAGTAAAGTGCAGTCTCGAGGGCGATAGCAAGCACATTTTTGGCGGACCAACTGAGTAAATTTAAATAAAAATCGTCCTGGAACCCTGGCGCGTCTAAGATCCTCTCTGGATTTGTATTGATTTTGCGTAACTTCATTAATTCTGGTGCTTGCTGCTGCTGCTGCAATTGTTGATAATTGTAATGTGTCCTTCTTTTCATACTAAAGCTTTGACGTCGAAATGAAGATACTGGCGGCTGCGGCATGTACTGCAAAATCTTCTGATTCATGTCTAGCCCACACGCCTCTGCCACTGTCTGCTTAAATACCAACTTCGTCTGGGCTCTCAAATGAGTCGTAGGAGAGGCATTGGGAGGCGGCAGTTCCTCCTGCAGAGCCAATGGATCTACTTTATTCTGCGAATTGCCTTGTAGCATAGGAATGAATCTGTCAGTGTGGGATTCTTCTCCCTCTAGTTGCTGTGAAGAAGAAGACGGTCTTTCATCATCTTTGAAAAAACTAGAATTTCGCCTAAGCATTGGTGGTGTAGCCACACTGATCTTAGGTCTTGCATAAATTGACGTTCTACCCTGGTTGGAATTTAACGATGTCGCACGCTTCAAAGGTTTCTTAGTCACTTTTTCTGGACATCTGGACCAGGCAGAAGATATTATATTCAATTTTGCAGGTGATGTTAACGAAAGCACGGATCTATTTGCATTGTTCGCCAACTTGGATTTATCATGAGCATCCACCATTGCAAACTCGCTACTGCGAGAGAATTTGAATAGGATAAATAGAACGTAAAAAACCTTGTGGAGGTCCGAATCAGGTGTAAATGAAAGCTAACGTAGGAGGCAACAGGGGGATCTTATAAAAAAAATGCTGCTTCAGCCGGTTACCCAGTAAAATAGAAGCTACTTCTAGAAAACTAAGAGGTGCTTTCTGTCAATCGCAAGTGAATTTGTGGTGATGAGCTCAGATATTTACACTTTGCCGTTTACGGCATCGACATGAAAAATTTCTGACTGTCATTAACTATGAAATTTAAAAAAGTCCATTGCAAAGGAGGAAGGACCTCATGATCTTTGCGATGCGATGCGATGTGATGATGTGTATCATCATTATTTACACTTTCCATTTTTTCTCCCTTTTGCCTACCTAAAAAACTCTTCGAGTGCTAATCTGAAGTCTCATCTTGCGCTCCTGCTGGAAGAGTTCGACATCGCTTTTTCCTTTTGATAAAAATTCTTTATAGGCTTCAGAGTTCACAAAGAGATCTTCATACCACTGTGAATTTTGTGCTGTGAATTGCTCTATTTCCAAAAGTAAGGACCCATCCACTTGGAAAGTCTTGTCGCTGTGTCCCGATTTTTCCAAATTCCTCAAAAGTGTGAGAAATACATAGTCTAGAGATTTAAATTGTTCAAACGCTCGTTGAAAGTCAGATATGCTACTTATCACAATGCGTCTGTAAAAACCCGATTGCGTTGGGACCTCTATGTGATCGCTAAGGACTTGCAGGAGATGCACTAAAAAAGTATGCACTTGTTCTATCTTTTGCAGTAGGTCAGGAAAAAACGTCGCCGGAGAGAAAAATTGGTTAGGGTCTATGCTTTGAAGTTGTTCAATCTTTTGCCTCAAATAGATGAGTTCTAATATCCTTGGATGACCTAGGGAGAAGAGGTCCTGTTCTGCCCGCTCATCTTCCGGGTACATAAAATTCTCAAGCAATCCATCTATGAATTCCTGCAGTGGACTGCACAATGAAACCGCAAGTTGCTTGCAGATTTGATTGAGAAGCTGCTGATTCTTGGGCGAGGCCGTCTTCTTGTTATTGATCATCTCAGTGTGCTTCTGTATTAACTCGAGCGTTGCAGGGGAACCGGTCATGATGACTTGATATATATATATATGATAGAGAACGTTGCGATAGATAAGTTGCTTATGAGTAACCGATGTTATCTCCAAGTGTTGCTCATACTTTGCTCATCTCGTCGATCAATATTTTTTATTTTTTTTTTTTTTTTTTTTTTTTTTTTTTTCTCCTTTCCTATGAGTCACATTTATTAGGGGAGGAAATTGAAATCCAATACCAGCAGCAGGAAGAGAAGAAGAAGAAGAAGAATGCAATAGATTTCGACGGTAGACTAAAATGCCAAAAATAGTCATGTGAAGAATATTGCATGATACGATACGACGAGGTTTTTCTCTTAACCAGAAGTGATGAAGCGGTGGCTCAATGGTAGAGCTTTCGACTCCAGTTAAATCCTGGAATTTCCGGAATTGGCAATCGAAGGGTTGCAGGTTCAATTCCTGTCCGTTTCATTATTTTTGCCTTCATTTATTGATGTTGCATGACCAATTTGAGCGGCATATACCCATATATTTTGAACATTGAACATTATAATATGTATAAAACTGTTCAAAGTAAACTAAAAAAAGTCAATGTATTCATACCAAATAAAAAAATTCGTGAAAGTGCTTGGAGCAGAACACTGTAGCCTCCATTCTGGCACAAAGTAGGAAAATCCCACTGAATTTCCGATGTAACGAATAGGTCTCCTCAGGTGGTGGACACAACCGTTCATCCAACATTAGTCCAATGTTAGACCTAATCCTGTCGGACACAGTCTGATCTTTGAAGCTGAAAGCTGCATCCGGAGGGCCTGCAAAGGGCTCTCCCAAGATCATCACACTATTTACATGAGCATCAATCATAGCTTGCGACTCAAGACCATTTAGATAACCAAGTTCCTTCGATAATTTGCCCACCATTTCACGGTTCTGCTCCGTGGCATAGCTGAGTAGTTTCCTGTAGTTGGTTATGAATGATTCAGGAAAAGATCTTGAAGCACCAAAATCCAGCAGTTCAATCTTATTGGTCTTGGAGTTATACAAAAAATTCGCCCAATTTGGATCCGTCTGCATGCATTTAAAAACAGCTATTTCTTGCAAGCATAATCTCAAGATATTACCAGCGATATGGTCTTTCAAATCTTGAGCTGTAGACTTGGGTAGTTTCATAATCTCTGTGCCCTCCATGTAACTCATGGTAATGACATTATTAGTAGTTAACTCTCGGTACACGTGTGGGACTTCAAAGACGGGATCGTCTTTTAGCAGGTCTTCGAATTGCCGCAAGGCTGCAGCCTCTCTGACATAGTCGCATTCCCACTTCAACTCCCTTCTCGCATTGGCGATGGTCTTATCTAAAAATAACCCCTTGGGTAATAAACGGGATGCGCCAAGAATCATCATGATGTTATTCAGATCAGAATCGATAGAATCTTTCACGCCTGGATATTGAATTTTCACCACGACCTTTTCGCCAGTTGGCAATTCTGCCTTATGCACTTGACCAATACTGGCGGCTGCGATGGGTATTTTATCAAAATGAGCAAATTTAGAAGCCCAATCAGCACCAAATTCAGTCACTAGCACCTTGTTTAGCTGTCTTTGTGGCATATAATGAGCACTATTTTGTACGCGCGATAGCACCTCATATAATTCTTTAGGTAGAACTTTATCGTCTTGAAACGACATAATTTGACCAACTTTCAGAGCTGCACCTCTCATCTGTGAGAATTTCTTAGTGATACGCTCAACGTTCGATTGTGATAAGATCAATTCTCTCCAAGTAGGAGTTTTCCCTTTTGCTACCCTAGAGATCCCTTCAGAGGCTACATTGATTCCCACACCGGCTGCCAAGGAACCGTAATGAAACAATCGCGCCAAGCGAGATGATGGAACCTCAGAACTTTGTAGCTCTCTCTTCTCCTTTTCAGAGTCCTGCTGCTCTTTCAACAAGTGACGCTGGTCAATGGTTAGTCTAAATTCAATCTGTAAAAAAGAAAAAGCAAACAGAAAACAAATGCTATTATCTAGTTAGCCCATTACATACTTCATTAGCGGGGGCCTTAGTCGATGTGCTGTACTGCCTGATTCCAGCTTTCTTCGGTTGGTTCCTTTTGTTACGCTGCCCATGGCGTGCAACCCTCGTTTCTTCAGCTAACTTCCTAGCATTTTCCCACTCAGGATCGTAAAACCATTGATACTGGCTCAAGATTGGTCTAGTTAATGTAGAAGTATTAATCCAAGTAATCAATGACTCCTTACCAACATCCCACGAACCTCCCAACACCTGTCTTGCTGATGACCCCAGGCAGTAGACATAGTACAGTGATCTCCTGCTGCTCATTAAAACTTAATCGTCTAACCTCAACGGGACAAGAGCTGATCTTTCGCACTGCCTTCAAGCACCTTCAATGTTACTTAAAGTCACTTTTTCAGTTTCTTGACCGTCTAAAAACAACGTCGTAGAACAGAAATTATAGAAAGATGGTGCAAGGGGCATTGTAAAGAACTAACGAAATAAACTGGCAAATCCTGCCAGCGCCAAACAAGATATTGCTTTTGACAAAGAAATGGTCATTGGGGCGCCTATTCAAATACTATGAAGGAGCTACACGTGATCTCTCGAACTGAAATTTGAATCATCGGCAGAGCTATGTAACCTGAAAATTTTCATGCGATGAGATAGGATAAGCTGGTAAGTACAACCTTTTAACACTCCCAAAGAGAATAACTTCGAGTCCTTGAATTAGCGGCATGGGCACTAAAAGAAGACTATCAGAAAAGGCTGAGCACGAAAGTGCTGTGGAGAGTTCCATTCCTGAGAAAGCAGCTGAAATAGCCGAGGAAATAAGCAAGAAACATCCCGCACAACGTGAAGAACATTTGGAGCATCACGACGCAGGTGAATTTAGTTCTCTGGTACGTCATCATACGACAGCTGCACAGGCGAAAAAGTTGGAAGATGGTGAAATCAATCCCTTTACTGGAAGACCATTTACACCTAAATATGTGGATATTTTAAAGATTAGGCGTGAGTTGCCCGTACACGCACAGAGGGATGAGTTTCTTAAAATATATCAACAAAATCAAATTATGGTTTTTGTTGGTGAGACAGGTTCTGGTAAGACAACTCAAATTCCTCAGTTCGTGCTGTTTGATGAGATGCCCCATTTAGAGAATACCCAGGTGGCGTGTACCCAGCCCCGTCGTGTGGCAGCTATGTCTGTGGCACAGAGGGTGGCAGAGGAGATGGATGTAAAATTGGGTGAGGAAGTAGGCTACTCCATCAGATTCGAAAACAAAACCTCCAACAAAACCATCCTAAAATATATGACAGATGGTATGCTCTTGAGAGAAGCTATGGAAGACCACGATTTGAAGCGTTATTCATGTATTATATTGGATGAGGCGCACGAGCGAACCTTGGCTACAGATATTTTAATGGGATTGCTCAAGGGGGTCGTGATCAGGAGACCAGATCTCAAACTTATCGTTATGTCTGCCACTTTGGATGCCAAAAAATTTCAATCATACTTTCATCAAGCACCGCTTCTAGCTGTTCCAGGTAGAACATATCCGGTGGAGCTTTATTATACGCCAGAATTTCAAAGAGACTACTTAGATTCGGCTATTCGCACCGTATTGCAGATTCATGCCACTGAGGATGCGGGTGACATTTTACTTTTCTTAACTGGTGAAGACGAAATCGAGGAGGCCACAAGAAAGGTCCAATTGGAAGGCGATCAACTTATGAGGGAAGAAGGTTGTGGTCCATTGGCAGTTTATCCTCTATATGGTTCACTTCCGCCTCACATGCAGCAGCGTATCTTCCAACCCGCTCCAGAGTCCCATAATGGTAGACCTGGAAGAAAGGTAGTCATTTCTACTAACATTGCCGAGACTTCATTAACGATCGACGGTATCGTGTATGTAGTAGATCCCGGTTTCTCAAAACAAAAAGTTTACAACCCAAGAATTCGTGTGGAATCCTTGTTAGTTTCGCCAATCTCGAAGGCTTCCGCCCAACAAAGAGCTGGCCGTGCTGGTCGTACCAGACCGGGCAAGTGTTTCAGGCTATATACGGAAGAGGCGTTCAAAAAAGAATTGATAGAACAGAGCTATCCTGAGATTTTGCGGTCCAATCTCTCATCTACCGTATTGGAACTGAAAAAATTGGGAATCGATGATTTGGTGCATTTCGATTTCATGGATCCACCAGCACCTGAAACCATGATGAGGGCCTTGGAAGAATTAAATTATTTAGCCTGCCTAAATGACGAAGGCGACTTGACTCCGTTAGGTCGTTTAGCTTCCCAATTTCCGTTGGATCCTATGCTAGCTGTGATGTTAATTGGATCATTTGAATTCCACTGCTCGGAAGATATTTTGACCATTGTTGCCATGCTGTCAGTTCCTAGCGTCTTCATCCGCCCCACGAAGGATAAAAAGCGCGCCGATGAAGCCAAAAACCAATTTGCACACCCTGACGGTGATCATCTAACTCTGCTGAACGTCTACCATGCCTTCAAATCGGACGAGGCCTATGAGTACGGCATTCAGAAGTGGTGCAGAGACAATTTTCTAAATTACAGATCTTTAGCAGCCGCGGATAACATTAGGTCGCAATTGGAGAGGTTGATGATTCGTTACAACTTGGAACTGAACACAACAGACTACGAATCACCCAAATATTTTGACAACATCAGAAAGGCGCTAGCTTCTGGTTTCTTTATGCAGGTAGCCAAGAAGCGCTCAGGTGGCAAGGGTTACATCACAGTTAAGGATAATCAAGATGTGCTGGTACATCCTAGCACTGTTCTAGGTCACGACGCAGAGTGGGTTGTCTATAATGAATTTGTTCTGACGACAAAGAACTACATTAGAACTGTAACATCCGTAAGACCAGAATGGCTGATTGAGTTAGCGCCAGCCTACTATGATCTCCATAATTTTCAGAAGGGTGATGTTAAGTTTTCGCTTGAAAGAGTCAAGGAAAGATTTGATAGAATGCAGGAATTTCAGAATGATATAGAAAAGCATAAGAAGAAAGGAAAGAAAGAGGGTAAAGGAAAACATAAACATACTTGATGCATAATCAATTTAATTAAGTCAATAGAATAGTTGTACAATAATTCTTCAAAACTATTAAAATATTCCAGTCTGGTGATCCAGTTTAGAAGCGCGAAACAGGGGGGCCGCGGGGAAAAAAGAATCGAGGTATATAAATATGTGAATAACACAGACGGCCAACTACTCATGATTCCATGCATTCCATCAGCTGCCTGAATTTTAAATTAGAGTTTGTACCTTGGTGCTGCAAGGGTTTATACTATTTATTTAATTCATCGGAAGGTTTGACAATGACAAGCTACACAGGGTCCATCACTCAGTGGGGGTCTTTCGAGAATGAATTTTCGAATGATGACATATTGCAGTTATTAATGTTCTCGAATTTTAGAGAACAGCTCAATGAGTCCGCACAAGAGCTGCACAACTTGACCGATAGAATTACCTACTACCAGGTATCTCATTCAGTGACTCCTGTAGAGACATATGATATGGTTTTACCGCTAATGGCCCTACTTATCGAGAGCCGAGAGAGAGCCAAGAGAATTTACAGAGACGCCTTAGATTCTCGAATGGATTCCAAAAATTGGGACATAGATCCTTTATTCGAGCGCATGCAGGTGGAGCTTTTCAGAACTCAGGATTTGTTGAGATTATACCCTAGAAAAAAGGCGTTGTGGTAGTTAAAAAACGCATGGTTCAAGTTTTGGCAGTAACAGCAGATTCTGGTACCATCTTTCTGGGGGATGTTATAGGACTACAAGTTCGATTTGGCCTGGAGTATTTCAGAGGGAAGTCCTCTGGTTAGCTGAATTGGTACACGAAAATCATACAGAAAAGGGAGTGCGAAAAAGGATAATCAGGTAGTTTCTAGTTGGAGATTTTTTCTGTCTCAACAATTCTGATTGATGTACTGGAAATTCCATCAACAACGCTAATAATATCGCCTTATGAAATTAATTTGGTAGTTTTACAGCTCAAACAATATTCAGAATATAATATACACATACCAATGGTTCTGCTATACGATCTCATTAATAAGATTTATTTATCAGTCTGTTTATGTGCAGTGGTTTGGAAAGCCGGGTAAGTTGTAACTATCATAAATTTTTCTTCAAGAAGCAATATATAAAGACAATGAAGGCGAAGCGACGAATCTGGCTTTGTAATGGGCGACCAAAGGCAAGTTCATTCAACACCTATTCAACGTGATTCAAAGATGTCTGGTGAGCAATACACGGAGAATCTCAAGGTTATTGTAGCGGAGAAGCTTAGCACGCTAGATAATTTTAACGAAGACATAAAATATGTGGCGGAATACATTGTTTTACTAATGGTAAATGGTGGTACTTTAGAGACTGTGGTGCAGGAGTTATCTACCCTTTTTGACTCTGTGTCCACTGACGCTCTCACAGATGTTGTTCAAACAGCCTTCTTTGCATTAGAAGCACTGCAGCAAGGTGAGACAGTTGATAGTATTGTGGGTAAGATCAGGGGAGTAACAAACCAACAACAAGAACAACACCAGGAGCAACTCCATCACGGGCAAGATCCCAAACACAATCAGTCACATATTCAGGGACAACAGCTTCCTATACCTCCTATGCCTCCAATGCCAGTATCTGCTTTTGGAGGTGTGGTGTCTGCCGAGCCAATGGCAGCTCCTTCCAAGCTGAATACCACAGGCTACCATCCTAACTTCCAGCAAAAGTCTGGTGGTGTTGGAAAGGGTCGTGGAGGACGTGGTGCCTCTCGTGGTGCCTCTAGGGGTGGAGGTCGTAACAACCATGCAAGATTTAATCCATTAGCAAAGGCCTTAGGAATGAATGGTGAGAACGGCAATAATTTGAATTTTGTTCATACTAGAAAAGAGGGCCGTTGTAAAGTTTTTCCCAGGTGTCCCTTGGGGAGGTCATGTCCCCATGCACACCCCACCAAGGTTTGTAATGATTATCCTAACTGCAAAAAACCCCCTGGGACATGCGAATTTTTACATCCGAGCGAAGATGAAGAATTGATGAGAGAAATAGAGAGGACGCGTGAGGAGTTTCAGCAGAGAAAAGCAGCCATGCTTGCTGCCAAGGCAAAGCCTGTACAGACCGGCATTGTAATTTGCAAGTTTGGTATTCTTTGTTCCAACCCTCTTTGCCCTTTTGGCCATCCAACTCCGGCAAACGAAGATGCAAAAGTCTTGGATCTCATGTGGTGCGCCAATAACCTGAGCTGTCAAGATCCTGCTTGCACTCGTGCACATTCCTCTCTTTCCAAGATAAAGAATGTAGCCCCTCTGGGTGGTCCAAAGAAGCCTGTTAGTACTGTCTCACGTCCTGTGGAGAAGTCCTTGGAGCAGTGCAAGTACGGTACGCACTGTACTAACAAGCGTTGTAAATACAGGCATGCTCGCTCACATATAATGTGCCGTGAAGGTGCTAATTGCACTCGAATTGATTGTTTGTTTGGTCATCCAATCAACGAGGACTGTAAATTCGGTATTGGTTGTAGGAATCCCAATTGTTTGTTTAGACATCCTGAAGGCAGGAATGTAGAGGCTAACAAAGCTGCTGCTGGTTCCAATTCTGAGATCGGAAATGGTGCAGAGAGCACTGGTGTTGGCCAGGGGTTTTCTACAAATCAAAGGCTCTTTGCCATGCCTGAGGGGCCTCACATTGAACAATCTCAATCCCAAGGCAACCCCAGTAGCCTTCCTTCCGTTTACGCACCCGCCACGACGCCAGGTGTCGACCAAGACACTGATATGAGTTAATGAGGCCTGTGGAAGTGTATGCTTGACAGTTTGGTCAGTGCTTTTGTTGGAATACATGTAATATAATAATTTAAAATAAAAAAAAAAAATAAAAAAAAAGCCAAAAAAAGAAAGAGAAGAAATTCAAGAACCTTCTTAGTTTTTTTTTCTTTTGACAGAATCAAGACGAAAATCATTTGCATAAGTGATTGTTATTATCTTGAGTTTCTTGGTACTTCTAACGTAATTTATGTAATCTTGCGCGTTAACTTGAGTCTTGCTCATCCTTATCTCGGAGTAACTGACGGGGCACTCATGTAATAGTTTTGATGACCCAATCAGAACTGTAGTAATCTGAGTTTGAAGTCAGTTGTGGGGAGGAACGTTCAATCTTAGGGTTTCCTTGATAGCGATGCGACAGCATGCAGGCCTTAACTGCCGAGAAGATCCCGCACTTCTTAATTGCAGTTTCTCAAATGAGTTAATACACAATCCTAAACGAAATGCCGAAATTATACAACTAAACATAGGAGCACTGATTAGAACTTCTTCTTCTGAGCAGCAGCCTCGTCAGAATAGACGTCCAATGGAGAGACAGGCAAAGCGTGCTCGGCCCACAAGTTTGGAGTCAAGAAACCGTAGGTGTTACCAATGGCAGCAAAGGTAGCTTTCAAGGTGTTCTCCATGGTTCTGGTGGAACCGTTGGACTGAGTGTAAACGTCCTCAACACCGGCCAATTGCAACAACTTCTTGACACCTGGGGAGGCGACAATACCAGAACCTCTTGGGGCTGGGATCAATCTCACAACGACGGAACCACACTTACCGGAGGTCTTGGTGACCAAAGAGTGAGGCTCACCCAAGTTGTTACCCCAGTAACCTCTTCTGATAGGGATCACAGATAACTTGGCAATCATGATACCGGCTCTGATGGCACCGGCGACTTCCTTGGCGGTCTTGATACCCAAACCAACGTGGCCGTTGGAGTCACCAACGACAACGACGGCCTTGAATCTGGTTCTCTGACCGGCTCTGGTCTGCTTCTGCACTGGCTTGATGTTCATGACCTCATCAGACAAACCTGGCAACAAGGTGTCGATAATCTGGAACTCCTTGACAGGTAAAGAGTGCAAGAAGATCTCTTCAATGGTGGTAATCTTACCAGCCTTGACTAGTCTACCCAACTTGGTGACAGGGACCCATCCCTTTTCCTCGACATTTCTGCCTCTTCTCTGGAAACGGCCTCTGTTTCTGCCGGCGAAACCGCCTCTTCTCTGTTCTGATCCTCCTTGAGCTGGTGCTGGTGCTGGTGCTGACATGTCGGAATGGTACACGGAAAGTTGATGTGGGTAACTTTCGATCGACAATGGATTTAATCAATGCTATCTTCTCTTCAAACCTCACAACCGGCCTTGCCAAGTAGATGATGATTTTGGAAGTGAACAGTGAAATTTTCCAGTTTTGCGTGTGCGTTGCGTCCCTGCGTTGGTACGGTTGCTTCCGAAGCAATGAGAGAGAAAAACTTTATGGAATTTCAAGTGAATATCAAGAGATGTAAGGATGTAAAATAGCAGTCACAAATATCTTGCATTACTGGATTCTAGCCCTCTTTCTTTCTTTTTCTGGTTGTCCCAACTATTTGTCTTGGCGTTGCCAAGCGACCGTATGTTTGCAGTATCAGTAGAGCCAGCCAGCGAATTCAAAATATGGACTACAACTGCCAATACAATTTAGAATTCTGCGTTAGCTCAACGATATGGCGTGAACTCCACTAGAGCAGCTCATATAATATTACATCTATTTATTTCTTCTCTCTTGCTTTTGCCCTTTTTTTACCACCTTGTTCCGTGATTATTGGGGAGAGAAGCCCTGGCGCAACGTCATTCGAAATCTCCAGTTACCTCCTGTCGTGTTAAAGACTGCTATCAAGTTGATATCAGATGAGGGTTATCGTATCAATGGATCTGCACGACATTTGTTAAAGGCATCAAATGCGGTGTCAGGATGTAAAGCCCTGAATTATTGTCCAAAGACCTAAGATGCAGCCCCGGTTAAGCCCTGGGTCTCTTACCCCGCCGTTGAATGTCATGTCTTCCATTTCTCTTCCTTTTTTCTTGCCCCCTTCCCCGGGCCGCTTCTCGCCGCTTCTCGCCCCTTCCTCTCCCCATCTTCGGTCATCGTGATCCCCGATCCCCCCTTTGATAAAGGGAAATCGATTGCTACTTAAGGAGCAGACGTCTGCTGAAGAGGAACGAACACAAGAGAAATTAACTTGGAACGATCGGAGCAATCATGTCAGAGTATGTACTATACGAGAGTGAGTGAGCACGCGGGCTTTGATGGGAAGAACTCAATATTAACATAAACACAGACATCAAGAAAAATTCACACACAGGGCAGATGCGGAAGTGAGAAAGGCCGCTGAGCATTTGAAGAAGGAAGAGGGTGTTCCTAAGGAGAAGGTAGACACTTGGGCTACGCAGGTGTCTCGTGGGGTTCATAAGGCGGCTTCCACAGTGACAGCTGGTATTAATGGAGCTGTTCAGGGTGCTCGTAGCATCACGGCAGCTGTAGCGGCCAAAACGCACTCTCTTGCCTCACAGTCTTGGCAGCAGGTGCACAACCCTGTGGTGTTGTTCAATGTTTTGCTCGGGACTGGTGCCGTAAGCTCGTTGCTGTGTGGATATGCACACTACGACACTAGGTACTTGAAAGGCAAGAGCGACGGCGCTGTGTTGGCCATTGTTGGCGGTGCCACAGCTCTTGTTGCTGCAGACGCAGTGTTGTCAGCGAAATACTACAAAAAGTACAGAAAATAGGTGAATGGGAAGATGGTGGTTGTGTGACTGAAAGAATGATGGAGCGTGAGAGGCGTGTATTGCATGGATGACGGAGGTGTTATGATTGATCAAGAATTCTTATTATTAGTATTATTTTATTATTATCATTACCATTATTATTATTATTATTATTATTATTATTATTATCATCATTATTAGTTTTGTTATTGCCATTGCTTTTCGGCCTTTGCGACGGTTTTTTTTACTGTCTAGTAGTATTTCTTGGGATGTCGGATGTCAGAGCATGGAAATCGGCCCCAACTTGTTATTTTATAACCTTGTGTTATGGGGGACCATGGGCGCCAAATTATGGACGTTGACGAGGCATATCTTGATGAGAGAAGAGAGAGAAGTGTTGGTGAGCCACTATGCCTACCCCCAACCGCCGCAGAACCTACCACGTCTATAAATCTCGCCCAAACTCTGTTCCAACCGACCGAGTTCGACGAGAGTTTAGAAGAGCAGCTGGCCCAAAGTATAGGCTCTATCGATAGGAGACAGCCTTGCGTATCGACAGAGGTTCCGAGCGTCTTCGCCCAAGACCTTAGTGGGCACGATGAAGACAAGAACTTCCTTATTCTCACGTCTGCTGGAAAACCGATCTACGCCATGCGGGATTGCGAAGCCGTCATCTCATACATGGGTGTTATACATACCATCATGAGCTATTTCAAGCTTAAGGAGTCCACGGACCTAAGATGCATCGATTGTGGCAGCCGCCACCGATTCGCGTTTCTTGACAGGGAGCCCATAGTTCTCGTCGCGTGCTCATCTAGGGGCGAGACTAGTAACGAATTGTTTAATCAGCTCGACTTCCTGCACTCGTACCTGCTCTCTTCGCTTAGTGAGAGACAACTCTCACGCATTTTCACCAAGAGGCAGAATTTTGATTTACGGCATTTCCTAGAGGCTACCGATTTTGAAAATTTAGACAAAATATGCTCTCTGTTCTGCCATGGGTTTTACCCTGGCTTCCTGCTAGGGGCTCTGCGCTCTCTCTCGCTGCGCAAATCTTACAGGCTGCAATTGCATGAAGCGATGTCCCAACAACTTGCAAATGAAACTGATCTTCCGCGTGGCACTCTTCTTTATGGTCTCATCGTTGCCCCTGATAATAAATTGTGTTCAGTTCTCCGCCCTCGTGGCCATACCCTTCACACTACCGATCTCCATCTTTTATTCACTCTGATCTTCCATAGGTTCCAAAAATTGGATGATAGCCAAGAGTTATGGGTACCAATATGCTTCCCGAAATTTAATGCTAATGGATTTCTTTATTGCTATATAAAGTTTCTGCCGCATGGGAACTCAGTGCTCGTACTCATCAGCGCACAAAAAGATGCCTTCTTCAGTTTGAAGTCTTTTGCAGATAAGTTAGTCAAAGAAATAACCGCCAAGGGACTTCTGGTACATATACAAAACTCCCAGGGCTTCAAGATTAGTGATATCCCTGCGCCTTTAGTTCACCATTTCCTTTACAAGTCCAAAAAACATGTTCAATATGTAATGCCTGAGCTCGTATACGCTACAAACCAGATCGATCCAGAGCATTTGCTCGAGTACGAGCATAAGTTTATGACCTATTATCAACAGATCCACAATTCTATGATTCGCGATGATGGAACGCCTTTCAACAAGTCGTGCTTGAATTTTGTTAGATGGGACGCTGATGCTCCAGAACCTACTGAGGAGCCAATTGCCATGATGGGCCTGGGATGGATCTCTCCAAAATTCGAACTCTACCTCATTTGCAACAATGGAGTTGAAGACAAGCACATAGTTCTCGAGAGTGCCAAAAAAATTGTAGCCTGGTGTAGAAAGCATGAGTCGAGATTATTTGTGAACGAAGGTGCCATCTTTTGAAGAAAAGCAGCCTGCCACTCTTTCCGTTTATCTTCTAAAAACAGGATATTACTTATTACTACCGGTCAAGCATTTGAAAATCTAGGGATTTTCCGATCCTGTGGGTTTTCAATCTGCCTTGATTTCATTATTGATGTGGCCTCTTCTTCTCCAAATTTTTTAATCAATTTCTTGTAAAAAAGTCCACAAGCGTTGCACAACGTCGTAGGTCCTCCAGGACCCTTTCTCCATTCAGGCGTCTCTGTTGATAAGCAATGCAAGCACCTCATATGAGCATTCCTATTTTTTCCTGATTTTGACGTCTTTCCAATTTTACCAATATGTTTTCGACTATGGGCGGCAAAAGGCAGATAGGCTTTTCTCGGTTGTGAACTGGGGGTAGTTGCTGGTCGATATGGCGAATAGTTACTGTTACTGTTGCTCTCGTTCCTTGCCAGGGACGGTACTGGAGATGATGTGGATCTGTCCGATGACAATGGAGAGTAGGTTAATGTCCTCTCTGAAGACATACTTGAGCCACGCTGAGCCGGTGTTTTCTCCTTGTCAGGTAACGAGGGTTGAGGATTAATGATCGGTACCACTGATGCAGACCGTAAATGTTTGTATTCTTCTCCATAAAATTTGACGTTTTTCTCTTTGGTAAGTTTGGGAACCTTGTGTGTGCTTCTATGCTTCCTTTCCTCAATTATATGGGAATCTCTGCTTGCAATCTTCATTTCTTTCAGGGTCTCGATACTATTAAGCATTGTTTGACATCTCCTTTGTGCTACTACAAAATCGCATAGTGGTATACCCGTCAAATGGGACCAGCCCCCAGACATTTCTGATATTTGCGTGCTACACTCCTTGAGCACCAATAGTGCTATAGCTGCATCGTTTTGTCTATATTCAATTTCCTCATTGCCCCGATCATCCATGTATTTAGCAATCTTAAGCAATCCTGATATTGATTTCTTTGGCGATGAAAAGGACAAAGCTGACGACGGAGCAGCTGATACGTTATCCTTATCCGCTGAGATCGGCGGCACGTAGTCATGGCGTGCAGATTTCATGGACCTGACAGTCATATATTTGGTAGTTTTCCCCAAAGTTGACCGAAGCGCGCTGCTTCTCATTAATCCATTATTGAAGTCGGGCACTACTCGAGGAACTAATCGATGTGCTAAAAAATTGGCATGCCGATTTGCCACTTGGAGCATAACATGGTTTGGTCTGGAAGACATTGCGGAATTCCTTGTTGGTACAGGCGGCGGTGTGGGTAATACAATCGGACGCATGGGATCAAATTTACCTGTATGCGGACTGGCATCATTTGTACTGTTCTGTTTCCGCAATTTCTTACATACGACATTTACGCCCGTCTCTGCAGTCATACCTTAAATATAATGAACTTTTACAACTGCACTTCCTGCGGGTTTGATTATGATTATCGGATCATATCATTTTATATAAGCTTCCATAATTCCTGGAAACACAGTCATTCCTGCAACAATAGAGTAAGCTTAATGTTTCTGCTCCTGCCTTAGTGAACAAAAGTAAGTTAGTTTCTACGCGTTTAGTCTGGCTTCATTAATGTTTTTATTAATATTTTTATCATATTGATTTCTCTTTTTTTTCTCCATACACTGACGCGGCTCCTAACGATAGAAACCTTTTCTTACCTCGCCCATGTCTCTAAGAAACCGCTCCGACCATTTCCTCGCACGAGATGAACACTGTGCGATAAACTACTCTAGCAGAAACTATTATCAAGCTTTTAGAGAAGTTGTGGATTCAATTTTAGAATCATTCGAGGACATTCTTAGCTATGTTGTTAAGTTGGTCTCTCGGACTAGTATTCATCTGGAGCCAACTGGAGACAGTTTGTGCTTTCACACAATATCTTTTGAAAGACTGCAAACAAGCTGGGTTCTGCCATAGAAACAGACATTACGCAGAAGAAATCCAGAAATCCGAAAGATCATATTACTCCATCGACGCCGACAATGTCTACTACGATGAGAACGAGAAGGTGGTGCGTGCCACTATATTGAAAACTATCTTTCAAGGCGATAACCGGAACAACGAACAGAAAGTAGAATTACCTTTTACGTTAGGGCTGTTGCAAGATGGAGCAACAGTTCGTTTTACAATTGACGAGAATAGGCCTCATAAAAATTATTTGCCTAGCTCATTGAATCAAAGAAGGTACAATGAGGCGAGTAAGTGGGCCTTTGAAGATTGGCAAAATTTACCAAAGTATGAGGCTACCATGAGGAAGGGGTTCCTCAATAGAAATAAGGTCATTGTGGAGGGGGACTGCGATTATATTTGCAAGCTGAAAGTGGAGCTATACACCAAATCATTCTTAATAAAGATCTACTATAAGGAGGCACTGATTATGGTAGTCAACGAGCGTTCTCTATTGAATTACGAACATTTAAGGGCTGAGCAAGAAAATGAATCGAACCTTTTGTTGGAAGAATCGGATTTTAACATGTTTCATGACAATTTCAAATACTCTAAAGACGACACCATGCCGTTTGGGCCCGAATCAGTGGCGTTGGACTTTACATTCAGCGAATTTGAGCACCTATATGGCTTACCTGAACACCCAGGCTCCTTTAGACTACAGGACACTTCAAATGGTGAACCCTACCGTCTTTACTCCACTGATGTATTCCGATACGACATTGGCACAAGAATGCCTATGTATGGTAATATCCCATTTGTGATTGGAAATAACCAGAGGGCTGCTGCCGGTATTTTCTGGGTCAATGCGGCAGATACTTGGGTTGATTTTAAATACACAAGAGATGCAAAAAAGACGCCGAAATCTCAATCTCACTGGATGTCTGAGACTGGTATTATTGATGTAGTTTTATTTTTTGGTGATACGCCGTCGGAAATCACTGAAAAGTATACTGCAATCACAGGAAGACCAGCATTGCCCAAGCAAGCTGCTATAGGCTATCATCAATGCAGATGGAATTACAATGACGAGCTCGACGTCCTGACAGTAGACTCTAGCATGGATCGTGATCACTTTCCTTATGACAACATTTGGCTAGATTTGGAATATACTGACAATAAGAAATTCTTCACTTGGAAACCTAATGCCTTCCCCAACCCTGATAGATTACTTAAAAAACTGGCCAAATTAGGAAGAGACTTAACTGTGCTGATTGATCCTCATCTTAAGGCTGGTTATAATGTTAGCAATGCGGTTGTAGCGGATCACGCAGCAATCAAGAATCATGAGGGCGATACGTTCTATGGCACATGTTGGCCAGGTAAGTCCGTGTGGATTGATACAATGGGTGATATCGGTCGCAAACTTTGGGCCAAATTTTATGAAGCTTTCCTCAACGGTGCCAAGAATTTGGATATTTGGAATGATATGAATGAACCATCCATCTTTGACGGACCTGAAACAACTGCTCCGAAAGACCTAATCCATGCAGGCGGATTTGAACAGAGAGCTCTACACAATGTCTATCCGTTGACAGTGCATCAAGCTACTTACGATGGAATGATCAACATTTTCAATGAAAGCTCAAGACCTTTTATCATTGCAAGAGGCCATTTTTCTGGTTCTCAAAGGACCGCTGGAACTTGGACAGGTGACAATGTTGCCAATTGGGATTATTTGAAGATATCAATCCCTATGATTTTGAGTAGCAACGTTGCCGGTATGCCATTTACTGGTGCAGATATTGCAGGATTCTTCGACAATCCTGAGGACGAACTAGTAGTAAGATGGTATCAGGCTGGCTTGTGGTATCCATTTTTCAGGGCTCATGCCCACATTGATTCTCTAAGGAGGGAACCATACCTATTTGAAGAACCTATTAAAAGTCATATTCGTAATGCCATCCAACTCAGATATAATCTCCTGCCTACTTTTTACACAGCTTTTTATGAAGCCAGCATTGATGGCACTCCGATTATGAAGCCTATGGTCTTCGAAAAACCCGAATTTTTAGATTTAGCCCTTGTGGAAGACCAGTTTTATTTAGGCAATTCCGGTCTAGTGGTGAAGCCCATTGTAGAAAAAGACGCTGTTTCTACAACGATGCTCGTTGCTGAAGGGCTCTATTATGACTATTGGGATTTACGCCCATACCGCGGTGGAACTATCATTCCAGATGATGAGTTTGTTGAAAATCTTCCTGCACTTACTTTTAACGTGAAGCCAATAAGAGTAAATGCACCTTTAGACAAAATTCCAATTTTGTTAGAAGGTGGACATATTATCAGCAAAAGGGAGAAATACAGAAGGTCATCCAAGCTATCACGTAATGATGCGTATACTTTAGTCGTCGCTCCTGATAACTATGGTAATGCGGAGGGTAAGCTATACGCAGATGATGGTGAAACGCTTGCTCATAAGCACGGCGAATACTTACTGAGCACATTTACAATGCAGAATAACGAACTGCTTACTGGTCACCCTACACACAACACTCTGAATAAAGCTTCTTTGGGAAATACATTAATTGATAAAATTATCATTGCCAGTAGCACTATGAAGTCACCGCCCAAGGACACGGTTACGGTCAAGAAAGGACTTTCAAGGTACGCCGTTAAAGCCGTGAGAACGGGTCCATACGAAACTACTATTTTCAACCCGCTTGTGCATGCTGACGAGACTTGGGAGATTGATTTTTAAACAGTGTTGTTTCGCTATGTACATATCACTTATACGCCAAAGTGGACTTCTTGTCGTCAATTTTGCGGTGATGTTCTATTGATGTCGATGACCCTGGTTTAGTTTTCCTTCTTCATCGCACTTCCACTTCTATATATTATCCTTTCATACTTCCCAAACTAAGGGTTATACATCACTTCATTTAGCTTTTGCGTATCTGTTAAAATAATATATGGGGCAACCAAAAAGACAAGTGAAAACGCTACGATGCATCTTGATGGTAGCTAATGCGAAGAAGGGTGTGGCGGCAGCGTGTTCACTTCGAACTGTAACAAAAAGACTGCACGAACAAATCGCATGCTAGCTGATGAGAAAGCTTGGATTCTTCTGGACGCTTGCAAAAACTCTTCGTAACTGAAAATGAATATTTTCTTCACCAAGATTAACACAGATTTATAGCTGCTTTAACAGGACTGAAGGTATAAAAAAAAGAATACTCTGCATTCCTTTGTACCTCGAATAAAAGCTAACCATCGTACAACGATGTATTAGTATCCATATTTCAAATCCAGTAAACAATTAAAGGTCAACATAACACCCTTGGAAAGATCCAGAAAACCATTTAAAACGATAGTAGACATTAAGCAATCCGAAGAATTATTTACCGAAGGAAGCCTTAAGCATGGTAGAGTATTTTACCATGATACCCCATTCAATCATAGCCGAACAATCAGGACACCTGCCTTTTTTGGGGATGAGATTACGTGTCCCAATATTGAGTTGCTCCTCATCTAGAAAATATCTGTGAAGACAACCCAAATGGGCTATAAAATTGCAATTTCGATGACCACAAAAGCCCAAAAATGGTTTCAACTTGACATTTTCAGATGTATAGTCGAAAATAGACTGGCAAATACCACATCGGATTTCTCCATAGCTCAACCTATCTTGATATAACTTAAACATTTCCACATCTCGCCTAACGTAGTCATTGTATACATCCTCCACTAATTTTAAATTTCCATCTGCATACACTATAGCATTTTCTGTGGTTGGGGTTACCGTTCGGTTTTGTAAGAGTTTCACTGTAATAGGTATGGAATCAACTATTTTAAACTTATTCTCCTTCCAAATATTTTCAACATCGTTATTAAAAAAATGAACAACCAAATTCATATGTTTAAAATAGGTATTATTTGCTAATAATCTGGCGGTGCCCAACTTGTGATGTATACTTCTACCGCCGGTTCTGCTTTTCACTATACGGTCATTCTCTTCGATGTAATGGGTACTGTAACCATGTTGCCAGGCATGCTCAAATTGCAAAGCTGCAATTTTTGACAAAAACCCATAGACAAACATAATCATTTCCCAGGGTCTCGTATCTTGCCTCTTAGTTCTATAAGCACCACCTCGATTTAAAATACCATTGTGTTGTCGTAGTCTCCTCACTGGGTTAGGCGTTGAACCAATATAAAACGATTGCCTCTTGCATACAGATTGTAAAAGATAACAACAGTAGAAAATTGGAACAGGTTTAGGTTGCTCATCTTCTATCTTCTGACTCATATTCGTCGTTTCTCATATTCTGGAGATTTAATATTTGAAGTTGTGAAAAAAAAGATGACATTGATTCAAGACCACGAACAAACGGAGTAAAGATGTTCAAGACTCCACCACTACAACTTCTTAGGACTTATGGGAGTAACACAAGTGCAAATGCATCTCGGAAGCTCGCAATAGGACGCCTTCCCTCAATTCCCTCACCTAGAGTGATTAAGGGCCATTTGGATCAGTATATCGTGGGTCAAGATAAAAGTAAACGGGTACTCAGTGTAGCCGTTTACAATCACTATCTGAGGAATCACGACAAGAGAAGGAGATTAGAGTTACAAAGAGCTCGCACGTTGATTTGGGAAGAAGCCCAGAAACGTGAAAAAGAGAGGGAAGAGAAGCAAGGCTTTCAAAGTAGCGAATCAAGAGCTGGTCTAAAAAATCTGCAGAAGCAACTGCTCGCTCAGCCTGATGATGAATTGGTCTTGAGCAAGAGTAATGTGTTAATGGTTGGTCCTTCAGGTTCGGGAAAAACTCTAATGGCCACAACGTTGGCTGGAGTTTTAGATGTTCCCATTGCAATTACAGACTGTACCCAGCTAACTCAAGCTGGTTATATAGGCGACAGCGTCGAGGTATGCATTGAGAGACTACTAGTAAACGCGGACTTTGATGTTTCCAAGGCAGAGAGCGGTATTATTGTTCTGGACGAAATTGACAAGCTTGCCAAACCTGCGGCAAGTATGGGTACGAAAGATGTCTCTGGAGAAGGTGTGCAGCAAGCTCTGTTGAAAATAATTGAAGGTCATTCTGTGGAAATCAGTGTAAAACGTCCAGTGAAACAGGGTACTGATAGTAAGAATAACCAAACCACCACGAAGAAGGATGAAACGTTTGTGATAAACACTTCGAACATATTGTTCATGATTATGGGAGCATTTGTGGGGTTGGATAAGCATGTTATTAGAAGAATACAAAAAGCAAAAAACCCTGAGGAGCAACACAATGCTGAAGAAGATACCGAGAAGCTCAGATTCAGTAATACAATAGAAGAGGTTGATTTGGGAAATGGGAGAAAAGAATCCGCTTTAAACCTAGTGACACCTACAGATTTGGTAAGTTTCGGGATAATACCTGAGCTTATTGGCCGAGTTCCCATTGTTACTGCCTTGCAACCTCTGCAGCGAGATGATTTATACCACATACTGAGAGACCCTAAGAATGCTCTTTTGGAACAATACAAGTATATTTTCAAGCAATTTGGTGTTGAGTTATGTGTTACCGAGAAAGCTTTGCAAAAGGTGGCTCAGTTTGCGTTGAGGGAAGGAACCGGTGCCAGGGGTTTACGAGGCATTATGGAGAGATTACTCCTCAATGTAAATTACGATTGCCCTGACTCCGGAATCTCCTATGTATTGGTTACTGAAGATACCGTTAAATCGTTGCAAGAGAGTGACTATTCCTTAAACACCAATATTGATGTCAACTATTATTCCAGAGGGGAAAGAGAGAAGTTCATCGAAGATATTTACAAAGAAGATAACAAATTAGGAAAGGAATTAGATGAAAAATATGGCAGGATTTCGACCAGAGAAAAAGAAGGCAAACTGTAGGAACACTAATGAGCAAAAGATGAGAAACCTGCCTCAATCTTTCAGTTTATTATTAAAACGAAAAGTATATATTATAATGGGATCTTCAGCAGAAGAAAATAATGACTATCATTGTTATACGTTGGACTTCCTTGGCTTTTGTGCGACGAGGTACAATGTCCTTAGCGAACCCGCATTATCGTCAACCTTGCCCATGTGTTCTCTGATGAATCTTCGGAAAAGAGTGGTTGGCTCAGTACCTTTGGGAGGTTTAGTTGGATCTGGTAAGTGCTTCCGGAAAAGGAGATCCCATGTGATTTCCGAATAAATTTCGTAGAGACACCCCATTTCTGTGGAACAGTCACCAGTTTTAAGACTTAAAACAGAATATTTCAAATTCGTAAATCCCACGTCCTTGAACGCCTGGGCCAAATGCTGAGTAGGGTAAATATGAAGTCCCTTTTCAATAGCAGCTACTGCAATCGCATCCAAGACTCTATCTCTCTCCTGCGTCGTCGGAAATTCTTGCATATTTCCTTCGGTAGTTTGCGTGAAGGAGTTAGAGACGCCAATGTCAGTAACAGCCGCCATAGCGTATCCTCCAGGTAACAATACGCGGTACATTTCTCTCAGCAGACTTCTCCATTTGCTAAAAGCTAAACTCATCCAGATACGGGGACAAAAAATAGCAGGAATTAAATCATCCGCGAAAGGTAACTTCAACTGGAGACTTTCCTTACTATACAAAAAAGCTTTCTTGGACTGGGGCAATTCCTGGTTCCCCGATGGAGATCTGACCTTAGGAGTATCTTGAGCCTCCTTCGGAAGAAGAAATTGCGTAGGAAGGTCAATTTTCTTGTAATTGCTAAGATAGCGACTGAAATAGCTTTCTAGCCAAGCATTTTCTATGGAGTTCCCTTGGTTATCCGATACCATCTGTGATGATTTGTCCTGCGGTGACGAAGGGACAGAGGCTACTGGAGTATGTTTTCTTTTGAAAAGATGAGCAAGCCCAGTTTTTTTTCCTAGCTTACTAGCGACCTTCTTCCTCGAAGGTTCATTGGTATTTGGTGGGGATCCTTGTCCCGAACCAATCAAGGGTGTGTCTTCTTTGAAGGAAGGAGAAGCAGACATTTGAGCGCTTGTTACAGGCGACCCTGCGTCTTCACTTATACTGCCTGTCCTACGTCCCATGCAGTCTAAAAAATACCTACCCGCATTTTCATTCGAAATTCTCACTACATCCTTCTCGTCATTGACTATATTAACCACAGATGATGAAATCTTCGAATTTTGCGAGCCTAAGATATACTTCGCATCGCTCTCTTCCATCATCCACGGTGAGGTATCGAGAGGGTAATCTGCGACCTTCAAATTCGATTCGTCGTAGGCCAGCTGCCAACCGAGTCTGGGTTCCATATGAGGTCTGAGTAGCAGAATATCAATGTCTTCTGTAGTTTCTGTTGTATTTGGTTTAGCACTCATCAGAGTAGCACCTGTCTGAGGTACATATATGGCTGTCTGCTGAACAGCTTGATTTCTAGAGTTGACCTTTCTCTGTAGTAGGTGCTGAACAACTTCCGCGGAAAAGAACACCGAGTTGGACTGGGATATACATCGCTGTCCTTGCATGTACCACAACGATATGATGGTCTCGACTTCCGAATAATCTTTTGTAGAATCGTATGATGCATAAGTTCTATCCACTGGGGGTTCCTGTTGGTAGAAGGGAAAACATTGGTATGCGTAGAGTCTCGATCTCAGATAATGGCCAATATAAGTTCCAAAGGAATTGAGCCTCTTCTTAGACTGTAATTGAGCATCTTTGGATTTGGAATCCATATTAAAAGATAAGAAAATATTCATTGCTTTGAAGTTCTCGTTGTAGCTCGGTGAGTACAGGATCTGCTTTATTTCACCATCGATCGGTAAACTTATGATATTGAAAGAGTGATACTTGGCCAATATACTGCTCCCGGCACGGGGCAAATTGTTCCAATCCCATGTTCTTCTCCGATTATGTGTCGCAGCCACTTTGGATGTGTTCCCATGTAAACTGGACGTCGGCGTCAATTGAGACCAACCATCGATTGCACCATCAGTTTCTCGACCGAAAGGATGAGAGTGAACTCTGGCACTTTTGGTCATCGGCGAAGCTGATTTACGGTTGGTCCCGTAGAAATCCTCTTGAGTTTCTGCCTGGTGGAGATCCAGGTTCTTGGTTGGTCTACGTCTAGTGGGCTTAGGCGAGATTGTAGACATGCTTGTCGAAGTCTTGTCCCTTTCCTTGGAGGTGTTTTCTTTAGCCTGCATGAACTCCTGCAAGTTGTCCCCTTTCATAGATGCAACCTCTTCTTGTAACTTTGTTATTTCCTCCTTGGTAGCTTCCTTGTCGACTTCATCGCCATCCCTATTATTTTTGTCTATAGAGTCATGGGTCGATCCACCGTCACTATGCGGTATCGACCTACTACTGTTACCGCTCTGTAGAATACCTCTGCTCACCTTTATCCCTTCCATCGCTATGCTTCCGTTAAATCAGCGCTCCTCCTTCTTTTCAATGATGTTACAATACCAGCTGCAACATTAACTTTTAGTCAGCCTCCCACGCACTACACAGGTGGGTAAATCTTGTAGGCACGGCTTCGTGTTTAAGTCTTGCAAGTGAACAGCTCCTCCACGCTCATTTTAAACTTTTCCAGAAAAATTTTTGAGTCGCAGTTGCGATTTTCGACGTCGAAAAAACAAAGGGATGATATAGCAAGCATTCCGTCAGCGATCAAGAAATGACTCTATCCCCTGCAGACGAGCCAATAGACGCCCACAGAGACGGGAATGGGCAAAATTGTGCTTTGAGTAATTAAGAAATTTGTATATACAAATACGGAGTGCCCCGTAATCTTCTTTTATGAATAATCCCATGTTGAATGCCAGATTTAACAAAGAATGGTTGAAAAATGCAATGTTGAATTATGCAGTTCGAGGCAAGGGGACCCCCGCCCTCGATCTTATGGATATCAATTCAGATGCTACTGAGAAGTTGGAATATCCTGCTCTCCGAGGAGATGAAGTCGTTATCGACAATGTTTACTAGTACATAGTCGTTAATCAAACGCTGTAGCACATTAACGCTGTCATTGTACTGGTGATTCTCGAAATTTAGTTTCCATTCTTGACAGATGTGGTAGAATTCTTCCTTCCACGCCAAAAAGGAAACTTTTTCGACGATAGTGGGTTGAAGCACTTCTCGTCCTGGGAAAATACCCCATGTCACGGCATTGGCTCTGGAACCATCGCGGTGATTAGTAGTTAGATTGCCATCGTAATCCACTGCGAAATATGTAAGCATGACATCGTTCGCCAAAGCTTCGTGGAGTTTGGGTAGCTTGTCTTTGGGTAACAAAAACTCTAAGTATTGCTTCTGATAAACATAGCCGTCACGGGGGCCCCATCCGTATACCGGGTCACTCGACTTAACCCCGTTGAGTTGCGGTTGAGAGTTGACAGTAATGATGAGACGCTGATTCAAGGCCACAAGGTCAGGCAAAATGTCATCAACCTCATGATTTAGGGCAGTGTCACTCCAAGGGAGACATTTTAGTTCACCGCGCAAGTAATTAATAACTAGTTGGGCAATGTCTTGTATGGAGGTAGGGGTAGACCACAATTCTAAAGACCTCTTTCCTGATTGACGAATCAAAGAAGCGCCGCAAAGGTCCAAATCACCGAAGGCCGGAGATGATGAGTCACCGAACCGACCATTAGGATACTCATCCACAGCCCACTGAGACGTACGTGCCACGTATGAATATGGCCTACGCTGCCAAAAAATAGGTCTTACTTCTTCATTACGCCTCTGAGGATTGAGCGACTTGCGCCACGGCAAAATGGCTAAATGGTTATCCAGGGGCTCGTCGTGAGTGGGGAGTAGCCCAAGACGGTCTAGAATCATCTGAGGCGCCTTTTCTAAGTTCATAGTGTAGATATGCAAGTGTCTAATGTGTCCGCTCTCCAACAGGCGCCTACAAAGAGACACCACCAAGTCGGTTCCCACGTCGCGCACGAGTTGGTCATCATCCTTGATTGGATCCAACTTATCGATGAATTCCTGTGGAATGTGAATGTCACACCACTGTGCTCTTCTCAAGAAGGCAGTGTAGGTCGTGATGGGCATGATTCCTGGAATAATAGGCACTTGAATACCCATTGCTCTAACATCTTCACACCATTTCACAAAGATATCTGCATCGTAGAACATCTGCGTAATAATGAAGTTGGCTCCAGCATCAACCTTCTCCCTCAAATGGTCTAAGAGAGTCTCCTTGTCGTTCACATTTTCTGGGTGACCCTCTGGGTACCCAGCCACACCAATATCAAAATGATCTCCATATTTTGTCCTTATGTACTTGACCAAATCCTTGGCATATCTGAATCCGCCTTCCACCGGCTTCCACGATTCTTGATTGACTGGAGGATCTCCCCTAAGGGCCAGAATGTTTTGGCACCCTGAGAGACGAGCACTCTCTAGCGCTTCATCGATTTGAGATACAGGCATGTTGGTGCAGGTCAGATGCATACATGTCTCTAACCCCAGCACGGACTGTGACGTCTCCACCAAGTCAGTGGAAAGCTGCGAGAGCACGCCACCACCTGCGTTCCAGGTTACATCGATGAATTGTGGTAGAGTCGATTGGTACATCCTGTCCATACGGTCATACAGATTTTGTACACCTTGCGTTGTCTTTGGTACGAAGTACTCAAACGAGAACGTAGGCTTCTCAGACTTCGAATGCTGAGTTTGCAATTTTTCCGAGATCCTCATTTTTTGTTACCTTTGTAATCAGAACAAGCACCCTTATAAGCTCCACAAGATTAGTTTATTCTACGGAGGACCCAAATTTAATAAGTATACGGATTAGTTCCAACTTTAATAGTTTTTCAACTTCGGTTAGAGATGTCCTCTAAATACGTAAAATTTCATATGGAAAGCGCAGATGACTCGTCGGCATTATAAAAAAAAAACATGCTGTGGTGTAAGGAGTTTATATGTGATTCAATTACACGTGAAATTGCATCCGATATAACGTTCGAATAGTGAGACCCAGCAATGTAGTGCATAATAAAAGTCCTTCCGAATAGCGTATATCCATCTGTGTTAAGATCTGTATTTGTATGGTCGAGAAAACAATTTGTTATGCCCACATAGACTTCATAGATGTTACGGAAGCCACCGAAGAGTGTTACTTTTTACCGTCCTCAACAACAGCGAAATTTTCTGAAATATGCATTGTTTTTCCTCTGCAATGAAAAGAATTTTTACGAAGTCCAGTAGTAAGCTGTTTACGTTTGTTGAGCTTTGGTGATATATTCCAATAATATTGGGCTCAAAAATTGGCATGTGAGAAAAATAGAAATAAAATTCCAATACACCACGTACCACATACCTGTGGGCCAAATTTTAGGCTTTGAGGAAACAAACGGTATCCAAATGTTAAGAACCCAACTGTGGAAAAGACACTCTGTTTAATCAATATAGGTTTGTCGCGTCTGAACATCATCATCAATGTGATCTTTTTCTTTCGCTATTGCTTTACAGACTGTTTCGTTGCTCGTTTCTCGTTTCTTGTTATAGCATCCGAATTTCTCTTTTCAAGAGAAGACTCTTCTACCGCTAATTTAGACAATTAACTATGTTTACTCTAGCTACCTGGCTAAAAACCACGAATTATTTGAGAAGGTAAAACTCAAAGAAAAATGAGAGTTAATCAAGCAAAGAATACGATGTTGGGAACTTTCAAGGTATCTCATCTACGATGCCAGACAAAGCAACTCCCACTACTGTTGAATGAATGACACGGTTGAAGTTAATTCCGATACAGTTATTTGAATATTGAATGATTCTTCTTGTCGAATCTATCCTCCGTAAACAAGCCGCTGAAATTTAAGCAGTCGAGTGCTAATTCTACGCTTGCTCGCCATTGAGCATATGCGCCGATTGTCTCTTTTGCTGTAAATCATACTTTCGTGCGAAATTACTAAATCTGAGTTATCTCATCTCATCTCATTGCAATAGTCTTACCACCCTGAATGTAGATATAGTAATCAAAGTATTATGGTCTCAGACGCCAGAAAAAGGGTTGCAGAAAGATGGAGCAAGATTGACTATCGTTCTGGCAGCATAGATGAAAATGGATACAGTAATAAAAGATCTAAGCCAGATATTATTGATCTGACACTCTCAGATACTGAAGAGATAGCGGAGACTTCAGAACATCGGACACAAAGGCCATCTTCAGAGGTGCCAGAGGTTCCAGTAGGGAATTGTCCTTTTAGGATAATTAAATCTGACGTCTTTGACAGCGGTGGTGGCAAATCACAGTATTTCACAGATCTAAATGAAATCTTTAACGATCCAACATTACACAAAACGTTTCTATTCAGTTTTCAATACGAGTTAGACTTCCTTATGGGTCATTTTCACCATAATGTTGAAAGAATAGTGCTTGTGGCTCAAGAGGGTACGGTCTTGTCTCCCACTACACCGCAAGCCCTTTCTCTGGTCCCAAAAACGCTGTTAATCCAATTTCGTATGCCTCCTTTCACTTGTCATCACTCTAAATTGGTCATAAACATTTATGAAGATGGTGCGTGCCGCATATTCATGCCTTCGAGCAACTTTACCTATGCAGAGACGAATTACCCCCAACAGGTCTGTTGGAGGAGTCCACGCCTCCGCGCAGTCACAAATCCCCCCACGGTAGCCTTTCAGCAAGATTTGATTAGATACATGGACTCGTACAATTCACCAGATATTCAGAAGTACATCACACCCTGTTTGAAGAATTTGAATTTTGAACCACTAAATGACGTGCAATTCATTTACTCGACACCATCCAAGAATTATGTCTCTGGTTTACGATTGCTTGCTGCTAAGATATCATCTCTAAAGCAGGACAATAACAAAAATCTCACTCACCATTATCTGTGCCAGAGCTCAAGTGTAGGAAATTCATTATCCAAGAAAACATCCGTCAATTTATTTACGCATCTCATGATTCCGGTACTAGATGGAATGATACCTGCTGATTCGAAGAATACCCCAGAGACCTCTCGACTTTTGCAGCTTTATAAATCTCGCTCGGTGGTACCGTACCTGCTGTACCCGACGGTACAAGAGATCAGCAGTTGTCCGGCAGGCTGGCTCTGCTCTGGTTGGTTCAATTTCAATTACAATCGAGATCTCAATCACTTCAATATGTTGAGAAAGCAGTTCAAGGTACTGTATAAGCAAGACAATGCGGTCACATCCAAACAACGCAGAGCAACTCCAGCACACAGCAAGTTCTACCTGAGAAGCTCGACATCTGCAGTCAATGAGGCGCCCTTTAAAAAACTTGACTGGTGCGTCTATACATCAGCAAACTTAAGTTACAGTGCTTGGGGTAAAACGAGGGCGAAACCTCGAAACTACGAAGTAGGTATTTTGCTGACTTCCCCTAACCTCTATTGTCAAAGTTTTGCGGATCTGGTTTACAAAGGGAAATCAACCTCGTTACCGCAGGGTGTCACCGTCGCAGTGCCATGGACAACTAGCCTTGAACCTTATGGTGATAATGATGAGGCCTTTTGCATTTCTAAGGAGTATGAAATGTTGGATTGCAATGGACGTCGACTGTCTTGATCACATGGTTCGCGCTGCATGCCGCTTTTCGATCCGAAGAAAGTCACCTTAATCCGAGCCGTGGCTTCATCTCTGCACGGTATATAAAAAGACTTTTAAGAGGAAATTCCAAAAGCTTGAGCGTATTCCTCCTGATTTTCCGATAGGATTATAGTAAGCAATGCCTTCGTCTTTTAACGAAACTTTCCTTGTTTCTGATAATGTTGCTGTTATTGTGCCCGAGACAGGGGTGCAGGTGGCATACCGCGAGTTGTCGCACCAAGTTGGTCACTTCCAAGCGCTGTTTCATGATTCAGAATCTCCTCTTTATAACATAGTCGGGAGGCAGAGTTCTGTCGCAATTTCAATTCGTAATGGGTTGGAGTTTATCGTGTCATTCTTAGGGGTTACCATGGATGGTAAAGTCGGAGCGCCATTGAATTCGAACTATAGAGAACAAGAATTCAATTTTTATTTGGAAGACTTGAAGGCTAAAGTTGTGATTGTGCCTCGTGGAACTGTCAAGCAAAAAAGCAAAGCAGAGATTATTAAAAGTGCTCAAAAGTTTGAAATCTACGTTGTAGAGGTTTTCTTTAACCCCAAGAGATTTAGGGTGGAATATGAAGTATACTCGCCTAGCGATAACTACTCTAAAGTGCAATACAGCTCTTTGAACAATGCGCTGTTCGTCAATTTGGATGACAAACACTTTCCTGGGTTTGCAAGATCTTTCGATGTGGCTCTTGTATTGCATACAAGCGGTACAACCTCGAGACCTAAAACTGTCCCATTGTTGCATTCTAACATTGTAAAGAGCACCGAGAATATTTCCAACACTTATAAGCTGACTGAAAACGACCGTTCTTATGTGGTTATGCCTCTCTTTCATGTCCATGGGTTGATTGGAGCTCTTCTTTCCACGTTTAGGATGCAAGGTTCGGTTGCGGTGCCCGAAAAGTTCAGTGCTAAGAAGTTTTGGGAACAATTTGTCAAATACAGGTGTAACTGGTTTAGCTGTGTGCCAACGATTAGTATGATCATGCTGGCAATGCCCAAGCCCCAGCCACTGCCCCACATCAGATTTATAAGATCTTGTTCCTCGTCGTTGGCTCCAACCACTTTTCACAAACTAGAAAAAGAGTTCCAGGCTCCTGTCTTGGAAGCATATGCGATGACTGAGGCTGCTCATCAGATGACTTCGAATAATTTGCCTCCAGGGAAGAGAAAACCTGGTACTGTTGGCCAACCACAAGGTGTCGAAGTGGTGATTTTGAACGAAAAGGACCACAAGCTTCCACAAGGTCAAATCGGCGAAGTATCAATCAGAGGAGAGAATGTTACTCCAGGTTATGCCAACAATGAAAAGGCCAACTTGGAAAATTTCACGCGTAAGGAGCACTATTTTCGTACGGGTGACCAAGGTTACTTCGATCAGGAAGGTTTTCTCGTATTAACTGGACGTATCAAAGAGTTGATTAACAGGGGCGGAGAAAAGATTTCACCAATTGAATTGGATGGTGCAATGTTGTCCCATCCCGCAGTGAAAGAAGCGGTTGCTTATGGTGTACCTGATGAGAAATACGGTCAGGCTGTCAATGCCGCCATTGTTTTACAGCCCGGTAAACATTTGACGGCGAAAGAATTGTCTGAATTTTTGAAGCAGAAAGTTTCGAGTTTCAAGGTACCTGTGAAATTTAACTTCACAGATCAACTTCCCAAAACCGCCACAGGCAAGATTCAGAGACGTATTATTGCTGAAGTGTTCTCTAAAAAACAAAGCAAGTTGTAGAACAACTTATTGAGCGAAGAATTAGGGTTTCATGTAATAAATAGCACTTTGAAACTTTTAGTATAGTAATATTGCAATCATTTGTTGTGAGGAAAGCAAATGACCTTTGATTAGATTGAATCTTTTTACAGTCCTACATGAGGTGTAATTGCCGTGATGAGCAGGTCTCAAGTAGTTAATGCCGGGGAAACTGAGCCAAAATCCTCACAATTATGGATTGCTTCGGATTAGCTTGTTATCAGCTTGAGTATTAGTTCGATAAGTCATGCGATTCATTAATGTTGCAACCTTTCACGTATCTTTTAATACGGATTCTGCTTTTACATATTGTCATAAATTGAGATTAAAATAGATTAATATATGCCGAGATATATTGGAAATATCAATGTAACATTAACTACCTGTTGATGTATATACCTCCAGTATTCTTATTCCTTGTATAACATTCAGTTGTATATTTGTACTAAACTTAACTTCCAATCCATATTTGCTTTCATTTCTACCTATAATCGGTTGAGATGTTCTGCTAATCATCCGTTGTAAGTTGAAGATGTTAACCGGAGGAGAAAAAATTTACCTTGAAAAGTTATATTATACTCAAGCCTAGTATACAAGCACAAATTCTTCGGTCTTCAAACTGGAGAGAGTTTCAGAGCTTTCTGAAGCTTTTTCGAGAGTAATCGTAATCGCCGTGTTGTAATTTTCGATAAGCTACAAATTTCGGAAACATACACTTTAACGCATATGTGAATATAAAATAGCCCAGAGTACCAGGGAAAAACTATTTAATCTTAGGAAATTTTGCTACCTAATAAAAGTGTCTCAGTCACTTTACAAAAGCATTAGATTAATGCCTGAAAGAGTGTATGCATCCTGGGCCGCGACACACTGTCGCCTCCGTAGATAGCGACCATTCCGTTGGGTGTAATGGTGAACGCTTTTTAATCTCCTCTTAGGCTACCCACCCCCTCAACGACAAATCCAAAGATTTCTATCGTGTTTTCAAGTATAAGAAGAGAATCAAAGGTAAAACGTTCAATTATTGAAGTAAGATAAGCTCGCTTTACCTTTCTTGTTGGATCTTACAGGGTTTTTCTTTCGTCAAGCGCTCCGGAGGTCGTCATTATCAAGTTCATCTCTTTTCCCCCTTTCCCTTTGTTGTAGGTGTTGTTTTTGGAACTGAAAAAAGCCATATAATACAAGAATAAAAGAAGATGATGAGTGCTAGAATGCCTACCATGGCTACCAGATTGGCTCCATTGAGATTGCATGCCACCAAATTGCAGACCCGTATGGCTTCATCCAAGTCAATGACCGTCAGAGAGGCCTTGAACGCTGCTATGGCCGAAGAGATGGATCGTGATGACGATGTTTTTCTGATTGGTGAGGAAGTGGCCCAGTACAATGGTGCTTATAAAGTTTCTAAGGGCCTTTTGGATCGTTTCGGTGAACGTCGTGTGGTGGATACTCCTATTACTGAGTACGGTTTCACAGGCCTTGCCGTGGGTGCTGCGTTAAAAGGGTTAAAGCCCATTGTTGAATTTATGTCTTTCAACTTCTCGATGCAGGCCATTGACCACGTTGTCAATTCTGCTGCCAAGACTCACTACATGTCTGGTGGTACTCAAAAGTGTCAAATGACTTTTAGAGGTCCCAACGGGGCTGGTTTGGGTCTTGGTGCTCAGCACTCTCAGGATTATGCTGCGTGGTACGGCGCGATTCCAGGTTTGAAAGTGTTAGCTCCTTGGTCTTCTGAGGATGCAAAAGGTTTGCTAAAGGCAGCCATTAGAGATCCTAATCCAGTAGTGGTGCTGGAGGACGAAGTTCTGTATGGTAAGTCCTTTGAAGTGAGTGAAGAAGTTATGTCGCCAGATTACGTTACACCTTTTAAAGCTAAGATTGAAAGGGAGGGTACTGATCTAACCATTGTTGCTTACACCAGGAACGTTGGTTTTGCGATGGAAGCTGCTGAAATTTTGGATAAACAGCATGGTGTGTCTGTTGAAGTGATTAATTTGCGTTCCATCAGACCTTTGGATACAGACGCGATTGTGGCCTCTGTCAAAAAGACCAATCACTTGATTACTGTTGAGTCCGGTTTCCCACACTTTGGTGTCGGTGCTGAGATCGCTGCTTTAATGATGGAAAGCGAGGCTTTTGACTACCTGGATGCACCCATGCAAAGAGTAACTGCCGCTGATGTTCCTACTCCATATGCTAGAAAATTGGAGGAGCTATCCTTCCCAGATGCTGACATCGTGGTGACTGCTGCAAAGGAAGTCTTGTCAATTGAGTAGACGCTCGTTGGCTATTGAATCCATATTGTGTGCTTCCAGACTTCGCTACATTATAAACCATAACATCGTTCAATGCAATCAAACAACAACATTAAGAATAACTGGAAGTTTTTTGGAGGACCAATGGAGTAGAGAGAAGTAATCTATCCTTCAAGCACAAATATTCATTATCAGGAGCATCCTCACTTCCTTTCTATATCTATAGTATTATTTTGTTATTATTATATTATCATTATTACCATCGGTATAATTTTTTTATGTAACTGTAAGCAACTCTCCGATTTTTCAAGCAAGAAATAAGCACGAAAACCCTTACTTCTTTGTTTAGCTACACAAGCCAACTCCATTTTAAACTAAAGCGATGGGAAAAAAGAATTTGGCTAAGAAGGATTTACCTCAGTTCTACCTTTTGGTAGTGCTGTATTTGCTACAGGGGATACCCGTTGGTTTAGCATTTGGTACTGTACCGTTTCTGTTGAAATCGATGGCAAAAGAGACTTCGTTTACTACGCTAGGTATTTTCTCCATTGCAACTTATCCCTACTCACTCAAGATACTGTGGTCACCAATTGTTGATTCCATATACAATCCCAAAGTGGGTCGAAGGAGGACATGGATTATTCCAGTGCAATTGCTCAGCGGGACAATGTTGTTGTTGCTGGGTTGCGCCGTGAGTCGGAACCTCGTTTTTAAAGGAGTCGATGATGCTTTCCACGGCAGACAGTCTCAGGGCATCCACAATTTGAATATTTTGACGCTGGCATGGTATTTCGGATTTCTGGTATTCTTGTGCGCTACTCAGGATATTGCGGTAGATGGTTGGGCTTTGACCATTTTATCCAAGGACTCATTGTCTTACGCATCAACTGCTCAGACTGTGGGAATGAATTTCGGTTATTTTCTTTCCTTCACTGTCTTTATTTCCTTGAATTCCAGTGATTTTGCCAACAAATACATAAGAACTGTTCCCAAAGAATATGGATTTGTGAGTCTAGGAGGTTATATGAAGTTTGTCGGGGCACTTTATATCTTGGTTACAATTTATGTGATATTTTGCACGAAGGAAAGACCGTTGGATCACATTTTACCTCAGGCTGGGTCCTCTGCTACCAAAAAAGACGACGAGAGCAAAAGCGTGGTGGAATATGGAGACGGAGATGTCATTGGAACAAGTAATACGGCGAGCATCAAATATGTGTACAAATGTTTTGGCAAAATTTTGAAGTTGCGCGCTGTACAATCCTTGGCCTTTATCCATTTAACTTCAAAATTGGCATTTCAATGCAATGAAGCAGCTACTAACTTGAAATTATTAGAAAAAGGTTTCAAAAAGGAGGACCTTGCGGTCACTGTTTTGATTGATGTACCCTTCGAAGTAATATTTGGCTACTATGTTGCCAAATGGAGCTCGGAATCTAGCCATCACCATAACCATCCTTCTCATCGACAAGTTCTCACAGGCATTAACAGGTGGGTCAAGTTTTTAGTGGGTGAACCGGGTATTCTTACTCCTTGGCTTTGGGGGTTTTTGGGAAGATTATTAGCAGCTGCCCTTGGTAGTTATGTGCTCAAAATCTTCCCACAAGATGCTAAGATTTCAAGAACATATTTCTTAATTGTCGTATTTCAACATTTGCTTGGTTCTTTCATGTCTACGGTACAATTCGTTGGAATATCCGCTTTCCATACGAGAGTTGCAGATCCTGTTGTTGGTGGCACTTATATGACCCTCTTGAACACTTTGAGTAATTTCGGCGGTACATGGCCACGTATGATTATCATGTCGATGATCAATTATTTTACCGTTTATGAATGCTATGTTCCTAACACAAATCAAGTCATCACGTACCAAGGTGGAAGCATGGAAAAATGTACAGATGGTTGGAAAGGTCAGGCAAGCATTTTAAGAGACGGTTATTACGTGACAAACGGCATCTGTTTAATTATCGGAACATTACTTTATTTCGGTTATTTGAAGAGAAAAGCTCAGCAGTTGCAAACTATACCAGTCGACGCTTGGCGCTGTTCTTGATGGTAAGCAAGTATAATCCACCAGAAACAACGTATGCGCACAATAGCCCGGATAACTGCTCTGATAGTGTATGGAAGACCAATGTAGTCATCAAAAAGCTGTACCACCATAAAAATACGAACGCAAATAAAAGAAATACTGGATTTTCCCATACCACATATCTCACGCTTAGGAGGGAGAAATTGACCAAATCGCCCAAGCATTTCAAAGCTGGTCTTGCAAATAATTCCCAAAACACATCATACGTCGTTTGAGGACGTCTCTGTAACACATTTAGTAATGGACTATTATCTAATAAATCAGTGAAATAATTTGATAGCTTACAGCCTTGTCTTTTTATTCTTGGCCATGCCAGGTTTTCGAAAAAATCACACTCACCAAGCAGCAGCATGATCATTAAAGTGTTCAGGAAGATGTGACCAGAGGGATCGTGACCACCAGTCCATTGGCCACCCGCAGCACGGCATGCCGCCGAGCTCCCTAATCCTCCCAAAGAATGTATGGTGTCGTGTATGAAAATATTAAGTTCGCTAGGTGATACTGGGGGTTCCCCATCACGTCCATCGCCGTTATTGAGTCCCATCAAGCGTCGTATTGATTTCAACGAATGATCTGCTAAATTACTTAGGAACTCATCCTCCGTCGTAAGTTGAAATTTCTTCAGCAGTGTATGGATTTTGTCAAGAGATTTAGTCCTTCTTACATCTGAATCATGAAATTTTTGATTCAAGTTTCCATTAGTGTCTAAAACATCAAATCCACAAAGGCCACCAGTAGCGGTGAATATCAAATCCATGATGGGGGCGGTATGAAACCATGCTGCTTGGGTGAAGACAAACCACCATACGGAGAGCACAAAATATCGTAATGATATATGTTTATTCCATCCTTTGTAGCGAAAGGCACACCACCACATTACCACTGATGTCCAAAACCAACCTTTTTTAACGAAAAATGTATTGATCCAATCATCCTTGTCAATCCATGAAGGAACCGGGTATAGCAAGCCTAAAATATGACCTAGTAGTAACGTTGCAGGGCACAGAAACAGCGCCAATATCCGCAAAGCCTTCGAATGTTCCATTGACTGGTTTTCGAGGCGATGTTATTATTTGATATGCCACGATGAAGCTTTTAAAGCCGGATTTAGGTGTGTTGAATTTTGTAGAAAAAAAAGTACTTTGTAAAGTAGAACAGAACACGTTGTCATGTCTGAGAAACCCAATCAAGAGGCTTCGACTTAAGAAGAGGAGCCAGCCCTGCCTACGAGATTTGAAGTGGAGCTTGAGTTTGTGCAGTCTTTGGCAAATATCCCGTACGTGACCTATCTTCTGACTCAGCAGCAACAAATATGGAAGGATCCTAAATTTAAGAACTATCTCAAATATTTAGAGTACTGGTGTGAACCTCCGTATGCTTTATGCATCGTATATCCCAATTGCTTATTTGTGTTAAAGCTAATCAACGGATTTATGGAAAATTCAACAGTGAACGAAGATGGACTGCTGGATGGCCTTGAAGATTTACCCAAGGTACTCCAGATGCAGGGACCACAGTGGATGAACGAGATGGTCGAGCGGTGGGTGTCATGATCTGCTCCTTTTTCTAAGATTTTATGAGATGCGACTGTCTTCTGGGTACATGCACAATTTTTTGAGCCGTCAACAGATGAAGACGAGCCATCCTATCAAGTACTTGCTGGTTTTCATCCATATTCACAGTTAGTTTATCATCTTCAAAGATGAAAAATCGCCGCAAAAATAATCTTTCTTAGTATAAGAATAATGCTACATTGAAGATCTTGGTCAGAGGAACTCCCCTGAGGAAATGTGACAATTCATTATTGAGGGAGGCTTTTAACTATTACTTTGTACTGTGCATGAAGCTTGAGCTTCTGTTCAGATGCTGTGCTTTCTTGTGATGATTCTTACATGCACTTAATTGTGTCGTCGTTCGCAATCATTGCCTAATTGTTTGATAAACTTACTACTTATCGCAAAGGTCAAGTAGTTATATAATTACGTAATAAGGACCTCCTCTTCACTAATAAGAAGAAAGCACTTCTAACCAGAACCCCCAGCGCATCGCGTGGCTAACCAGGACCACTAAAAATTCAACCTTACTCTAGCATCTGCGATTACGGTTCTACAGAGTACTGTCGGAGTTGAAGATATACAAACAAAAAAAAATACATAAAGAGGCGCTTTAACAATACTGCATCACACTGTTGAGGCAGCAATAAGTCAGACTAGTAGAATGCAAATGAAGGTGACAAGTCAGCAAATATTTCTAACCATGTGCCAGGTATAAATATGATAGATATGAAAGCTATTGAAAAGTTCTTGATCTGACATATGTGCTAGTTAGTCACCTTGTTAGCATGTCTAATTAAACTATTTTACTCAGCAGCCTATCAATTGCGAATCCCAGATTTGCAGCGATATTATCATCTTTGGAGATAATATTTCGCAGCAAAATAATCTTACCTAAAATAATATGACGACGCGTATTTTGATCAGAAAAATCCCTTGAAGAGATGAAAAGATTCATTAGAGCAAAAACTTTATTTCCAACTCTGGTTGCACGCATTGCAAAATTCTTACATACTCAAATAGAAGATTCCCATTTTACGACACAGATAAGATAGCACAAATTGAAACTGACTTTCTGGGACTATATTCTTGCATAAACTAACTTATGACCAGTTAATTCTTGTTCCTCGTGGCCCAATGGTCACGGCGTCTGGCTACGAACCAGAAGATTCCAGGTTCGAGTCCTGGCGGGGAAGAATTAATTTTTTTGTACGTCACAAACTGCAGTGGGAAATTTGAATCAGGAAGGATGGATTGCTGTTAGATTAGCTGATTCCTTCACGCTGGAACCTAACTATGAGATATTTCCCTGGTCGCGTGTATCTCATGTGATTAGATCTTTTCTCGTAGGGGTTCAACTTCCGCCCCAAAATTCAGTTAGTCATAAATGGATGACCACGGTTGCTGACGTTGTCGTTTCTCATTGGCCAAAAATCCATAGGAATGACCCCGCGGCGTAAAACGGAGGTCGTTGAACGAATTTTCACGAAGTGCGATAGAGTCGATTGAACAATATAAAAGAATAGTTATTGAGTCCCTTAAGAGAACGTCTCTCAATTTAGGTCAAATTTTTTTACATATCGTGTGAGTCTCAAAAGGTTGAAGGTAGTGACTACAAGAAAATTCACTAATGAGCACCAAGAAGTTCTCTGGCCTCAGAGACAACTTCAGCCTTTTAGGCGAGAGGAACAAGATTCTAGTCGCCAACAGAGGAGAAATTCCTATCAGGATTTTCAGATCAGCCCATGAGCTCTCTATGCGCTCTGTTGCGGTTTACTCACATGAGGATCGTCTCTCCATGCACAGATTGAAAGCTGATGAGGCCTATGTTATCGGTGAAGAGGGAAAGTATACACCTGTTGGTGCGTATTTGGCTATTGATGAAATTATTTCGATCGCTAAGAAGCACGGGGTTGACTTCATTCATCCTGGTTACGGTTTCCTTTCTGAGAACTCTGAGTTTGCTGATAAAGTTGCCAAGAGCGGTATCACATGGATTGGTCCCCCAGCAGACGTAATTGATGCTGTAGGTGATAAGGTGAGCGCTAGAAACTTAGCTGCAAAAGCCGATGTAGCTACGGTGCCAGGTACACCTGGCCCAATTGAATCTGCTGAAGAAGCCTTGGAATTCACTAAAAAGTACGGGTTCCCTGTGATCATAAAGGCGGCCTTCGGCGGTGGTGGTAGAGGTATGAGAGTCGTTCGTGAGGGAGACGATGTTGCAGATGCATTCCAACGTGCCTCTTCGGAAGCTCGTACCGCCTTCGGTAATGGTACCTGCTTCATGGAAAGATTCCTCGTGAAGCCCAAGCACATTGAGGTTCAGATCTTGGCCGACAACTATGGTAATGTGGTACACCTGTTTGAAAGAGATTGTTCCGTTCAAAGAAGACACCAAAAAGTGGTGGAGCTGGCACCTGCCAAGACTCTGCCTATTGAGGTGAGAAATGCTATCTTAACTGATGCCGTGAAACTGGCCAAAGTCGCCGGCTACAGAAACGCAGGTACTGCTGAGTTTTTGGTGGACAACCAGAATAGGCACTATTTCATTGAGATTAACCCTAGAATTCAAGTAGAACACACTATCACCGAAGAAATCACCGGTATTGATATTGTGGCTGCGCAAATTCAGATTGCTGCAGGTGCTTCTTTGGAGCAGTTAGGTCTTTTGCAAGATAGAATTACTACTCGTGGTTTTGCCATCCAGTGTCGTATTACCACAGAAGATCCATCTAAAAACTTCCAGCCAGATACCGGTAGAATCGACGTCTACCGTTCGTCAGGTGGTAACGGGGTGAGACTTGACGGTGGTAACACGTACGCAGGTGCTGTCGTTTCTCCACATTATGATTCTATGTTGGTCAAGTGTTCCTGTTCTGGCTCGACGTATGAGATTGTGCGCCGTAAAATGATCCGTGCACTGGTAGAATTCAGAATCAGAGGTGTTAAGACTAACATTCCTTTCTTGTTAACCCTTTTGACGCACCCAACTTTCATTAGTGGAGAGTTCTGGACGACTTTCATCGATGATACTCCACAGCTATTCCAAATGATTTCATCTCAGAACAGAGCCCAAAAACTGCTGCATTACCTAGCAGACTTAGCAGTGAATGGCTCGTCAATCAAAGGTCAAATCGGAGTGCCAAAGCTGAAAAAACATCCTGATGTTCCACACTTGCATAATTCTAGTGGCGAGATTATTGACGTTGTTTCCACTCCACCTCCAAGCGGTTGGAGGCAAGTATTGTTGGAGCATGGGCCTGACGAATTTGCTAAGCGTGTAAGAAAATTCAACGGATGTTTGATTATGGACACTACATGGAGAGATGCACACCAATCCTTGTTAGCCACTAGAGTTAGAACTTATGACCTGGCGGCAATCGCTCCCACAACAGCCCATGCATTAGCGGGAGCCTTTTCTCTAGAATGCTGGGGTGGAGCTACATTCGACGTCGCTATGAGATTTTTGCATGAAGATCCATGGGAGCGTTTGCGTATATTGAGAAAGTTGGTGCCCAATATTCCTTTTCAGATGTTATTGCGTGGTGCTAATGGTGTTGCGTACTCTTCCCTGCCTGATAACGCCATCGACCATTTCGTAAAGCAGGCTAAAGAAAATGGTGTGGATATCTTCAGAGTTTTTGATTCCTTAAATGATTTGGAGCAGTTAAAGGTCGGGGTTGATGCGGTGAAGAAGGCTGGTGGAGTCGTGGAAGCTACAGTTTGCTACTCTGGTGATATGCTGCAACCGGGTAAGAAATACGACCTGGATTACTACTTGGAAGTTACTGAAAAGATAGTCAAGATGGGTACCCATTTCTTGGGTATCAAAGACATGGCGGGTACCATGAAACCCGCTGCCGCTAAATTGTTAGTTGGATCAATTAGAGCCAAATACCCTGATTTGCCCATTCATATCCACACCCACGATTCGGCAGGTACTGGTGTCGCTTCGATGGCTGCTTGTGCAGTAGCAGGTGCTGATGTTGTTGATGTTGCTGTTAATTCTATGTCGGGCTTGACCTCTCAGCCATGTATGAACGCACTGCTCGCATCATTGGAAGGTGAAATTGATACTGGTGTAAATGCTACTCATGCTCGCGAGCTTGACGCTTACTGGGCTGAGATGAGACTGCTTTACTCTTGTTTCGAGGCCGATTTGAAAGGTCCTGATCCAGAAGTTTATGAGCACGAAATCCCAGGTGGTCAGTTAACCAACTTGCTATTCCAGGCTCAGCAATTGGGTCTCGGTGAGAAATGGGCGGAAACTAAAAGAGCTTACAGGCAGGCCAATTACTTATTGGGTGATTTGGTCAAAGTGACTCCAACATCTAAGGTTGTTGGTGATTTGGCTCAATTCATGGTTTCAAATAAGCTAACGCCTGATGATGTGAAACGCCTAGCCAGCTCATTGGATTTCCCTGACTCTGTAATGGATTTCTTTGAAGGTTTGATAGGTCAACCATACGGTGGATTCCCTGAACCTCTAAGGACGGATGTGCTGAGGAGCAAGAGAAGAAAGCTGACTTGTCGCCCAGGGTTAGAATTGGCCCCATTCGACTTGGAAGCTGTGAGAGAAGACCTGCAAGATAAATTTGGCAACACAGACGAATGCGATGTTGCATCTTACAACATGTATCCTAAAGTTTACGAGGACTTCCAGAAAATCAAAGAGAAATATGGTGATTTGTCTGTGCTTCCAACAAAGAACTTCCTTTCTCCTCCAGAGATTGGTGAGGAGATCGAAGTTACAATTGAGCAAGGTAAAACCTTGATTATCAAACACCAGGCAGTTGGTGATTTGAACAAGGAGACTGGTCTCAGAGAGGTTTATTTCGAATTGAATGGTGAATTGAGGAAAATTCATGTTGTGGATAGATCTCAGAAAGTGGAGATAAAGTCCAAGCCTAAATCTGACGGACATGATCCACTCCAGATTGGCGCCCCAATGGCTGGTGTCATCGTTGAGGTCAAAGTTCACAAGGGTTCACTGGTTAAGAAGGGTCAGCCGGTAGCGGTACTAAGTGCCATGAAAATGGAGATGGTCATCTCAGCCCAGACTGACGGGCAAGTTAAAGAAGTGTTCGTAAGTGACGGTGAAAACGTCGATGCTTCGGACCTAATCGTTACTTTGGAGGATGTTGCTCCTGCCAAGGAAACTTAATTATAAATGATAGACTTATCTTAATATCTCAACACCTATGTATAATTTATTGAATGTTACCTGAACATTTTTCTTGTACTGCTTGCAGTAGGTCTTGCGAGTCTTTCGGTCACTTTGGGGGTACTTGTTCTTCCCGCCCTCGACCTGTCAAATCGAGCGGTCGGCTTAGATATCCTAGAAGTCGAGGTTGGATGCCTTGGTGTTTCTTGTTTTACACCTGAATGGGCATTGTTTCTCAAGGCATTTTTATCCTGCTCCTCTTTTAATTGCTTCTTTAAAGTGTCATTTTTTTGTATCTCTGCAGCAAGCAATTCTTCACTAGTGATCCCTGGTTCGCTAAGCTGAGCACTAGCGTGCTCAATGTAATTGGGTGAACTCATAAGCTTGTAAATGTAGTCCGCTTGCGATTGTATATTAATCCATGAATCCAGCATTGTGTTTGTGGATTTACATATTTCATTTATTCGATCGAGATGCTGAGGTACAGACATCCGAAGTGAATTATCCACACTTTCCACCATAGGGATAATCTTGTCGAGCACCTCCAGCTCTTTAAGTAGCGACTGTGTGGTTATAATGGAATTTTGTGAACTTTGGTTCACATCTACCGTGTCCTTTCCTAGATTGGATCGCATTTCCTCAAATAGTTGGGGTATAAGTTTATTGACCGTAGAGGAATCCATCGCTCTCTAACTTTACAGTCTTTATGAAGGCTTTTTAACTGAAGATAGTCTTCAAAGTGCGTTCAATGTGCTAGATAAACATCGCGTTACAAGTTGAACCGATGGCGATTAACAATGAATACGAGAAAACCGGAGATGCAATTGAAAAAAAATAAATACGTTCCTACATACCGCATTGCATTGCTATCCGAAAGCTTTAGAACCGCAATAGCTAATGATGAGTTCATCGTCAACCTTAAATTGAGACCAAAGGTCACCAACAATGAGTTGAGGGTTGGGTGCGAAAGAATTATTGACATAGCAATAAATTTGATCAACCTTCAAACGTCGAATTAGGAAGGTTATCACCAGTGAAAATGGTTGTGTAGCCGTTATCCTGCAGACTGAGGGGTTAATCTGTGGAATGGACCCAATGGGCTGAAATTTGATTTGTACCTTTTGCTGAGAGCTGCTAGAAGCCCTTTCATCTTTTTCTAGGTTCTTGATGACCTGACTAGTAGTACTTGGAATGTGATTGAGTTGAGTAAAAGCGGAGGTCGGAGCCTCTTGCCTCTGTGCTACAATGTTTACAGGTTCTATCACATTTGGACGGTCAGGAGTTCCTGCTCTCTCGCTAACATCCTGACTGCTCGCCAATCCTAACAGTGAAAGTCTTCTGCTGAAATGCTCGAGCCTACTTTGTACTAAGTGACCTGTTGGAGGGTTCCGGGTCGCGCTGACCTGCTGTCGCAGACTCTCATTTGTAGAACTCATTGAACTTGACTGAGCTGAATCATCATTATCACTCTCACTCTCTAAAATCCCACTCATGCTTAATGTTTGTGCTCATCAAAAATCAAGTTCCCTTGACAATTTAAATTGGTCTTGGAAACAGAGTAACTGTTTAATTTCGTGAATGCCTTGAAAAAGCGAACTAAGGGTTATTGAAACACCTAAAGCACTAATAGCAGAAGCAAGAGCATAGCGTTCTACATTTCCCACTTGAATTCATTTATCACCAAGAACAATAATGGACATTGATATATTGTGTTCAAATCTCGAAAAGGCTTTTAATGAGCAAAGCGATGACCCTGTAACTCTGGCCACCATCATTGATATGTACGTCAGTCAAATCAATGAAGAGGGAAGTAGAGACAACAAGAAAGAGTTTCTGACGACTCTCTTGGAACTGCTGAAGGCTAATCCAGATATCGTTAGAAATATCGGCTGGGACCTGCCCAAAGATTTGTTGAAATTTTACAATAAGGGAAGCGTAACTGTGAGTGCGAGGCTGAATTCTAATCCGATTGTAGGCCTTGTGATGAAATGTTTTAACGAAGTAGCACTGTCCGGAAATCCGAAAGAATGTTTATTGACTGGCTGTGAACTACTTTCTGAGCTCACTGCAACTAGAATAGCCGGGCAGCTAGAAGAAGAGGATGAAGACAACACTGAGGAAGAAGAAGAAAATCTTGGAAATCAGGAATTACACCGGGATCCAGTGGAATTCTTTTTATTTCTAAATTCTTACGTTTTGTTTGAGTTGATCCAGACTGTTTTGAAACGTATTAACAGCCTTTACCCATCTAAATTCTTGGGAATGGCTGTATCAGCTATAACGAAATTTGTGAGAGCTAATATCGACGACATATTCAACGCTGCGTTCATTTTACGTCGCATTTACACTTTCTGCAAAAGTTATATCCCCCCTGAAATGCCTAAAGAGTTGTTAGAAGATGACAAACTGAAGAAGGAAGATTTAGATCGCATTTCCGCAGATGAAGCAGCTTTGCAAGGCCAACTGTTACGAAGCTTATGTGCCTTTGCCATGGGATACTGTTTGAAAAATAAACCTACGAAGTTGGATCTCGAGTATTATCATCGCTTGCGTAATACCCAGTGTAAAATTCCTGAATACAACGAAGAACTACTTTCCATAGGGAAGAGATTTTACCAATTGACTTTTGCGTTTGATTTTGATATAAAAGAACAGTTCCTTAGTTACATTACGGAAACAAAGGGGATTTACAAAGCTCTTCCCCCAGATACTGAAATACCAAACGAAGAAACAAGACGTGCGATTGGCCAGGTTGTTTATCAATTAGCTTACACTTACCAGTTGCAAAAATTGACTAAGTTGAAGCATTTAGAGTTGAATCCAAGCGGTATTTTCAACTTATCGGGTTTGCATTATGAGGAAACAGGAAAGCACTTATACCCTGAAATTTCTATGATAGATGCGATTTATCTTTTCATTAGGTGCACTACACCGGCCTTATTCTCTCAAACATATAGTAATGAATATTGCAAAGGTACGGCACGATACTGGGTTTGGGTTGCTATTACCAATAACAGCTTCAAGGATTTATGTCAGCAAATGAATGAATTACCTACATATATCAGAACAGTTTTTTTGCAAATGATTTTATTGCAAAACTGCAATCAACCTAATGAAGAAACCAGGATGATAACCTTCACACTATTGACTCGTATCATGTGTCTGATGCCTGAGGACACGTCTTTTGATTTCGTGTTGGATACTTTACTCACATGTCCGTTCATCCACGCTAAAATTGCTGTTCTTGGTATTCTAAAAGATTTGATGCTAAGGAATTGTCAATCCAAACAGAGCCTTGAAGAGCAATTGTCCAATTTGGACCTTCAACCGAAAGAGACTAATGAAAATGAAAATGCGAAATCATCCCCACCATCATTGCCCCCAAGGCCATATGTGACTGTAAATGAGGACAGAATGGCATCCATTCACAGTGTGGCAATAATGACCATTCAAGATGAGAAAACAAAGGGAAAGGATCATCACATATTGATCTTGAATTTTCTGAATTTCTTTAATGGTTTGAGTCAAGTATGGGATAGGAATTTGTTGGAAGATATTCATTCGCAGGTGGCTAGTCATTACAATGAAGGGACTGAGGAGACTATCCCGGAAGTCGGATTTGTCAAAATCGCGAACGATACGTTAAAGAAGCACTTGTGATTTTATATGCTATATACATGCATGTTGCAGGGACTAAGTACAGCGTTATGCAACCGAAATATATAAAAATTAAATTATGGAAGAATATTGTCTCCACCGGCGTGCATGATTAAATTGCAGCTTGTTCGCATTACCATTTACTATATAATACACCATAAGATACTAATTATGCTCTGCATTTTCACTTGTTTTTAACTCCTCCTCTTTTCATTGTCCCATCAGCTCTCTCCAGGCTTGCGTAATGTCCCTTTTCTATCAGAGGTCCAAAATACACAAAAAATCCGTCTTTGGTTGCAGCACGTTGTTCCTCCCACAAAAGCTCGGTGTCATCAATGAATGGATCTTCTGTATCGTATTTTCCAATCAGACTCTTCCCCTTATTAGGATGCGACTTCTTCTTGGGTGATGCATTTTGCTTAGGTTCCTCGCCTTCTTCATCTTCATCGTCTTCTCCATCTTCATCTACTTCTTCAATATCTTCATCTTCTTCTTCCGCAGCACCATCTAGTTGACTTCCAGTTATATGACCAAAAAGGTTCCTCTTAGCCGATTTAACACCAGCTAAATTATCAGCGCTTTCTGGGGAAAACTTATTTTGTACAATTTTGTAAAAATTGAAAACAACTTGTCCATTTTCGTCCAGGTAGTCGTTATCTTCGGCTGAGTATAGTGGGATGTCAACGATTAACGCTGGTTCTTCGGGCTCCTCCTGTGTTTTACCACGTTCGATCACTTCCAATAGCGATGGAGACTTGATGGGAGGTGCTATAATTAGCTTCTTAGGAGTCTTCGTTGGCTTGGCAGTTGAGCTAGATTCCCTTTTCACCGTTATTTTCTTTTTTGCATCATTACTCTTATTGCTAGCGTTATTAGTATTATTATTACTACTATTGTTATTGTTATTATAATTTGAGGCGGTATTTTCATTGCCTTCTTTTTTACCAGCTGGTTTATTAGCCAGTTTTCCATCCTTTCTTTCATTTTTATCACTTGCTTTGGCGCTTCCAGGGGTGGAGTTCTCTAACTTAAAACTTTCAGCAGAATTCTCTTTCTTTAAGGAAGTGGTGGAGTTATCCTTCTTAGTCGTTGCATCAACAGTCTTAATATCACCTGTCATCGAGCTATCTTTTTTGGCACCATTAGCGGAGCCATCTTTTTTTGAGGAGTTTTTCCTAGAGCTGACGGATGAACCATCCTTCTTCGTACCGGAAGATCCGTTTTCTCTCTTGGTGCCAGTTTTTGTGTTTCTCTTCTTTGGTTCACCGGTAGTTTTGGTTTGCTTACTTCTCGACTGTATAGCGCCAATGGTATTCGATTTCTGAGCTTTTTCGGAAGGTGTTTTATGCTCACCTGCAGCACTGCTCGTACTCCTCTTTAATTGGCTCTGGGGTGGCACACTGACCGGTGAGCTAATCCTGGCAATCAAAACACCGTTTTCTTCCGAGGGAATATCATTGGCATCCGGTTGAGAACTGCCTGGTAATTGGGTAGGTAATATAACTTTAGGGGTGTTGACTGATTGGGATGCCTGCATGAGTAGAGAAGTGTGAGTTACTGGCGACGATTCCGTTTCTGATTTGTTTTGTGCTGCAAGCGATGAGCTGTTGTCGCCATTTGGTGATAATAGTGATGATATTTTGACTTGAGTTCTCCTTGGATTGACTTCTTTTCGCAAAACTAAGTCTGCTGGCTCCGGTGTTCCACGTTCAGAATCGCCCTTCACAGTTGCCGTGAATGCTGAAGCCGAAGTGATTGGTGCACATGAAGATGATGTTAAAGATGTTGGGGAGGAGCCTCTAACAATATTCCGATTTTTGGCCAGTTCTTCAGCAATGTTGGGAATTTTTTTGCTGTCCAGTTTGAGCTTTTTTGTAGCCTTAGAACCATCATCTCTTCTGGCTCTCTTCCTAGGCTTGATCTGGGTATCCTTAGTCGTTGTAGCATTTTTGGTTTCTTGTGGTATGCCGTTGCCAGATTTTATATTAGCTTTCTCGTGTTGAGGATCGTCGCCGTCGGCAGTAGACCTCTCTTTTGATGTTGATAGAGCCTCTTGATCTCCTTGATGTATAACTTTTAATTATTAACATTAGTATTCCTTACGATATCCAAACAATCTCAGAAGATAGGCATCATCATACATACTCTCTTGCTCCATAGCTCACACGTCAAATAGATGTCGCGAATCCTTAAATGTTTCTGGTGGCTCGTTATAAAGGCATTGTTGAAGGCTTCGGCTAAATAATGAAACAATTAAACATCAAAAATTGAGCCTTAAATTATCAAGTTGAAGACCTAATAGCAACAAAAAAGGGTAATGAGGCAGCTAAGTTGCTGTTGCAGACAGCTTAGGAATCCTGTTGCGTCGTTTGACATTAGCAGAATCCCGAATTTTACTAAATACTCAGCAGTTAAGCCCATCAATGAAGATCTGGCTCCCCATGTGTGCGAAACTATGAAAGCTTTTCCTTCAAGGTCTAAGCACGTTAACCAACAACATTATTATCATAACTGGGACGTTCTTATTAAAAGTTACGCACAGAGAAAGCCTCATCCGATGTCTCTGACCCAATTGGCCCAGTATTACGATGATTCGACTAAGCTGACTAAACAGAAAATAATAAACTCTGGAAAATTTGTCAAAGAGGAGTTAGCCATAAGAATGGCACAGAAACTAAAACTTCTGCAACAATTGCCATTTTGCGTCGTGAATAACTTTCATTTTGTTCAGGTTTATGAGTCTTATTATAACATCTTCGAGCGATTCAGAAAGTTTCCTCAAATAAGGACCCTTGAAGATAACTCAAAGTTTGCAGAGTTTTCGACCAGTATCTTAAGAGATTTTAATACCCTGAATTTGCCTCATTTAGTCATGGGTGCTCTCGAATGTACTGTCTTAGACCTTTATCCACAAGATAAAATGGATGAGTTATTGTCAGATTTAATGCGGGCCCGTATCTCAAGAAGGCTAATAGTCGAGGAGCATGTCAGTATCACTCAAAATTATTTGAGCGGCAAGAAAGAGAATAAATTAGTCTTGGGTGATATTTTTCAACAGTGTTCTGCCAAAGATTACATTATTGATGCGAGTCAACTATGTCAGAAATTTATCCGCGACATGTATTTTGATAACATAGCTCTCCCTGAACTTATCATAGATGGTGAAGTGAATCTCAAATTTTATTTCTTGCCTATCCACCTGAGATATTTACTCTACGAAATTTTGAGGAACGCTTACGAAGCCACGATGAAGGAATACATTCGGAGAGGATTACAAAAACCCGAGGCTATCACTGTAACTGTGATCGAAAACAGTCAATCCTTCTTATTTCGTATATCGGATAGGGCAGGAGGTTTCCCGTATAATGATAGAAACATATGGTCTTTTGGAAAATCGAAAGAAAAGGCTCGGGAATCATTGGCAAATTTTCATAAACTACCTGGCCTTCAGACTGTTTCGATTTATGATCAGCTTGAATCAGATCTTGCAGTCCCATCGGTGAACAAACCCTATTTGAATACTTCTTTGGATCCTATTGATCACTCAAGCCTTACCGGGCAGGAATTTAAATTTGAAAAACCCTTGATGAAACTTCTGGAAAGATCTCACCGGTATAAACTTGGTGTTGGACTTGCTATGTGCAAAGTGTATGCAGATTATTGGAATGGGGATTTGGCATTGCATTCAATCCAGGGATACGGAACTGATGTGGTATTGAAGTTGGGCAATTTAATGAACAATGTGAGTAAATTACAGCTCGACAGAGTTTAGGGTAAAACGTTATGTCTATTATATATTCCTACGGGTCGCACTTCGCGTGACGTATAAATACGTGTTGTGATCAACTTTGCACGTATTTTGTACCCGTACTTAACAAACAAAGTTTAATCTTACGTCTTACGGATAGGAAATGCTGCTTAGTGTAGCCTCTAAAGATCTCCTTCTGAATTTAAACAACTCAAGATTTTTCAAAAGTATTCGATATGATTCAAAAAATGCCACTTTATCGTACTACAGTCTTCGTGGGAGATTTGTTAAGACAATAAGCGGCAGAACCGCCGCCATTAGCAGTTCAATCTAAGCAAACGCAGTAAAAGCCTGAATGGCATATCGAGAAACAAGCAAGAAACAAGCAAGATTGTAAGGATGCTATCTTTAGAACTTATACCGTTGGTATTATCCAGTGTCAATTTCTTATTGATATTTAACATGGAATGCACATGTAAGTCATCAAGTGAAACATTATTTGCATTCATTCACCTTCGTATTTTTAATCCGAGTATACACGTGAGGGACGTTTGTCAGTTTTCATCTACGCACATGAAAATCGGCTTCGCTTCTAAATGTTGAAAATAGAGATTGGCTGTTACCAAGATCACTAAATATTGAGAAAGACACCTTAAGAGTATTTGGTGATATAACAGCGTAGTTTTATTTAGCTGGAGAGGCCCTCAATATTGTATTTTCTGAACTCCTTTTTTTTTCTCTCTCGCATTCAAGTAAAGGTTAAAGAGGTCTAAAAGTTAATAATGTCAACGCCAGCAAGAAGAAGGTTGATGAGAGATTTTAAAGTATGTGGAGATGAAGCAGTCTGGAATTTGAGAACGTGTACTAACTTTTACAGCGTATGAAAGAAGATGCTCCCCCGGGGGTGTCAGCATCCCCCTTACCAGATAATGTAATGGTGTGGAATGCTATGATCATAGGCCCCGCAGACACCCCGTATGAAGATGGAACGTTTAGGCTACTACTCGAGTTCGATGAGGAATACCCCAATAAACCGCCACATGTCAAATTTCTCAGTGAAATGTTTCACCCGAACGTTTACGCCAATGGAGAGATATGTTTGGACATTCTGCAGAATAGATGGACTCCTACTTACGATGTAGCGTCAATATTGACTTCGATTCAAAGCTTGTTCAATGACCCCAACCCTGCATCGCCAGCTAATGTGGAAGCCGCCACGTTATTTAAAGATCACAAGTCGCAATATGTCAAAAGGGTAAAAGAGACTGTGGAGAAGTCATGGGAGGACGATATGGACGACATGGATGATGATGAGGAGGAGGATGAAGCAGATGGTGGTAACTAATTGAATTAGGCGGATGCTGGGCGGGGGGGATAGTTTTTTGCTGCATTAGATATACTGAGTTTTTTTTTTTCTTATTATAATATATTATCATGATTTTGTGCGCATATATATGATACATGTATGTATGTTGTAATTCAATTTTAGTCATTTCTACGTTCAAGCACATTCACTTTCGCATCTGGATCCTCTTTGAGGTGCCGCTCTTGAAGCGCTACCATCATTGCCAAAAGAATGGCGGACCATATGACGCATCTACTTCCAAGGTCAAGACTTTTGTTATTAAAGATATTTTTCCTTCCATTAGTAATGGAGTACAAATCGACCAATTGATTGCGATTTAGCTTGTGAACTTTGATCTTACCATTGTCTGTTGTCTGCGACGGAGGGATGAACGTAAAATCGAGAGGTCTATGGGTGGTGTCAAACGGCAGCCCATGTCTGGGGCCAAAAGAGCCAAAGGAGAAATAAAATTGTAATTGTTTCATATAAGGAGCAATTTCTCTCCAGGAGCGCTCCGGTCCCATGGTTACAGCTTCTTGGATAAGATCACGCTGCTGGTTGTTCAATTTGGGGAACTGTGAGATCAGCAGAGCAGTTGACATTAACTGGTTTGGACTTTTTAAGCCAAACTTGTCCTGGAGCAATCGGTTGAGCTCCCCTCCTTCTATCAACTGCCTCAAATGGTTTCTGTGATCCCACAGTTCGCGCTCCTCATCCTCCGGTGTGTCTGAACTAGCTTGAAACATGGAAGCTATATCTTTCAGCGATGATATCATCAAGTGAGATCCTTCACCGTCGTGACCTTGGCTTCGTTTGAGTCGGTCAGCTTGCTTCACCAATAGAGATTTCGGCGGAAGTCTGCCAGAAGTATGTGCATAGTATCTGGTTGCCACTCTCTTGATTGAATGATGCATCGTGTCTCCTCGACTATACAATGTACCTTTAAGTCTATATATGCTTATTTTTCATAGCTCCCACGGCTTGTTCGAATTAAAAAATATCAAATTCTGTGGAACATCCAACCTTATGCGTTGTTTCGCTAGGGTAATATATGCATACATAAATCAAATATATGTATACAATTTAAGATGATTACAAAACGCTTATCATCATCGCAGGTTGTCTTTTTCTTACCTTCATCCGTAGATACTTCCCCTCTGTCTCCTTGCACTTTGGGGATCCACCTGCTTGTGTTCCGTTTGACTTCTTGCTAATAGGCTCAGAATGTCGGTCAAAGAGACAACCCCAATAAGTTTGCCCGTACGATACTCTTTTTCAAACAGACTTGAAGTGGGCGGTGTAGGAGCAGACGATTGTGGCGATGGCGGATCTTGTATGGCCGACATGATGGGCGAATGCACAGAAGACGAGCTGTGACCACTTCCGCCAGTATGATGGTGGCCCACAGCATCTTCGAAGTGCGAATGGGCAAAAGGATTGCCACCAGAGCCAGTGCCCTCCATGGGTGAAAGATCTGGCGGTTGCACAATCCATACTCTGTGGGACTTGGTGGCTACCAGTTTGGCTATAGTTCTTGCGAGAGAACTGGTTGGATACACGTGGAAAATGGGGAAGGAATCTTTGCCTGTTTCTAGGCCGCGCACATTCAGAATCACCGATATGAAGTGGCGACAGGACTTATGCAGTAGTGGGTACTGGGAAGTGCGGGTGACGTGTTTGACGTCCGTCACAGATATATTACCGATCAAGTTATCTTGCTGGTCTACCACTGCAATCGAGGAAATTCTTTCCACGTGCATTTTGTAGAGGGCCATGATTAAAGGCTCGTCACCCTGTATCGATATGACTCGAGACTGCCTGGAAGTCGGCTTCGTGTGTGAATTCAGAACACCGATCTTGAGATTCTGCAGCGAGGAATTGAAGAGATGCTCCAAATTTTGGAACGACCTCGCATTTTCCCAAAGGTAGCGGATTAAGCGACGTTGCGAAAGTATACCTTTGATCTTGGTCATCTCCGGGTTGGTGATCGCCACCCTGTGCACTCCCGAGCCAAGAATGCTCATCACATGTGAGAGGTTGTCAGTCTCGGGCAATTTGTAAAACGGATTCTTGGGAGTCAGTTTGACCATCTCACCAACGGGCACGGGCCTCCCATTCTGACAGTCCTGCTGAATTTCCTTGTTTTGCACTTGGATCTTGTTCAAAGCCAGCAGCAGGTACGAGTTCAGGTCGTTGAAGTCAAACGTCAGGCAATTCATGTCACCCTCGTATGATTCCACGGGCAGAGAGGTAAGATGGTGCTTCATTAAAAGGTTGAACGCCTCTTCGACAGAAGCTGAAGCAGATACAAAGATCAACTTGTTCTGCTCCACCAGCTGCGATAGTTCAGTGTGCTGCCATTTTTGCGAATGGAGACTGTTTAAGCACTGTGTGGTCGTCGATGTCATTTTGACCGACTCAAAATCCGAATCTTTGCCAAGCGACGAGACCGAGTTCAGAGACGACGACGACGTCGAAGCTGTCTGAGAATGTAAACCAGCAGTATTGGCCCCAGTGAGAGTGTTGGCTTGAGGGTTACCGCCTCGCAACTCGGTTTGGGGGTTAGCTGGCTGTGCGTTGGATAAACGCCGTAGCCTCTGCTGTTGCTGGGAGGGTTGAGCCTGCTGATCCTGCTGCTGTTGTTCTTGTTGTGGCTGTAGCTGAGGCGACAGATGCTGGTGCTGCTGGGGCAGTTGTGGAGGCGTCGATAACATTTCTACGATGCTGGCATGTCTGGAGACGGAACCACCATGAGGACCTGCACCATTGTTTCCTATAGTGCTAGGGGTACTGTTAGCACTGACCTGATCACTTGACATGACGCTTTGCGGCGATAAACGGCTTGGTTCGTGAGCTTGGCTTGTGGTGATGAGTGGGGGGTACCTGCAAAACTTTTTCGCTTTTCCAGACCCCTTTCAGGAGCGTGTGGTCAATTCTTAGGAAAAGTATTGTTATACGGCAATATATACGCAAGTTCCCAAACGCGGGGCGACGTGACGAAGGGCACAGAAACGATGACCTCACAGCGATATAGCGCCAGACGAAAAGAGGTCATCTTGTTTGTGTGCTTTCTGGGCCGCTCTCCCGAAGCTACATCAAGACCGTAAAGTTAAATGTTACATTTGTATCTTAGTACTGAGATTACCATGTCGCATTGGCACATTTAAGGGTTGAAGCGGCGTCGATCCTTGCAGCGATAACAATACGTGAGAAAAAAATCGGGAAAATGAAAAAAAAAAAAAAAAAAAAAAAAATACGAAGTATCGAAATTGCCGGCGGAGGGTGAAAAATAAATAATAGTTAAAAAATTAAGTTTTTTGGACAAGTCCGGAATCGAACCAGAGACCTCCCCCATGCGAAGGGGGCGCGCTACCAACTGCGCCACATGCCCAAGTGATCTTGAAAATGTAAGACATTTGAGCGCTACACATCCGACGGGCCAGCAACCAGATCTCGCGGCCGCCGCAGAGAAACGAACTACATTTAGGCAGATCTGATCTCACATCGCCGAGGTGCAGTGTCTGACGAACGGCTTAGGCCATACCGACAAAAAGGAAGGAAGTAAAAAACTATGGACAAGTCCGGATTCGAACCGAAGACCTCCCCCATGCTAAGGGGGCGCGCTACCAACTACGCCACATGCCCATGTAACGATTGTTGTAAGAAACATGTCGCTGCTTGTTTGTGCCGGGTTAGAAGTCCCAATACAGTTTGATCCGTTTGATCGCTCCGATCGCTTTCAAGATATACCAGCGATCTGCGTTGGTGTCACGGGACATGTCTTCTGTATTCCGCTTCTAGTGGCTCCGCGAGACCCTTTGACGAGGCATGGCTCAGCGACCGGGCACTCACACATGACACTCGTTCTTGCTGCTTCATCGCCACGAGATACGGGTGCAACATTGCTACAGAGCCGGACCAAAGTTAGCCGTGTCGAACAAAGCAGAAGCAAAGCAAATTCCACGCATTTTTTCCGATTGTGCGAGCAAGAACTGCCCATCTTCTGAGAGAACCCACTGGAAAACGAGCAGCGGGGACTGCTCCAGACTTTTGATGACAGATGCGAGATAACGGCTGCAGCATGGCATAACGTTACAATCGCTGTCTCACACTCTACCCTAATTTCTGCCTTTACCCGTGAACCTCAACAGATATGGCCATATGCAAAACCTGATGCGCCATGCACGCTCGGCTGCCCGTATTAGCCACTGTTCCTTTCTTTTTCTATGCCTAGTGTTCCATCTCATATGCATACCCGACTTGTGCAGCGCACATGGTTAACAGCTCCGAATTCTTGCTATAGACTGCAGCGTTAACGTAATGATGAAACCCTTGTATTCTCTACAGTGCCGAGACGGGCACCATGCCTCACAAGTACTGTCGTTGCATACGAAGATGCCTGTATCTTGGCAGTGTCACACTGACATTTTCCATTGCAGCAGCTGCAGTGCAGAGTGCGTAGATATTCGTGAGGCGGGCGCAAAATTAATTCTCGGGCCTTTTATTTCTTCTTCGTTTCCTCGCTGTCCTGATCCTGTCTGGTGAATCACTCCCTCGAACTCAGCGGGTACTGGTTCCGCCAAGGCGATGGCTACTTGACCAACAACGCAGGTCACGATAAGTTAGTGTTCATCTCGTTGTCCAACTGTTGAGGCCTGGGCAGCAGAATAGTGGGGTCATTTCTCATTCATCGGTGTATCGTAGTTTGTAGGTACGACGCAACTTAGTATGTCGCTAATGCTTCCAGGAATCATGCAAGCCATACTGGAAAACGAAAAAAAAACATAAAAAAAATCATGCATACGATATTTCCGGGCACGCGTGTCTAAGATACAGTTGGCTCAGGATATGTGTTGATTCAATCAAGATGATCATAGGGCGGTATTAACTTGGTACAAATGGCGTGCAGCCTTATACGAGACACCAGGGCGCGGAGAGGGCGCCGCGAATATACAGAAAGAGTTGTAATAGTTTATTTTTTTTTTTTTTCTGTTGTGTTGTGTTTGTCTTTTTTTTCTTCGTTTTGTCACAAAGAACAATTCTAGTATTGTATCGGAGTAAGTCATTAACAGCAATATTCCTTCTAAATGCGAACTACAGCCGTAAAAGTGATAGTGGCAGTAGTAAAACAGTTGTAGTAGTGTAAGTGTAGTCCACGGCCGGGGAGGCCTACTTGCAATTGTTGAAACACCACACCACACGGCTACGATTACCCATCAACATCTCAAAACATCGCCACCTTTGTCACCCCGTCACCTCACTCTCGCTCTTTTCTATCGCTCTCGTTCCTTCGTTACGCTTTAGTTCTTCGCTGGGCTTCGCTCTCGCGGCGCTTCGCATCTCGTTGAGTCCAACAATTTTTCAGACCGAAAAAGAAAAGCCCCCTAAAGGGAAGCTATTTTTTTTCACGCCCTCATCGCACAGACATATATATATTCGACATCTTTGGTACCAACCCAGAAGGGATAGTTAGTGATTGGAGTTTGTATTCCAGAATTCATCAAGAACAATCCCGTTTCAGCCGTCTCAGCAATGCAGTCAATGGAGGAAGTGGACTTGAAACAGGCCAATATCTTGGCCGCAGGTGCCAATAAGAAATCAGTGCGGATTGTGAACGGTCTAGGATCGCTGATGGGTTCCAAGAGCATGGTGGAGGTTGACTTCGACAAGGACTCCAACATGGACTATCTTCTAAGGCGTGACAACGAGGAGAAGGAAAAATTCGCCAAGGAAAGACATATTTCGGAGATGCCCTGGACGCTGAACAACTGGCATCACCATTTGAACTGGCTGAACATGATTCTAACCGTGTTCATTCCATGCATAGGGTGGTACCTTGCTTTCAGTGGCAAGGCTCCCCTAAAACTCAGCACTGCGATCTTCTCGGTGGTCTACTACTGTGTGAGCGGTGCGTCAATCACCGCTGGTTACCACCGGTTGTGGGCTCACCGTTCGTACTCTGCACGCTGGCCACTAAGACTATTTTTTGCGTTTTTCGGTGCGTCGAGCGTCGAGGGTTCTATCAAATGGTGGGGCCACTCTCACAGAATTCACCACCGTTACACAGACACTGTGCGTGACCCTTACGATGCGCGTAGAGGTCTGTGGTTCTCGCACATGGGCTGGATGCTTTTGAAGCCCAACCCTAAGTACCGTGCCAGAGCAGACATTGAGGACTTGGCCAACGACTGGATCGTCAGGTTCCAGCACAGACACTACATTCTAATCATGGCTTTGATGGGATTTGTGGTGCCCATGTTGTGCTGCGGCTACTTGTTCAACGACTACTTTGGCGGCCTGGTATACTGCGGTATCATCCGTGTGTTCTGCATTCAGCAGGCCACCTTCTGCATCAACTCGTTGGCGCACTACTTGGGTGACCAGCCATTCGACGACAAGAGAACTCCACGTGACAACTGGATCACCGCTCTTGTGACCTTTGGTGAGGGTTACCACAACTTCCACCACGAGTTCCCCACAGACTACAGGAACGCCATCAAGTGGTACCAGTACGACCCTACCAAGGTTATCATCTACTGCTGTTCGCTTGTGGGTCTCTCGTACGACTTGAAGAAGTTCTCGCAGAATGCCATCCAACAGGCTCTGGTGCAGCAGCAGCAGAAGAAGCTGGACAGACAGCGTGCAAAGCTAAACTGGGGTCCACCATTAACCGACTTGCCCGTTTGGGACAAGCAGGAGTTTTTGAAGCAATGCGAGGAGAGAAACGGTCTAGTGGTCATCTCGGGCATCGTCCACGATGTCTCTGGTTACATCACTGAGCACCCAGGTGGTGAGACTCTTCTACAAGCTGCTCTTGGCAAGGATGCCACAAAGGCTTTCAATGGTGGTGTGTACCGTCACTCCAATGCTGCCCACAACGTGTTGGGCACCATGCGTGTTGCCGTTGTCAAGGAGGGCGAGCAGCAGGCCATCAGATTTGCCGCAAGAAGAGGTGAAGTTTACAAGAAGGAGCAGTAAGTTAAAGTAGGATGACTGAAAGGAATAGAGAGGAAAAGAGAATATATATATAAAAAAAACGTATGTATAAGTTTTTTTTCAAAATGGTATGATTGATAAAGAAGTTTTATTTTTGTTTGCTTGCTTTGGCTTTCGATTTTTAGGTTGGTTGTTTATTATTTAGGTGCTGGCATAATTTTTTAGCATTATTTCTGCAGGGGGGAAGTCGAGACTATCTGCGGCGTGCATTTTTTGGAACAGTTCCACTAGTTCTGGGACTAGCATCTTGCAACAGCGCCTTACGCCAAATATCTCTGTGCAGCGGCTCATCCATTTCATGCGGAACTGCGTAGCCCCCGCGGAGGGCGCTAGCGATCTCACGCGGGATCTCAACTCTTGCAAGCGGCTCAGACTGGTCTTCAAGTCCAATTCGTCCAACATGCTACCAATCTCGTCCCTGAGAAGAGCGGTGAAGCGCGGTCCAGCGCCATTGGAACTGATTAAAACTTGTAATGAGTCGTCTTGCCAATTGGCTCCGAAGTACACATCGCACAGTGGCTTGTTATCTGCGACATTGACGAGCTGCTGAGAGCCAAATTTTTGCTTGGCCAGTGTGTAAATGTGTCTGCTCGCCTGCCCATCCGGTATACAGGTGAGGATGAGAGCCCAGCCACTGTCCACTCCGTCTTGATATAGTGACAAGTGCTCGTCTTGGAAGTGAGATTCGAGCAGACGGTACACGCCACCATGCGACTGCCATTGTTCGTCAATCCTGCCAGCTTCTACAGTTACGTGCTGACAGTAATCCCCACGGATCTCCTCGTGCACTTCAGGCGCCACAAGGGTAATGCGACAGCCGGTAGGGATCAGTTTCTTGAGCCTGGTAAGCGCTACAGCTCCGGCACCAACGACCAGCACGTTCTTATCTCGAAGTTGGTGAGCAAGTAGTAGCGAGCGGGGAGGCATTATGGTCGCAGGTAGGGTCTCACTTCTTTTCAATTTGCGTCTTCTCTCTCGTTGTTTAAAGAAATGAACAGTAAAACTACAGAATAAAAAAATCAAAATTACTTATCTAAGCACAGAGGGATGAAGTGGAGGTACGCTGCTGCCGCCGTTGGGCAGGCTTACACCACTGTTGTTTGGAGAATCGTTTGAAAGCGTATAGAGGCTAGCGTTCGGCTGATTCTGGCTTTGAGAGTGTGACTGAGACTGCGATTGCGCTAGTTGCTGGTACATGAGAGGCATGATTTGTTGCCCTTGAGATAGAGGTTCACCCGAATTTCCGTAGATACCACCGGCAAACGAGCCGGAGCCCCATTGAGAACCAGGCCACCACATCGGCTGTGACTGTTGACTGGTAGCTTGCGTCTGTGCATGCACATGCGCTTGAGCTTGAGCTTGTGCATGCGCTTGGGCCTGCGCCTGCGCCTGGGCGTGTGCCTGCGCCTGTGCCTGTGCATGAGCATGCGCTTGCGCTTGTGCTTGTGCTTGTGCTTGTGCTTGTGCTTGTGCTTGTGCTTGTGCTTGTGCTTGTGCTTGTGCCTGAGCTTGTGCTTGAGCTTGCGCTTGTGCCTGAGCTTGGAACATCGAGTTTTGATATACATCCATTGGTTGCGATGAAGACACAGAAGAAGCGGAGTGGGACATAGGCACATAGCCGTAAGGTCCTTGCTGAGGGACAAGTTGGTGCTGTGGCAGCTGGGACATCATGGGATTGGTACCGGCACCGCCGGCCATGCCACCCCCTGTAGGAGTTGAAACCGTATTACGGCCCCAGGACAACCTAATCGGGTTCCCACCTACAACAAAACCTTGCATACCCTGAATGGCAGCCTCAGCATCAATTCTGTTTTCAAACTTGACAAAGCCGCAATTCTTGCCTTGCGGAATCTTGACTGTAAGGATATTGCCAAACGGCGAGAACAATGCTTGCAGCTGGGATTCGTTGATCTTCGGCGTGAGTCCACCAATAAACACGGTTGTGTTATTTGGATCCGTAGTGTAGGCCTGTGTAGACGAAAAATCTGGCATTGATGCACCCTGTGAGAACTGATGCGACATCGGTAGCGGGAGTATATTGCTGCCACCAGTGGCGGCATTCGAACCAGCACCTGCACTGGCTGCTGCGTCGCGCGGACCACTGCCCATCATGCTGGTGGCAGTTTTGACCAATAGTGGTGTCTGTGAGTTCTGTGATTGAGGCTGCTGCACCTGAGCCTGCACCTGCCACATCATATTGTTTCTTGGCGTAGCGTAGGCGACTCGCAGACAGCGCCCCTGGCAACACACTCCATTCATCTCCACCAGCGCTCTTCTGCGCTCCTCCTCGTTACCGAACCTTACAAACCCAAAGCACCTCGAGGCACCAGTGATTGGGTCCGTCATGACCCGCACGGTCTTGACAGACCTGAATTTCTGTTGAAACAGCGACAGCAGATCCGCTTCTGTCGCAGTAGGTGACAAGTCGCCCACAAACAGTGAAAATTCCGGTCTCGAAGGGATGGAACTTTGTAAAGTAGCTCCCGATGCCCAGTTGAGTCTAAAGTTACGCTGGCCCGTAGGGTTCGTCGCCAGACCTGTAGACTTGGATACAAAACTGGGCAGGGGCGTAGAATTTAGCGACAAGGCATACTGCGCGTCTTGCTGAGTTTCGAATTCTACAAAACAGTAGCCTGCATGGTGCAGCGGCGTGGTCGCAGGATCTATGAATGAAACCCCGTTGATGTTAATCTTTTGAGCACCTTCGAGCGTCCCCGTTTCTTCTTCGCCCCCGGGCTGCTGTATCTGCTGCTGTTGTTGCTGTTGCTGCTGCTGTTGTTGTTGTTGTTGTTGCTGTGAGCCCGCAGTGGAGCTGCAGGGAATCAGCAGATTCTTCTTAGCTCTGATTAGCTTGACGAAAACCCTTTGGTTCAGCTGGTGCCAAATCTGTTGGATCGTAGCTTCATCAAATGAAGGATCCAGGTCTCCCATCCAGAGTGTTCTTGGAGGCTCCGAAGAAGTCTCGATTGTGGCAGATGGCGGCAGCGGAATCACCGTCGTCGCACCCCCAGGACTCGGGTTTACCTGCTCAGCTTGTGTCGACATCTTGGTAACAATGCAATGGAAATATCAATTATAACAAAAATGGAAAAACAAAAAACTAATTAAAAGATCACAAATAATCGTTCCGTAGATGTATTAGAATGACTGCGTTCGCGTTGGTAAAAGAACTCACGAAATAATATCAACAGAAACAACAATAACGATGGGAATAAAGATATGGAAGTTAATGCGGATGGAATGGTAAAAATGCAAAATTGTGTGAATATCAAAGTTCCCGTGATTGTGTGTGTGTAAAAAAATAATTATATTAATGAATTAACAAAGTCGAAGGAAGGAATAAAAAATCAAAAATCAAACAAATTAAAAAAAAAAAGTGGTCAATAGATATTTTCAATAATCACTTCCATAAACTAAAGTGAAACAATGACCCGACTATTACCCAAGCAGACCAAATATCCGAATTTCAACAGTTCAAAAGCAGTGCCTCCTTTGCAAGAGAGAATGGTGCTTGTTCAAGTACTGTGAAAAAGCGAAAAAAAAAAAAAAAAAAAAAAAAAAAAAAGTTTCTAAAACTTTTCTCATCACAAGCAATTTGCTTCCTCTTTTCACTTCCCTTTTTTCGTTTTTTACCTTCTTGATCGTTGAAAGCAAACGAGAGAAATAAAAAGCAACTTATTGAGTAAATGAGTCTTGGCCGAAGAAACCTAATGCGATACGATCATGCGCGTCCGGCCACATCTTCTTTGCCCCAAATGATTGGCGTCGCGGTGGCGTATTGAAGCGTATCATATCATCAATGTATTATCACATTTGGCGTCTGGCCAGACTTGGCCTTGTGGGGGATGGCCCTCGTAAAGACGAGTGAAAAAATGATTTCGCCCAGGATCGAACTGGGGACGTTCTGCGTGTTAAGCAGATGCCATAACCTACTAGACCACGAAACCAACCTTATTAGGTGGAAGCTGATGATTTGGCGCGGGTTCACCATGCTAGTTTGTATCATGTGCTTGAACCGCCACTTGCTAAGTGTGTATCTGTATTGTAGTGATATTGGAGACTGAATGAAAAAATGAAGAAACGCAGATTTCCGGGTAGAATTGGCACAGTCTAATTTACTAATGTTTTATGCCCCTTTGTCAGTGTATAATATACAACTAGTCTGTTATCAATCGCAGGTTCAATTCGGCCATGGCCGATGCTGTTGCATCTGCGCATAAGGTTGTTTGCTTTATATAGTCTTACGGAGAGAATAGTGGACTATTCTAGCATTGCATATGGCATATGCAATCATGGTAGCACAACCGTAACATGGGCCTTGGATGTCTTTGTATACTGTTTGTCCAGTAGCTTTGCAATTTACTTTTTGTGGCTCAGTATATCATTTCTATAATACTGATTTGAAAACTAAATACTGCTTGCACACACTGCTAATTAAAACGAAAGGAATTAGGCCGTGAGTGCTAGGGCTATGGCGCCAATAATTACTCTTATCCCTTCAGCGGCGTACACGTAACGACACCACCTTTAGTCTTTATTTCTTTCTGTTTCTCTTGCGTCTGCGCTATACACATAAGCATCACGTGAACCTCATCGCTATGTTGATCCGTCCAAAACGAACTCGTTGACACTTCACCTCACCCAAACACAGCTCTGGCGCATTGCGATGTCAACTATCGCAGCGGGCCTGCGTTCAGGAGCATGGATTTAACAGATAGAGGTGTGAAGCTATTGTACAGGCAGCGAGGAAGCCATCTAAGGAGGATTGACGGCGAGATTGGCACTGTTGTCATCGAGGATACAGCACAAGAGAGCCTGTCACCGGAGCTGCCCGAAACCACTCCAGATGGGGCTTTGGAAGAAGACATTTTGAACGATATTCCGGATTTGAATGACCAACTCCCCGAGACAGAAGAGTCTCCACACGAATATGCACAAAATGCGGCGCACAAAGGTTCCCAGGACGTTCTGCAAGAGATTCCACAGAACATTGCACAAGAAGCCTCCGAGGGCAGTGCATATGGAGGGCAGCCCAATCGCCAAGAGCTAGAGACCGATTTTAACCAATACCACTTCGAGGACATTCCCCTGCGGCAGTTGTCCTCCTCCATCACATCCATCACGTCCATTGATGTGCTTAGAGAAACGTTCGCTAACCTTTTCCAAAGTGACTTGATCCCTCAGGCGAAGCGTCATTTTGAGCAGGGAAAAGACCGACAGTCCAAAATGGTCCATAAGCTCGACGTGAGAATCTTTCAAAGAGTCGCGGAGCAACTCGGTAGCGATTTTCAAGATATTCTGGATATCAACATGTCAAACAATGAATTGTGCTATCAATTGAAACAATTGATAGCGACCAAGGACGATCTGAACCAGCAGTTGGTTTCTACACAAGCAGAGCTGCAACAGCTGCTGAATGGCAGCGAACGGCACCAGCTGCAAGAGTTTCAGGATCACCTCAACCAAAGGCTGCGACTCAACGCTCAGCTGAACGAATTGCATCAGGTCGTTCAATCCCCGGTTCCGCCGCCCGGTCCTGCGGAACTGGGACCGCATAAATACACCATAAACGATTTATGCGACTCGCTGAATCCTCATACGGGACTTCTTGCACGCATACAACCGCACACATAAATGACAATCGACATATAGTCTACTTCCACTTACCTTTTCTATATATATTTATGTTTTATTTCCTTTTTTTTTTTTTTTCGATTTTTTACTTAGGATTGTATACGTTTGTTGTGCTATAATATAGTTTAATAGACTTCGTCGTCGTCCTCGCTATCGGCGATTAGCGCCATGATCATCCTGTACAAGTAGAAAAAGAACATCAACAGGTAAAAGGCCAACTTGAGGAAACTCTCTCTTTTGTGCTTGCCCAAAGTTCTAAAGATCTCGGTTGCATCCAATAGTTGTACTTTCTTGTAGATTTTATTGGCGTTATAGGCCAGAATAGGCAAGTTTAGCAGGAAGACAAACCAGTAACCATTCAGAAGGAAAAGAATAGACATGACCGCATGAAGGATAGCCTCAGGTGTGATGAGACTGTTCACTTTTGAGCACAACTCAATGGGGTTGATGTAGTCAGCCTCCAAATCGGCGAAAAGAATCGTGAAGTGAACCTGCGCAAACAGGTTGATACAGTTTACCACGACGGCAAGTATAAAGATCCAAGATGTCATCATGGTGCCTTCCGCTTGTGCTGTGAAATGGTTTCTCAAAATCGGTGATCCCTTCACTGGCTGCTCAAATAGTTTTTCAACTATCAAGGGCCTCTAGAAGAGCGAAGAAAAAAAAGAATTTTTTTATTTTTCCCATCGAGTACAGAAGCTTCGTTGTATGTGATATGCGGATTTGATGCTTTCGAACAAAGATATTGGCGATAGTAACGCTTCCTTCCCCACGTCTGTAATAAACGAAAATCTGGGGTGGGCTCATAAACAACTTTATTATTTTTCTGAGGCTGGCTTACTAATGCCTGTCATATATCCCTCAGAGAATATTTAAGCATTGTCTTATCGGCCTTGGCAAGCATAGACTCTGTATGTCTCAATTGTAATCGAAGCCAATACGTCAATTATCATGTCGAAGATTGCAAAGCAGGTCAGATACGGGCAAACGGGACTGAAGATCTCGCCCATATTGGTGGGCTGCATGTCATTCGGATCCAAAAGCTGGTCTAACTGGGTCATCGAGGACAAGCAGAGGGTGTTTAGCATCCTGAAGCACTGCTACGATCGCGGTCTGCGCACGTTTGACACTGCCGATTTTTACTCCAATGGCCTCAGCGAGAGGCTGGTGGGCGAGTTCCTGCGTCACTACAATATCAAAAGGGAGACGGTGGTGATTCTGACCAAAATATACTTCCCCGTCGACGAGACCTTGGCCATGACACACGCGAGAAACTTCTCTCCCGAGCAGGAGCTCGCCCTGGTGAACCAGAGGGGCCTGTCGAGGAAACACATAATCGCCGGCGTCCAGGGGTCAGTGGAACGCCTGGGTACTTACATCGACGTTCTGCAAATCCACCGGCTCGACCACGACACCCCCATGGAGGAAATCATGCGTGCGCTGAACGATGTCGTCAGCCAGGGTGACGTCCGCTACATTGGAGCCTCCTCTATGCTGGCCACGGAGTTCGCCGAGCTGCAATTCACCGCCGAGCGCCACAACTGGGTCAAATTTGTGAGCTCCCAGACGTGCTACAACCTTCTGTACCGCGAGGATGAGCGGGAGCTGTACCCGTTTGCACGCCGCCACGGCGTTGCCCTCATCCCATGGTCGCCGCTCGCTAGGGGAATCCTGTCGCGTCCGCTGGGCGGAACCTCTGAACGTGAGCGCACTGATGGGGTAATGAAGAGGTTCGGTTACTCGACGCTGGAGCCTAACGAGCAGCAGATTGTCAGGCGCGTCGAGGAGCTGGCTGCCAAGAAGGGTGTGTCAATGGCCACCGTGGGCCTGGCCTGGGTCCTGCACAAGGGCTGCTACCCGATCAGTGGCTTCAGCAGCGAGGAGCGGGTCGATGAGGCCCTACACGCGCTCGACCTCGAGCTCTCCCCAGAAGAAATGCAGTATCTGGAGGAACCATACCGCGCACGTGACCTCGTGGGCTAACAACACTGCACGTGACTACTACGTACAACACGATACTTCTACGTTAAATGAGCTACATACGACAGCTAGCGGCGCTATGCAAATTGCTTTAAAATTGCTATCGACAGGGTGGCTCCTGGCACCTACACCGAGCCGATCAGCTCTCACGTCACCACTACGGCGGCACAGACGAAAATGCCACAGCACGTGGTGTGGCTCGGCACAACGCTCAGCAGGCTCAACCCTGCTCACGGGCAACCAGCCGCCGATACTCTCAAAACATAAACTCTTGCTAAACCAACAGCTTTTAAAATTCCTACATCCTTACACTAGACACATACATTATACTAGGCAATTCTTTTTTTTTTTTTTTTTTATCTAAATTATGGCCCCTAACCAGAGCTCTGCTCCGCTTAGAGCCTGTTTTTCGCCCCGCTTAAATCAAAAAGGCAAGGGCACCAGCAGCGGCAGCACCAACGGCACCAGCGTTGATGACATTCTGGAAACTGCCCTGAGGCACAGCTGCGTTAGAGGCAGTAGTGTTGTTGGACTGGGCCTGAGCGACGGCAGCGACGGAAATGGCGGATAGAACGATCTGAGAGAACTGCATTTTTCAATCTATTTGACTTTATGGAGTTTTGTTTTCTGAAGTGTCCTTTGGTCTGATGAACTGTCGAGGAAGGGATACCATTCCCTGTCAAAGCGGGAGCACCCCTGCCCCTTATATACCTTTATTCAGGTCTGCCCCGGTAAAGAGAGCAAAGCCGATAAGCAGGGGGCGGAGCCTTGGAGGGGTAGGGGAGGGGCCGGGCGGGCTGAGAAAGCTCGCCAGTAGTGGCGATAGGGGAACGGTAGTTTGAGAATAGAAGAGATGAGCAAGGGACAGGCGAGACAGGGGCGAGGCTGGCGATAGGGGGCGAAAAATCTAGAACGGGCCCGCGTGCTATCTCCTCAGCTAAATTATAGCTATCAATTCCTAATGGGGTAATTTAGCCAAGCCTCGGGACTCCTTTTTCCGCACGGCAGCGAGGCGGTGTTCCAGCCCTGTTACACAGCGGTGACAAAGAAGGGCCCGTTGTGATGGTGAAAATGCGGCGTTGCACTGCACGTGCATGATGATCTACGGCCCCTGAGAATAGCGCGAAGAGAAAGCGAAGAAACCGCGCCGCACGGCACGTGCCGTAGACGAGTTTGTCATCAGACCAGTGGCAACTGCACTGATCAGGCCGGTAGTAACAGCAGGTCGCAAGCAAGGCTACAAAGAGCCGTCGTGAGGCAGCCGGAAAGCAACCAGGGGCTCTGACAGAGTATATTTACGGAATTGTGACGCCGGGACACGTAACGGGTTATCGACCAGGGCGCTAGCAGCAAGAGCCATAGGGGCTCGTGGAAGATTTTGGGCTTCTTAGCATATTTGCGTCATAGCAGCACTTGGGCTGACCCTTTTTTTGCTTTTTGCAGCTTCGCAGCTTTGCTGCCCGCACTCCTCTCCGGGCTTTGTTGCCTTTCTCTATTGTGTCATACTTCTTAAAAAAGGATTGTAGTGTAGATTGCTTCACATTACTTAGTCTATTTTATTTATTTTTGTTCTGGTGTTCCGCGGAGGACCTGAGGAAGATCCAGTGAGAGCTCCGCTAACTTAGCAAGTACCCCTGTAATTCTTCTTGAGGTGCTTGTGCTCCTCGGGTTCTGGCTCTGTGTCTTCCGTGTCTGGGGAAGAAAGAGCCGAAAGCAACTTGTAGATTTCGGTCCTGCCGTCGACAGAGTGAAGATTCTGCACGTGATGAGTGAGGGTATTGTAGCTCTTGATGGCCTTGTTAAGCACGGCCTCGACGTCCTGCAGAAGCATTAAAGCAAGGTCCAGGCTCATCTCGGAACGGAACACCACTCTTAGCACCTCCAGCTTGTCACTGCCATCGGTAGAGTGTGGCAGAGGGTAATTGGGCATGATCCAACCCCTGCTCCTCAGCATGCCAGAAATCATCGACTGAGGAATCTCAGGGTACTGCTTGTGGAATTTCTCGCTCAGCTTGAAGGCGACCAGCGGAACGCCCGGCGTGTATTGATCCGGATGTTCCCAGTACTCATGGGCGTGCTGGGGAACTCGGCCGTCTGAGATGCGTAGGTGAATGCTGCTGACCACCTCGAAAGCGCCCTCGGGGACGACTTCAGAGTGCAGCAGACCAAAACTAAAGGAGCGCGCAACAAATAGAGATCTGGCGAAGCGCGAAGAGTAGCCCTGGTAGCCCAGCGAGATAAAGTTGTAGTATTGGTGTACCACTTGGAATCCTGGCCTCGAGAAGTTGAGGCCAAAGGTCTCCTCGACGCCTCCCAGATACTTGAGTTTGAAACGTAGCTCCTCCGGCAAGTAGTGCTCGCTCTTCCACAGGACCCAGCCGAGACCCGGAGTGGTCAGACCGAACTTGTGACCGCTGGTGTTCATGCTAACCACACGGGGGTGGTGGAACCCCCATCTGGAGTTGTTGGTTTTGGCCATCTGCTCGTCGGTGAAAGAGAACGGAACTACAAACCCACCAGAGGCACCGTCCACGTGGATGGGGATGTCCTTATTGGCCCAATCAGGATGCTGGGCCTCTATCTCGCTCAAAACATCGGAAACGTTCTCTATGCTCTCAAAGTGGCCGGTGTAGGTAGTGCCCAGGATCACAAAGATACCAATAGTGTTTTCATCGACAAAGTCCCACAGGTTGCGGGTGTCTAGAGAGTGGTGGGACTCAGAACTCACAGGCACCTCGCGGGCCTCCACCTCGAAATAGCGGGCAAACTTCTCGAGGGCAACTTGGCAGGCGCTAGACATGATAATGTTGGGGCGGGCAGTTGACTTGCCCGCAGCACGCATGCGGCCTTCCCAGCGCTTCTTCATCGCCAGCCCACCCAGCATGATAGCCTCGCTAGAACCTGTGGTGGCACAGCCGATGGGCTCGTCACGTTCGTCGCACTTCCACATCTGCGAGATCATCGAGATACAGCGCTGAGTCAGCTCGATCAGCTGTGGGTACTCGTCATTGTCAGCCAGGTTTTTGTTCACATTCTCCATGATGAGCTTGCGGGCCAGCTCTGTGCTGGACGTGTTGACGAAACTAGCCAAGTTCAGATGTGGATTACCGTCCAGGGTCAGCTCGTTGTGGATCAGCTCGTATGCCCTCTGCTCGGGCACGCCACGCTGCGGCACATTGTAGTGGAGGTGCTCGGCATGCTCGCTGGGATCCTCGACAGGAGCACCAGATACCTGCAGCTTATTCAATTGCTCAGGCAACAAGGCGGTGTCCTCCAGCTCCTCGCTGTGATGTCTCTCCACAAGCGTTCTGGGGTGTTTCTGGTATCTAGTGTGTTTGTGAAGCATGGTTGATGACTGTAATGATGGATCCAGTTACTATGATCCTTACGATCCTGCTAATAACATTTGAGGGATATGCATTTCTTGGCACTCTTTATATGGTTGGGCGCTGCGTTCGGCTTTACCCCTTTTCGCTTAGTAGCACAACCGCAACGTACCTTGTTCTTCTTGGCGAACTAGATAGAAAAAAGGGAAAGGAAAAAAATTCATAGTTAAAAAAAAAAAAATAAAAAGAATAAAAAAAAATGGATTACTAATTAGTGTGAGCAAAGGACATCACGTTATATCCTCTCAAATCTCATGTAGAGAAGTTGGTAGTCGTCTAGATCGTAAATAATCTTGTCCCGCTTGGAGTAGTGCTCAATGCTTTTTGTAACGTTGGCCAGTTTGTTCAATGATGAACCATCCTTCGCGAAGAAAGTCAGACAGAATTCCGCGGGTTGAAAGACTCCGAGCACGTTGTTCAGCACCTGGCCGTTGTCCTGCTGTTTCAATGATATTTTACTCACGGGAACGTTGCTTTCGAAAGAGGCGTAGGACCAGCCCTTTTCTGGAGTTACATGTATGGTGTAGTAATACTGATCGTCAATGACCATGTTAGTGGAATAGCCGCAAGGCGTGAATGCGAATGCATCGTGCGTGAAATTTGCATTAGTTTTGTTGTCGTACAAACAATCTAGCTTGGTGGACTTCGTAATGTTGTAACCAAGCAGATGACCCTGATCCTCGTGCTCATTGATCTCTCTGTTTGTGACAAACTGCTTCGAATAGTTGGGGTCTAGCCCCGTCATGAGCACCTCCAAGGTCTCATCTTCCTCCTGTGAAGAGTATTCCTCGGCCTTACTCGTTTCCGTCACATACAAGTTCCAGTGGTTTGACTGGTCGTTTCGCCCAACCAAGTAGCTTCTACCATCGCAGAAAAATTGGTTCAGATACTCGACTTCGCTTGACCAGGACTTGTGGATGCTTCGTTGTTTCATCGGGAACATGAAACAACGGCGGGAGTAAAATACCTTGAACGGATGATACTTAGAACCGTCGCGCAGGTCCCAACCCAATTGCTTCTCCACAATGTCGAACAGACGTTGCAAACAGAGCAGTGTCGTAGTAGTCCCGCAGGTCTTGAGAGTAAGCTTGTGGTCATAAACAAATAAAGAAGACTCGCTCAACAGGAACGCATTCATCTGGCTTGTGGACTTGATAGAAAGCACTTCACATTTAACTAGTTTCAGAATTTCTACCCATTGCTCCAACTGGATGTCACGCAGGGTCAATCTGCGGCCCTTGCTTTGAGGGATACCATTGCTAGAGGGAAAGAACCATATCTCCAGCAGTTTTTCGGGACCTTCGAACGCCTCGCTGGAGTCTAACGCAGCGGAAAGCTCTTTGTCGATGTATGTGTGGTTTATTAGTTCATTGATGGTCACCGTCATTTCAATATGTATCCAGTCGTTATCGTGGTTTGGCCGGCCTGTTGTAGTAGAAGGATAAATCCTGAGGCATAAAAGGATGAGTTAACGGTGAGCGAACTAGCACGGCTAGCTAAACAAAAGTGTCGAAAAGAGCTTATTTGATTTTCTTTTTTTTTTCTTCTCTTTTTATAAATTGGGAGAAGTTCTGACAATTTTTTTTGCAAATTTTTTCAGCGATGAGCTTCACCAAAGTTTTTCAAAGAAGCGTAAATCGCACCGAAAGGGCTGGCAATAGGGAGCAGCGAATAATGTAGTAGGAGAAATGATTGATGCTGAATTGTCATCTCCCCTAAGATCTTGAGGGGATCTCATGATATCCTTTTGCCCCAATTCTTTTTTTTTTTTTTTTTTGAATGGAGAAGGATCTCGAACATACACTTTAAATATTATTATTTTTTCAATTAATAAATTGATTATACTTATTTCCTTGTAAATTATATTTATTAAAAAATTTTAGAAATAAATTTAAGTAATATTTATTATATACTTCAAGAATATAAGTATTTTTATTTAAAGATAATTTATTCTTAACGATTACTGCCTAATGGATTCCTTTCCCCCCTAGATTTGGGACGCCCCATGGCTATTTTGCTTGGTCACTCTACAATAGCTTCGTATATAAGATAGTTACCTCTGTTGATAACATCCAGGAATTTGGGCATGTGGCGTAGTTGGTAGCGCGCCCCCTTAGCATGGGGGAGGTCTTCGGTTCGAATCCGGACTTGTCCAATTACTTTTTGCCTTTCAAAAGCAGCTGACTTTGATCGTTCTCTCTGTTCACTTCGCCTGGCTGGGACTGACACTCAAGCTTTGTTTTAAATTTTTCCCCTTCATTCACCAGTGCGCACAAAGCAACATATCGTTTGCCACCCATCAATTGTACTTACTTGTCTCTGTAGATTCTCTTTTCCTTTCCTTTCTTTTCATTTCCATATGCTTTACGCTGAATACCGTGTAATAGCAGCGTTCAGACTTTGATGAAAAAATAATCTGCACCGAAGGAAAAAAGTAATATCAGCTCGTATCCACAGCTAAACATCAACCACTTCCGCAGGTCAACGATGTCATTCGGTGGCGCTAATACCCTTCAGCAATATTCAACTGATTATGGCCTAGGTCACAATGGTGTCAAGATCTCTCTAAATTATTTTGACGGTATACCTGAGTCAGCGCTGTTAAATGCATTGGAATCTAATGATATGAAGTTGATCTTCAAGTCACTTCTAAAGCGAGATGAAACCACTAAAGAAAGAGCGTGCGCTGATCTTTTAAAACTACTTAATGATTTTAAATCCAATGAGTACATTTTTGATAACGACATATTCTCATTATGTTGGTCTCAAGTGTACGCCAAATTGCTCATGAGTGAATCAAAGAATATCAGGTCTCAATCACATCAGATTACGACAACTCTGATCAGGGTCTTGAATAAGAGAATCTCCAAGTTCCTTAAAGATTTAATTCCCTTGGTCTTGATGGGAAAGTGTGATACCGATGCTTCGGTGACCAAGTCTACAAAGCTTTATTTAAGCGAGGCTTTCAAACATGATCCCAAAAAAATTCATACTCTTTGGACAGCTTTCCATGAACAAATTTTGAACTTGGTCAAAGAAGCGATTGTAGTAGAAAACGAAGGTACGTTATCAGATGAGCGCTACGTGAGTAAAGAGAATTCGATATTGAGGTATCACAGAGTCATGACGAGCGCAATTCTCCTGCTGAACAATCTCGTGAGGATAAATCGTGATCATATGGGTGATTATAAGAGCACCTACAGGGCGATCTTGAAGGAGGATTCGCTGTGGAAGCTTCTCAATCTAAGGGATACAAATAACTTAAAAACTTACGAGGCTCTATTGCAGCTTCTCAATACTCTTTATTCCATCGGTTATATGATCGCGCACAAGGAAACGTTTAAAATGGCCACCAGGAGTTTACTGAAATCTTTGTCACAAGTCACATCCAAGAACGTGCTGAACTTAGTTCACACTGTACCTGTGATTTTGACTGTTTTGGCATCACTGGATACTTACAAAGTGGGCAAAATATGGACGTACGAAAAAGCATCCAAAGACAAGCTTATAACCTTTTTATCAGTGACCACCACTGCAACATGTCCCGGATATTACAAAGCCATGTATGCACTGTACGATAAATCCAGCGATCACGAACTACTGAATTATAACACCGAATGGTTCCCACTCTGGAGGAAAAGTGTGCATTCTCTGAATAACAAATTGGTGCTAGGCAGATTTGGTGCGGAGTGTCTATCGGAGTGTTGGAAATGTTACTTAACATTTGCTGAGCGCGGGAACCTCGATCCTGAATTGGTACGTTCTGATATCATGAGTACTCTAAACAACGGTAAATCTCTATCCAAGCTGCCTGCATTAAGACAAACACTTTCTGACTCTGTGCCCGCAGAATACTTGACTCAGAAGCTACAAGAGTTTTTGACCACCAAGAAAGAGGGAAAAGTAGAATATCGTACGTTTTACTTGGAGAATCTATTAATGTTGTTGGCCGATGCACCCAGCAATGAGCGGGCTATCTACGAGCTGCTCAAGTTTGTGTTCGGCTCCATTTCAAATGAAACGGGTGCTGTATCTGAAACCCGTAAAGACGAGTTAGAGATCTACAGATTCTTTATCAATACGAAATTAGAGTTTCTTTCAGAGGAAATAGCGAAGTTTGTTCATGAGATTCCTGTCTGGCTGGATAGAGATTCTTACGAATTACTATCTGGCATAATAGTAGACTATACAAATTCAAATTTCATTGACAAGAATAAAGAGACAGTCACTTCTCTGGAAGACTTTTTTATTGGGGCATCAGCAGCTAGTATACCAACCAAGAGAATGATAGCCACTCTGTCGAAGATAAGTGACAACGCATATCAAAAACTTTCCCTTTGTGATCAAATCAAAAGTCTCCTGCAAGAATACATCAAATCGTATGATTACAGTGATAATGGAGAGCTTTTCAAAAGCCATCTTGTCACCGAGGAGACCATCATTAGAGTTTACGAGTGTGCCGCCGCAAATAGAAGGCTAGATGATTTCTGTACTCATATTTCATGTTTGGATTCAAAAACAAATAAGACACTTTTCGAACATACAAACATCTTATCCTCATGTCTTTTCACCGTGACGAAGGAAAACGCAGGAGTTTTATTTAAAGTTGCTCTCATTGAAGCTAAGAGTAGCAGTTCCATTGCTGAAATTCTTGCGAACACTTTACTAGAGCATGCATCCGAAGGCTCTTTTGAAAGCCTAGATTATGCTGTAAAATTACTGAAAGTCAATCCTTCCGTTTCCTCCATATTCTCACCAAAGAACAAGCTCGATTTATTTGGAAGAAATGTTCCTTTTATTGATTATAGATTTGCATTGGTAAATGGTCTGGGATTAAATACTCACTTATTGGATCTGTCTATTCAACCAGCTAATTTGGCTCAACTGAGGAAATTCATCAACTATTCCTTTTTCTTAGATCACCTCATCACTAGACTACCTGACTTAGCTGCCGATGGTGATATTATTTTTTTGACAATGGTCTCAGAACTGGCTGTGGATTATAACTGTGTTTCTTCAGTTCCCAATGATTCCTATTATGATTTTAAAAATACCGTTTACAAAAGTGCATTGTACTCATGCGGATTCAGCGAGCTCATTGAGCAATTGCTCGATACTTCAGACACTACTGAACCGGGATCATTTATACCCGAGCTGAGGCGCCATTCAGTGCATGCATCCGTGACGCTTTACAAATTTCGTATTCTAAGCAAAATATTACTAAATGAAGCGGAATCTATTTCCCAAGCATCATTTAACAAGCACATTCCGTCAATTGAAGCATTCGTGGGCAGTGTCATCAGAAGCAAGAAAGAAAACTCTCAGGATTACCTACTGGTATCGATTATATTCGCCAGCCTTGTTAAGTTTCAGAACAGCGAGCCTTTAACGAAATTAAGAACTATTTTGGCATCTCAATGCATCGGAGCCAGCACCTCGGAGTTCGTTAATGAGGGATATAAGGCGATCATTCTATTAAACAATTTGTTGACACATGGATCCGACACCGCTAATGACGTTTTACCTATCGCACCTCAACGGTTGAACATGGTGTTGAGAACTGTAAGTGGGCTGTTAGATAGTGACCTGGTATATCAGGAAGAGTTTGGCGTGGTGAGGTTGTCATTGTTGAGTTTTCTTAATTTGTTGCTGAGATTTCCCGCTATCAAAGAAGTTGGGTCGTCAGTTTTTGAAATATCTGCAAGATTACTAATGGATTCACTGTCGATGTGTCAGCTAGAGGATACCGCCTTTTTGTTGGAACTCAGACTGTACTCATTAAATTTATACTTACAACTTCTTAAATTTGATAAGGAGTTATGGGTATCCACGTATGATGATGAAATCCATGACAGTTTAACAGAGCTTTGTTTCATTAATTTTACCGCCGAAATTAACAATCAGATTTCTGCTGTTTTTTACCGTGCTTTAGACAAGGCCATGAGTACTCTACCCACTAAGAAAACAATGCCCTACTTTGATCAATTCTATGAAAATTTCTTGGCCGCGACTAATGATGAATGTTATATTAATCATTTGCGTCTGATCGCCAGTATTCTTGCTAAATTGGTATCTGAAAAGCAGCAAGAAGCTGTCATTGAATTCGAGTTCATAAAACAGCAACGGGATAAGTCGAAAGAGGATGAAAATGAAGAAGATTTATCAAGCCAAGAAACTTTTAAGCTTCCTCAAGATTTAGTGGCGAAGTTGACTGATGATATGCCACAAGATTACTTAGAATACGAAAATCAGTACAACTTCATCAAATATCTGTGGTACTGGGAAATATGCCTTTCCTATTTTCATGAAGTTTCATACAACCTTCGCCAGCTATACATTGATCAATTGCGAAGTGAAGATTTGTTAAACAAAATACTGGACTTTTTGTCAGATCAAATCGATCTACAAGATACCAAGTTTTGGACAGATGCTGGGCCACAGGCCATTGTAAACTATAACTTTACCCAAAACGAGTTCAGTCCTTATAGAAATGATATTTTCCTGGAATGCAAACACTTGCTGGGTCATTGCATGTTTGATCTCTTTAACAACATCGGCTCCTTAGTGAGCGGTTGGTGGTTAAACATTAAAGACAAGTCAACACAATCAAAAATCGAAAAATTTGTGTCACAGTTCATCTCCCCCATTTCAATTAATCACGAATTGGAGGATGTCCAATCCAAAATGGATCGCCTCACTTCAAAAGACGACTCCTTAACTATTAAAATCAATAAAGTGACAAATGAAGTGAAAGCGAGCTACCTGATAGATGACCAAAAACTCGAACTTTCGTTCAAATTACCATTCAATTATCCTTTGACTAACGTACAAGTAATTGGAGTGTCTCGTGTAGGGATCAGCGAGCAGAAATGGAAACAATGGATTATGTCCACGCAGCGCGTGATCACAGGTATGAATGGTTCCGTAGCTGATTCTTTGGAACTTTTCACCAAAAATGTAAACTTACAATTTTCCGGATTTGAGGAGTGTGCGATATGCTATTCCATTTTGCACGCTGTCGACAGAAAATTACCAACAAAGACTTGTCCTACGTGTAACAATAAGTTCCATGGTTCCTGTTTGTATAAATGGTTCAGATCCTCAGGCAATAATACTTGTCCTTTGTGTCGTGGTGAAATTCCATATAGAAGGTGAATAAAGCTCTGTAGTTTAATCTTCTTTAGCGTTTGTGATGCGCTTTGATACTTAGTTTTTATTCCGCGTTGTTTGAAGACGCCCCAGAGGGCACACATTAAAAGGTAAACAAGTAAACGAAGTTGAGAATAAGTGGGCATAAATTGATACTGAAAACAGTAACCATTCTATTGGAATTACTTACATTAGGGCAATGAGAATCGCAGCAAGGCGTAAGCTCAGATATCTCTTTTTCATTGTGTTAGTAATTCTAATCATCTCTTTCACATGCAATGCTATTGTTCAATCACAGCTGAACAAAGAAATCAAATTCTATAAAAGGTTTTTTGAGCAGAAGAAGGACAACATACACGATATATACAACCCGTTGGCTATCAAGCAGATCCCAGAAGAAACTATAGATGCACTTTATTCTTCTCACAAAGACAAAGTGTCTAAAGGGAAGGATACTACTGATTGGACAAAGTTAGCTTATGTGAACTATGCTACAGATATAAACTATTTGTGCAATACCTTTATCATATTCAAAAATTTGAAGAGATATGGCACACAGGCCAAACTTCTTTTACTGGTCTCTCGTTCATTGTTGGCATCAGATAACGAGGATAGTCAGTCCGCCAACATGTTATTGCAGCGTATCAAAAGTTTAGATCAAGAACAAGTGATTATTAAAGAAGTAGATAGTCTGTTCAAGCCTAAGGATCAATCGGAATGGAAGGACAGTTTGACGAAACTCCTCGTCTTCAACCAGACCGAGTATGATCGAGTCATATATCTCGATAGCGATGCGGAGGTGAGAGATAGCATGGACGAATTGTTTTTCCTTCCACAATACATCAAGTTTGCTGCTCCGTTGGCATATTGGTTCTTTGACGAAAAGGATCTTGCTTCGGCGTATCATGATGTAAAGGTCGCAGAGAATGCCAAGATCAATTTATTCAGATATACGGACACTTTGACTAGCAGAGTCAAGAAAGATCAAATGATTTACAACCATTTACCTAACTTACCACCGCCTTTATTCTTGGACACAGAGAATGTTGCTCAAGATATCATCAATTCAAGGCCTTCGTTTTTACAAACGCTAGGCTTCCCTAGCGGTCGTAGTGAAAGTAGTAAAGCTAAATTTGCTTCTACTTTGATGGTTATTAAGCCATCCGCCGAGACGTATGAGAACATCATGTATTGGATGCTGCCACAAATAGTAAAGACAAAGAACAAGTTCGACATGGATCTAATTAATGAAGAGCTGTACAACATGAGAAGATCCATATACTATCAATTTAAACTATTCCGAAGACTGAAGACACGCTTTGTACCTGAATTTTTAGTCTTGCCCTTCGGAAGGTATGGCCTCCTAACCGGGTCGATAAAAAATCCCAATCATTATCCTTTGATTAAAAATGATATATTAGGTTACAAAAGATTAGACACAGAAGGTCGCGAGTATTCAAGAACCCTGGAAGATTTTATCAAAGAATGCAAGTACGTGCACTTCTCGGATTCGCCAATTGGAAAGCCCTGGTTTTATAATTCTTTGGAAGATATCAAGTGCCGCGTAGATGAAAATCAAAAGGAAAATATTGAACAAGAAAAGGAGGTTTGCGCATTATGGAATTCACTTTATGCGTCATATATGTCCAATAGACATTTGTGTATGTTGTAATGTCTACTCAATTCCACTGCCTGTATTTATAATAGGTTGCGATTTCTAGCTTCTTTGTTCAACAGTCTATCCACTTCACTGCCATATTTAGCATTTGTTTGACTATTTTCCTTGAATGCATAGTCTAAATTAATTCTTTTGTTGACAACCAATTGATTGTTCAGTGTCGCAATTGCAGTATCTGCATGTGCATAATCCTTGAAATAGATGTAAGCACATCTAAGCTCATTATGGGAAAGATAGAATATTTCTGGCTGCCTGGCAAGGGGCCCCAATTTGCTGAAGAGATTGGACAACTGCATCGGATCTACGGTATCGTCTAGGTTTTTAACAAATACTTTGGCGAGAGGCCACATAGATATATCGCCTGGATTCGAGATATTTGTACTCTGAGCATTGGCTCTTCGTACTTTTAAAACCCTGTCATATAAAGAAACAGTATTATTCATCAGTTTTATGACATACTGTGCATCCTCTGGAGTGCAGCATTCTACAAAGGCATAGCCTTGATGCATTTGAAGAACCTTATCCTTGGGGTATCTTATTTCCGATATAGGACTCACTTGGACAAACAACTCATAAATCTGGGACTTCGTTACTCTGGGGTCAATATTTCCAACATAAATGGTGGTTTCAGGGTTATTCACGGCAGCATTCATTGGAGCGACCTTAGTAAGAAGCTGAAGTCCGCGCTAGACATTTTCTTTTAATCTCATCATACCCGTTTTTGAATATCCAAGAATCAAGTTACCCGCATGTGTGAAATTTTTCAAAGTGGTCTATATAAACTGAGTTTCCAAACGTTCACTCATCAGCTTTGCACCTTTCGAATTCAACACACCATTGGTTGGCCATTGTTTGATCTTTTGTAGTCTGCTAGCCTCTACGTTTCGACCTTTTATATGCCAGTATATCCGACATACTTGCGTGTCACCAATTCTAACTTTTACATGTATCAGTGAGCTTCGCCTGGAGCTTCATGTGAGTTCTTCGCATGAGTCGTTCCCCGGTTTGCTGTGTGTCGTGGTGTTTTGGACGGTCTGAACGTTTCTCTCCATATAGTTCGCGTCCAAAATGTTGCAGAAGATATATTGCAGAGGTTCTCATGGAGCATTTAAAAGTGTGGATTGGGATTTACTGGTGAATGGTTAAGCGAGAATGCTGTGGGTTCCAATGGAGCCATTCAGGTAATCATAGAATTAATACCCCGTTTAATCGCTCATCTATTGATTCCAAAATAATAGCATGCAGTTTCATACACGGGGGACATGTTGACGCGAAACCTTTACGATTTAAAAAAGGTACAAAGTAATAACAATCTTGAAATCAAACGCCTTTCTACGAAATATTCTATATATGTGTGGTCACTACTCTTTTTTAAGAGGAATAAACTTCGTCGACTTGGTCGTGAACGGAAGCTAGAATCTGCTTTCTCTTCAGTTTGGCAGCAGCAGTAATATAGCCGGATTCAGGAGTCCATTCACCGTCGAATAACACAACACCTTGTAGCAGTTCGATTCCACCCAATCCTTGGCTTTGTCCTGTTTTCAATAGTTCTTGCAAAATGGCTTTACGCAATTTTGGATTACGCAGATACGACTCCACCGATTCGCTGCCCTTCAAAATTCCAAGTTTTTTAGCCAATTCAGTAACGGGGCCTACATTAGGCACTAAAATACCCACAGGCTTAACCTTATTTTGATCAGCGTATACGCAAATGTTCTCGACAAGAGGATTTGATCTGTATACAGATTCCAATTTCTCCAAAGCAATGTATTCACCGTTTTGAGTCTTGACCAAGTTTTTCTTTCTATCTACGATACGCAGCTGACCATCAGAGGTCCATTCGCAAACGTCGCCTGTCTGGAACCAACCATCCTTTGTCAATGCACTAGCGGTTTCCTCTGGGTTCTTGTAGTATTCTGACATGATAGAATCACCCTTGAGCCAAAGTTCACCTTGGTTGTTTTTGGCAAAGTAACCCAACTCCTCTACATCGACCAGTTTGCCCGTAACTGCGCCGGTCAAAGTGCCTGCCAGACCGTACTGGAATGCAGAAGGTTCCAGAATTGTAGCGTTTGCCACGGTTTCGGTGAGACCGTAGCCGATCAACATGGGGCACACCAAATTGGTGATGAACTGCTGAGCATCAATACTGATTCTTGATCCACCGTTCAACACATATCTTAGACAACCACCAGTGGCTTCCTTGATGGGGCCGAAAACCATGTTTCCCACTGCGTCACCACCTGGAATGTGGTAACGCTTCATGCTCACTTTCGCGTGGTATGCCGTCCAGAAGATTCTCCTCTTGTAACCAGGAAGTTTGTTGATTTTAGCCAAAACCCCCTTTCTAACAGTTTCCCAGACAGCAGCAACACCCACCATAATGGTCGGTTTCAACTCGGCAAGGTCACCTTTGCAGTTTCGAACAGAAGTGTTGCTTAACGTCTTGACGGTAGCATAAGAAAGTAAACTACCCCAGTAAAAATTCAGCAGCTCAAAAGCCATTTCAAAGATATGTGCCAAAGGCAAGAAACAAATGATACGGTCCTTTGAAGTCACATACCCCTCCACGTTGAGAGCAATACCAGCAATACCAGCGATAATGTTGTATTGCTTCAACACCACACCTTTTGGATCACCCGTAGAGCCAGACGTGTACATGATACAAGACAGGTCCTTTGGCTTTGGTGGGTGGGGATCGATTTCGTCCTTGGCGGCTTCACCCATTGCTAGGATTTCGTCGAAATTGTACACTTTGATATCTGGTCTGATGGACAAGATCTGGTCTACGGCCTCCTTTGCATTCTGGTAATACTTGCCACCTTGCCTTTTGTCCTTAGGGTCAATGGCTTCAAAACAAATGATGTATTTGATGTCCTTTGCCTTCTTGAGCGGGTTTATCAAAGTGTGCAACAGAGTGTTGTCGGTGAAAACGGCTTTGGTGTTGGTTTGCACCATTGAGTGCAATAAACCGTGCTCACCCAAGGTATCGTAGGCCGTTACCACGGGAATCGACTGAGATTGAGCCGCTAGAAAGGTTTTCATCCACTTGTGGGAGGTGGCAGCATAGATATGCAGCTTATCTACGCCGTTAGGCTCCAGACCCATCTTCACTAGACCACGGCCGACATTGTGCATGATTGCAGTCAATTCGTTGTACGTGTTACCGTGATAAGGCGTCAATTCGAAATAGTTCCACGTCTTCTCCACTTGTTCGTCTTTGCCATCGACCTTCTTAGTAACCATCTTCTTTTCGGCATGGATATCCACCATGTCCCTCCATGCCATGGCGGGAGCATCTCCCCTCTTCGTGAAACATTCCAGTGCGAATTCGTAAACCGTGTTGCAAGTTGTATTCAACGGTCTCTTGAGAGCAGCCTTAGCGGTGTGGCGGTTCCTTCTGGGAGCTGTTTCATGGGGGTTAGCTGCCTTCCCAACTTCCACAGTAAACTGAGTCATATTCTATATGTAGAGTGTTTGTTTATACTTTTGTATAAGGGAAGTTGCAAAGATGTAGGCGTGTCTGATCTTTCTTGGCCTATTTATCGTAATGCCCAAGGTCGTTGAATTCAAAATGTTGGTTTTGCTCAACTTTTTTTCTGGCATACTCCGGGTAATGCTAAACTCCGCTCACCCCTATGTCTTTATCACTAATCTATGATATCACCGTTCGGACAGCCACATAAGCCGGACGAATTTTGTGTCTAGTGTTCGGGTAAATGTAGTCCGTTCTTACCCGGCAGCCCACTGAAAATATTCCAATCGTAACCGGACGACTTCTTTGTCCGAAACGTCAGTTTGTTTTGTTATGCTCGAGCTATGCCTGTCTAGAGAGCTCTTGCATTTAAATGGACCTCGACGGTGGCACAGACTAACCGTGACATCCTGAGTTCAGTAATACCAGTCCTGGAAGCTAAGTTAATTAATATCCATGCGACAAAAAACGTACTTTCCTAATATAAGCCAGTATAAAAAAAATCTCTTACTCGGCATCTTGTGGTATTAATTACGTAGTAAGTGGCAGGCTATTCAACGCTCCTCAGCATTCTCGAGGCGGCAAATGTGCTTTTGTGACTCTCAGCAGAAAAGGAATGAAATACAATAATATTGCCAGATTCTCGACAGTTGAAATACGTGAAGTGCGGTTGCGATGCACGTTTGATTTTTCTGTGTATCACAATTCTATTTCTTCGGACCAAGTGAATTTTTGAGAACAAGGCACAGTAGTAAGGGATTCTCTCACAAAAAACTGGTATGATTATTTACAAAGCAGTCTTTTTTTTTTAGCAATCTAGTCGCAGTTGCTATCTCTATCCCTTCCCCAGCGAAGGCGCTGGCCAGCTAATGTGAAATAGAAAATAGCTATAATATGCTAAAACTCAATCATACTAGCTCTCCAGTGAACACAAGGGGGTGCACACTCTTCATCGCGGTTATTGTAATGTCCACGCATCATAAAATGTATACTCTCAAAATATGTTTATTTTACATTTAGTTCTCAAGGTATGTGGTTGGAGATGTTGCAGAGCATGAGCTCGCCCACGACAACATAAACAACAATATTCCAGAAAGCTCCCTAGGGGATCACTGGGGCCTTCTTTTCGCGCCGTCAGCCACGCGGGCAGATAACTTTTCAAGAATATGTCTAGACCATTAACAATAGAACATCCGCAACTGACCATCGCGGCACTCTCACTGGCAATTTCAACGCTGGACTACGGTATGGTCAAGATTACAGTGTCAGTTGACGGATATATTGCTTGTCGAAATATCCCTACTAATGTTGCTGTGCGGGTCACCTCTTCGCCGCTGTCTTTAGGTCAGATGCTATAATACTGATTCGTGTTCCGACAGGAAAATTAAGCAAAACATAAGCTTCACCAAATTCTCAGCCGTTTTTTAATGCGCCTCGCTCATCGGACTTATACCGCATTGCTGCTATTTAAAAATCTTGCTATTGCCGTTTAATACTCTAAATCCCTCTGACCATAGCGAAGGGTTTCTAGTTCTTAGGGTGCGCCACGCCAAGAAACTAATCCTCCCGCCAGAGAGAGCATTGGATCTCTTTTGAAAGGGGTATTGCGTGCCTGGCTTTCAGCCAAATAGTTTTCCTTTCCTTTACCTTCCTTCCTCTATGTGCCGAGGAAGTGCTGAACTTTTCATAGCTTATTCTGCTTGTCTGCTGAACTCTTCGGCTCCGAACAAAATTACAAGTTCAGCAATATACATTATGATCTTTGAACTCATGCAGCTATTTCTTTTTTACTTGATAATACCTCACCTGCAGCTCTCTTGCAGCTGCCCCACACTTCAACCCTTGAGACACCCCTCCCCTATGACTCGGTGTAGTAAATTAGGGTCGCTTCAAAACAACAATTTCGCGATTCTCGGGAGGTTTCCCTAATATTCTAGCAAATCGCTCTAAGCTTTGCTTTCCGTCATCGTGTTTTTTTTTTTTGATTCCGCATTAACTTACACGAACAGGCGGAGAAAAAAAAAACTCAAACGTTACACTTCTCTTCCCTCAGGCGGACTAGTAACAGTCGGTTTCTTCTACAATGGGATGGTTTACTAAGGAGACTGCTGACAAACTACCAAACAACCGCTCGCAGCGGAAGCAATGTTGGGGCTCAAGAGATGAGTTTTTTAGTTGTCTAGATAGCATCGGCGTAGTGAATTCGCTTGATCCGACTAATTCAAAGCGGATCGCTTCGCAATGTTCACAGCAGGAGAAGGATTTTGAGAAAAATTGTGCTACAAGCTGGGTCAAATATTTCAAGGAGAAAAGACTTGTAGATCATCGGAAGGAGCAATTTCTAAAGAAAGCAGAAGACGAAAATGCTCAAGTCATAGATTTTTCCTCCGCCAACTCCTCTAGGCCTTGACGGAATTTTCCAAAAAGTAAATAATGCTTTGTGTGTGTGTATAGGTAAAGATTTCGCAGCTCATCTCATCGCAACGGTTCAAGAATTTTCGGATCGGTGTTGCTGTAGGGATCAAGCACATTTTTGTTAATGAGGATGAATGGCCAGCCTTACCTTATTTGTCATTTCACACCACTGCTTCTAAATGCTTCTAAATGTAAGCACCTCCCTTAGGCGAAGGGAGGGTTGATGCTAACAGATATATAAAGACACATGTAAGTTCAGGTTGGGGTTTCTCTCAGCACCGATGGAAACAACAAACCACTAAACTTCAAACATTTCGACATCGATGGCTCCAGCATTTCAACCTTTGGTAAAAGCAGGTAACCAGGCAGTTGCCATTAACAGACCACACGGACTAGACTACCACATCACCAAGCGTGGTTCAGACTGGCTGTGGGCCGCAACGGCATTGTTTGGCTTGGTTGCCTGTATCTATGTGCTTCTTTTCTTTGTCGCTGAGATCAAGAACACCTCCGGACTAGCCAGGTATTCCCTTGCTGCTCCTTTCCTTATTGCCTTCTTTGAGTTTTTCGCTTACTTCACTTACGCTTCTAACTTGGGGTGGACTGGTACGCAGGCAGAATTCCACCACGTCACCGTGAGCAGGCCTGTCACCAATGAGAGTCCAGGTGTGCGTCAGGTATTCTATGCCAAGTACATCGCTTGGTTTTTGTCGTGGCCCTTACTGCTCTTCCTTCAGGAGCTAGCTGCTGCCTCCACGAGTACTTCCATTCAGCTGGAATCAGTGTCAGTGTTGAACATGATCCACAGTTTGTTGGTGCAGATTGTTGGTACGTTCTTCTGGGTCATTGCTCTGCTAGTCGGTGCTCTTATCCCCTCTACCTACAGATGGGGTTACTGGACAATCGGTACCTTTATTATGCTTGTCACCCAAGGCATCATCTTACAAAGACAGTTCCAGGCTCTTCATGCCCGTGGTTTCGCAGTGTGTGTTCTTCTCTTTGTTAACTTGATAGTTTGGTTGTACTTCATTTGTTGGGGTTTGTCTGAGGGTGGTAACAGGATTCAACCTGACTCCGAGGCCATTTTCTACGGTATTTTGGATTTGTGCGTATTCGCCATCTACCCATCCTTCCTAGTATTCCTCATTGGCCAGTTTGGTAACTGGCCAAACTTCTCTTTCAGAGGCGGCGCAAAGAGCTACAATGAGGGACCCGTTGCCACCAGTGGTACCACCGCTGCTGCTAACCCTGAGATTACAGCTCACAGAGCTAGTACTAGTGATGAGGTTCATTACGAGAAGACTGAAGGCCCTAACTCTATAAGGGACTCCGGTGAGACCCAAGTACCCAGATCTTCTGCAGCGCACAACAGAGGATCGGAAACAGAATCTGAGTCTGAGTCTGTTTGAGCGAGACCTGAAATGAGATACGAACCCCCTTTTTTTTAATAAATGTTATGAACCGTAATGTGGAGAATTTTCAATTATCACTTCTATAATTTTTGCCTTTTTTATTTTGATTAATACGTTTTTTTAGCTATGACTTGGTCGGACTGCCATCTTTAATCTTTTTCGCAAGGTGTGAAATCAATTGGTATCGAGAATGATATTCCTTTTCTTATCTTCAAAAAGTTCTCCTTCGTGGCGTATTGTGCACATCGCAGTTATGTCAGTGCGGAAGCTGCCTAGGTAGCCTCCAGGAGGTAATTCGGGCACAACTGGTAACTTTTCAAACCTTGCAATATTGTTGCGTACGCATAACAGTAATGCAATAAAACATCATCCAGGAGGTTTCACTTTTACTGTTGTGAAAAGTTCTCTGTAAGTAGCTAGTGATGAACAGAGTATTGAATACGGCAAAGTTAGGAGGTCTGTCTTCGGCTTCCAACGAATCTACATGACATCACGAGGTTTGTTTTTCCTCCCCCGCAAAAAGAAACGAGACAACACCGGCATGCAAAAAGAATCTTTATGAGTAATCCAACAATGGCAATGGCCATTACTGCCGATTTGTGAATTTCGCAAAAGAGGGAACTGCGTTTCTTTACAAAGCTTTTTTTTACTTTTTTGTTTACTGCAGATAAAATGAAAAAGTAACTTGCAGAGATGCACGGGGCTCTGTATCTCTTTTTTTTAATTTTTTTTCCTTTTTTAATTCTTTTTTAATGTCATTTCTTTTCTGACTGGTTTGCCGATCTTCGTCCCTTGTGCAAAAGGCGTGATTACAGTAAAGCTTGACAGTAGAAGACTTCTAACAGATGCTTAGCTTATTATGGCCGTATGCTCCCATGTTTAGATTTCACACGCACTTTCCTGGAGATTGAAATCCAAATTGGATTTTATTGATCTTTTTTTTTGCTGAATGGACATGATAGATTTGTCGAACAATGAACCTCTAATTTCAGTGCAAATGTCGAATCTCTGACATAGTCGTAAGAGAGATTTTTGAAAAAGTTGAAATTTTCCGACAGTTTGCCTTTTGCCTAAAAAGCTACCCGAAAACCTTCAATATTACTCGTGGGCTTCCGAAATTTCTTTCAGTCCGTGGCTATTCTTCAAGACACTTGGATTTTCAAACAGGCTGTAAATTGCAAAACTCTATAACTGTCTATGTCCGCATAAAAATAAAACCTAAAAACCTATAAAAACCTATATACATAATGAACCAGAACGATTGAATTGGGTATCGAAAAGAAGAGTTTCTTAATAAAAATAAAACTTTTTCAGAACTTTATAAGTCTAATTGCCGCCAGCGCTGAAAATCTCAACCTTGGCGTGCGCACCGTTCTTTGCCGTAACGACACAGAAGTCGGCACCACCAGCACCGCTGGAGGAATCTTTACTGGTGACATCGTTCACAGAACCCTTAGATGGATCAATGGAGCATGGAAGACCGTCACAGCTTCCCTCGTCGTCACAAGTAATCTTAATTCCAAAATTAGGCTTGTTATTGGATAAGCTACTACCAGTGAACTTTGGATTCCAACCTATTTTGACGTAAGTGTCACCATTGCTTTCCTGGTTAGCACCTGCCACGTATGGTGCCCAGTTCCCTTGAGCGTGGCTATCGTCACCCCACTGGCAAGCATCATCAGTGCTCACACCAGGAGGATTGATGTAGTAATGAGCGGCTGTAGAGGCAAAGTAGTCGGTACCTGGAACAGCCAAGACTTGAGTGCTGCCAGAGCCGACACTTGTAGGGATCAACATATCCTCGTTACCAGGCAACACGGTTTGACAAAAAGCGACATCACTTCCAGCACTGTTCTTAGCAGAAACAGTACCGGCACCGTCATAACAGTAATCCTTGTTGTTGTTTGACTTCTGCAAGTTACCGTTGTCATCACAATATAGCCCTCCATGTTGAGAACCAGGATATGAATAGCTCGTGACTTTTTGATCCCACTGTCCCATCAATTGACCAGGCTGACAGGCGTATGGGCACCAGGAGCCGTAAGAGCAGGATTGGTCAGAGGACATTGCCCAACCAGCGTTCTTTCCACTGCTCTGAACAGCTACCATGCCATCGTAGTTGGGAAAAGAACAGGTTCCACTACCACCGCGCTTCGCATGCAAATGCTCGTGACCTTCTTGAGCGACAGGAGCACCTAGAGCAGAAGCGAAAAGACCTAATGCAACAAATAAATGAGTGTTGAACAACATTGTAAAGAATGGAATAAAGTTGGTATTTTTATTTTTTGGTATGGTAAGGAATGGACAAGTTTATTGTTTGTTTTGATTTAGATCAAAGATGAAAAATTGTTGATAACAAACAGGAGCACAAGGTTTATATAGTATTACAAAACGCCTAACCATACCCTCAATCCCATTATTCAATATGCATTTTCTCAAGTTTTCTTCAAAATTTTCTTTCCTTTCTTTTCATGTTGGCGTAGCATGCAAATGCATTACGGCCAGCTCTTGACGTTCAACGCCTTACATGCCGCTGCTACCGGCCTCCTGTGCAAGGCTCAAATTGTGCATCTCCTCTTCTTAATAGGCTCCGATTTTCAGAGTTTTGTCGCTTCGAAATTCTGGCCAGAATCGCCTAGCCCTACATCCCGAATATGCAGATCTTTACCCCCTCCGGCAATGCCTTTGATCTCCCCGGACGGCTCTAAGAATCCAGGATCTACAATCCTATTGTTCCTAAAGTTCTCGAACTCCCGGAAATCTTCGCAAGAACTGGCAATAAGATTACTAGATTAGGAAAGCAAATTGCCGCATAGCGTAGTAACGGTCTAGATGACTGGCTCGATCTATGGAACGATTTTCGGAACTGGTTCTCAGTTCTACTGAGGAAAGGCTGTCTAGTGCAATAATGACGTTAAAAACTTAGGCTTCTCGGTGGTACGGGGCTAATTTGCCGGTGATGTAAGGTTTGGCGAGCCCAAGGAATCTGCTTAAGCCGGTGAATCGAAGATTCAATAAACCGCCACCTAAATCTTACTAAGGAGGGTAAGGATCGGGTCATGGGTTTTGCAAAAATTTCTGCAAAGTGATCGACGCGAGCAAGATGAGCGGATGATTATGACCGAAGGTTGGGAAGAGGAAATTGAAAATTTTGGACTTATTGTGTATCAAAATGTTGTAGATGTTAGTAATGGGACGGAAAAGTAACAATTATGTGAAGCCGAAGGTTGCGTGACGCGTAACGTGTGAAGTGTTACCTATGGCCTCCCAAAGCTCCATCAGACTCATGTTGATGCAATCAAGTAAGTGCATGATCATAAATTAAGAATAGTAATGATCACATAATCACCGAATTTCTTTTACAATTCAAGTATCTCTTGTTGAAAAAGGCTCATAAAGAAATCTCTTATGGCTCGAGCCGCTAAACCTGTGGAAAAGGAAGACACGCTGTTTTCAATCGAGATGGTATATGCAATAACACCGATGGTTTGAGAAGAGTAAATTGCTCTAATAAATCATGGCGTACATCATTGTGAGTGAACTACATTCCAAACTCCCATAATCTCAACACTGCTTGAAATATATGGAACAGAAGCATATCAGCCAGCATAAGATAACGAGCATGCAACATAAAGTTCATATTTTTATAGTGTCGCAACGAGAAAAAGTAAGAATCTTACTGGGGCATAAAACAATGCACTATGTATGTTGTTTTTCTTTGATCGGACCTGTTTTTCTTCAATCCAATATGATTACTGCATAGTATGCTTTGGTTAACTCCGCCGCTGCTACTACCCAAGCAGACAGAACCGCTATGAAGAGCAGCATATCAAAGAAGACATGTTGTGAATGCATGCTCATCATCCGATAAAAGGCTGGCGTAGAAGGTTGGATTCTCAGCTAAAGCAAGATATGTCCATAGCTTGGTCGTTGACATCTATAGACTTTACCATCTTGCGGACATTGAGTTGCGCAATTGCATATACCTACAGTTCTGCATTTTATTAAATTTTCAGTGATAGGTACTAGCACATAAAGGGAGGCACACTGCATTGGTGTGCAAATTCTTACTGCCGTCTTATCGCGAAACCGGATGAAACTGGCAGCATATGATATGTTTGCGGTACTTCAAATCTCTTTTCCAATTGAAGAAATTCTTTGCTCACTTGTTGTTGACCATCTCAGAATACCATCTCAAAGGAAGCGAGAATAACGATATTAGATGTTGGTGATTGAAGGAAAACGAACAGGTAAACAGGTCTTGCCTGAAGATTACTTCGAATGCGCTTAGATCCAAGGGAAAGGCGGCCTCAGTCCTTCGATAGCCAGACTCGCTTTTGTGCTTAAAGGGTTAGGGTTCCTTTTGTATATGCTTCGTCCTTTTCCTGCGTGTTCGAAGTATTGTCCGCCACGTTCCGCACTGGCAAATAAAGAATCCTTAAAAAGAGTGCAGGTTGCCTTCAGATCAAGATGTATTCCCTACAAGTAACTTGAAACTCTTATCCTAATATTTTCTTTGGGGAACACTTGATTCTCATGTCGGGGAATATTAGATATTACCTATTCAATTGACAAGCGTATCTCTAGGCATGCTCACGAAATACATCTCAATCACTATGAGTTTGAATAGCTCCATTTCCTAATGATTGAATTCGCTTCTACCGTATCTTAACAAGGCTGAATCCTAAGACATCTGCACCAGTATATTTTGTGCGTATCAATGCAAATTCGTAATAGGATTGCTACAGCAAGCGATGGAAGATGACGCAGGAACTTCCCCTTCAAAATTTCTCAAGTTAGGTGAGGAGATATACTTTTCAAGCTGGTAATAAGAAGCTAGAAAACCGAAGGCGTGCTATAGATAGTGCGGCAGAACATGTTGTCTTCAAAGACAACTTGAAAACGCCAAGATAATGGAACGCTGTGCGAGTTTCGCCAAGTTTACTTGTGACTGTCAAATAATCACGTTACACGATAGTAAAATTTCTGTGTCAGCTTGGCGAACGACGCTACCCAAAAGTTATGCAGGAGGGTAGGGCGTAAATTCACCCAGTGTACAAGAACACTGCATATCGTCGCTAAAACCTTCGATATTCTAGCCCTCTGAACTTTTAGAAAGAACGTTGCTACTAAATAGGAGCTGTCTAGATCATGGTGTCGCTGACCACAAAGGAGTTTCGGCTCATTTCTTTGCTCACACTAGATACGGTGTTCTTCTTTTTGGAGATCACCATCGGATACATGTCTAAGTCTCTAGCACTGATTGCGGATTCTTTTCACATGCTTAACGACATCATTTCGCTGCTTGTAGCACTGTGGGCTGTTAACGTTTCGAAAAATCGGAATCCCGATGCCAAGTACACTTACGGTTGGAAGAGGGCTGAGATCTTGGGTGCTCTCATTAATGCGGTATTCCTTATTGCACTTTGCTTTACGATTTTTATAGAGGCATTACAAAGGCTTTTAGACCCTCCTACCATTGAAAACCCAAAATTGGTTTTAATCGTGGGGATTGCTGGACTTTGTTCCAATATACTTGGCCTAGCCATCTTCCACGACCATGGCCATAGTCATGGTCACTCCCATAGCGATTCGAAGGCTCACGGCCATGCCCATATTGATGATGAATCTTCTCTACTCGAAAGAGAACAATCATTTTACCAAGGAGGACCTAGTCCTAGCAGCATCAGCATGGATCATTCCAATAACAATATCCATGATATTTGGCCACAGAGTGTGGTGGAGAGGTACTCTACGGAAAATACCGGTTTATTAGACAGAGGTAGGGGAAATGGGGCCAATGCGGTATCTCAAAGGGAACGCAAGAAATCCCAAAGGTCTCTAAATATGCATGGTGTGTTTCTCCATGTTGCCGGTGATGCGCTGGGTAACATTGGCGTAATCATCGCAGCTCTTGCCATCTGGAAGACCAATTTCTCTTGGAAACAGTATACTGACCCAGTAGTCTCGCTTCTTATTACTGGTATCGTATTCTCCACTGCATTACCGCTTTCACGGAAGTCTAGTCGTATTTTGCTACAGGCCACGCCATCGACCATTTCTGCAGACGAAGTGAAAGATGAAGTTTTACATGTTCCCGGGGTGCTTTCCGTGCATGACTTTCACATCTGGAATCTCACAGAGTCCCTATACATCGCTTCTATCCACGTCCAGATAAATTCAACGCCCTCACAATTTGTGGGCGTTGCAAAGGCTATCCGCAATATTTTCCACAACCATGGTATTCACTCAGCCACGGTGCAACCTGAATTCGTAGATCAGGATGCAGGCCCAAATACCAGTAGTAGAGAAACGGATGTTTCTGCGTTAGCATCTTCGGGACAGCCATCTGACGTGGCCCCTCAATCTGCGTATGGGGCTACCTCGGTCGGTTCGCACTGTCTAGTCGATAAGGTGGCTAATTGTAATGCCGACAATTGTCTGCATAAGTGAAGTAGTTCAATTTTGAAGAACTATAAAATTTTTACATAGCCAGTACGATATAATACATTGAAGATGACATTTTGTCAGCTTCACTTTTTTTTTCATTTTTATTCTCATTTTCATCCGTTTGTCGTAATTTGTTCATAAAAAAAAATGGAATCTGACGCAAATCTGAAAGCGTTGAGGCTAACAAAAAGACGCAAGTCTAAGTTCGACGGCGCTTTGTCGCTTTGAAGCGAATCCTAAGCGGCTCAACTGACAAATTGAGCCTTGATACCTTGGTTGGGGTGGTGTCCACGTTTAATGCATAGCAGTGTCTGTTTTGTTTGAGAGGGGTCTCTGGGACAATGGGTCTCTTGAGCCTTGGAGGAGTGGACAGTGATATTAGTTCAGGCATAATTCTCTATATTCTTTGCTCTTCTTTCATATATTTACTCAACGGTTGTTCATCGATCCATTCATTCAACTATTTTTTTTTCACTTGAACACTATTGTCTCTTATATATGATTCAATTGTTGTCCCTTTCATTTTTTTTTTCATAATCTATGACGCGATGGTAAATAATGAAGATCTGATAGTTTATACAGACACGTAGCCAAGCTATTGTTTTGATCTCCTCTGCCCAAAGAAACGTGCATTAGGTTACTAAGTTTGTTTACTAGATGGTTGCCTTCCAACAGTCTCCACGCCCATAACAGTTTAACCTGCTCGGTTGAAATGACTTGAAAAATCAATGGCCGGCCAAATATGTCTCTTTTGAGAAATACTAGCACCCATGTTAACAAGCTTCCGCCCTTTGGTTTGCCTGTCTACGATGAGATTTGCAAAGTGATTTACGGTAAGGTTTCTCGAGGATGTCTAAAAGAGGAATTCCCGCTCATAAGTTGTGAGCTTATCTAACTATGAAGTGTAGAATTATCATATGGTCTAAGCCGGAGGTAACGCTATCAACATCGTTTGTCTGCCAGTTTAACTATTGTTTTTATTATGATATATTCATTACTCCAGTAATTTCTGTCCAATAAAGACAAAAAAATGCGAGCATTGACATTATTGTTACTTTTTTGCTGACATTATCAACTTCGAGGTAATTCTGATTCGTGTTGCTATAGGAAGTGGGACACACCCTGAGACGTCCTCACGAGATAGGCTGCAAGGTGGTCGTGGGGTAAGCTACTTTTGGCGTATCTGTTTACTCGTTGCCGGATTCGCTGACGCGTTTTGTTTACATCTCGTGGCCACACGTGTGGCTCGCCAGGAATGCAACGCCGGCGGTATAATGAACGAGGGGTGTAGGCAGTCAAGACGAGGGACAATGCTGCCTAGCTCGATAAATATTAGCTGCGGTTTTAGTGGTGTGATCTCCGTAGTTATTGTCGAAGGGCGGTGTAAGCGATACGAGAAAGATAATAGGAAAAAAGAAATATGAAGAATGTTTGGTAGTTAAATATAACATTCTTTTGTCCCAACTGGATCATATTTGTATTTTGGAAGGTTCTAGTGTGGCGGTGACAGAATAGCCGTATTAAGAGCTGATCTGATTTGAACCACGGCAAATTCAAACCCAACATCACTATCTGTGAAATGAGGGGAGGTAATATGCAAAAGAAAATAAAATATCTATCCATCGTTAAGATTTAATGATAGCATTAGCCAAATTAATATTTTGTGGCTGGGTGAACAATTGATCCCAACAATATTCCCAAAGAGCTTGAAGAAAATGAAATCGCGCTATGCGGAGGGATAATCAAGAGTTTTTTTTTCCATATCTAAATTTTCCTTTGGATGAAGTAACCAACTCGTTTAGAAAACAATAACATCAAGGTAAATTTCCCTGCAAGTGAACAGCCTTACAATTCGTATGAGACACTCTAAAGAATAGAAATTCACCCAACAAACATGAAGACGATAGGGAACAATATAATAATATCTTGGAAGGAATCATCATTAGTATGCAGTTTAGCAAAAATGCAAAAGGAAGCCTGTTCTGACATAATCGATGCTTTCACTGCTATGCCTTTTTTGGCTTCGAGATTACCCCGCTCTTCGGACTTCCTTTTGGCGGCAAACGGATCCCCGAAAAAAAAAAGAAAGCCTTTCATAACTTTTAATTAATGCTTGCCACAAAAAATTAAACCCAAAGCGAAAAAGCTTGGTCTTCCAAGAAGAATATAAAAAGGGCACAGAAAGACGGTTTGTTGTAAAGATGTTCTTGCCATTAGTTTTCCTCTGAATACTCATCAGACAAAAAGTTCTAGCTAAAACTGTCTATTTCTCTAGCAAGTTGACAATATATTGCAAATCAAAATGCCAGCTTTCCACAGAAAACACTCTGGTTCTTCTAAGAATATTCCCGTATTACTTTCATCAGAACACACAAATCCTTCAAATGTTGCTTCTAATGTGACCGCACATGCTGAAGCTATCCCAGACAAAATCCACAACCAAGTGGAAAACGCCGCTGATAATCTTCAGACCGAGGTCGATAATGTGGTCGATAGCGTGCAAAATCCTCCCAAGAATACTTCCATTCCTTCAAAGACTGTTGACCATATTAAATCCTATCCCTTGGTACAACAAACGCGTTCTTTCTTATATGGCATACCTGCAGCCAGAGTTTTGCACGCCAATGCCAAGCCTTTAGTGAAATCTGTCTTGGAGTCTAAACCAATGCAACTAGCTCTACCGGTTACTAATACTGTTGACACTGTCGCTAACTCTTCTTTATCCTTGACTGAGAAAGTTATCCCTTCTTTAAAGACTAAAACTTACCAAAAGTTAGCCGAAGAAGCTAAGCTCCCCTTCACCTATACGAAGAAATATAGCAAGCAGGCCACTAACAAGACAGTGGAGCTCGCAGACCAGAATGTTTACCAACCCGCTCATAACCAAGTAATGAAGTTCAGAAAATATTACAATAAAAAATTCTATGACACAAAAGGTAAGCCACTAGTCAGAAGCTCATTGGACCCCATGACAGGGCCCATTAACAACTTGTTCGAAAATCTTTACATCAAATGGTTACCCAACGGTACCCCAGTTTCTAAGGATGGCTATTCCAGTGAATTGAACAGGAGTGTTGCTCTAGTGATTAACTTTTTCTCCAGAACGATTCCGGTCATAGAAAAACACATTGCGGACACTTCCATGATGCCATGTCACTACGTGATGCATGTCAACAGTGTATTCAATAAATCCCTAGATAAGCAACCAAGTCTAGGCTTTATGGATTCTTGGAATGCTTCTAAGAGAGCAATTTCTGAGTTGGAGAAAGAGGCCATCCAATACGCTAAAAGCCATGGCCCACAAAAACTATTGACCAAGCACAAAAAGGAGAAGATTGACGGCAATGTATTGCAGCAGAGCCAAGAGTTATTACACGACCACATAGAGGAAGTACAGGCGCAAATTCAATCGCATGCGTAAGGCGACAACTAATACGTAATACTAATGATGGAGGCGAAAAAAAAAAAAAATAAAAAAAATAGAGCAGCACCGACCTTTTTCATTATTATCAGTCATCTTTTTCGCATTAAATGCGTGTCTAGCATACTACTAGTCTCAGCATCAATAAATTAAATAAAAAAAATATCTCTTGAGAGAAATCCATTCATTTGTATTAATCTATTCTAGTTAGGAAACTTTTTCTCGAGTGAAAAGAAGACTGCGGCGAACTTCAACGTTTGTGACTAGCATCCGTACATGTTAATGTAGATATGGACACACATCCAGACACCAACTATATTGATAAACACACACATAATTCCAGCCTCCTTGTTTGCGTCATCTCGACATGTCGCTTGGTTCGGGACCTTCCCAGCGGACTGAAGCGTCGTATCCTTGCTGCTCGCATGGGCCAGGCCGGCCTCTCTCCGCAGAGAGGGTGACATGGTACCGCGAGCTCCTGGTTCGGGGGCTAGGCGGAGACGCTGGGGTAGTTTCGCTTTCCCCCTTACTGGGAACTAGGCTCCACGGGCTCAGTTTCACTCCACAACAACGATTGAAGAAAAAGTTAAACTGAAAAAATTTCATCCATCACTAGTTGGCAGTGACTTGAGGGTAGTACCGGAAGCACAGATCAAAAAGTGAGTATATTGAATGAAAGATTGATGAGAGTGAACTATGGCGAATTGTTCTCTCCTTACGTTTGCTGGACTAAGTACTAACAATAGAGTTTAACAGTGGCTTACATGAAAGAATACCAAGTTATTGGCCGTCGTTTGCCCACCGAGAACGTTCCTGAGCCAAAGTTGTTCAGAATGAGAATCTTCGCTCCAAACGAAGTGGTGGCCAAGTCTCGTTACTGGTACTTCTTGCAGAAACTGCACAAGGTCAAGAAGGCCTCCGGTGAGGTTGTCTCCATCAACCAGATTCACGAAAAGCACCCATCTAAGGTTAAGAACTTCGGTGTCTGGGTTAGATACGACTCCAGATCTGGTACCCACAACATGTACAAGGAGATCAGAGACGTGAGCAGAGTTGCTGTCGTGGAGACTTTGTACCAGGACATGGCTGCCAGACACAGAGCTAGATTTAGATCTATCCACATTCTAAAGGTTGCTGAGATTGAGAAGACTGCTGACGTCAAGAGAAACTACATCAAGCAGTTCTTGGCCAAGGACTTGAAATTCCCTCTACCTCACAGAGTCCAGAAGTCTACTAAGACTTTTGACTACAAGAGACCTTCCACTTTCTATTAAGAGGGAGATAGTAGTATAATTTCTAGTACTCTTATGTATAATCAGTTTTGTAGCTTTTAACAAACAAAATCAAGCGTAGTTAGGGAATTAGTATAAATTGCGATGGTTTTACAGTTGGAGCTCACGGCGACTTGACCATAGATCTTACGGTATCTTCACATTCACTGCGGGTAACGACCGTCGGGTTTTTCCTGCCTCGAGATATAAACGTCGCAGGACCGACACGATAGACCGTTCCCGCCTCACTCTACAGATCAAACTTTAATCTCGTCTCATCCCTGCACGACTCACAGATCATGGTTGGAGAAATCAACTCAGTACCGAGTGGTGTTGATGGTCTTCAGTCACATACCGGGGAGCACGTCAGTCATACACGCAGGAGAAAGACCGATAAATCAGCTGATAAGCCCTCTAGCACGGGTTCGGATCCTGAGGAAATTTATTTAAAGTCCCACGAATGGTTCGGAAGTTTTATTGCCAAGAATGAAGTACCTAGAAAGTTCCTTCACTCCTCTATTGGCTTTATAACACTATATCTTTACACTCAGAACGCTGACTACAAAAAAGTGAAGTGGCCGCTCATGTATGCTTTCGCTATTATAATGGCGCTAGATTTGTTAAGATTGCGCTGGCCACTTTTCAACAAGGCCTACTGTCGCACAGTAGGTGCTTTAATGAGACAGAAAGAAATCCACAGCTATAATGGCGTCCTTTGGTATCTTTTAGGTTTGATCTTCTCATTTAGTTTCTTCCCCAAGGACGTTGCATTAATTTCGCTCTTTTTACTAAGTTGGTCTGATACTGCAGCCTCAACCATTGGTAGAAAATTTGGCCATTTGACTCCGAAAATATCCAGAAACAAATCCTTGGCGGGATCCCTAGCAGCTTTCACTGTAGGACTATGTACGTGTTATGGCTTCTACGGGTACTTTGTTCCGCACTACGGATACGTGAACCATTCAGGGGAGATATCCTGGAGTCCCCAAACGAGTAGACTAAGTCTGTGCCAAATTTCCTGGTTAGGTGGTCTGGTGGCTGCTCTTAGTGAGGGGATCGACTTGTTTAACTGGGACGACAATTTCACTATTCCTGTATTGTCTTCTATTTTCCTCCACAGCGTCATCGTACTTTCCCAGAAGTCGCATCCCAAAGTACATGCTGCAGCTCAAGCGGCGGCTAGCGTCGCCCAGTCCTTGCACTGGGGTTCTTCATCACACTCAAGTACTATTCCCACTTCATAGTTCATCAATCCCAATACCACAGATCGACACACTCATGCACTTTGTAATTAGTATTTTAGTTAAAGATATAATGGCGAGTTGAGCCAATCTTGCATCACGTGATTCGTTCTCTCAATGCAGTTTTTTTTTTTTCAAAAAAATTTTCAAGCTCATCGAAAATTTTCAGTTACATCTACCCACTTCAGTAAGACAGGCAAATTAGAGAGCACTGCCGATCAAATCCATCTCCTTCCGCTGGCCATGTCTTACGTGTTGACTGAAACCTCTGCTGGTTATGCGCTTCTGAAGGCGTCTGATAAGAAAATCTATAAGTCTCCCAAGTTGATTCAAGACTTGGATTCCTCCGACAAGGTTTTAAACGAATTCAAAGTCGCTGCCTTTTCAAAATTTAATTCAGCTGCCAACGCTCTCGAAGAGGCTAATGCTGTCATTGATGGAAAGGTGTCCTCGCAATTGCAGAACTTGCTGGAGGACATAAAAAAGGATAAGAAAGCTACGCTGATTGTCAGTGAAACTAAACTAGCTAATTCTATCAATAAGTTGGGATTGAATTTTAACGTGGTCTCAGACGCAGTCACCCTGGACATCTTCAGAGCAGTGAAGGAATTTTTGCCGGATCTTTTGCCTGGCATGACTGATAATGACTTGAACAAGATGTCCCTTGGTTTGGCACACTCCATCGGTCGTCATAAGCTCAAGTTCTCTGCAGACAAAGTTGACGTGATGATTATTCAAGCTATTGCCCTCCTAGATGATTTGGATAAGGAGATCAATACATATGCGATGAGATGTAAGGAGTGGTACGGATGGCACTTTCCAGAGCTGGCTAAGATCGTCACCGACTCTGTCGCTTATGCCAGAATTATTTTGACTATGGGTATCAGGTCCAAAGCTGCAGAGACAGATATGAGCAGTATATTGCCGGAGGAAATCGAAGAGCGCGTTAAAGCTGCTGCTGAGGTGTCCATGGGAACTGAAATTACTGCAAACGACTTGGAGAATATCAGAGCTCTGGCTGATCAGATTGTCGATTTTTCTGCTTACAGAGAGCAATTGTCTAACTACTTAAGCGCTAGAATGAAGGCAATCGCTCCTAATCTGACGCAGTTAGTGGGCGAACTTGTGGGTGCTAGGCTCATTGCTCACGCAGGCTCTTTGATATCTTTGGCTAAGTCACCCGCTTCCACTATACAGATTCTGGGTGCCGAGAAAGCTTTATTCAGAGCACTTAAAACCAAGCACGATACCCCTAAGTACGGTTTGTTATACCATGCCTCTCTAGTTGGTCAAGCCACAGGTAAAAACAAGGGTAAGATTGCTAGAGTTCTCGCCGCCAAGGCTGCTGTCTCGCTGCGTTATGATGCTTTGTCGGAGGACAGAGACGATTCTGGTGATATTGGCTTGGACTGCAGATCAAAGGTTGAGAACAGACTATCGCAGTTAGAGGGCAAAGATTTGAGAACTACACCTAAGGTTGTTCGTGAGGCCAAAAAAGTGGAAATCTCGGAGGCAAGGGCTTACAATGCAGATGCTGATACTGCTCCTGTGAAGTCTGATGTTGATTCTGATGATGAATCTTCCGACGAGGAAGAAAAGAAGGAAAAGAAGGACAAGAAAGCAAAGAAAGAGAAGAAGGACAAGAAGGACAAGAAGAGAAAGAGAGAGAATGAGGACGATGAGGACGAGGTAGACGAAGAGGAACTGAAGGAATCTAAAAAATTAAAGAAGGAGAAGAAAGATAAGAAGGAGAAGAAAGAAAAGAAGGAGAAGAAAGAAAAGAAGGAGAAGAAAGAAAAGAAGGAGAAGAAGGAAAAAAAATCCAAGAAGGAAAAGAGTAAATGAATGAGTAATTGAATGCCATCAGAGCACTTGCCCTATAAAACTGTAAATTAGCACTTTTGAAAGAGAGAAGAGACAGCATCACTTGCTTTCGATCGCACTTAGCCAGCTTATTCATTCTTTTTTCTTCATCTATGTACAATAAGCAGCTTAGTTAATGGTATTGCAGGTTGTGTACTTTTTATGTGATCTTGTACCGAAAAAATACTTGGCGGCCTGCCGTGCGAAGTCGGTCGTGAGGCGACAGCATACGTTGAAAAGCAGAGACGTGCATGTAATCTCCTTCACGCAGCAGTAGTTGCACAAAAACATGCCTGCTGAAGTATGTATGTCACTTGAAGAGACAAATGCCATTCGCAAGCAGCTAGGCTTGAAGCTTATTGAACTCGAAGAAACAGGTTCTAAGGCTGAAAATGTCCTAGGAACAAGCGGCAAGAAAGATGATGCGTTCTTTATGGACAAAGAAAAAATAGGACAACTACGTAAGAGACTTGCTAGGTTAAACCATAACATAAGTGGTGAGGAAATTCAACCTTTGGCTAATGATGCCCCGGATGACGACTGGTTGAGCCGAGTAGGTAAGAAGAGGCAGAGACAGGTTACAGTAGTCCATGAAGAAGAACCGGAAGAGGATCTACCATTACTGCAATTGTCACACAGTGTCCAAGAACTAAATTCAGGGAAAGATGTGATTTTGACTTTAAAAGAAAGCTCTTTGAAGAGTGACGATGAACCAGTATTGGAAGATGCTCATTTAACTGAAAGCAAACGGGATAGCAAAAACTCACGACTTAAAAAGCTGAACAAAGAGAGGAAGAATAATAAAGTTAATCTGAAAGTTTCGAGCTTGGATATAGAGCAAGATGAAGACTCGGATGACGATAGCCCCAAATCTGTGCTCATGGTTGGCGGGCAGACCAATTCCATTGAGACAGGTCAAAGAAGTGAAACTCCAGTTGCTGAAGCACGAAGAGATCAAATTAAGGTACAATTCGAAGATGTCGCCAATGAATCTTATGAAGGAGATTTTCAGCCTGTCAAGATAAAGAAGAGGAAAAAAAAAGATGTGAAAAGCAGGACGAAATCTCCTTCCGATATAAGACCAGTGCAGCTAGTGGATGAAGACTTAGGTTTGGAAGAAGATTTGTTGGTCACTACATTGTCAAGGCCATTACTTAAAAACAACACACATGATCCTGATGCGATTATATCGCAGATTCGTAGGGAACACTTTGAGAAACAGGAGCGAACTTCAAACATAGCTCATCTTAACAAGAACACAAATTTAGTATTCAATGAGAACATGGGATTTCTGGATTCTTTGAAGGGTAACACGGTAACAATGGAAATGCCTCGCGATGTATCTCAGCAACCGGACAATGCAGCAGACGAACATATAGGCCAACCTATAAGAACTCCACAGCCCGAGGTGGAATCTCCAGACTTTTCCAAAGGCCTTGCTTCTGCACTTCAATTTCTTCGAGAAAGAGAAGTGCCTACTTCATCAAGTGCTGAAGACGAGCAAACTTCAGGCAATGACAAACGTTCCCAGGGATACAACCCAGAGATTAATCTAATCTACCGAGACAAAAAGGGCAATCAGCTCACCACAAAAGAAGCCTATAAGAAGTTGTCCCAGAAGTTTCACGGAACTAAAAGCAATAAGAAAAAAAGGGACAAGTTCGATGCCCGAGTACAGGCTCGCGCAAGGCTGCAGAACAATGATGTGGAACTCTCCTAGCCTCGCTTCCCATCCCCTTTGCCCTTTGAGCGATCTTTGGAACTTCTGTCATTACACTTCCATATAGGGGAAGAGCTCTCCCAGAGAGATTGCTGCAAACCTCCTAAACTTCCTCCAAGTATCACTATCTGCCAAAAAGGGCATTCAAATCTACCTCAACGGCCACAATCCAGCCGTAATTCTCGCTGCCTGACTATTCTGGTTGTATTGCGATGAGCTGGTTTTTTTTTCCAAATTTTTTTTTTTTCAAAATTTTCAGAGTTGAAAAATAAACAAACAAATAAAGAAACGAAAAATGGCAGTCCGAATTGTCAACAACAAGTATAACAGTCCTACTCTCAAAAAAATAACACAGCGGAAGCCTTTGAACACTTTCCTGAGCGCATAACTTCCACATTAATAAGTGAGGCAATTAGCAAATATCCAAATAACACGTTTGTTTTCCTGGAGGTACTGGATTGGAGAGTATCTGTAGTTTCTTTGAGAACCCTGAAAGTCAATCCCATATTCATAGTAAGATGATAACCACACAAAATACAACTGCAAAACGCCGTCTTTCGGTGCATAACAATCTATTTGATCCTGCTCTTTACAAACTACCACAAGCGCCGCAAGGTACGTTCCAGCCTAGGAAACAAGCTCTTCCGGCAAGGCCGGCAATCTTCGCTAGAGGGGAAGAGCCTTTGTGTCGTGCATCATATTTCAAGCAAAAGTTTGTGAATCTTTTTCCCAAAGATGTACAGGGCTATCTCCCTGAAGTCGACATTAAAATCACATCCATTTGCCTCGTATGGTATGTGACTTCTTCCATTTCAAGCAATCTATCGAAGACAATCTTAAGAGATTTTACGCACCCTGTAGCTTTGACGGAGCTGCAATTTTTGGTAAGTGCCATGCTATGCGTGGGCTTTATGAGCGTGGTAAACTGTCTGCAGAAGCGCAACTCACAGCATTTGCTGGTTAAAGCTTGCCAAAGTTTTCCTGAAGGTATCGTTCCATCATATCTCAATGGCAACTTCAGAGAGTCCATTATGGGGAAATTTTTAGTTCCTTGCAAGCTCGTACTTATGACCACTTTTCCTATGGGAATTTTCCAATTTGTCGGGCATATCAGTACACATAAGGCAACCTCGCTGATACCGGTCTCGCTAGTACATTCTATAAAGGCACTTTCTCCCATAATTACTGTCGGTTATTATAGATTGTTCGAGGGCAAGCAGTATAACACCATGATATACTACACGTTAGTTCCCTTGATCATGGGTGTCATGGTTACTTGCTGGGCAACCCATGGCAGTAAAGCCCCTGATAGTACCAATACCCTACAAATGACTTCCGGGTTGTTTTTCGCTTCATTGTCAATGCTCATCTTCGTTTCGCAAAATATCTTTGCCAAGGGGTTTTTAACGACCAGGCGCAACAGAGGAATCCTTCCATCTTCATCCGAGTCGAATCTAAACAAAAGAGAACTATCTCCGGTACAATTGGATAAAATAACGATCCTCTTTTATTGCTCCTGTATGGGCTTTCTTTTGACACTTCCACCATTCCTCACCAGTGAATTTCTACAACATCAGAGCGTTTTTCGAGACCTGAGCGTCAAAGTGGGGTTACTCATTGCATTTCATGGCGCTGCTCATTTCTTACAGGCTCTTCTGGCGTTTCAGTTGATAGGTATGCTGTCTTCTGTCAATTACTCCGTCGCAAATATCATGAAGCGCATAGTGATCATTCTCGTGGCGTTAATATGGGAATCTAAATTAAACATTGTGCAACTTATTGGTTTATCATTGACTCTGGGGGGTCTCTACGGGTATGATAAATGGGGATCGAAGTATCCCAAAGTTTGAATAGAATGACTGCAGAAGAACTGGGTCGATTTGTAAAAGTAACAAAAAGTAATTTTAACACTTATGCACATACATACATACAACCACTGATTTCTTGATGTTAATGCTTCGCGACAGGTTTTTCGCCTGCCATTTTGCCCACGAATTCTCTGGCAATGTCACCTACACCAACCATGAAGACTGTCTGCCACACGCCAAGACCGATACGAGGGGTGACACCACGATAGAGTCCTTTCATACCATTTGTCTGATAAATGTATTTCAAAGCTTTGCTAACGGTCAGGTTTTTAGGTCTGTTTGGATCATGGGCTCTCGACTGCATTTCGACTCTAACAACTTCAATAGGCTGATTCCAAGCAGAGAGACCTCCACCAACGACAGAAGCACCGATTTTTTCGACAGCAGATAATTTCTCATCCTTACCTTTGCCGGTATATTCCCGCAAACTCTCTTCAACCAGACGTGCAAGTCCAAACCTAGACCCCCAATTTGTCATTTGTCTTATGGCCACAGCGTTTACGCCTTTGTTAATACCCCTGATACCCTCCTTCCTATATATATCTTTGAAAATTTGCCAAGTTGATGAGGGAACACCTGCTTCAGTGGCTTTACTTCTAGTAATTTCCACCGTTTTCATGCAAGTACAGAACCCCATCGTCATATAAGCCTGGGCAAGACCACCAGTTATACCGCCCATGATACCAGCAGAAAAATTATTCAGGCCAAGCCTTCTGTAGCGATACTCAGATTCGGCAGACACAAACAGAAGCACAGCACCCTTAGTGGATCCCTCGATCCATGCCCAAGGAATTAGGCCTTGGTAGAATCCAAATATACCACCACGTGACCAGACGTGTCTTATGGCCTGCATAAAGCTAAAGCTCCTGTGAGCAGCCATCGTGGTCTTCGTGACCTCCAATGGCTGTCCCAGTGTCGAAACTTCTGCCAGATTCAAGCCTGCACCGAGCAGGATGTTCGAAAAGGAGATCGGTTTCTTTTTCAATTCTTGAGGTTGTGAAGACATCGTTGAATTCAATTGTAAGGGAACTATAACAAAACTAACCAACAAAAAGAAGTTTTGGAGTCCTGACTAGAACCGAAAAGTTTCGATGGGCTTTTTGTTGGGAGAAATTCTTGAGATGACTTTCCCTCTTACCGGTCAGACTATATTAACTACGTTAGCCCATAAATTCGTTTAAGTACCATTGATACGCCTTTTGCACAATAGGGCGAAAGAAAAAATAAACCGGCTTTATAGGGCTCCTAGATAACAAAATAGAATTGAATTTGAAAATCCGCTGGAACTCCCAAGATTTTCTCGGACAAACCGGGATATCTTAGGACAAATGGTCTACGCAAAGGCATCATCAATTGTGTTTGAAGCACAGTAATACTAACATATTTAGACTTCGGATGTTGAAAGGTGCTGCCTTATTTTTCTTGAAATTCCTTAGAATTGTTTGGTGTATCGACGGTGAAGAATATAAACTTTCCTCGGAGTTTATGACATAACGTGAGTTATACGACGGGCTTCTTGTTGCGCTCACTCGGTCGTTAAAAACAAGATCTTGCAGTCAATTAGATTATTTAGAACCCAATTGTTTACCATTTTGTAGCAAATTTACAGCTAGGATTTGGTAGTCAACAAGACCACAAGAAGTTAGAGATTAAGGTGCACTTACTCAAAAAAAAAAGAAAAAAACAAAACGAAACAGGTTTACCCACGCAGGATTGGTGTGCTGTCACTACTACAATATGGCTTTCTCCCTACAAATATTTAATATATTACAAAGTTCAGTTGATTCTATCATTTACGTCTCATTTTCATATAGAGATAATTTTAGCCATTCTTTAATTCCACATCCCTGTAGCAGTGCGGCCGCGTAATCGTTTTCATAGTAATTGAGCAGCCTACCTGAATTACATAGATCGTATGCTCCACCTGCTTGCCGTAACATCTCAATTCGTAGATATATCAAAGGGACCCGTAGTGCATTTATCAAGCTCAACCCTTGTTTGGTAAGCAAATTTGGAGAACACATCATAATTATCGTACGCTTACGTTGTGTGTCAGGCACGACCGACGCAAAAGTTCCCAGCAATTCTCTCAACTCCTTAGGAGATACTTTAGAAAAGCTAAAGGCCTTACATTGAACCAGAACTTTAATGGGGTCCAATTTTCCACCATTTTCTTGTAATTTTTTACTCAAAGGCTTTAGAGAAGTCCCATGTATCATGCACCTCTTCGGTATCGCGTTTTGATCCAAACGCACAATCGGTACTGTCTTTTTAAATATAATATCCAGAGGCCATTGCCCTTTAATATCAACGCCACGATCGTTTGCACCACCTACTTTTTGCAATTCGGTCATGGCCAGTTTTTCATTTAGTTCCCTCATTACAGTATGCTCGTAAAGCGTTCCCTTGAACACACTTGAGTGACAGATATCCTGATTCTGCTTAATGAATTGAAGAATGGTTTCATTCCAGGCATATCTCTTGAGAATTAAGCGGTTTAGCATGAGTGGAATTCTTTTAGATTTTGAAGATGAATTAAGACTTGAGTATCGGGGTATGCAAAAATCGTTGTTGAACAACAGAATTAGGACAAACTGCGCTCAACAGCGAAATTAAAAAGGATACATTAGAAGTTCTGGATGAGTACTTCGAGTATTGAAAACTCCAACAACAAAGAGGAACAAACACCTCTCGCTAGCTCGCATTCCTCAACTGCGACTGATGAGCACGATGAAAAACGAGGCCATACTGCGAGTGTGTACGAAGTAACGAACGAAATCGAAAACTGTCTTAAAGATCTTCAAAGTGAGTTAAAGAGCAACGACGAGAAATTTGGCGAGTGCATAAAAGCTTTCGAGAGCAAGATCGAGGCATTGGAAAAAAAATGACTACAACAATTCGTCTAGTCGGAGTATAAACTGGCAATAAACCTAGAAACAAATCCAACTAAAATTCTGAGAGAGAAACTTTTGAAGTTTTTAACCTTCAATGCCTAAACTATTCTCAAGTCATCATGCAATGTGAAAACTCATCCATGAAGTAAAAGGCTTGAAAAATGCAAGCCAAAAAGGCCTGATTATACAGATAATGCGCAGCTAGGTAGTGAAGTTGAATAAGTGTATAGTATATAATATTTCGAAAAGTCGTTTTTCCTCTGTATTTCAACATGAAATGAAGATGTTTACGTATCTCGGTGAAAAGCAGCAAACTATCAAAGAAACTGACAACGACTACAAGGCAGAAAAAACAAATTCACATATTTCTGGCTTCAAAATGGCTCGAAAATGCAAAAGATACTCTGAAAAGAATGGCAAATCAATCTCCAATAACAAAACCGAGTTAGCGAGACTACTGGACTCTAGGATAGCTAGACACAAAGGATTAAAACCAAAGTTGCAAGAACCTTCAGACCTAGCAAAGCAATATGAGCCCCTTATAGAAAAATTTCAAGTTCGAAAAGAACAGGAAGGAAGCCAAGTCGTCATTTACCGCGATGCACCTGAGGAAGACCAAAACTTTAGCGAAGCCGAAGATAATAAGCAAGAAACGGAGATATCCAGGAAAAAACTACGAAAGGCCGCCAAACCATCACTTACTGAATTAAAACAAACAGTACCGTTTCCTGAACTAATCCAATGGTACGACTGTGATGCCCAATTTCCTCATCTTTTGGCTTCTATTAAAACTTCCAAAAACATAGTACCAGTCCCAGAACATTGGCAAAATAAGAAAGAATACTTAGCTGGCCGTTCTTTCCTGGAAAAGAAGCCCTTTCAACTACCTGAAATTTTGAAGGAGACAGATATCGAACAGATGAGACAGACTATGCCTGAAGCGGAAGAGAGCAAAGACCCTTCTCTTAAGGAAACCGCGCGAGCAAGAGTGCAACCCAAACTAGGCTCCTTGGATATAGACTATAAGAAGTTCCATGACATCTTCTTCAAACTAGGCGCCAACTGGAAACCGGATTACTTGCTGCCGTTTGGTGATTTGTTTTATGAGAATAGAAACCTTTATGAGGAGGCACGATGGATGAAATTGGTGAGAGAGAAGAAGCCCGGTAAAATTAGTGCAGACCTTAGAAAAATCATGAACATGGGCGAAGGTAAGCTACCACCCTGGTGTATGAAGATGAAGAGCCTGGGGATGCCACCAGGATATCCAACCTTGAAAATTGCAGGGCTAAACTGTGGCATTGAGCTTATAAAGGGTGACATGTATGGTACTTTATCCAGCGGAAAAGATTCTAAAGACAAAATCAAATACTTTGGAGAAATGGTTGCAGTAGAGGAGGCAGAAGCGAAACTTGCCGAGGATCAGCCTCATGAGCTTACTACCGAAAGCCATCCTCAGCCACAAAAACACTACGCTCAATCTATTCCAGTAGACACTATTTTCGAACTAAATATTAAAGAGCCTATTAAAGATTCAGGAACTGAACCAATTCGTGATTTGTATAAAGTGCTTGAGGAAAAGACCTCGGATTCCGCGACTGAGTACACAGGCTCCAGAACTGTGTATGCAATGTCAGGAAATGATCAAGATGCTGTTATCCACGAATCCTCGCAGGAAATAAAAAAAAACGAGCATCAAGACCATGTTAAAAATTTCAAATTTTAAATTCAAGCTCAATATTTATGTTTTATTCCTGCTGGGGCGTTCCGAATTTTTCATACGCAGGTCTCCATCCGTTGACCCACTTATTTCTCGGAATACTATTTGTGTTTCTTCTAAGATAGTGACCCTCTGCATTGTGCTGCAGCAGTTTACCCTCTTTGTAGACCACCTTGCCGTGCACAAGCGTGTACCGAGGCCAATTTCCCACCTCAAACCCTTCATATGGCGTGTAATCACATGGATGGTGCAGCATCTCATTGCGGATTTTAACGGGCACCTTACTCTTGCTAGGGTACCATATAACGATATCTGCATCACTGGACCCAGGTAAAAGAGCTCCCTTTTTAGGATAGCAACCGTATATTTTTGCAGGATTGGTACAATGCAATTCCACAAACTTCATCAAGGAAGAGAGTTTGTTTTTTAAATAGCCTTGATCAAATAGCAGCGGTAATCTAGTACAAACTCCAGGCATTCCATTGGGGATATACCTAAAACCACCGCCTTTGCCGTTGTCGAACGCATTGTGTTTCCCTCTGAATTTGGAGGAATACAAATAGGCACAATGATCCGAACTGACTATAGTGATAGTTCCATTATCCATGGCTTTCCATATGCGTTGCTCATTTTGCTTTTCTCTTAAAGGTGGGGAACACACGTTTTTGGCACCTTCAAATTTGTCAGATTGGTCATGATGACATTTGGTGTCTTCATCCGAAAGCAACATATACTGCGGACATGTTTCTGCATAAACTTTGAGCCCTGAAGTCTGTGCCTTTCGAATGGAGTCAAGTGCCTCCGGAGAGGAGACATGTACGAAGAGAATGGGGGTATCCATGGTCGTTGCCAAAGTAATAGCCCTGCTAGTAGCTTCTCCTTCTACAATGGTAGGCCTGGAAACCCCATGATAATACGGTTGAACCAATCCTTGCAGTTCAAGAGATTCAGTCATCCATCTGACAATGTCTCCATTTTCTGCGTGTATCATAGTTGTTATGCCATTTTTTCTAGTGGCATACATCGTGTTTAGTATGCTGTAGTCAGACATCTGCAACCCGGGATAAGTCATGAAAACTTTAACACTGCTAACACCATGATCATCATACATGTTCCTTAATTGGTCATCCAATTCCTCGCAGGTTTGCTTACTCTCATCTTCCAGCCGAGCAATTATTAAATGTAGCCCATAATCGCAATACAGTGTTTGCTCCTCATACAAGTCTATCGCCTGTCTCACAGAGTTCGAGAGGGCTTTAGGGCCTCGTAGGCCCACGTCCTGGGATGCAAAAGCTATCACGGTGGTTGTTCCTCCAGCTACTGCGCTCTGTGTTGCGCTTCCCATGGTATCAACAACATCGCCCAAGAGCTTCATTGGTTCATCGACGTGTACATGGGCGTCGATTCCACCTGGTGTGATAATACCTCCCTCCGCATCAATGACTTCCTTAGCAAGACTCGAATCAATGGAATCTGCGATTGCAGCAATCTTGCCACCACAAATACCAATGTCTGCCGGATAGAAGTCGCTGGCAGTGCAGACAATACCGTTTTTAATAATCAAGTCGTAGACGCTCATCTATGCTGCAACTGGTGCATTCCTCTTAGCCAGTCTTTCATGCATTCCCCATTTGTACCTGCTTTATACGGCTCACTTCTCTCCAGGTCGTAAACTCATCGGAACACGTATTTCATCTTGCACAAATGCGCCTGAAGCGATAAGATAAGCATGAAAATATTGCAAGCTAGGAGAAAAAAACTTAACTCCGACGGAATTTCGTTAAAGACCAATGTTTGCCAAACGTGTCAAAAGAGGTCCCACAGTTGAAGCGACTTTCCTTCTGTTCTAAAAGTCGTGTGGCTGACCTCATCACGTAAACTATTATAATTTTGTCAAGATACAGTGAAATTTTCGTAGTGAAAAAAAAAAAAAAACGAACAACTAAGGCATCGTTTGTTTAAAACTCTGCAGGAAAAATCATCTAGTTTCTTCTTAAGACCTGATTAAGTATGTCCTCCGATAGCAAAAAGAAAAATGGCGTGCTTAAAGAGCAGGGAAGCTTTGATGGTCCAAAAGACAGTTTGAAAGGACTTGCAGAAAGTGATAAAGACCAATGTACCGTTTATCAGTATTCGCAGATGATACAATTAGAACACGCTGTGACGAAACTTGTAGAGTCCTACGAACGTATCATCACTCTTTCTCCTAACTTGAAGATTTACAATCAACTTTTATCTAACCCAGAACAAGTGCCAGTGCAGATTTTGCCTGCACTATCTCGATATAAATTGAAGTTAGCTGCTGAACTGAAATCTATAGACGAACTAGATAAAGTACCACTTCTTAAGGAAATCAGAGGTTATGAATCCAAATTTGATAGCAATCCGTCGAGTACGAAGCCCATTTTGAGCGAGCTGTCTAGCAAAGAAGTGAAAAAGCTTTCCAGCGAAATGACACATTTGAACGGAATGACGGAAATTGAGGAGGAAGAAGAAGACGACGACGATGACGAAGAGAGTTATGATCCAAGTAAGTACTCCAAGGATGCCAAAAGCTCCAAATGGCCTCCCAAGCTGCCCGAGATCAAGGATCCCGCCGTGAGAGCAAGGGTATTTATCCATAAATCGACTATTAAGGATAAGCTGTATCTTACCGAGAGTGAAATGATAAAGGCGCATAATGAGCGTTTAGAATTTTTAGGCGATTCAGTGCTCAATACTGTAATGACCATGATAATTTACAATAAATTTCCCAGGTATACAGAAGGTCAACTCTCCAAACTAAGGATGAGCCTAGTGAGTAATGAGCGCATCAAGGAATGGTCTTTCATGTATGGCTTGGATAAGAAAATAAGAACAAATTTTGATATCACAAAGGACAATGCTAATTTCCAGCAAGGTAAACGTAAACTATATGCTGATGTTTTCGAGGCTTATATTGGTGGTCTCATCGAAGATGACCCAAAGCATAATATGCCTAAAGTCAGGAGGTGGCTGAATAAATTAGCTAAACCAGTCATTGATGAGGTTACCGTCAAGGATGTCGGGTTGGAATCCACAGAAAACGTGGATTTGAACGCAAAAAGACAACTATACTCTTTAATAGGATATGCGGCATTGCATCTGCACTATGTTACCGTTAAAAGGCCAACAAATATGGACCCTAACACAATTGTGGAATGCAGGGTAGGTGACGGTACTGTACTAGGAGTTGGCGAGGGTAGAAATATAAAAATAGCTGGTCTCAAAGCAGCACAGAACGTCTTGGCAAACAAGCCAGCATTAGAAAAATATGCTCGGTTGCGCGCGGCAGTGCCGAGGAATGAATCTGTTGTCAAGCAGGATGAAAATAAGCCTAAAAAGAAGAAACAAAAGCTGGAAGATGGAACTGCGAAATAAATAGAAGGTTTCAGCTGAATAAATGCATAAAATTTTCATAGACAAACTTTTCAATTTTTAAAATCTATTTGATAAACATAAAACTTAATTCTGCTCGTTAAATACAATGGAGGCCAATCAATCATTCTTGATGAAGTTTAGCTTTCTTCTCTATGTGGTCTTCATCCTGAGATGCCGGAAGGGATGGAGTAATAGTCTCATTCCCGTTATGTGAAGCCGGAGTGTCTTCCCTTGTAGAAACTCTATTCCTTTTTTTCTTCATCGATTCGGGTGCTTCAAACTCTCTTGTTAGCAACGTGAGCAGTGTGTTAGACCTTTTCGATAGCTCATGAACAGTCCTCGTCCTTATGAACCAATCAAAGACAAACAGATTACTCGCCATAATCTCTTGCTTTAATTTTTCATAAAGCTTATCCGCAAAAAGACCATATTTGCTTATAGTCAAGAGAATGAATTTATCTTCGGTGGAATTATATGTTCGTCTGGCATTATTTGGCGGATACTGTAGAGTCATTTCATGTAACGGGTACTTGCAATGTTCAATTTTTCTTCTTAAGAGTATCTCTTGAAATTTCAATTTTTCATTCTTTTTCTCACCGTTCTCAATAGTGGCTAAATATTTCTCGTAGCCATTAATTTCTTTGTATCTTTCCCAGAAGACTTTAGCATACTGTTCTACCTCATCAGGACTTTTAGAATCCACTGACTTACGTATCATATCCATTCGATCTCTGCCGTATTTGGCGCATGCATTAACAAAAGCTATCAGATCACGCTTATTCCAGTTAGTGAACGCCTGAGAGATTAACTCCTGTTTTCTAGTCTCATCTTCGTCAGTAAAATCTTGTGCTTCGTCAATTTTCTGCTGCTCCCCCTTAATCCTTTTCTTTGTGTCCTCAGATATCAGCTTCGCCTCTTCGTCCTCATCCCCTTCACTAGCCTTAGTTATATCATAGACTGTCACCTTGTAATTAACCTTCTTTTTAAAAGATAGCTGCTCCTTTTCCTGTAAAGAAAACAATTCCTTAGGGAAAAACTGGAAATCCTGCCCATGTATTAGCTTTGGAGGACGAAAAGTTTTCGGTTGTGGTGTCGATTTATTATTAGATTTTGAATGATTCTTTGAATTGCTTCCAATGATTTCCTTATAATAATCATCCACTGAGTAAGTCTGTTGTTCTCTTCTTCTTTCTCTTCTAGAAGGATTAATCCATTCAACGGTTTTATCCCCCGATTTTTTCTGGAAATTCTTCCCATTCCATTCGTAGGCCGATTGATTCTCCATATCATTGAATTTTTGCAAATCATCCAAACCTAATGACTCATATTTTGCGTTCAATTCTTTTGTCTTCTGATCACCTTTTTGTAGGATTTGATCAATATCATCGTCTACACTAATAGTATTCGACTTTTTTTCGAAAACATCTTTTGCACCAAATTGAATCATGTCTATTAGATCATCTTTCGAATTACCCAAATTTGCAGTTTTCTTACCGGTGCCCTGTTGTATGACCAATTGGTCTAACCTTAATTTCTGAGCCGCACGCTCAATTACTTTCTCTTCGATAGCGCTCTCAGTGACAAATCTGTAGACATGAACTTGTTTTTTCTGTCCTATTCTATGGGCCCTGTCCATTGCCTGCAAGTCTGCTTGAGGATTCCAATCCGAATCGTATAACACCACAGTATCAGCAGTGACCAAGTTGATACCTAATCCACCAGCACGAGTAGTTAATAAAAACACAAACTTATCTGACTCTGGTTTATTAAAGTCATCAATAGCTTCGATTCGGTCCTCATGAGTAGTAGATCCGTCAATTCTACAGTACTCATAGTCCCTCAAGTAACAGTAATCCTCCAAAATATCAAGCAACCTGGACATCTGACTAAAGATCAATACACGAGATCCCTTGGCCTTTAATTTTTTCAGCAATTTGTCTAAAACAATCATTTTACCTGCATTATAAACCAAATGCTCATCTGTTGTATAAGGTGGACCAGGTTCTGGCCCTTCGAATAAATATGGATGATTACAACATTTCCTCAATTGCATGACAATGTTAAGTAATCTAGTCTTCCCTTCTCTTTTCCCAACGGCACCATTTACAGCATCAATGTCTTTTTCCAGCAACGACTTGTACCAGTGAATTTGCATATCAGTCATTCCCACGTACAAGTTGGTTTCTATTTTCGGGAGTAATGACTTTTCAACATCTGCCTTCACTCTTCTTAATAAAAATGGATTCAAGACTGTATGCAATTGTTGAACTACAGTTTCTTGATCTTGCTCGTTGTTATTCTGTTGAAACCATTCGTCAAACACATCAGAGTCGCCAAAGACATCGGGCAACAAGAAATTCAATAGGGCCCAGAGCTCATGGAGATTGTTTTGAAGTGGTGTGCCTGTAATTAGGAGCCTATTTCTGGAATAGAATAGCCTAATAATTTGTGAAAGGGTACTTTTTTCATTTTTAATACGATGAGCTTCATCAATGACAAGATATTGCCAGGCCACTCTCTTCAAGGTATTCTTCTCCTTAATAACCATTTCGTAAGAGGAAATCAAGACATCAAATCTGGCTTGTAAGACCCGATTCTGTAAAAGTTCACGTCTTTCCTCCTTATCACCATGTAAAACTAGCACATCTACTTCTGGAGTCCATTTCTCGAATTCTCGCCTCCAATTATCTAAAGTCGACTTGGGCACAATGATTAAAAAAGGTCCCTCCACTCCTTTCACATATCTTTGGTGGCCTAAGAAGGAAATGGTTTGCAAAGTTTTGCCTAACCCCATCTCGTCGGCTAAAATACCAGACAATCTATTTTCATGCAGGGAGATAAGCCAGTTTAAACCTTGGATCTGATAATCTCTTAATTTGCCATGCTTAATATACCATGGAGTTTCTGTCACGTAATCATCATTTTCGTAATGATCAACACCATCTTCCTCCTCATCGGCTATAAGCTCAGCATCTTCCTCTTTTTCGCTCTTTCTTGTATGTCTGGAACCGCTATCGCTCAGCCTTCTCCCTTTTGATTCGTTATCAATACCTTTCAACAACTTCTGCATGTTTTTGTCCTGCTTGGCTCTAATGCTAATGAAATGTCGAAATAGATCAGTAAGACCCAACAAATGTCTGAACCGCTGGTAAGTGTCATTTTTATCTCTCTTTTTGGCATTCTTAGCATCCTCGTCTAGTATGAAATCCTTTTTTCTCCTCTCGTAATAAGCATTATCCTTCACAACTGTTCGTTGCTTCTAGATCCTAACGTTAATATCAAATGCCAAGAAAAAGCGCTGGAATAAGCGGGCCGCCAAAGAAGCCAACACATGCTCACAATAGTTAATAACATACCTCTTCTTCCGTATTCATTTTCATTGAACCACGAGACTGACTTCTCACAATATGTACACTATTGATAACGCAAGCTGGGACGAATCTGGCTCAACTGCAAATCAGATATATCACTGCGGATGAGTAGGTAGCTCACCTAAGATTTAAATCAAGCCCACTTTGATGCAAGCCTTACTTCAAATGTTTAACGTTGACGAGGGAAAGTTGGGCCCGAATATTTCCGCCTTTCATTTGATTTCAACTTATTTTATTTTTTATTCAGAAAATTTCATTAATATTACTTTCGAGAGACCGCCCTCAATCACGTAAAACGCGATGCCCTAATAATAAAACTATATGGAAACAAAACAAAATTATGTAGCTTTTACGAAGAACTGTCTTGTGCTTGTTTGCTTTGGAATTTGAGTTTTAACCTTTTCTTGTGTTTCTTTGGTTTCTCTCCGGAATGAGCCAGGAAATCTGGAAGTGATTGTGCAGCATTATACACCACATCGAGTTCTCGAGCTAAAGATTTATTCTTCTTCTTGCTCAACTGCTTCTGCACATTTTCTGACTGCTCTGCAAACCACTTTTCAAATTCTTGGGCAGCAACCCTCTCCTCCAACGTAAGTTTCGGTGAAGCCAAAGGAGCTTTCGCTAAAGAAGCCTGTGCAATGGCAGTTTTTTGCAAATAGGGAGAAATTCCTCCCATATTGCCATGACTAACAAACTCTGTATTGGGTGCCAATTGCTTACTCTTCTTTTTCTCTTTCTTGCTCAAATTCAATGTACTACTGGAATTTCTATCGTAAAGAGAAGGCAAACTAGGTTTGGAAGACGCAACAGAGTTATGGGAATGCGTAGTTGATATCCTGGATCCCCAAGATGTCTTCTTCCAAACATGCTCATCGAAAGTTTTATCATCGGTCACAACTATTTTCTTTCTTTGCTTCTGAGAAACTTTTTTGAATGTACCACTCATCTTAGCAGAGGATGATTCACTTTCCATAACGCTTCCAGAATCGGTATTTCCCGAGGAGGGTAGCAAAGAAGGTAAGCTAGAGCTGCAATCGTCTGCATTAGAATGAATGACAACTTTGCTAGAACAATCTCGGTGATCTGAGCCTTCAAAGTGGTCTCCTGGCTTTTGATCAGGCAACAACTTAGCAACTTGTGATGACGTTCTACGTTTGGGTTTTTTTATAACTTCGACGAAGTCATCAGTATCATCAATGGCGGTATCATCAGTGCGATCCTGGCATACTGTTTTTTTCTCTTCCAAGTGAGAGGGCCGCCTCGTGAATGATTTCTCACCTGTGAAGGAGGACGAAGAAGACTGTCTATTCTTATTTTGAGTGTGTGTGATTGAAGCCCTTCTATTCGAAGATTTTGTCCTTGATTTCTGTTCGGTCACTGGTGGCTTTAAATCGAAAGTTGGAATGAAAGAATGCTTAGAATCCATGAAACGCTCATTGAATGCTTTCAAATTGTTGCGAAATAAAGATATCCAATCAAAACTCACGTTCGCGTACCAAGGCTTACATTGCTGCTTAACAGAGTGATTTCTCATATCTATCAAGACTTCTTCAAGCAAACACCATAGACCGTGGTCAAAATATTGGTTTACCAGTTCAATGTTTTCCCTTGAGAAAAGTATCCCAACGTGAGTACATAAATATGAACAGCACGTGAATGATAACAAGCGGCAGTTAGAATAAGTGGCATTAATCAATATAGGTATGACCGTTTCACCAGTAATATATTTCGCTACCACACTCTCCAAAAAATTTTTGAATCCCTCTAAACTGAAAATGTCAGTCAACTCTAAAGTTTCTAAAAAGAATTGCGAATACTCCCCAAAACATCCCATATCCAAGGATGAGCATATTTCTTCATATTCCATTCCATAAAAGTAGTTTAAGATAAACTCCATGTTTTGCATGTTGGCAAATTCAATGTGTTCTAAGTTAATAGTTTTTATACCATTTTTGTCTGCAGAAACCCAGTCTTTGCTCAATATTGCTTGAAAAAATGCACTCCTGGTAGACAAAATCAACGAATGCGCTTTGAGGACGCCATCCGCAACAATAATAGCAACATCTGAGCCATCGACGCAATTCTCATTGTTGCGTTTCCTAACTAATTCTTGCAAGGTAACTGATAGTTTTGCCAAATGGTGGGAGTTATCTACAAGCTCAAATAGCAGCCTGGATGTATTTTGACCAAAATCCCTTTCGTCGGTGTAAAGAAAGTGCGTTAGTTGTAGTAATGTCTCTGTTGGATCTTTTTCTGCCCAAATGTTTATTCGCCAACATTTATCAGCTATACCACATTCGAATGTAAATTTATGAAAGCAGTTTTTACTTTCATAGTGTCCACTTTTCGTGAGTTTCTCTATGAAACTAGTGCAACGGTTTTTTAATATTAGCTTATGACAATAACAAATGGGGGTTTTCGTGTAACCGCTAATGAATACTACGTCAAAGTTCGCTTCGTCCAGAACTGCTTCCTGAGAAAGTTCAGTAATTTTACTATGTTCAAAGTCGGCTAAAGAAGAACCAATTGACTTGATTCTTTCAACCTCAAGCGGCTTATCTTCTGTCTCTAAGTCATTAGCAAGTTTCTGACTGCTCAAATAGTCGGTGTGCTGCATTTTCGGCTCATTCATAATACCCCATATCATACCTTTTCTACTTCTTCTTTTGCCTTTTAATGGTGAATATTGTGAAAAATCAAAATATAAGCTGTCTTTAGGATATATCATAGGTATTCCATTAATCTCTTTTTTGATAATAGCAAACGATCCAAAGGACGAATCACAAGAAACGCTAAGTGCTCGTCCTGTGACTAGCTTGCTGCTGTAAATTTTTTCTGGGCGACTGTTGACCCCATCAATGGTGAAAACTTCACCACCAATTGTACAAATAATGATTTTTCCCTGAGCGCTGACATCGACGTCCAAGCATTTTCTCCCTTTTAGGTTTGGGGTCCAATACAAACTTACAGGTAAAGAGTTTGACATTTTTGACCACATCCTCACCGTTTCATCTTTAATAGAAATAATCCCAACTCTGCCACAACTATATCTGAAACAGATTTTATTACCAAAGCGGTTCGAACACTTCATATCCACTACCTCACTGGGTACTTCTCTGGGTGTAAAGTGATCGAAAGTATCCACTTCCTTGAATGCACGAGATCTTGGGAGGGGTATTTTAAAAGTCCTTATAGAGTAATTACTCAGGATATGCAAAGAATTGCCCTTAGTGCGAATAAATGTTGCAAGTTCTGTGCAAACAATTTGTTCGATTTCACAGTTGGACAATTTCACGATCATAGGGGTCCGAACAATATATCCATCCTCATTATGATATTGTACATCAGATGTCGAATGTACAGGTTTGGAGCCGCCCATTTGACCCAGATTTAATCCCCACATGAGCACATGCCCAGATCTTGTTGCAGCGCAAGAGTGTAACTTTGAACATGCCACAAAGGAAATATCTTCACCATCGAGAAAACCAATTCGCTTTGCAGCTGAGATGGCGACCTTGTTGATGTTTTTTTCTTCAATTCTCCTATTTGAAGTGTGGCCCAACTGGCCATATGCATTCCAACCCCAGCTATACACGCTATGATCGCTCGTTAAAACGAGTGAATGGTGGTCACTTGTCGATATCATTCGCACGTCCACGTCTTCCAAATCCAATACCTGAGTAAAGGTAGGTTCATCCGATTCCGAAGTTCCATTCCCCAAACGACCTCTAGATCCTGTTCCACATACATATATATTATTATTCGTCGTCAAGAGGAGTGAGTGGTACCTTCGTATGAAAATCTGTTTAAAATTTTCACTGCTAGGCAAGTATCCATTGGTTTCCAACTGTGTAATAGCCAACTGGAACATATTTTGACGATCATCTTTAGTACCTGTTCCCAATTGGTAGTTAACATTAGAGCCCCAGGTCAAGACATAGGGCCCTTGACTATTACTCTCCTGTGAGTAGGTACCCCACTTTACTAGCGAGTCATCGTCGTTTATTCGGTAACCTAATGCATTTGGATACCTCGCGGTGGGACCCTGGAGCTCCATATCATAGAGTTCCAATGGTGTTAAACCTTCTCTGTCCGTTTGGTTCATGATATGGCCACCAAACTTGTGTGAGAGATATTCCATCTCATCTTTCCAGTGCTTGTAAAGCCTAAAACTGTCACGCAAATACCCGAGTTTAAGGGTGGCATGCAGTGGCGTGTAACCTGACTCCAACTCATGCGAATAAAGGTCTATGGATTCAATATTAGTCGGTTGTGGCAAACAGCTCTTCAAGTAAGACAAATTCCTCCCGAACACGTCTCTCTTCAATGCATCCTGGCTTTGTCTAGTCATGATCACAATACTCCAATGATCGAATAAACAGCCAAAATCTCAATAACTAAGCTTCATTTCGATTCGACCGCTGCCAGCATGGCAAACTTAGCGAAGTTTAGCTCATTATTGCCATTTATTTCAAAGAAGCGATGAAGGAACCCACGGGCCGATTACCCTACCAAACATTAATAACGACATAACATATAACCCAAACCATTTAACACTGTAAACTATATAGATAGCAAGATCTATACAAGCTGTAAAACTCAACCCCACTAATGATTAAAGCAGTAACTATACGAAACTGATACCTAAAAAATTAAGCCACTCTCTGGGTGGGTAGCTCGTCAACCTGAAGAACAATGCGCGAAGCAAGCTTAGCATTGGATTGTCTTTCAGCCAAATATTGCTCAATGTTCCGGAAGTACTTGTCAAACAGAACAGCGCTGTCAGTAGGACCACCCTTGGCCTCAGGATGAAATTGGGTAGAGAATATGGGCCTTTTGGTATGAATCATACCCTCATTGGATTGATCATTCAAATTGATGAAATATGGTTTCCAGTCGGCAGACAGAGTCTTGGCGTCAACAGCATAACCATGGTTTTGTGAAGTAATGTGACATTGGCCATTGGTCAAGTCCATGGCAGGAATGTTGTGGGCTCTGTTACCGTATTTCAACTTGTGGGTCTTGGCACCTGAAGCAAGGGCCAACAATTGATGACCAAGACAAATACCAAAGATGGGTAGCCCATACAACTTTTCATCTTGCAAAAGCTCCCTTAAGTTGCCAACTGTGACGGAGCAGAAACTGGGGTTACCTGGTCCGTTAGAAATAAATACACCATCAAATTGTTGGGCCACATCCTGAATCCTGTAGTCATGAGGAAGCACTGTAACGTTCGCGCCCCTGGCGACAAGACATCTAACAATGTTTTCCTTTACACCACAGTCTAAAAGAGCAACATTGAACCTAGGCTTCAGAGCCTTCACGTGGTATGGTTGCTTAGTGCTGACTCTAGCAACTAAATTCGTGCTCATAGGATCAACCCACTCGGCATCTTTATGGCCTTGAACTGTAATACGACCTAAAGAGGAACCTTGCTCTCTCAAGTATTGAACCACTTCACGGGTATCCACACCAGTGATGGCAGCAACACCTTCTCTCTTACACCACGATGCTAGTGATTCTACAGCGGTCCAGTGCGAGTGCTCGTATGCGTACTCGGCGACTACAATGCCAACCACATGTGCATGAGGAGACTCGAAGAATCTCAAAAGATTGAAGTTGTCACGGACCTCAGTGGAAGGAACACCGTAATTGCCAATCAAAGGCTGTGTAAAAACTAGTATCTGACCACAGTATGAAGGATCGGACATAGACTCGGGGTATCCAACCAACGAAGTGGTGAAGACAGCCTCACCAGCCACTGCCTTGTCAGCACCAAACGAGACACCCTTGAATGTGGGGCCATTTCTAATCGAAAAAATAGCTTCAGACATGTTTGTAAAATTGATAACTGGAGTGGTGAACTATCTAGTACTCGTTGGTCTTCCAAACGTGGTCAGATATGTAGTCTTGGCAGGTGTATGAAGACTCCGACAGCTTAAACATACACAGAAAGAACAAAAAAGAAGGAAAGTAAAATAATATCCTTCTTGAAAAGTCAGAGATGAGACAATAGGAATGAAAATATGTTAACTTTTAAATATTTTCTGATGGAGGGATGAGATGAGATGAGATGAATTGGAAATTTTTCATAAATTTTTTTTTTACAAGTTTTTTTAAATACGTAAAGGGTAAATAAGAAAAAGAAACATATCTTAGAAAAAAAGCGTGGCTCTGTCAAAGTGAGTCAGCGATGATATCACTAAGTGTAACAAAGACAGAAAGCGTTTAAGTTCTGACCAAGTTTGGAAGTTCTTTTAGCTAAGGATACAATTATTAATGGTAGCAGATACGTTGGAATTACGACAGTTCAATGCACTTCGTATGAACATAGTACATATGACATCTGAATAGTATCTCTTGAAAGTTTCGATACTCTCTTGACGATTTTTCTATGCAGCAGGAATCGGGCCTAAAAGTTTCTCATTAAGGTACGGGGCTCCTTGCGTGAGTAATATTGATATCCTGTCATGGATTTTTGCTTCGGAGAAAGCCGAAGGATGCACGGGTTCGAAACTTAAGGGCATCCTAAACACATATCGAGAAAATAGTCGGTCATTTCAAAATATGCATAAAGTATTACATGAATAGGTACAGTTATATTCTATGCCCTGGCACGCAACTGAATAGTACTGTGAAGACTGCCGTCAATACAGTCACCAATAAAAAACACCACATTCCTCTTTTCAATAGCAGCTTCCTTATGAAGGGTTGATGAACAGGCATTAACCTTCCTCTACCCCCAAGGAGCGCAAAAATGCTCGGTACCCTGCACTTGATCTTGGAATAGTTTTGTTCCCCGTCGGCGGGCAGTTTTTTCTCGTACATGAGCTTTTGTGTAACACCAAACCACGAATACAGAATGTCTACTTGATAAATGCCACATACGGTAAAATAGCAGCCAACACCAAAGGGAACTACTGTAGTGACGCGAATTGCTCTACTATAATGCAAAAAGATGAGCACGTACCCAATCCAAAACCCTATACCCAGCCAACATAAGCCGAGAGCGATACGCCCGATACCGGAGTACGTTGACAACGGAGATGGAGATTTGTGTCCCCTAGATTTTCCTGACATATGCCTTGATTTACCCATAGCGGCAATCGTCTGGAATCTCCAATCTGATAGTTGGTCGTGCAAATTATGCAGCGCCACGCGGCTGAGAAATTTGGGGAAACAATCCATCTCCAAGAAATTATATGCCATATCTCTTAGCTCTTCAAACACTTGCGGATCGAACCTGCGTTCCGACTGCACGTGGCGTAGTGTTTCCATGCGAAGTTCGTCAGGTACATTAATCAAGTAGCGAGGGCTCTGTTGAGGGGAGATCAAGTAAAGACTACAGATCTGCATCGCATTGTTGAGCAGTTGCTTCCTCGTAATTTTTGGCTGTTTATTCTGCCGCGTTTTCTCCTTTAACATATCGTCAACCATTTCAGCCAAGAAGTCATCTACCTCCTGCTCGGAGTCGCTCTGCTGATGCTCACATCTCATATTGTCTAACAACTTCGAAACCCGCGCAGAGTCCTCTACGTTTCCTCTCAAAAATTGTGACACCCGCTTGGTGTTTTTGAGATCCAAGTAACCCTCATTCAGTAACGCATCCAACAAAATACTGGATTCCTCCGAATGATTATCACCATCTGCAATTTTGCCTCTGGCTTCAATAGACTCTCTGACACCCTTTATGTAATCCTTACACAGCCGTACGTGTGCCATCATATCAATCCAAAAGTCCAAAAAATCTATAGCATATGGATACTGTGACAGAAAAGTGTAAAATGCCCACAGATCCACTGGGGGAGACGTCTTTTTCAGCAACACCTCATAAAGTGTTGGAAGGCGCTCTTTTTCAATCTGGGCAAATTCTGTCTCCATTACCAACAATTCACTGCTTCGATGAGGAAGTGCAGGTGTCGCAAAATACACGACCTACCCGCTCAACAAGCAGCTCTTTTAAAGAACCTGGATTCACTTACGCTTTACTCCTCCACTTTTCCACTTTCCTCAGCATGCTTGTTGCCCAGCCATTCAAAAAAAAAAGAAAAATAAAAATAGTAAACAATTCCATGGCTCAATTAGAAAATGAAAACGGACCACGAGTCACGTGTTGACGTGTCTAGCCGATACGCGTAATTTCAGTTTCAATGACGTTAAGCAGAAATGCATTATTGCCCAGTATTGCCAAGCTTATTCACCAGATTGATACCACCCTTTTACGTGAGATCAATGCCTTATCTGCCCAAAACTCAAATGTTAAAATAACATCCACACAGATCCTCCGACAACGATCATTAATACAACAGCGGTGACGACAGCAGCACCAGCACGATCGCCTGTGTTGATCGAAAGCTTATTTTGTAGAACGTTTGTAGTACTCGAATTGAGGCCTGCGGAAGCATCTCCCACGGAGGACCCGCCGTCACTTGCTGTGAATGGCGCAGGCCTTGTGTGAACCAATGTGTTTTGTATCACCTCCAACGCACTCATTTGTTCACCAAGGCCATACTGGCCATCCCAGGCGCCCTTGAACCAATTAAGCCCGCACGTGTGGCCATCTGTACCACCACTACACGATTTGGCTGCGGCAGCAGCACTAGCTGTCAGCAAGGTATCTATTTGATCGCTTACGGATGGCACTAAAACGCTAGTCAAACCTAGCATTCGCGAAAAGATGCTTCGAAACGACCTTTGATCGTTATTGCAGATTGAGGAGTCGTTATGCTGGCAGCCACTTTCGTACATGATATCGTTTTCGAAAAAATAATCTGTAGCACCTCCCAAGATCTGGCTCACACGTTCCTCCCATGTACTTGAGCCGTTTGTCGCATTATACATATATGCCAATCCGCCAAGCACAATGCCGTGATTGTATGTCCATTCTAACCTTGTGACCTCGGTACAATTGCTGTCAATCTCTGCGCCATCGTAGACGTTACCCTTATCGCTCAGAACTACATAGCCGACATCATGTAGCCAATCAAAGACTTCTTCAGCAATGTGCAAATAGGTTTGGTTATTGGTGTAACGTCCCAACCTGGCAGCCAATTGAAACAAGCAAGCGTTTGAGATTGTATTCTTGTAATTGTATCCGCTATTCCAAGTAAAAATTTGCCAGCGTACGCCACCACCGCAATGCTCATCATCCCAACGACTCCACACTTCATTGAAGATTGCCTGGGCCATGGCCAACCAGCCAGGTTTCCCATCCCCAGGATCTGTGAAATTCCGCTCTACTGCCCCCATTACTGTAAGCCCCCAAACTCCTTGATCATCGTTACCTTCTACCATTGTCTGATTATCTGGCATATAGTCGTATTTTGTACCTGTCTGTGCCAGCATAGCCTTCCTTATCAGGTTCTCAAAAGTATTGTTCTGACAAAAGTACCAATTGTCAAGCATTCCACCAAAAGCTTCACCAGCTTGCCACCAGTAATATGGCGACTGAAACATACCTACAGCACCACCATATTTGTCACCAGCGTAGTAATCGAGCATACCCTGTTGAATTAAGGCAGTTGCGGCACATACAGAATCTTTGGATTCCACTTCAAGATCCAGTGCCCAAACCGGGATTATCGCATGTAGCAACCAAGCTATTATATTCATCAGCAGCATAATCATATATCAGTAGCTTTATGATTCTAACTCTCAGTGTGGTACTTCGGGTCTTTTGGTGGTCAACTTAATATGCGTCAGATTCTGTTTTTAAGCGTTGACGCGAAACCAATGAGGCTGAAAATATACATTTTTGAATAGAAAGTTACAAGAAAATAATCAAGAATTGTGGGCTGTAATTGGACATATTCAAATTCCAATCAATGATAAGAGCTACTGTTACCATACTATCTCTATCTTTTTTATTTTTTTCGTGCACTGGATTATGTACAGTATTCCGGCTCCTCACACCACTAGATAATTGCTCTGCTCAGTTGTCGAAATAACCGTTAGTATAGTCAGCGAAAAAGTCGAGCATGTTGTCCTTCATTAGTTGATATACCTGCTCTGAGTATCTTGCTGCGATTTCATTAGAAACCTTGGTTAATCCCATATCCTGGATTACTTCGCTAAGGGCGTCTATCAGCTTTATCGAGAACTCTATGTACCAGCGGTGATTCCAACAGCAGACTTTAACGCACAAATCTATAATTGTGTGGTCGAGTTCGTTAATTCTGGTAATAATCTGCGACGATGTATATTCTGTATTGGGCGAACTACTCTGATCCCTGATCTGCTGGCGTTCCTTTACGCAATACTCCAACAATCGTCTCGCACACTCCGAGGAAAAGCGCTGCGATAAACCTTCTTGAAAAGCTCGAGCAGCCTCAGGATAATGACCCAGGCGACGAGCGCACAAGCCAAACAGTTCCCATTCAAAAGTCAACTTATTGTACTTGGAGTACTGAGCTTCAAAGTATAATTGTTCCGTCTGCCACAAGGTGTAGGTCTTTAAATCTTCATAAAGTAACATGAAAAGGTTATCCAACCATCTCTCACATAGGCGCTTGGAGCGGAGGGCGTGGGTGCTATTATTTGTATCTACAGCCGATTCAGCCGTATTGGCCTCGCCACCATCTTCTTGATGGGGTACTGATTGGCTATCTTGGGTTTCATTCACATTGACCGAACTAGCTTTGGCAGAAGCTGAATTATTAATATCATCTGAAGAGCCTTGATATTCCTCCTCCATCACGAATATCTTGGATCTGTATTTGAGCAAAGTCTCCCAACCGGTGAGCCTGACAATTTCCGTTAAAAGTCTGTAGGCGATTTGGAAGACCGACTTCAAATTCGAAGCAGCTAAGTTAGAAAGAACTGGGTCCGCCGACCTGTGTTCACGTTGAATATCTTGTGGATTTAGAGAGCTCACTTCGTCCAAGATTACGTCAACGGGTAGGGGTAAATGAAGACTTCCTTCTGTGGGGATAGGTACCACACGCTTCAAAGCATATTTTTCCTTTAATGGCGTCATCGGGCAAGCGTTCAGTGTGAGCAGTGCATTCTCTACATCTCCTAAGCGAATATACGCCTTAGCCAAAAGGGACCAGGGCGTAAATTCACTAGGCGAGCAATTGACTGCAGCTTGTGCCGTCTTTTCAGCTAATTTATAGTCCTTTTTGATATCAATCAAAAACTGTGTCTGCACACAGAGCAATTCCGATTTGTAATCTAAGTAAGCGGGGGGTTCTGGTGTAGTCGTAGAATTTGGTTGCTCTTCGCGTTCGGGGTCGTTCGAAGCTAAGGTCTCGTTAATGAGTTTCATGCCATCAACTTCCCGATCGTTTGTCAAAAGTACACGCACAAGAATCACAACGGCCTCGGGATTCTTGGCAATCAATTTCTCTAACATCGCCTGGCATTTTTCCACGCTGTGAGTCAGGCGAACAATTTCGACCAACGTCTCAACCAAGTAATTGTTCGTCCTAGTGACATTCGTTACTTGGCAGGGTCCACCCAGCAGATGTCCTCTTTCGTAAACTGTGGGGAAAAGATCGATGAAAATATCCACGACATTTCCCAACTTACCCGAGGTCAGCGGATTCACGATATAGGTCTCCACTAAATTCTGCACCTCACCTTCTTCGGAATTATCCTTCATAAGCATGACAGAGCGAACAATACCACTGAAAAAAGTTTCCGTCCACACCAAGTCGTGGTCCGCAGGCGAGGACCCTATCTGTAATTGCTCACTATTAGAATCCAAAATGTACGTCTGCACAGTGCCAGGAATGTGCACTACGATACTTACATCGCATTTGCGGAAAGTGTTCCAAGTAGACAACGAGATACGCGCCACGCTAAAATTCTTAGATTTGCCAAACCAAACCTGAGGAGTGTCAGAAATGGTGTCTGCGATTGATTTTAGGAACACTGCGATTGAGGTGGGATCAGACGTGTCAGCTCCCAAACAGTAGAAAAAGGTCCCAATTTCACCTTTGAGCCTCTCGCCAGTGTGTAATCCGGTTAATAACGCGGACTGGTCCGCTGATCCAGCGGTCCCATTAACCTGAGCGGTGCTTCCAGCCCCGTCTGCAGCATCACCGGCTGCTTGAGGAGTTGCACTGGTAGATGCACTACCTGCACCAGCACCATGGTGATGGCTCTTATCCGCAGCATTCGAGCTCGACGAGGGGATGTATTTCAGCATTGTTATCAGGTCGGGCGGCCCTAAATCTTGAAACTGCGGGATCTTGAGACGCCGCTCACTCAGCGAGTACCCAACTGCCTCCTCTTTTACCTCCGGAATTGATCCCTGGGAAAACATATCCGTTTAATTGGCTGCTTTAAACTGCTCGATCCATTGAACGAATGGTACCTTCCAATGGGGTCCACCGGTCGAACTTTTCATGTTTTCAAGAAACACGACAAGAGGAAAAAACAATACATCACAGTAGACGAGATACACTTACCCGACCATGGAGATCACACAAGCTATACAAGGGACACTACCGCTTATAAAGAATAGACCCATAGGTTTCCTCGGCCTTTTGTTCACCCATTGCCAGCCGGAAAACGGGCTGTAAAGCATCTACAAGCAGTGTTCTTCTTTGGTCACTAACTGGTGCGGTCCTCGTTCAAATCCCAACCCTTTGCAGTCAAACAGTACTTCTCAGGCGGCAGCCTCACACCCCACATTCCCATCACTTGAGGTAGTGCTTTTTTATTACGCTCAGCAGCCAGCTGGAGCAGTAGTTCCTTTGGGGCCGTTGGTTTGAATTGATACTGAGTACGTGCAGCAATGGCCAACCGTATGTCTTCGACGGTAAGACCCTGTCCTGGAGATTCTGCGTAGTCGTTGTATACCACTGCGTCCTTGAGAACCCCTCTTGTGTAGCGGTAAGCAAAATCCATTAGTTGCAGTGGGACTTGGTCTTCGTATTGGTGGATAGATTGAGACGCGAGGAGGAGATGCAGAAGTCTGACATCTCGAGGGATCTCTTGTTGGGACTCCTGATCGATGCCATTGCCCTGCGATGGGCCGTTGGTGTTTTTACTAGTCATTATCTACTGTGCTTTGGTCGCAAGTTGCTATGTAAAGTGCGATGAGCTGTGAAGTTTGTCTCGGGCAGTAAGAAATGCAGGAGGGCAAGTAGGCAAGTAGAGTCTTGAGAACACCGTGACAAGCAACCAAAGAACTCCTGTAGACAGCTGAGTCCAAGTGATTCACATGGTTCCTACTGTATGTCCAGATATTGGCGTCATGATATTGCTTCATGTTTGAAGCCCACATGTGCTTGACAAACTGTTCAGAATAAAAAATCATTATGAGAAAGCCAGGATGGAGCGAGCGGCGACCAGTGTCAGTGAAACTTGACATTACTCTTTGGGTGAATTACACGAAGGTACGCATTTAACTCTAACAAGGTCCTCTTTTTGGCTTATCGATCTACTCTGGAGAAAAGAAACTTACAATATGTAGGCAGGCAAAGGTAATCTCTTGAACTCAATCGAATTCGATAAATTGTAATACTAGCTTTTTCAGAAAGCGCTCAACTCAATCCCTAGTAGGCCCATATTGAGGCATACAATGGCAATCTCATAAACATAAACATGCTACTTTCACCGCGAGCTCCACCCTAGTAGTAAATCGAACAAAATGAGCAACTAATTAAGAACAGACCTTTAATCTTTGATGCATTTCTGCCGAAACAGATTCGTACTGCAAAGAGAGGGTTTTTGTTCATCCTGTGATTAACAACGGAGTGGAAGAAAACTGTTGCGGGATGCATGTCGCTGTTGAGTAAACTGGGAATACGCACTTAGTTAGCATATGTCGCCGGTTTCTACCGTGTTTTGAATAGTTAAAGAGATAATAGCTTTTTTATCATCGGCCATCAACAGGCTTTACGGTGTTTTAGAGATACAACTACAGCTGCCACGAAGGCAGAAGACGCTACCATGGTACACCGTCTACCATACCAGAGAACGCCTTCTACCTTTCTACTGTGCTCTCTGGTCTCATAGCTCTTCTGATTACTTTCATCATCAGATTAGCGACATCAAGCGTGAGTTCCGTGCGTAACCGCGCGGCAAAAAGAGAGGCCTGCTAAAACATCGGTAAATAGATCAGACGAAAGATAAAACCGTCCCAATTTATAGAAGATACTACTCGGCGTGCTGAACGAAGACCTCCTTGTGGCCGTTCCCCAAGAAGCCTTTTTCTTCCTCTAAGTGGCTGCTAACACAAGCGGCGAATCTTTGCCACTCGTTCCACTGGGGCATTTTACAAGGAAGTAGCGCTACCTGTCCAACGTGATGTCCAACGTGATGTCCAACGTGATGCTTGGTATCCGCCCTCATCGCATCTGCACGGCTCAAGAGATGTCACTCGAGGGAGGGAATTGCGTATTCCCCGTATCTCATGTACATGCTAATGTACCACATTATAGGGGCTCCTTCCCCGACAATTTCGAACAATTAGCCACGCAAATAGGCAGCGCAGAAACAGCCATGCAAGAAGGGGTCCGCTTTCGCTCCAGAGTTAGTGAGGCTGGAAATCATGTTGAGGATCACGGGCAAACCTCATAACCTGACGACTTTAGAAGATTTCAAGATGCACTTCGGCACCGGCACTCGGCGTCCTTTGACAGCCTTTTTTTACCCATCAGGAACACCACTTCGCTGAATGTGAAATGCCGTAAAGAAGCGGCTGCTGCTTTAATGCGTTTGCTCAGCTAGTGTTCTATTTTTCGCGTAATGATGAAGCCTTTTCAGAACAAACCCTGACCTGCAATTGGATGGACTCACGAACCGAATATATTTCTGGACAAAGTTTCGAACTGAGCTCGAATCAGCCAGAGACAGACACTCCGACCAAAAATAGCATCAGCCTACTTGCGTTGACGCCGTGACCAATCGACTACCACAAGCTTACTAAAGGCGGTGTAAGGATGCTCTCGGATGCTGTGACGGAGTCCTTTAGGTCTGATGAAGAGCCCTTTAGGGTTCAGCATGCACTGCAAGATAATGCTTGTCCCGACAATCTGATGCTGGGATCTAACCAAAAAAGTTGACTCCATAACAACCTAATGGCCTTATCAGTCAAACGAAAGTTTTCTTTCACCAATGTGTACAGCAATTTCAGACCTTCTTCTTTTTTTTTTCCATTTTCACAAGGCATCACCATCGCAAGCCATCTCGTGCCCGCCTGCTAATTTATTACTCTATTTCACCATTTTTTCCGGTAATCCCAATACTTTACACCTCCATACGCACTCCGTATACATCGCCATGCGATCCCCATGCACTCTCCATACGTTTCCCCCTTCATCACGCTGTCGCGCTGTTTTTCTTTTTTGCAATGGGAAAAATCCCTCCGGATCGGCTCATAAGGTGTGCTTCACAAAAAAATGCGACATTTGCAGTACCAGGTTACGGTTTAACAAGAGGTGTCGGACCTTCCTTGACTTCATCAATGTCACTAATATGGTAGCTGTATTCAACATCGGTTACATTGCAAGGACTGTCTTTCAAACACACTTTGTATATTTGTTTTTTTTTCACATCGGGGCTGCAAAGTATTCAAACAAACGAGTAACTGATTGTAAGTGATCTAGTCTGGTCTGGTATTAGGTGTAGTGTATTCGAGAAGCACAATAATCTCATTTCCAAGAAAGAAGTCGAGGGGTTAGTCAACCGGAGCCGATTTTTATTTTTGATATCCAGTTGCTATTCCACTGGATCCCCTTTTACATACAAATCGCAATGCCTAATTTACTGTCGAGGAGACCGTTCCACCATGAACATCACCATCATCATGAACATTCGCCGAATTCCAAACACTCTAGATCGTTTCTTAGCTTCGCACACAAAAGGCAAAGCAACGACTCAATAAAGAGTGACAAGTCCACGGACTCACTGCATTCTGCATACTCCCCTCATGGTCAGGGCCAAGGGTTCAGTTTGCAGGAGTTTATGGGGTCGTCGTCGCCCAAGTCCTCACATTCGATGGTTGAGCTAAAGAGGTTCCTGAGGCCAAAGATCAACCGCAAGTCGTCTGGAAGTTCGGGACATCACCACCGCGGTGGAGTGAGGCCCTCTGCGTCAACTGTGGAGCTGCCACAGAACTTGCTGCAGCAGTCGCAGCAGTACGCAAAGTCGAATTCTCAGGAGGCAGCTGATCACCATGCACATACGCAATCTGCTATACCGCCTAGCAGCGACAGTACGCTTTCGCTTTCGAACAAGGTCAATATCTACCATGACGATTCGATACTGGCACAGAAGTACGGAAAGCTCGGTCGTGTGTTGGGTTCTGGTGCTGGTGGTAGCGTCAAGGTGTTGTGGAGACCGAGTGACAATGCTACTTTTGCTGTGAAAGAGTTCCGTCCCCGTAAGCAAAACGAATCTGTCAAGGATTATGCAAAGAAGTGCACAGCTGAATTCTGTATCGGTTCGACGCTGCGTCATTGTAACATCATTGAGACCATGGATATCTTCAGCGATACCAACCAGAATAGGTATTTTGAGGTGATGGAGTATGCACCGGTAGACTTCTTTGCCGTTGTCATGACAGGCAAAATGTCTAGGGACGAGATCAATTGCTGCCTGAAACAGATTATGGAAGGTGTCAAATACTTACACTCTTTGGGGCTGGCCCACAGAGACCTTAAACTCGATAACTGCGTGATGACGCTCGATGGTATCTTAAAACTGATTGATTTCGGTAGTGCCGTGGTATTCAGATATCCGATGGAAGTCGGAGTAACGCCAGCGCATGGCATTGTTGGCAGTGACCCTTACTTAGCGCCAGAGGTGATATCACACTCCAAGTGCTACGAACCGCAGCGAGCAGATATCTGGTCCATAGGTATCATATACTGTTGCATGATGTTGAAAAGATTCCCTTGGAAAGTGCCTAAAGAGTCGGATGAGAATTTTAGACTCTACTGTCTGCCCGATGACGAACCTCACGATTATGTGGCCTCTGCCAAGCACCATGAGGAGTTGTTAAATGAACGTAGAGAGAGACACGAGAGACAGCAAAGAGGTGAAGTTGAACCAGAAGATGAGTGCGAGAATCACCACCATCACCATCATCACATACACGGGGAAGAACACCATCATCATCAAGAAGCAAAAAAAGCAGAGAAGGAACAACAGCAAGAACCTGAGAAAACAGAAAAGGAACAGCAGCCTGAAGGTGGAAAGTGTAACCAAGAATCTCAGGATCCAAAACACGAACAGATGCAGGAAGCTGAGGGTACGAAAAAAGAGCAAGGATCAGATGACACAAAAGGTGCACAGCAGCACGATGAGCAGCATTCACAGCAGGTCTCTCAGCAAGCAGATCAGCAATCTCAGATTGATGCGAAATCAGTTGCTTCGCATCCAAAACCCCCCGCCAGTTCCCAGAACCCCCCTCACCACAGGAGGATCTTGCACGGTCCCTACAGGTTGCTTCGTCTTCTCCCTCATGCAGCCAGACCTATAATGTCTAGAATCTTGGATGTGGACCCAACTAAGAGAGCCACTATGAAAGACATATACGATGACGATTGGTTTGCCGCTATTCAGTTTTGTACCGTTAATGATAAGAAGGAAGTCGTCCGTGCCCCAAACCATCATCATACTCTGGTTAGAGAGGATGCCAACGGTTCGGAGACCTTCAAAGTTTAATAAAGGCAGTGAACTGTATATATATGATAGTAGGCCAATTTTTTTTCACATTAACACATTATTTTCTTTGTAACTTTTTCTTTTTTCCATTTTTTACCTATGTATATAATTGTTATATTACAGAGTCATTGTGAGCTTTCCAAAATGGATAGTTCATCACGACCTACAAGAGATCCACCTCCCTTCCCGCTGTAATTTAATAGCGCTATGTTATTGACGCCCCACCTTTCCGCGAACAGCTTATCGCCACCGCAACTTACTGTCTTGTCAAACCTAAACGCCCAGTAAATCAGAAGCCTCCAGACAAGCACTCGCCTTCCCTCTGTGTTGTTAGCCATTACGTTGATATCCTCGTGTCTGTAGTACAACTGTCTCAGCCATATGCAATCTACAAGTTCAGCAACTGTCAGTTTGGTCGTTGGCTCGTGTAAAATATGTTGTAGAAGCAACCAGTCATCGACAAACAGAAACTGGTGTGCTTTCACCAATGCTTCCTGGGGAATACTTTTGTTGTCCATGAACCGGTACAATTTCAGCTTCCAATATGGTGTCTCTTCGATAGCCAGACTCCTCAATTTCGCGAAGACTTCGTCCTCACTTAGCATATAAGGGGATGCATAAGGAGGCACCTTCTTCAGCTTGTCCAACTGCTCATTGGCATGGGCTCCTGAAATTTTTCTGAAACCTCCAGGTGTCAGGCAGTTATGTGGGGCTACTTTGGGCCATACGTAGCAGATAACAGCGGTTAGTTCTTCAAACATTAGAGCTAGCAGAAAGAATGTCGGAATCTTCCATACTTCTTTTCGCCTATGACATTCGATAAATTGTCTTCTTGACAGTGGTAACGGTTTGATGGTATCGTTACTACTTTTCTTCATCAAACGATGTTCGATCTCATTAAACTCCACTTTCTTGAATAGTTCACTTACGAGACAATTCGTTGCATTGTAATTCTGTAATAGTGGTTTAGTCCTTTTGGCTAAAATATAGGTATTCTTCACCCCGTCCTTGTAGTATTTAAGCATGTACAAGCCCAATCTGAACCATTTTACAGCAGGTTTTCTCCAGTGGCCTATCTTGGCGTCCTTGTTGACTTGAGCAAAGATATTTTCCCTAGGCAATACGGTCATTGGCAGTGAATGTAACGAATTAATTTCTTCACTAGGGTCTTCATTTTGAACCTTAAATCTCTGGGCCAAATATGCCTCTCTTAGCCGTGACAAAAGCCGATTCGATTGTAAGGAGTCATGAAAGGCTGCCTCACTCACGGTGCTAATGGGTGTCACTCTGTGAAGATCCGCATATTTGCGTACTTGAGTGAACTTCTTGCGTAGCATGACCTTTCCTCACTTATACTCGCGATATCTACTTCTTTGAAGATTTTTCATTTATAAGCTCATCACTACGTATGCAAAATTATATATTACTTAATGCTAGCCTACACGCTCGCTAAATATAAGAAATTCTTTTATTATCTGGATGACAAAAGCTGGCTGGCAGCATCAATGGCAGCATGCGCATCACCCAATTCCTCGGTGCCCTGATAACTTTTTAAATACTCTTCGAGATTTTCCTTAAATTCCTCGATCTTTTTGTAAAGAGTAGGCAGCAACTTCTCGGTATCTTTCTGAAGTTCCACTTGCTTCTTTAAGTCGTAAACATCGACATCTTTCTCGGCCTTCATCTTCTCCACCTGCTCTGTTTCCTCTTTCAACTCGTCCTGATAATATTTTTCTTCTTTAACTAACCTTTGGAGAGCTCTTACTTTTATCTCAAGCTGTGTTGGAGCCATTTCGTGAAATCACTTCTCTAAAGTTCCTTTCTACCTCGCTATCTTGTGTTGGAGGAAGATCTTGCAATTGTCTAGTCTTTTTTATTATAACTTTTCTGTGCAAGCTAATAAAAAAAAAAGACAAAAAAACAAAACAACAAACAAAATAACAAACAGCCGACACTAGTGTTTTATAGGATTCCTCAACAAATCCTTCTCATTTACTAGTAGACATAGTAAACATGGTATTAGCAAGTCATTGTTCGTCTTAATCTCTCGAGGTCTCGGAGTCATTATCACTGCTATATTCAAAGATTTGAGGACGGATCACTGCTCCCCTGAGTTTGCGCCGCTCGAAACTAGGATGAGGAGCATTCTTTCCCAACACAAGACTGGCCACAGGGCTAGAGATATCAGAGAACTCATCGCCAGAGGTATATGGCTCTGAGTTTGTATATTCTGGACTTGAAATGCTAGCTTCCAAAGCGGGCGAAGGTATAGTTCCGCGTGATACATTAGGTGAGAAGCTCGAGATGTCATAAGCAGATGCAATGCTTGCATTACCAGAGTATGGCAGCTTTGGGGTAAGTGGGAGACGACTCAATAAGGGCGGTTTTAGCAGTTGAGATTTCGGTAAAGTATTCAAAGGTTGCTTGACATGGTGTGATTTGGGCTGTTCAGGAGTAGCCATGCAATGAGTAGGATTAATATTGTCGGAATTGGCGGGATTCGAACGTATAATACACGGGCGGCGTACCTTCAAGATCCCTACGCTTGCTAACTTCTTTTGGATCGACTTTCTCATAACAGCGGGCTCGACAAGCTTTCCCTTCGTAGACGGTAGCACCCGCAAGTCCTCTGCAGTCAGAGTCATAGATGGCGGCCTTACAAAATCATTCTCCACATCCAATATCTGGCCCAAGGACTTTCGCGGCATGCCTGTAGGTCTCTTCTCACTGGCCCTTCGCGGCGATGGCTAAACGAAAAACGCTGTTATATACGTAACGTGAACCCGTCATATTATTCATCAGCTCAGAAAAGAATCTCGAAACGTTTAATACCAGCTGGTCTATTTTCTTTACTTATCAGAATGGCTGGCTTTTCCTTGATTTTTTTGAATTTTTTTTTATTTTCATTTTTTTCACCTTAAGCGCGATGAGATAAAACGTTCTAACTGGCTTGCTGATTACCTTACATAGTCCGTGCCCTGCTTCTCTTCCCAATCTTTGATCGCCTGTTCCCATTCATCATCAACGTCAAATGTTTTTTCTTGGTCTTTTTGCTCCTTTAACAATGATTCACGTTTTTCCTGTTCTATCTTGTCATAATACACCTTATTGTCAATCCAGCGCTGCTGGATATCAACGTTGGATAGCATGGCACCTTGCCGGGTTGCTTCCGCCCATACAGTGTCACCGCCAATTTCGGAACTGCCAAAGATATATCCATTGGCTTTATCGATCACATTTTGAAGATGAATCATACTTTCCTTGTCGTCCACGCACAGCACTTCAAATGAGACCAGGTTGAAATCCGTGACCATCTCACTTATACATTCTGTAAGTTTTTTGAAACGATTCACACCTAATTGCGATCTTTCTTGTTCGATATAGGGCTCAAGATATTCCAATTCCTGCACTTCCGTATAGTAGTCCAAACGGAATGGGAGTTCTCCGTAAGATTTTAAAAGATCTATCTTGGAAAAAACATTGATCTGCGGTAAATCTAGCATCAGCATCGATCTGAGTGCTAACAATAATACGGAAATGTATTGTGAGGGAGAGGTGATGTAGAAGCAGTCTATTAGATTAACCACGCATAGGCGCATATCCAATTCTTTCTCGAGTCTTTTGAAGATACGGAAAAGAGACGAATGATGAGTAAAAAGTTCAACTTGGCCAGGGCAGTCAAAAACCACATACGCTCTTTCCTCCTGCACTAGAGATTTAATTTGCAGTACAAACAAATCAACAGACTTATCCAGGGATTCTACTGCGAACATGAGTCCTCCATTTGGCCCCAACTGCTGTTCTTGCATTATCTCTTCCAACGTGACGAAGTCCCTGATATCTACAGCACACGGATAGGGCAGTAAATCATTCGCCGGATCCATGTTCACTACTGCTGTATGTCGACCGATGGCATTGAAGAACTGCGAACACCCATGACAGTACGTAGACTTTCCAGAGCCAGGAGGCCCAATAACAACTTGTGCGAATGGCATAGCACCCTCCAATAAGTTTCAAAAGAAGACTTGTTAGTTTCAGCAGCGGTCTTAATTAGGTGTACTCATCAAAAGGTTTGCTCGTCATTTCTAACGTTTGATTTTTTAAAGGTTTAAGGCTCCTCCAAATCTCACGGTGGCAAGACATTAGACCAAAGCAAAAGGAATAGAATATTGTAAGCACCGCATATTGGAATGTCTGTACCCTACGAGAGGATCACTGTTGCACCCCTAGTTCTACTTTCCGTGCTCGATCATTATGAGCGTACGCATACGCCTGAAGGTAAGAGATGTGTCGGTGTGGTTTTGGGGGATGCCTCTTCGCCAGTGCTGCGGGTGACGAACTCGTTTGCATTGCCATTCGAGGAGGATGACAAGAACTCTGATGTTTGGTTTTTGGATCACAATTACATTGAAAACATGAACAACATGTTCAAGAAAATCAATGCCAAGGAAAAGTTGGTAGGTTGGTATCACAGTGGGCCCAAATTGAAGGCTTCAGACCTTAAAATTAATGAACTATTCAAAAAGTATACAGGAAACAATCCTTTACTACTAATTGTAGATGTGAAGCAAGAAGGAGTTGGTTTACCAACGGACGCGTATTTTGCTGTAGAACAGGTCAAAGATGATGGTACGTCCACCGAAAAGACGTTTGTGCATTTGCCCAGTACGATTGAAGCAGAAGAAGCAGAAGAAATTGGTGTAGAGCATCTGCTAAGAGATACAAGGGACCAGGCCGCAGGTGGATTGTCTATCAGACTTACAAATCAATTAAAATCATTGCAGGGACTGCAAAGGAAACTTGGAGACATCGTGGCTTATTTGAATAAGGTGACAAATAAGGAATTACCTGTTAATCACGTAATCCTCGGTAAATTACAGGATGTTTTCAACCTTTTACCAAATTTAGGACAACCTAATGAAGATGAACTAAATCTAAGAAACAACGAAGTAGTGAAACACAACAACAATTTGCAGAAGGCACTTACGGTCAAGACTAATGACGAACTGATGGTCATTTATATCGCTAACTTAGTGAGGGCTATTATTTCCTTTGATGACCTTATCGAGAATAAAATACAAAACAAGAAACTGCAAGAGAAGAAGAACAAGGATTACGAGGCCGACCATCCTTCCAAAACGAAGGAGGAAGAACCCGTGGCTGCCTCTTGAATGTACTTTGTAGTAGTTTGTAGTGGAATAATTTAAATGTCTGTATGGCTTCCTCATCGGTGTTAGTGAAAAATTTCGGACTCTGCCATATATAACAATCCTTGAACTCATTATTACCAAAAAGAAGGGGAACAAGCCTGCTTGGTAGACTCAAATGTCCTTTACGCCAATATGGTACCGTGCTCAAAATGCCGTAGTGTTCACTACGAAGCTGAGGTTAGCAACAAGACGGCTTATGTCGATTCGAGGCATCAAGACAAGGAATGGTCCTAAAGATGTACATCTCAATACGGCCCCTATTGAGTTTACTCCGAACATCATACGAAACAGCCCCAAAGAAAGCGCAATTGCAGAGAGTGCAAGAAAGGCTCTGAGTTGTACTACTGATGTCAGCGAAAAATCTTCTCATATTCCTTTCGAGGTCAAGTCGATAGATCCAAAATTAAGGAAAGCTAAGAGAGAATCACTAGATCGAAGTCATGAGAGTAGCGTTAACTTAAAAAAACTAATAGATCCTTACATTCAGCTAAGCAAACCGCGCCTTACAATGCTAGTCATGCTGAGCGCTATTTGTTCATACGCAATTTCGCCTAATGCAGCCTCAGTAAGCCAGCTGCTGAGTCTCACTGTTGGTACCACACTGTGCTCTGCATCTGCCAACGCGATCAATATGGGTCGAGAGCCTGATTTTGACAGGCAAATGATTAGGACACAAGCAAGACCCGTAGTTAGGGGTCTAGTGACCCCTTCACAAGCTTACAAGTTTGCAGCATTATGTGGCACGGTCGGTAGTGCAGTACTCTGGACTGGTGTGAATTCCGCAGTTGCTTTGCTAGGAGCCTCAAACATCGTGCTTTATGCCTGGATATACACCTCTTTGAAGAGAAGACATATCATCAACACATGGGCCGGCGCCTTGGTGGGTGCCATTCCACCACTTATGGGCTGGGCTGCCGCTAGTCCCTTAACAGACCCTGGAGCTTGGTGTATCGCTGGATTATTATATGCATGGCAATTCCCTCATTTCAACACGCTGAGCCACAATATCAGGAATGAATACAGAAACGCCGGATACGTTATGACAGCTTGGAAAAATCCATTACTCAATGCCCGTGTGGCGCTACGTTACTCATTGCTTATGTTCCCTATTTGTTTTGGCTTCTCATATTTCGGTGTCACAGATTGGATGTACCAGATAGACTCTGGCATTATTAATGCTTGGATGTCTTTTTGGGCCTTCAAGTTTTATTGGCAGCAAAACAAAAACTATTATACTAGGGACTTTGGCGATAAAGCCAAGTATAACAAGGGCTTAACTATTGCTAATGGGTTTGCTAAAAAGACTTTTCTAGTCAGTGTGCTACACTTACCCGCGGTGCTTATTTTGGCAATTTTGCACAAGAAAGGTCGTTGGAACTGGCTTTTCGAAGATGAAGGTAAGGAAGAGACGTTAGAATCTTGAGAAAGATCATGTAAATACTAAGAACAATAGGCAGGGATACCTACACAAGCTTGTTATTATAGTAGTTTTGTATATGTATATATTTGGCCCATGAATGAAAATATCCTTTTTCCATTCCGATTAATGGTCAAACAAGCCATCGTCTTCGTATTCGTATTCGTCCTCATACTCTTCTTCTAGGCTTTCGTTGTCGCTAGAGCTCTCTGCTGCATTGCTGCTCATGTCCTCATCAGACTCAAAATCTAATTTTGTCAAAGTCTCCCCCTTCAAGTTGCTCTTAGGTTCTACATTGAAGTATCCTTCCACACAGCAGTTTGTGAGTTTACTCTTTTTGCCGATGATACCGTTGGGCCCAATTATTACATTTTCTAATATAACTTCGTCTTCTATGGTCACGTTTGGCAGCAATATGGAACCGGCGATACGACAGCGATTACCAATTTTACAACCCGGTCCAATAGCGGAGAGTTTGATGTTACTTTTTTCCAGAATAGTACAATTATTCCCTATCACAGCGTCAGCGCCAATAGCCGACGCAGAGGCGGTAGTGGTTTGCGTATTAGTGGCCAAAGTTTGTGCTTTAATCCTCAAAATGAATCTATTCGCTTCGGTGTAAACATGTAAACTATTGGCGCGAAAGAAAGCGCCAACTTCCGGTAAGATGAACATCCCTACAGTCTCTCTGGACTTTGAATGTTGCCATGACCTTCTCGCTAGATCTCTGAAGATCTTTCCCAAAGACTTGTGGCAATTTATAGGATCTTTCACTAATTGATTCTCTTGCCTGAAATAATTAGGTTTGATTGTTGTGTCAAGCATAATATCATCGTGTTCTTTCGACGATTCCTCTTGAACACCTTCTTCTTCATGATTTTTACTGATGGTGCCATTGCCTGGTTTTCTCTCAGCCAGTAGCTGGCATATTTCATGCGAACAGAAATAAACAAAGGAATTCTCTAACTTTGTGGAGATAGTCGTGTTCGGATAATTCCACAACAAATGAGTACGGACCTGTAAATATTTGGATTTCTTGACATCAGCCATGGGATAGATATCCAAAAGGACTGGTCTGGCATCTGTATTCTCATTGCTTGCATATATCGTAAAAAATTGTTTACCAGCCTGCTTCTTGTCCGTACTTTCAAGGAAATTTTTGTAGTAGAAGGTCATAGCAATGTTATCGGAATCTCTATTGCGATATTGATCAATGAAAATTTGAGGTGGAATATCCGTTATGAAGTCGCACGGCAAGAGTACGAAATCACCAGTAATTCTTTCCAACAATTCTTTCTGCAGGCATTCGCCGGTGGAAATGGCTTTCGACTTTATGAATTTAATGGGCTTGGGATCCTGCAGATGATGATTATGTGTAGAACCAGACAAGACTTTATCCACAAGTTTAAATTGTTCATCTCTCAAATCTAAATAATTTTGAAGACCTCTTTGAATTGCATCGATATCGTCTGAATTACCAACAACATTGATCTCCTTAAAGTCCGCCTGATCACACCAATCTAGCACATATTCTAACATCGAGCGATTCCCTATGGGTAGTAACGCCTTTGTCATTCCATTGGCACTCACATGGTGCTGCTCTAGATTGCCCTGAGAAAAAGGCCACAAATTGTGGCCTTGGCCACAAAGGATAAATGCTTGAAGCTCCATGGGATATATTAAAAAGCAAAAATACCCGTAGCAATTGGGTAAGCTCAAGCTAAAGTCTTGCGATTATACAATTCTGATATGGGTACGAGCTTCTGGGAGCTCATCTCTTGATTCTGCCATATGACTGTTAAATTTTCACCATGCGTTACCCGCACAATAATCTGTGAAGTCGAGAGGGAAGATCTATACCATTTTATCGTCAAGCCTTACTTCATTGTGACGGGCTTTCCCTTAACTAAAAATTCATGCTCTTATACGCTCGCTTATTTTTTTTGCTCATTTGTACTGCGATCATTAAAGTTGCTGTGATGCATCTCTAGGATATTTATATCCATTTTTCTAATGCTCTAAGAGCAGAAAAATGGAGATGATCTCTAATTTTCCTTTTAAAAATTTCCAAGAACGAAATATTACAAAGCCCCCCTTCTTTCGCTTGGGAGATAGTTGTAACACTGGTTATGCTCAATGACCCATAAAAGTATTCATAATCTAGATTTCCGATTTCTTCGTTCTCGTTATGTAGACACATAAATTCCCAGGTCCTATGTCGTTTACTCTTCAATAGAGGCACAGATCAAACAATAGAAACCTAGAGATTTGAGTGGGAGTACAAATTCATTCTCTTGAATTGACAAGCAGATACTGCAATACAATGCAATGAATAAGTCAATATGTGGCCTCTTGAAGACATGCTAAAATAGTGTTCTAGGAAGTCTTTGCCGACGTTCGTCTTTCATAAGTCTTCTATTTCTCAGATTTTTAAGAATGTGATTCGTACTAAATAAAGATGCTTAGTTCGTCTAGCATTATTCTTAAAGTTAAGCTATATCATTTTACAAGTTGTCTATTTTTTTTGGCCTTGTCACTCAAAATTGATATCAAATGAATATTATACATATTTTATACTGTGAAGAATAAAAAACAATTGACATTAATTAGCCTTTTTCAAGCTCTTCATCGACCTTCAATTTTACTCTACTTAGCTATTGTTGAAGTACTTATATATCCGGGTAATTTAGAGATTGGCCATTTTTCTACTGTGCAAACTTCAACATACTCCTCTAAGGTTTTTCCTTTGCCACCGAATGATATAGAGGAGGCAAACAAATTCACATTGAAAGGCTTCCATTCTTTGCTAAGACTGACTATCAACAGTTGCAAGCTCTTGGAATAAGTTGTATCTGTCAATTGAACAATGAGTGAAGAAAATGACCCCCTAATGGCTGCCTTCGAGCAGGAAAATGGGCAGAATGAGGGCAACAATAATGAAACCCATGATGTACCACGGGAGGCTGAACAGGAACAGGAACAACAAAGACTTGATCCCGAAGAAGAAGCCCGTAGTAAAGCTCTGAATGATTTCAAAAAGAAGTTAATGGAGCATAGAAGATTTGACGACCAGTTAAAACAAAGGCGCCAAAATATACGAGACTTGGAGAAAGCTTTTGACAAGACGGAAAATGACATTAAGGCATTACAGAGTATTGGTCAATTAATCGGTGAGGTAATGAAAGAACTGTCAGAAGAAAAATATATAGTTAAAGCATCTTCGGGTCCTCGTTACATTGTCGGGGTAAGAAACTCGGTGGACAGGTCTAAATTGAAGAAAGGAGTTAGAGTAACGCTAGATATCACCACTTTGACCATTATGCGTGTATTGCCCCGTGAAACAGATCCTCTGGTTTACAATATGACCAGTTTTGACCAAGCGGAGATATCATTTGATGGTATTGGTGGCTTGACAGATCAGATCAGAGAATTGAGGGAAGTGATAGAGCTGCCTCTAAAAAATCCAGAAATTTTTCAGAGGGTGGGGATCAAGTCCCCTACAGGCGTTTTATTGTATGGACCACCAGGTACAGGCAAAACACTTTTAGCTAAAGCAGTGGCTGCCACCATCGGTGCTAATTTCATTTTCTCGCCTGCCTCTGGTATTGTGGACAAGTATATTGGTGAGTCAGCACGTATTATAAGGGAGATGTTTGCGTATGCTAAAGAGCATGAGCCTTGTATTATTTTCATGGATGAGATCGATGCCATAGGCGGTCGGCGGTTTAGCGAAGGTACATCCGCGGATCGTGAAATTCAGCGCACCTTAATGGAGCTCTTGACACAGATGGATGGCTTCGACAGTCTAGGTCAGACTAAAATCATCATGGCCACAAACAGGCCGGACACATTGGACCCAGCACTCTTAAGGCCTGGTAGATTGGATAGGAAGATAGAAATTCCTTTACCTAACGAGGCCGGCAGGTTGGAGGTTTTCAAAATCCATACAGCTCATGTAAAAAAAGCAGGCGAGTTCGATTTCGAAGCTGCAGTTAAGATGAGTGACGGGTTTAATGGTGCTGACATTCGGAATTGTGTCACTGAAGCTGGATTTTTCGCTATTAGAGACGATCGTGATCATATCATTCCAGAGGATATGATGAAAGCTGTCAGAAAAGTCGCCGAGTCTAAGAAATTAGAAGGAACTGTGGATTACCAGAAGCTATGACATTTTTAAGAATTCTAAATATTTGTGCAATGCTCAGTGAAATGAGTATCAAATTCACGATTCAAATGTCTTTTTAAGTCTTGAAATTTGTTTTTAAAATTAGCCAGGCAGTAAACGCATACCAAGTCTTGCTTTTTTAATAATTGTTCTATTTCCTTCTCATTGGGTACTTCATTCAAAGGTAAACTAGACCAGAGTACAAAAAAATCGGTGGTAAAGGACAGGTAATGTTTCTTGTTCTTGAGACAGGGTGAATTAAAATCTCTACTGATGACATGAACGTGCAAGTTGTTCATGCTGGGCACGCTATGCACACCTACTTGGATGAATCTTTGTAAGAACGTATCGTTATTGAACACGCCCTTTGCAGGGGAAGAAAAGGGACTATCATGTAGAAAAGAGTAATTTGCAGTGAATTGTTCACAAATGTAAGCTTTCGCCCTGGCAATATAGGGTTCGAGTTCACGTTTTACTTCCCCCGTAAGTGCCACTGCAGGGTGCTTGTTGGTCAGTTCGTGTTGTCGAGGCAGTAACAACAAATGGAACTTAGCCTTAGGAAATTTATCTTTAACGATAACTAGCTTATCATCCCAGAATATTACCTCATCAAAATCCTGTGGTTTTCTGATGTATCCCTGTAGAGCTAGCTTCCAAAACATTATCCCAGTGAACTCTAAAAGATTGAATTCGTAAATTTGTATTTACATGAAAATTATATACCTAATTATTGACATATTCCTTGAGGTGTTGATATATTTTGTCTCCGATAGCTTTTTTGTCTTCTTCGGTGAATTGTGGTGTATTAATTTGAGCCAATTGCTCCCTCTCAGCCAGACGAGCTTTCTTCACAGCAGATAATGGCATAGGAGGTGCGACAAGCTTTGAAATATCTTTGGTCGTTAGTTTACCCCTTCTAAATTTGGAATTGGGGTTTCGAATCGTCAAGAAGGCAGCGGCTGGGATTGGATTCTTGGCTAGACTTTCTACCCAATATGTTTGCTCTCTGGCCACCATGGCATCAGTAGCCAGTTCACCTTCTTTTTTCTCAGCTGGCTTTGGCCAAGGAATGACCAGATCCTTGTCACCGACCACTTGTCTATATGGCATCATCTTTTTATAATTTGCATCATAGTAGGAGCCATTGAACGTTACATCCCTAACTGCCACCGTTCTTGTGTGGCCGGGATGCAATGGATCATCAACGTCTGCTACAAGTCTTACATCCTCTTGTTTAATGGCAACAGGAACAGTCAGCATATGTGATTTCTGTCCCTCCAACCAAAACTGCTTGGGCACGGGTGCAGTTTTCGTGGGTCCATTTTCATCAAGAATAAATCCATTAGTTGTTTTGTCGAGCTGTTTTACCACACATACATTTCCCTTATGCTTCCCTTTCATTATAACCACTCGATCACCAGGAAGATATTTCCATTGCTTCTCACTGTTAAACGCATCTTCTGGATTAACTTCTTTAGACTCTGGCCTTAGAAAGTCAGGAACTGACTCTCTCGTGTACTTACTGTTTCGGGCTTTCAGATGTTGAGGAACAATCTTTAACCTATCAAGAACGCGTGCGCCGGCTTTCGAAAGATGAGAATATCCTGTAGACATGGTCAAACCCAGTAAGACACTGTATCTTATCTTCTGAAATAATACTCCTCAAGGTGCACACTCGAATCTCTGAGCACCTTGGTTGATTTTCTACGTAGACGCTTTGAAAATTTTGACAAAATGTCCGAACTAGATGTTTTACCGGACAACAGCAGACATAACCTGTACAATACGTATGCTCAAACTAGCCTGCCATTATGGAATTGGCATTCATATTTTCTAATGTAAACAATTCCAGTCTTGAAAATATTACAAGCTGGTAGCTATTTATTGGATATCTTATGTGTTGACATATGATAATACAAAATGAAAGCAGCAGGAAGGTATCTAGGACAATTTCCAAATCGACTAGAAACTTTCACGGACAGTAATATTAAAGGTATCTGTTTTCAATGCATACGTAAGTTACTTGAGTATCAGCTAATTTATGATTAGCGTATTGCTTAAAGGAAATTGTTGATTTTGATTTCTTTCGAAATCTGTCATTTTTGTTTTCTATTTTTATTTTGTATCTTTTACTATTAATATTATACAACTGAGCTTCAATTACAGAAAAGTGCGATAATGTTATAATTAACACCAAAGAGCCAATTTGACCGAAGAATCCAAATCTTATTATATATTACATTTCTCCACACTCGTAATAAATATTTCATAATATGAAGAACTAACGGGTACCACCGAAGGTACGATGATACCCTGAGGGTGAAGTTACAGGATAATGTTGTAATTTATCTTACTTAACATTTTCAATGACAATTCCACAACTAGTATCATTCTACTTCTTAAACCAATGGGTTCTTATTTTAAATTACAGTATTATTATCACAACACTTTTTAAAAAGGACGGTAACATCGACGGAAATATGTCAGTTAGGCTCGCCAATGAATACGTGCAAGAAATTCAAATAAAATAATGATACAACAGGCGATGGAAGCAATGCCCACCTTTATCGTCCTTAAATGTTCTGCATTTACAGAATACTTCAAAGATACGTCTAGTGTAAAATCTTTGAGGAATGAGGTCGAGTGTACTAATGTATCACTCGTTTCCTTGCCTCGGTAACTCCTGCTAGTTTTTGTAATGTTGGAGGGAAACAGAGGGATCCAACGAGAGTTAGTGTGAACGTGGATATCGCTGGTACAACTTTTAACTCATTCCAGGAAGATGGCTATCGGGTGTTCAACAGGGAACAAGTATAACATTGTAAGTAATTATATCGATTGATTAGAGATAAGATCTACAAATGGTTAAATTATATAATATTACAGGGAAATATTTCATGAAAGAAGAAAATTTGGGACACTTTAGTAAAAAATGAATCGTGTCATTCAGAAAGCTAAGTCTAAAGGCAAGAACAAAGGAGATTAAAACCGTAGATACAAGAGACCTATTTTTTCACCTCCTGTGATGTTTCTATGGGATCGACCCTAGTTAGACGAAAGTAGATGGTCAGAAAATAACATATACAGAAGGAAATACGGATTAGTCTGGATATATATATTAGTATCTAAGAAGGAAGCAACGAATATGTAAGTGTGGTTGTCGTTCTTTGATTAGAATCATAAGACTTACTGCTTTAATAATGCTATTAAGTTTTTAATTCTTACTTTAACGCCCCTATTTTAATTTATCTCCATGCAATTAAGCCCTCTTTGATCATGTTCAGGCAATTATTATTAGTATTTTTTCTGCTCTAGTTACAAAGTCGTTCGTGGGCCGAGAAATATTCGCATAGTATACTTTGCCATAATATCTGTCAGCAGCCTCATCCAATATTTTGATACAAAATTGCTTGGATTGATTCTGGTACCTCTTTAGCATCATATTTTGTTTTTAACCTCACGCTGCGTAACGTCAACCTACACCATTTGCCTCTCAATGATTACAATGGTTTCAAATTTAAACCTAAAATAAATATAAATTTTTAAGTTCTATACATCAAGTTTTTGAAGCGTTAAGAAATTGCGCAAATCTGCTAGTCTCATGAATACCGCACTCCGTCTTTGCCTTACCCTTCCAACGTCCAGCACGCTCGTCTTCCCCCTCAGCAACAGGTTGGGTTGAGTGGTAGTCACCAATAGATTTGTAGCCCAAGTCCAACAGCTCATTGTATGGCATATTGTGTTCTTTGATATAGGCGTGCACTTGATCAAAATCCCAAAGCGCTAAAGGATTGATCTTGATGATGCCGTTCAGTTCATCTAATTCTACAAACTGCAATTGTGCCCTAGATGCTCCCTGGGATTTACGACGACCAGTGAGTACCGCAGTGCAGCTAAGCTCTTTGTAAGCCCTGTGAGCGGGCTCCACTTTCACCAAAAAATCATACCTGTCCTCGTCCTTTTCCCATAAGAAGTCTCCATATTTTTGGGCAAAATCCTGCTCGCTGGAACAACCCTCCGGTTTGAATATGTGGATTTTTTGACCCAAAGGTGCGTAGTAGCGATCTTCAACTTTTTGGAGGAGCTCCAAAGTCTGCGGAAACTGATGTAAGGTATCAATAAAAATCAAGGGAACCATTTCAGATTCCTTGTTCATTCTCGACAGCATGTCGATGGTTGCTAGGCCTGTTAGGCCAAACGCAGTGGTTTGATAAAGATGTGGAAAAGTGATTAAAGCCCATTGAAGGACTTGCTGCGGACTTTCTAATTGAGAAAGACTTTGGTTCCAATGATCCAGTTGCTCCTGCGTCACAACAACGCCATTATTAAGTTGAAAGCTCATCGCGGTGAAGTTGTGAAGAATAATGAATCTTGAAGATGTTGACAACAAAATCTATAGCTCTCTCGATTCGTAACCACATCATCTAATGCCACAGCTAAAGTCACGTGATAATATTACATAAGAATGAACTCAATTTTATAATAAAATCGACCAGATATATATGTGGCGATTCAGGTGGCATCTTGTAAGCCCGGATCTCAGTTCTGTGTTCTCCCGAGGATAATTTCTGCTCGGATTATTGTATGCCTTTCAACAATTCGCCCTGCGAGAAAAGACGAGTACTTTTAGAGTTGAACAATCAGAACGAACAGAACGACGAAAACAGATGTACAATTCCGCTGAGCTTGCTGCTATTCAAGATGAGTTACAAGTCACAGAGCAACAGGTGTCCTCGATAATCGAGTCTTTCATCGAATTAGGGGTATCAGTGTATGATTTCCCAGGCACACAAGAAGCAACACAAGGCATGATCACAAACCTGAGACGCAATGTGGACCGGCTATTGAAGTTAAATCAGCGTAGCAATGATCCAGCTTCGCAATTAAATAAGTTAAACATTCCGATGGAGGTCTTACAGTATATTGAAGATGGGCGCAACCCTGACATTTATACAAGGGAGTTTGTGGAAGCCATCCGGAGATCGAATCAGTACCAAAGGTCCAAGATGAAAGGATTGAGGCAACTGCGAGACTCACTCGCAGAGAAAATAGCTGAGGAGTTTCCAGATTTAGAAGAAAGTGTGCAAAATATTTTGGAGAGAACAGGCGGGCGTAGCGAACGCACTGATGTATCACCACATTAAGCTTGCAAATGCAATGATTGAAATGAGTACGTACCATTTGAAATTTATTATGGCTTTAGAGAAATGCTCCTCTAAGCAACGTCCAATTACACGTGATATATCAAATTTTTCATTGTAAAAATCGATGAGCTATGCATACAGAGGAGATAAAATCAAACCATTGAATGATTGTAGACTTTCGTGGAAGGCTGAATTGTTTTTCATAGTTATGGGTAGGCATAAGAAAAAGGCATCACATAGTCTAGAGTCCGAGGTTTTGCCACTTTTGGAAGTATGCTACACCGAACCGCTTTTCGAACTAGTATGTCATCCGAGCCGACCTCTAATATACAGTGGATTGGCTTCGGGCTACTTGTACTGCCATAAATATGATAGAGAAGTGTTGAAGAGGGTGCGATCCGAACGAAAGCAAGAAGCTGGAGGAGAAAAGGTCAAACCGTGGGTCAAGGTTAATTCAAACGTGGATAGTGAGGGTATCCGTGTAATTTGGAAGACAAAGAGACATCAAGGCAGCGTTAGATGTTTGGGCATAGACGCTGAAGGCGAATATGTATATAGCGTTGGCGCCGATAACATACTAAAAAAGGCCGATGCAGAGACGGGTAAAGTTGTTAAGAAGATCAGTTTGAAAGAGCATGACGCCAAGTTCACTAAACTAATAAAATCGACTACTCATCCGTACCTTCTCCTAGGAGATGAGGTGGGAAATGTTCTTATGCTGGATAGCGAAACACTAAAACTGAAAAATCAAGTAAAGGAAATTCACGGTGGTGATGCCATCAACGACATATTTCAGTTTGCTAAACGGTCTCTGCATAAGTACGTGTCTTTAGGCCAAACAACACTAGCATATTGGGATGCGCGTGACTCTAATGAAGGCCAAACGAATGATACACCGGAAGACAAACGGAAAGTTCTAGTGAGTGACGACCAGGAGGACGAGGTTTTGTGTGGTACCTTCGTTGACCCTGAGGAAGGTGATACTCTTGTTTGTGGTATGGGTGAAGGCATTTTGACCGTCTGGAAGCCTAAAAAAAACGACTTGGAGGATCAAGTGAACCGAATCAAAGTAGCAAAGGACGAAAGCATTGACGCCGTAGTACCAACTTTGCAAGACGATCAGTGCGTGTGGTGTGGCGTTTCAAATGGCAACTTATACAAAGTTGACACTAAGCGCGGTCAAGTAGTTGAAATCAGACAACATAGCGAAGCCGATGAAGTGGGCTTCCTGGATTTGGACTACGATTATGGTTTAGTATCTGGTGGTATGGAAAGCGTATTAATATGGGACAATGATGCGTCCACTCGTGGTGATGAAAAACATTCGGGTCACGAAGATGAAACAGACAATCGAGAAGGAACATATGTGGATCGGCCCTCTGCCATTAGCTCAGATGGGTATAGTAGCAATGAAGATAGTGACATTTCCGGTGAAGGGGCTTCGGGGTTATCGAGAGAAGAACTTGTCAAAGAGTTGGACAGGGACATTGAAGAAGGAGAAAACAAGAATAATGGTGTAGAGAAACATCAGGGCGACAAAAGAAAGCCTAAAGAAAAGCACTTGAGGAGCGCCAAGAGAATGCGTAGTGATCATGGCATAGCTAAGTTTGATGGTTTGTAGTTCGGCAAAGTGCGCTATGCCAATGAGCGCCATCTGATATACGCTTTTTAGATTAGTTATCCTAGATGTTTCGTTCTCTTTACGATAGGCAGACTTTTTTCGAGCTCGTTATTGTGGTAAATGGGCGGTTTCATTTATTACTCGTATGTACAAGAGATCGCCTGTTTTAGTACTTGGCTCTTGAGCAAAAATTCTGTGTAATTTCCTTGGGGTCCTGTAAAGGACCAACCTAATTATTTTTGTTGCTGATCTGCCAGCCCAATTCACCCCAAAATTATTTGCTGACTTCTGCGTTACTATTGTTCTTTATCTTTTCACCTGGATGTGCAACTATTTGTATCATCATAGTAATGCACAACGCCCAAAAACGTGTGTACTTTGCATTTTTAGCGCGCGAGGGGAAAAAGTATGCAAAGCTCGCACTCAGGTTCGAACTAAGGACCAACAGATTTGCAATCTGCTGCGCTACCACTGCGCCATACGAGCTGTCCACGAATTGGTATAATTTAACCAACATTAGCCTCCTATCCCAACTAAGAATACTGGTTCGATGTAACGTACTACGGTTCATGTACGAGTTAGAGTATAACGGCTTGATACATTAGATTCCTTAGATCGTTTGATAATATATCCTTCTTCTTCTCTTAGGTTCAAGTTCTTCGCTTACTTGGATCTGTGCTCCATTTATGTACTATTCTATTGGTACTTCGGCGGCAAACCCAAAACTAACCATTAACTTACATAGACAACAGATCACATGATTAATTGTCTTGCTGTACGACAGAGAGTAGTGTGCGAAAAGCTCAACTTCTCGACCGATGACTAAGGACCTTAGTTAAATAATTTTTATGATTTGTTTTTTTCAGTTTTTATCAGCAGCCGTGCTCGCAAAATCCAAACGCTTTAAATGTTCACGACTGACAAAACATTAATATTCATGGAAAAGATAGCATTCTGATATATGACAACCGTCTAATATCCGGAAAAATTTGTTGGTACCCCATCGAAATTTCACTTAACGTCCTTATGCTCAGGAAAAAAGTTTTTTAACAATGCAAACAGCAGTAAATCATATGTCTTTCTATATAAAAAATAAATACAGATCGTCCACTATATGAGAAACTGGCATTGAAATTACAATTTTTTTTTTTGACTTATTTTTTTTTGCTTCGGCATTCTGCGTTAATTGGCCTGGTTTTATTTCGAATTGGACTATTGATACTTCTGCGGTATCGTAAAAGCATACTATCCAGACGCTACTTCGAAACATATATCCATGCAAAATTATTGAAGTATATTTATTTATGTCGCTTGAAGCTTTCCAGTTATGATACTCTAGGCAAGGGTATGATGTGCGCATTCATCTCAATTTCCCGGAACAATCTTGTTCAGTTTTTACAATACTATTCCTCGCCTCACGTAGCAAACATAACGATGTTTGTTTTTGTTGAATAGCAGAAAGGCCTTTAAGGCATAATCAAAGCGCAGCTCCCGTTACAAGAAAGTAATACGCTTTGACGGGTTCAGCACACAGCTCTAACGAAACTTAAAAATCGAGGAAACTTCGAAACTTAAAAACACTACTGACCAATCGCCATTACTTTGCAAGGCGAGATACAGTTCGTATCTTCACCATTTAGATCATTATCTTCGCTGTAACGCTTTCGAATAATTCAAAAAAAAATAATGAGAGCTAAGGGATTCGAACCCTTGCATCCGTAGATATCAGAGAATTTAGTTCAGGTTGTAACCTAAATCTGACGCCTTAAACCACTCGGCCAAACTCTCACAGAACGAGAAAGTATGATCAAGCAGATAGCCTTGTCGGGCCGCTATACGGACGAAATGAGTAATGTAATCTCAAAGACTGCTTTACTAACATATCATGCTCTCTTTCTTATATGCATCGATTTACGTACTACCACATGTCCGGTACTCGCACAGCGGTCTCTAGGATGCCAGCAACCATCCTATGTATGCTCTTGTACCTCCTAGCCAGTGTTATGGCAAAACATATGGCAAAGAAGGAACCCGCCATAGCCAAATAAACGGTCCCGCCAATGCCATAAGTCATATACATGACCACAGTGCAAAACTTGACCATAAATCGATAGGCTTTCATTGCGCTTTGACGCAAAACAGCATCTGGAGAGGGTAAGAATCTGGCAATGCATTGAGCTATTGGAGAAGAATAAAAGACGACAATGTTGTGAAACTTTCCCAAAAGACCTAATTTACCTTCACCATATACCAGCAGCGATTTGCCGTCATCACCAAAAACCTTGACGTAGCGACAGTACGCCACTATTTCAGTGAGAAAGTCATTCTCAGAAAGAGTGATGACGCTGAATCCACTCCTCAGTATGTTGTAAAGAGAGAAGGGAAATAGCAACAATACGACAAAATAGTCAAATAGCAGTAGATTCGTGATTAACAGTCTTAGGAAAGGCCTTCGCTGGACAAAAAGCGGTTCATGAGCGTTAACCGCAGCACCCTCCCTCTCATTACGTTGTAAGGGATGGGCTTCCCGCTGCATTTCCTGCTCGATAGTGTTGATTATATTGTCAATGGCAGTGCGCAGCTCCTGTTGCAACTCCTCCTCAGATTGCTGCGTCTCGTGTGCCTGCTCCCTTGCGGATCTCGCATTGCTTTCTGACACAAATCTTTCATACAGGTAATCGTCGTTATTCCTGGACATCTGAAGAAGTGAACAAGGTATGTGTGAAGATGCTTGTCTCTAGGGGAGTGGTTTGTTCAAAAATCATTCGATGGCACAATGTATGAACTGACGATGGACCCTGAGAATGCGAAAAACTAAGGACGAAATCAAAAAAAAATTGACCCAGTGCTAGACAAGCTTTGCCCAGAAACAGCGGTATATTGGAGGAAAGCGACTCACGAAATGCTACACTGCTTACTAGTGCTTGTATTCTGGGTTCACTGGGTTTGGGCAAATACTGAATCCTTTTTGCTACATGTTCCAAGGGATTTTCCTACTAAACAGAGCTCGTCGACAGAACTTATACAATATCCAAGGTCCATATCTTTGCAAGACACCAACATAAATAAAGCAACTTTCAGTTGTGGGATCAATCATTCGTCTTTTGTTGAACTTACACATCTACAACAGGGTGAAGCTTATCAAATTAAAGTTTGCTGGACTGCTCTGGATCCTATCTCCATCGATCACATGGATTGGTTCGTAGTACCGCACTCTACCTTATTTCAGGGCACGACAAGTGACGCAGCAAGGATCTTTGTCAGATTCGACCTGCGTGCCGATTCATACCCACCTTTAGAGCCCATGACTCGCATCCCAATCAACGTTTCAGTGATAAATACAAAATTGGCTATACCTGTGGATCTGTACAAATTGATAGTATACATCGTTCTTGTGACTGCAGGTGTCTTTTTAGTAAATAGGAAAGCTAGCTTTCAAAAGTGGTTGGAAAGTCTATAGTTCCGGATTTAGAATAAAAGAGCAGAAGTAACTCACCGCAGCGTATATCTCCTTGCCAACCGGCTCAATGTACCTGGGTGGAAGAAGGAATCCCATATTACCCGTATCCCTTAGCTTGAGTTGAAATGCCCAATGAGCCCTCATGTGGTACATGAAATCAAGCGACGAACCTGAGCCCAAACCAGGCGCCAAGTCAGACCCACGATCCTCGCAAGCGGACAAGACTTTGTAATGCTTGCCAGATTTGTTACGAATCGCTTTCGCTAGCCCATACGAGAGCTCAAGCAGGTTCTCCAAGTCGCGGGGCAAAGCATCACATGAGTACGCATATGGATACAGCACTTCTTGTGAGTAGGAGTGGAAGTCCAAGTATCCATGAATCTTGTACTGTAATTTAGTCGTATTGAGAAAATGATTCCAAGAGTGCGCTTCAATAGCTTCAAAGGCCTCTTCGCCGCTATAATCTTCAGTACATGGCACTTCGTCTGACCTCTTCCATTGGAAATCGAATGAATGGTCAATGTCAATTCCAGGACAATTAGGCCAGTACGTCTCTTGGCGATTCTTTCTCCACAGACGGTCGTGCTGCCACGTATACGCGTAGCCATCAGGGTTGAACACGGGAATAATCAAAAAATCCAACGAATCCAGATACTTTGTTTCCCGGTTGTGCTTACCATAACTGGTTAATAACCGGTGCACAGTCCAGCATGCTGAAGTGACACTGATCCATTCTCTGGCATGAACCCCACCAGTAATCACAATGGTCTTCTTTTCCGGGTTTGTATCTGGATTGTTGGTTGAAATGTGCAGCGCATGCAAAGGACGACCTTCCCAAGTCTCCCCAACCGTCTCTACTTTCACCAATTGTGGAAACGTGCGTTCCAACAGTTCATACCACGTGTATATGGTTTCCAGGTCTCTAAACTCTTGGAAGAAGAAATCGCCGTTGTTCTTCGACGTGAAAGCTACTTGATCCCGGGCTTCTTGAGCGACAGAGCTCTGAGGCATAGTAGCCTCTATTGCTGCATCTATATCCTCGATTATCACTTGACAACCTTCTAATGCGCCCAAAGACTTAGGTAACCTCACATCGATGAACTCGCTGCTACGAGCCCACACATCATAATTTCCAGGCACTTGTTTGGCCAAATAATCTATGACTTCTGTACGATTCTGTGTGGTGAATCTACACACTCGATAGTCTCTATAACCTCGTTGCAATCCAGCAGCATGGGGAAGTATCATCAAGATGGTCCAACAAACCATCCAAAGCAATTTTGCAACCATACTAGAGCAAATGAAAACCAAAACGTCACCTCCAGGCAAGAACCACACTGGAATAGCACTCGAAAGTTGCTCGAATACCGCTCAAAGCTATTTAGATGGACTAGTAATAGTCTTTTATTTATGTATTCTCCTTGCTTTGAAGATTTCGGGTAACAAAACTTATGATTTTCCATTTAACATTAAAGGTACCGCAGCGTTTGTACCTTAATCAGTAGCAAGCTAAGAGTTTAAGGACATATTCCAACTAGTTCGTAAAGTCTTTAACTGCCGACAAAAGCACGGAATACCATCCGTGAATGGCTTAACAAGAATATTTCCCATTTTTCTACGATTCTTGCACAAGACAAGAGTTTGGATACTAAGGAGTGCGCAATAATACGCTGTGAACATGAGTGACATCTCACCAACAAGCAGTAACGTGGACCTGACACAAGCCGAAGGCAATGTCGATGTGTCAAAGCTAAACCCTCAAGAATTAAAGCTGTATAAGATGTACGGCAGGTTACCGTCCAAGAAGGATCTTTTCAAGCACAAGATGCAGGAGCGCAAGTACTTTGACAGTGGCGACTACGCCCTACACAAGGCCGGCAAAGGAGAAACAGATGCAGTTACCAGCAACAATAACCTTCCCGTGACGAACCCCAGTGGACTGCGGGAGTCAATAATACGCAGGAGAATGAGTAGCAGCGGGGGTGATTCAGTTTCAAGGCAAGGATCAATATCGTCTGGACCACCACCCAAATCACCTAGCAAGTAAACCAGTATGTGTTTGTTGAAATAGTTTAACTTATTCCATTTTTTTTTCTGTAATTCTTAAAAGTACTTATTATTATATGATTACTTGTGATTAGAGAAGAGGTATCTCCCTAATTTACTGAAAAGCAGCAGTCCCAAGAAATAGAAATCCACAAAATAAAGTAACTGGGACTTATCAGTAACATCACCGTAGCATGCCACGCAAGTCAACAGCCCTAGACCAGAGCAGCTGACAAACATAGAAACCGTACCGTCAAATAACAGCCACAGAATAATGTTAAGAAGCCCCCAAGCTATAGCGGCTTGCAAGCTGGAGGACCATTGCACCTTGCGTATACCAAATGTAACACCTAACATAGCATTGACAGTCTTAAGAACGGATACCCAGGAGGTAGGGCGTGTCTCAATGGAGAAGATGTGGTCGATGAGTGGGATGCAAGACCCAAACAAAATCCCTTCAACTGCGTAGGCAGCCCAATCAGGCAGCATATTGCCCGTAAAGAATTTCGATAGCTGTACCCCTAGGAGCAGCGGCCTGGAGGCCAGCTCAGGATGCAACTTGTGATTATCGTGCAAATTCTTCGACAGCTCATTGTATCCTATACCTGCCAAAGAAAGCACAAGGATAGATGAGAGGAAACGTAACATTTGGCCTAGTTTGCTGGGTTTTGGCTCATAGGCAGACCCAGTCGAATTTGGTCTAGAGACGCTGGCACGGCTTCCCCTAGACCTGATCCTTTCATAATCTTCAGAGTCTGCACTCTTAGTGATATCTTCGTCATACAGAGAGAACAGTTGTGGTCTTGTTAAATTGCTAAAGGATTCGTTACTCTTTTCTTTGCCATTGAGTCCAGTGGCCATTCTGTTGCCTGACATAGCTATTGCGTAGGAGGGGAGTTTGCAAGGAGGTAAACCAACACTCTGCAGTTCAATCAAGCCGTCCACGCCTTGCTAGATGTGTTTTTTAAGTTTTCCTCCTTCTTTCAAAGGTTTTTCAAAAGATGATTAACGGTTCTCCAAGTGCTTTCTCGCGCTCCGGAGACGAAGCAAGAGGATGAAATGGAAATGCAGAGATGAGCTTTTGACAAGTTAAAGAATTACAAAAACTTCCTGAGCGGCTTGGTAAGATGACAGGCCCATCGCCATGTCCAGTCAATCCCCATGTGCAAAAGATAGCTGTTTTGCAAAGGAAACCGTTGAGGGACCAAGCACTAGGACTTCTGAAGGACATTGCTCAACATGTTTCCTACTTAATGAAGGAAAATCGATTCCGCGTGGGTCTTCTGGTTGAATTCTACCCCCGCGATAAACTTCTTCTTGGTATGAATATGAACAGGGGCTACAAGATCATGCTGAGGTTAAGAAATCCGAATGATGAGTTCCAATTCCTGCCCAGGGAAAGCATAATAGGAACGATGCTACATGAACTGACACATAATCTTCATGGAGCCCACGACAATCGGTTTTATGCCAAACTGGATGATCTCATGGCTCGTCAATGGGTTATTGAGCAGCAGGGTCTCTTTGACACCTTTCTTGGGGAAGGTCGCCGTCTTGGTGGAACTGCAGTGGCGGCAAGAGAGAGACAGTTGAGCCTGAAACAACGTCGCGGTCAGGTTCGATCAAGAGGTCGCAAGTTGGGGGGCAGTTCTTCCGGGCGCAATGCTTCGCCGCGAGAGATGGCCGCACTAGCGGCTGACAGAAGAGCTAGGGACAGCAGAACATGCGCTGATGCTAATGCGTATGAAAGTGCCGAAGAGGATCTGGTGGTGATTGATGAGTCAGCACCGGGACCAGAACCGGTAATAGAGGTTATCGATTTGACTTAAACGCCACCGAGTTCTAAAGTGGATTCTGCTTGAAAATTTCAGTAGTACAAACTTGGAACCGCCTCAACCACTTTAATCAACTGGCTCGAGAGGACAGTATGACCCAAGAAACTGGAATGCTAGATGTAGGCACACACTGTGCCTTTTGCCGACAGCTGGACTTTTTGCCTTTCCACTGCAAGTTCTGCAACGGTGACTTTTGTGAGAATCACAGAACAAAGGAGTCGCATCATTGCCGTTGGCTGTTGGAACAGAACAATAGTGACAAGAAACAGCAGAATGCTCAGAACTCTGAGCTGAAGAGGAATGACGAGCAGTTCTTTAAAAGTCTCTTGCCTCAGAAAGGTTACATCAGGGTCCAGGAGAAACACACAGAGCCTACGCCGCGACCAAAGCCTGTACGGTCCCAAATCAACAAGAGCGCGCTGGACAAGCTAGCAAGGTTCTTCAAAAGGAGGTCTAGGAAGAACAGCACCCCATTAAAGAAATCCTCTTCTTCCTCGAATGCGCTCGTCCAACTCTCACAATTAAAGAAATCTGCAGTTGGGGACTCTCGGATACCCCTTTCAAACAGAATCTACATATGGTGCTATGTGGTTCACGATGAGGAGCGCGATAAAGATGCTAAGCGAGAATCGCTGTACATTAACAAGATCTGGCCCATCGGCAGAGCACTTGACTATGCTGCCCAACAGTTTGGTGTGCCCAATCATAACAATAGTGTAAAAACGAAAAACGAAGAAAAATTGTATTTGTACAAGGTAGATCAAAAATCTGGCGAGATGGTGCAATTAGATACATCGGGACGTGTTGCCACGGGCCTTAGCGATTTAGATACAGTGTACCTGGTCAGGGGTACAGACGTTCCTGCAACTTAGTTTTTTATTTATACATATATGTAACTATATATATAAACATACATCTATTCTGATATATGGATATTACACATGATAAGATCGTTCGTGTATCTTTTTATTGGGGTGTTTTTTTTTTGGTTTTTTTTTTTTCTTGAAAGATGAGAGAGTGGTCGCAGTTTCTTCCTCTCTGCCGATGCCCTTACCCCCTCGCGTCCCTCCTTCTATAATACCGATTAGTTTTGCTAGAATTCAAATTACGAGTTTAACAGCAGCCAAGTTTGCTAAAGAAACCCTTACTTGTGTCAAAGGACGCGGTGTCGGTGTTTTTCTGTTGCCTGCCACTAGCACCACTGTTTTCTTGTGGAAGTGCTCTCGGTTGCTTTTGATAATTGTACTTATTTGTAGCTTGTTGAGGTGCAGTACCCGAGGGATAACCATTAGCACCTCTTGCCGCTGGGTACCTCGTCTGTGCAGTCCCAGGAGTTGCGCCTTGCTGCTGTTGCTGCTGCTGTTGAGCGTATTTCCTTTGCGTCTGCTGTTGGTAAGCTTCATAAGAGGTGGGATCTAATTTCGCAGAACCAAATTGTGCAGCTGCAGCACCATTCTGGCCAGCAGCACCGCGATTTAATGCATCTTCGGGGGCTAGAGCTCCGCCATTCATGTGCATTTGTTGTGCTTGGGACGACAATTGAGCATGTTGCAACATGTGCTGTTGATGCTGCTGTTGCTGCTGCTGTTGCTGTTGCTGCTGCTGTTGAGGAGACTGTCCAATCTGATGATGTAAACCGGCGCCCGCCATCTTCGACCTATGCCTGCGAGTCTTCTCATTTGGTGGATTTGGGTGACCGTAGCCGTGCAAATTAGGTTTCTTGTTGATGGCCAAATCCCAACCCCGTCCACCGTTTAACTTCATCCAGTCGTACTCGCCGTCAGCCGTCTGTCCCAAATCATCGAGTACGGACAGGAGCAGCCTGCGGTAACCTTCATAGTCGGGCGTCTCTTCAAAGGACAAGTTCCTTACCACTTCCAAATAGCGGCCAAACTGTATGGGCAACCCCTGTGATAAGTCATAAACGTTAGTAGTCCTTTTCTTTTCGCCAATCTTTTCGTATTTCTGCTTGTTGTTGGGGGCTTTGAGACCTTGCCAGGGCAACTGCCCACGCAAGAAGTAGAAGAACACATGGCCCATCGCCTCCATGTCATCTCTTCTCGACTGCTCCCTCCCCAAATGCGTATTGATAGACATATATCTGGCTGTTCCGCTCAGCGATTTCTTTTCCCTGTAAGGAATATGTTGCTTCGTCTTCGGATCCCTGTACTGTTTAGCCATACCAAAATCGATAAGATGTACTTTGTTCTCATCTGGCTGACCAGGCCTACCGATCAAGAAGTTGTCGGGCTTTATGTCACGGTAAATCAAATCGTGAGCATGCAAATCTTCGATCAGCGTGATCATCTGAACCGCCACTTGTACCACAGTCTTAACGGAAAACTGGCGTCCACACCAGTCGAATAGGTCCTCCAACGAAGGCCCCAAGAGGTCAATGACAAGAATATTGTGCAGGCCCTCCTGGCCAAAATAGTAAGCCTGCGGAATACCGGGAGTCCCCGTCAGTATCTTGTACGTCCTGTACTCGTCTTTCAGCTGCGGAGCCTCCGTCTTCCGGGGCTCGAACTTGATGGCCACGGGCACGCCGTTGATCATATTAGTACCTTCGAACAAAACACCAAAGGACCCCTCCCCTATCTTCTTGCCGATTTTGTAGTGTAACCCTACAATCGTCGAGTCATCCCTGGTCGACGAGGAGCTCATTGTTCCACCACCACCATTTGCAGCCGTTGGGATCACCCCTGCGCCGGCTGCCCCCGCTCCATTTGCCATGTTGACGTTTGCAGCCGAGTTGACGTTAGACGTCCTGTTTAAGTTCATGTTCCCTGTATTAGTCAAACTATTCACGGCCATAGCAGTATTGGTTGCTGCGGCCATACTATATTTTTTTTTGTTGTTGTACTAGTTGTTGTTAAAAGCGTTATAACGTCAATGAGATGAAAAAATGGAAATGAAATGAAAAAAAATCAAAAGGTTCTAATACTTTTTACCGTATGCAGATCTGAGATTTTCCCCAACCACCAGACCACCAGATCTACCCAGTCCTATTCTCCATGCACAACCAAGATCGGGTTCTCTTTCTACTAATAATAAAAAGAGATACTAATCAAACACTGCGTAGTATGCGTACTTGTTTTTGGTCTTTTGTTTTTTTTGTTTTTTTCTTTAACAACCAAGTAAAAAGGAGTTTAATAGTAGTTAAAAAAATAAAAAATACTAGGAAATATAATGGGGCCACGACCACCACTTAATCGAACACGTTTTGGTTGCAATTAGAGCACAACTACTTCCTTCTGTTTTCCTCCACGAATCTCAGACTAGTTAGTTTAGTTCAACCGAACAAAACCTCATGTGTTATAAAATTAAACAATTTCTGAAATTTTTCTGAGGAGAAGGCCCGAGACCCAACAGGGAATAGGGTAAAGAGAAAGAGAAAAAAGTAAAAAAACTCTGGGCGAAACAATTTCATGGGTTACCCAGTTTGTCGAGGTTTTTTGTGTCACCCTCCGGGTAAGATACGTTTCAAGTGATAAGCACTCGGCGGCTAACGGGTACGAAGACAGATACAGGGTATATGAGAGCACTTACTCGAGAAGCTGGACAGCTCTGGAGTACATTGCGTTGAAGTAGTGACCAGGGGTTATTAAAATACATAAGTTACACAGTAGACCGATAGAGAAGGCTGCATACTCCGGTAGGTACTCGTGTGCCCTCGAGGAGTACTCGTTTAGCTCTTGATCCCATATGCGACTGGGATAGTAGTCTCGCTCTAAGAAGGCGATGTTCCTTGAGGACAGGCTTATTTCCAGAGAGTGCAGCACATCTTCAACGTCACTCCTGGTGACGACACCGATCGTAGGCGTAAGGCCCTTGCTCATGACCCAGGCAGCGGCTACAGAGGCCATGGGCCACTGCTCCTTCTCCGCTAGCTCCTGCAAGTGGCTCACGGCAGCCTGGTTCTTGCCGTAGAGGTAATCCAAGACGGTTTCTGAGCCGAGATGCTCGTCACGGTTGGCCGCTGGCTTTGCTAGGATACCGTTTGCCAGCGGCACTGAGGACAGGAGAGCTATACCATGTTCCCTAGCATACGAGATCATGCCTTGCTCGTCTTCCCGGTAGATGAGGTTGTACAGCGACTGGAAAGCGGCGAATTTGGTCCATTGGTGACGGGCCGCGATGTGTTGCAGCTCAGAGAACTCCTTGAGAGGCATTTGCGACGCACAGAGGTAGCCCACGCGGCCGTTGACTACCAGCTGGTTGAGCGCGTCCATCACCTCTTGGCTGGAGACTTCAGGGAGTATCCGGGGCACCACAAGCACATCGATATGGGTTTGGAGATCTTGTATGGACTCGTTGACGCTATTCAAGACGTGCCTGCACCAGAATCCAGGCTTCTTGGGTGCAGAGGCGGACCCATTTGCTGTCATCATGTTGAGCGTGTATCTCTTGGGTAGGTTCAGTTTGCAGACGATGGTAACCGTACTCCTGTCGATCTTGCTCTGGCGAAGAAAGCTCGACAGCAGCAGCTCATTGTGGTCTCTTGTATTGAAGGTACGCAGTCCATTGTCGTAGCAGTACTGTAACAGGGGGACGTTTTTGTCAATGTAATTCAGGTACGTGTCCTGGCGATTGCTGAAGGATGGGCAACCCACGATGATGGGCGATATCATCAGTTCAGTGTTTGCGAATGGCACTTGCTTCCCAGAAATGTCTGCCGTGGGTGATGGTATTCTTAGACGTGACGACCAAGCGTATGCATAACAATTACAATAATCATTTGCATCTTTGCTTTGTTCTGTAGCATGATCTATTTTAATTTTTTCAGTTCGATTCGGCGAGGCGCACCTCGGACTTTGCTGGTGTGTGATGAAGTGAAACTGACGGAGGGATATCACGCCGATTAGCACTATCTGTGGTTCGGGCATCACAAGATTATCATAGGCCTTTAATCGCTTCTGCTGATTACGGTGGCTCTGGGCAAGACGGAGAGCATGCTTTGTGCTGTGGTGGTTGGAGCTTGGCTAGTTAGTGCTACATTGGCTACATCGCTGGCACCACTGCGGCTTTCGAGGGTTCCGGCAATCTTAGATGCTACGTATCGTGCGAAGATTCACCAGGGTGCCTACAAGAAAAAAAAAAAGGAAGCTGCCCCTGGCCACATCAGGCTTCCAGGCTAAATTGGCAAACTACTGCTCCCATGAGAATGCATTCATCTTTCTCAGCCCTATTCCATTGCCGCATCAACGTCGTATAGATTTGGACTATATTTTTTTTTTCACTATACGTATCTGGCGTTTTTTCTTTTTCGGCCCGGATAAATTTTTCATGTTCATCTCATCTCATCTCATCTCATCCCATCTTATTTCAGTGCAATCATCACAGTCATCACGTCGCTCCCATCGAACCCAGCTCAGCAAACAATGGTCTCTCGCGAATTTCTGCAGGAACTCCCAAAGTGTGAACACCACTTACACCTCGAGGGCACACTCGAGCCAGATCTGCTGTTCCCGCTGGCCAAGCGTAACGGCATTACGCTGCCCGCAGAGTTCCCACAATCTGTCGCCGAGCTCGAGGCCAAATATTGCCAGTTCCGCGACCTGCAGGATTTTCTGGACTACTACTACATTGGCACCAACGTGCTCATCGAGGAACAAGACTTCTTCGACCTCGCATGGGCGTATTTCCAGCGCGTGCACCAGCAGGGTCTGGTGCACGCAGAGGTGTTCTACGATCCGCAGTCGCACACCACCAGGTCTATCCCCCTTGAGCGTGTTACTCGCGGTTTCCAGCGCGCCTGCGAAAGAGCTGAGAAGGAACTGGGCATCACCTCCAAACTCATCATGTGTCTGCTAAGGCACATGGAGCCCGAGCACTGCGCCGAGACCATTGAACAGGCACGCCCCTTCATCGAGCAGGGAATCATCCATGGGCTCGGCTTGGACTCCGCCGAGAAGCCCTTCCCACCAGAGCTCTTCGTCGAGTGCTACGAGAAGGCCAGGTCCATCAATGGCGACTTGAAACTCACCGCACACGCAGGCGAAGAGGGCCCCGCCCGCTACGTGTCCGACTCTCTCGACCTTCTGCAAGCTTCCCGTATCGACCACGGCATCAACAGCGTCCACGACGACGAGTTGATGCAGAGACTAGCCCGCGAGCAGGTCATGCTCACCGTGTGTCCGCTCTCCAACGTCAAGCTGCAGGTCGTGCAGCGCGTCGCCCAGCTGCCCCTGCAAAAGCTGCTCGACTCCAACGTCCCATTCTCTCTGAACTCAGATGATCCAGCATATTTTGGCGGTTATATATTGGATAACTATGCTAAGGTGGCCGAAGAATTCCCCCAATGGGACCACGCCGTGTGGGCCCGCATCTGTCGCCACAGTATCGAGGGTTCCTGGTGTGACGATAAGCGCAAGACGGAGCTCTTGCAACGCCTGCAGAGTGTTGTGCAGAAGCACGCTTCCGCCTAAGCGTTCTCCTCGTCGCTCGAACTCTCAAACATGTCTTCGCTGATCTCTCCGTCCTTAAGCCAGTACCGGTCGGCCATTTCCTCCAATTTGCGCCTTTCCTGCATCAGCTCCTGCAGCTTCAACTGCCTTTCACGATAGCTGGTATCGCTTGACATGGGTCTAGGTGTGATTCTGTGCGACCCAGCAGGCTGCCCCACCGAAGGTTTTTTTGATGGAGCCATCGACGGCGTCACCGAAGGTATTCTTGAAGGCATTGCGGGAGGAACCCTGGGACTCACCGAGTTTGTTTTGACTGTGGGTACTGTGTAGGGGGCATACTTGTCGCCTGTGAAGTATGTAAAGGGCATTTCCGGCGAGAACTGAAATAAGAGGTCTTCTTCGGCTGCGCTCATGGACAGTTGCGTCTGCAATCAGAGGAAGTGTAAGAATTAATAGAAAAATAGCAAAAAAAAATTGTACTGATTATTTGACGGCCAGAGCTACTGCCGTGTTTTATATCTTTGTCCATATCTTGCACTATAGGCTGCTGTTCCAAAATGTGTACCCATGTGGCTACACACTTTATTGCAGCGACAGTGAGTCGCACCAATAACTCGACGCACGTGCAGGACTCACGGGTTCCAAATAATCAAAATTTGGGAGAACGTGCCAGATCCACTTTGCAATCTCCCTGAGCAACTAAAAACGTACATCCCTGCTGCCTGTATTTTTTCGTGGCTACGTAATTTACTAGAGACTCCAGAGTTCCTAAAACTAATCTGCGTAATTACAAGGGGTGTAGTAGATAAGTTGAATCATAACACTACATAAGCATGATAGAATTTCAAGTAACACTTGTTTCTGGGACTGTTGTTCTATGCCTTGATTTGTCGCACTTGTGGTGGAGCTGGGGCTAGCTAGTAGAAGCTGTTTTGCAGCAGCTGTTTTGCAGCAGCTTCATCAAGCTCTTCTTTTATATATACAGTTAATTAAGATTAGATGGAGCTCATGATAAAACTTTTTTTCGCTTCATTCTTTTCTTTTTTTGCTTCATTATCTTGTTCTCCCTCTCCTGGTGACTGCCATATAAGCTGCCATATAAAAAGACTCATAGTTGCAGCATGGAAGGAACCCTAATGGAAACATTCTCGGTGAGGATTGCATTTGGAGTTAAAGATGTCTTAAATATGATGCACTGATAGAACAATGTATATAACTTGACGCCGTGTGGGTTTGGTAGCAGATTGCTCGGAGGCGGGAACTGATTTCCCGTGTTCGTTCTGCCCCGAAATGTTGTTTCAGTACCGCGATTAGCCGAGATGCCCTTTTCCGTGCCGTTTTCGACTCATCTGAATAATAAGGTTATTTCAGTATATATAGTGTCATAAGCGTTCAGCAGGGCGAATTGTGGAATGTTGAAACAGTAAGAAAGATAAACAAGATGCCAGAATTCGATTTTGAGTCTCTGAAATCAAGGTACTCTCGATTCCTCTCCAAGAGGGACTGCTCAAAGACATTGATTAAGTTCTGGGATGCTCCGCAGGGAGATGTGATTGAGATGGCGGGTGGAATGCCCAACGCGGGATTCTTCCCTGTGGATTCGATTGATGTACATGTGTGTGACAAGCCGTTTGGGCAGCGTTCAGAAGATGGTCTGGTGGCCCACATGGACCGCAATGAGCCCAGCGACATGCCACTGTCGACATCGCTGCAGTACACAAACACGGAGGGGATGGAGCCGCTACTGAAGTTTGCCAGGAATTTGACGCAGAAGATCCATCCGCCGGCGTACGACGGCTGGGATGCGTGCCTGGTGATGGGGTCCAGCGACGGGTTATACAAAGTGTTTGAGGTGCTGTGTGACGAGGATAGCACGGTGATGATGGAAGAGTTCACTTTCACGCCTGTGATTTCGTCAGTGAAGATACAGGGCGGACACGTAGTGCCTGTCAAGATGCAGCTCTCTGCAGACCCCAAAATGCAGGGCATTGATGTTGGACTGATGGAGGAGATGTTGGACAATTGGCATGTGGGCCCCTACAAGCATCTCAACAAGCCCAAGGCTCTGTACACGGTGGCGACGGGCCAGAACCCGACCGGGATGACATTGTCGGCGGAGAAGAGGAAGCAGATCTATCGTCTTGCTCAAAAGCACGACTTTCTGATTGTGGAGGACGATCCGTACGGCTACTTGTTCTTCCCGCCATACGACGCAGAGAACCCTCTCAAGAATGCTTACTGGGAGCAAGACAGCTCTTTGACTCCACAGAAGTACATCGACGAGTTCCTGGTGAAGTCATTCGTCACCATTGACACAGACGCCCGGGTGATCCGTTTGGAGACGTTCTCCAAGATGTTCGCGCCGGGCCTCAGGCTGAGCTTCGTCGTGGCCAATAAATTCTTCACCGAGCGTGTTGTGAACATCGGTGAAGTGTCCACGAGAGCTCCCAGCGGAGTGTCTCAGGCGGTCGTCTACACTGTGATCAGAGAATTGGGCAAGCGTCATGCGGCCGAGTACGAAAACCCCATTGACGCGATGTTTGCAGGCTGGGTCGAATGGTTGATGAAGGTCGCCGGTACCTACACCCAGAGGCGTAACATCGCTTTCAAGTCACTTTACGAGACGGAATCCTATAAACAGGGCCTCTTCAAGGTCATGGAGCCCTCCGCAGGCATGTTCATTGATTTGAAACCAGTCTGGTCGCAAGAAGACCTTGCAAAGGCAGACCACTTCGATCATATCATGGAGGAGATGGATCAATTGAACGCCTGTTTGATTAAGAGCGGTGTGCAAGTGGTTCTCGGCTACAGGATGGCAGTTGACAGGGAAGCTTCTAAAGACACATGCGATTTCATTAGAGTCACAATTGCCTACGCGAAAGATGACGAGCAGATCGTGGAGGCTTGCCACAGAATTGGCGCTGGCTTCAGCCAATTCTTTGCACAACGTCAAAAGTAAATAAGTTAGCAGCAACCCATATGTAATATTTCAAAATTTTCAACTTGAAATTTTGGGAAAACAAGAAAAATAACGTGCAGATTAAAGTTGGCATTTTACCACTGAGACTGAAAGATAGCGTCATATAGTAGCGAAGAAACATCACCAGTGTAATGCAAATGCTTCCGGAAGGCCAGAAAAACAATACCAACGTCACGTATGAGGACCAGCAGAAGATCAACCAGTTCTCCAAGCTAATAATGCGGAAAGATGCTGTTGAGCAAGAGCTTTCACAACACAGACAAGAAAAAGAGTACCTAGACGACGTTTCACTTGAAATTGAGCTGATAGACGAGGAAGAACCTGTACGGTACAAGATTGGGGTAATTTTCCTAGTTTTGAAGCAACATGAGGTAGTAGAACAACTCGAGAAAGACGTGGAGACAGTCGAGCAAAGTATATCGCACCTAGAAACGCAGTCTGACCAACTAGAAACCCAGATTAAAGAGCTCAAAACGGTACTGTACGCCAAATTCGGCGATAATATCAATCTGGAGCGTTAAAGTACGTAAAGAAAGGAGACATGTATGTCTGTACGTGTACATAGACTAGACTAGACGACACGAGACGAGAATAGGCTAGTGGTCGTGGCCCGCAAAAGTGTGCACTTCAGAGTCCTTTTCCACACGGACAAAACAACCAGTCTTTAGCTCAACTTGTTTGATCAGCGCTTGTAGACCGGAGATTTTTGCGTCGTCCAGCTCTGCGGAGAAACCTTTGATAAGTGTGTACTCGTGAGTAATGTAGCCTCCGAGACTTTTGACTTTGGATTTCAAATCGTCAACGACGCTGACCTGGACGTCGCTAGGATCTACAGTGATGATGTATGAGTAATTCGTAGCATGGACAACAGCCATCAGTATAGCCAGAATTAGTACTCTCATTTCCAGTGATTTGATATCTTTTTTATGTTCTCTGGCCTCTCAACGATCTAGCGAAGGTCTAGGGAAACCTTTTGACAAGTTCTCTTTATATCTCTTTTCCCAACCGCCCCTTAACGAACAGCGCGGCGCTAGTAAAAATTACTAAAATGTAACATATTTTTAAGTTTGGTATTAGATATTATTAGGATAAGACATAACGAAACGTCTATATAATTAGTCCTTGACTACTTCTCCTGGAGTTCGTTTGATCCTGCTGTGGAAGAGTTACCTTCTGCCTCCTCTGGCTGGATAATTTTATCATCGATGTTCTCATGTTGGGGAACTTGGGCAGAAGTCTTGGAACGAATAGGCTCGGGAACGAAGAGAGTGTCTTCGTTATATGTGAATTCGCCAATCTCCGCCTCGTCAGTACCCATCTCTTCTTCTTCCGGTCTTAGTCTCAGCCTTAGGAAAGGTACGAAGTCCATTGCAAGTAGTAGGATGGCCGTTATGGTAACAGTCCAGGCAATTGTAGAACACATAGCCGCAAGCTGGTAACCAACTTGTTTCCAGTGGTGGTTCAGCCACCCACCCTCGATAGGAGCCGTATAGGAACCAGCAGTTGAGTTAACGTAATCGGCAGCGAAGATACCAGTAAAGACACATCCAATACATCCACCAACGCCATGCAACGCCCACACGTCCATACCATCATCGATATGTAGAAGGTTCTTAAGATCAGCGGCAAGGTTGCATCCTACACCACACACAATGCCGATAATGACGGAAGACCAGATAGGTACGAATCCAGCTGCCGGTGTGATGCCCACGAGACCCGCGATAATACCGGAGCACAACCCAACAGTAGTCCATTTTCCACCGTAGCGGAAGTAATCAACAAACATCCAAGTGAGTCCACCAACAGCAGCTGCCAAATTAGTACTCATGGCCGAGTACCATGCTCTAATAGTTGCATTGCCTGCAGAGCCCGGGTTGAAAAATTGCCAACCAAACCACAGAAATACAGTTCCCAATACCACACTAGTCACGGAGTGAGGCTTATATTTGGGCATACCAGACTTTGCCACAGGGTCGTTACGCTTACCAAGAATTAGTGCGTAAATAAGTGCACCATGTCCCGAAGAAATGTGCACTGGACCACCCCCTGCATAATCAAGTGAGCCCAACACAGCTAACCATCCTTGGGCATTCCAAGTCCAGCAAGCCAATGGAGAGTACACGATGGTCATCCATAGGAATAGAAATACCATCATAGGCAGTAGACGCGCCCTCTCGCAGGCACCGCCCAGCATAAGCGCACCAGTCACCGCAGCAAACATACCTTGGTAAACCGCAAACAAGACATCAGGCAGTGAGCTCACAGAAGAGGGAGCTCCCAAGACGTTCTTGAACCCAAAAAATTTCATTGTTCCAAAGAAACCATTACCTCTGGTTGTGTGTGAAAACGCAAGCGAATAACCCCAGAAAAACCAGTAGAAAATGACAAGCGAAACACACATAATAGACGCCCACAAAAGTGACAGAGCATGCTTCTTCCTTGACATACCGGAATACAACAAACCAATGCCAGGTACCATAATCCAGACACCCGCAGCGGCAACACCGATCCATGCCATGTTAGCCAGCTCGAATTGCGTGTTCAAATCTGTGGTAAGCGAATTCCCACCGGTTCCAGTGCCGGTGGGAGTGCCAGTAAAGTTCATACTCATGGCTAGTTCTCAGGGAAAAGACGAATTGGTCAATTGATAGATTGGACAACTCTCTCTAGTTCAAAATACGATTGAGTAGCACGAACCATACACTTATATATCTTATAGAATTGCCATACTGATAGCGCCTTCTTATCTTATTACCCTTTATGGTCCTTATCAGTTTGCCGAGGTCCATCCAATAGAAAGCCCCAAATGCAGATAAGGATTTACGGCACGCCACTCCACAGAAGAACCTCCGGAAACTTAGAGACGGCTGGTGGTAGGAATCTTGAACTCTCGCGTCCCGGTTCTTATTCCTCTTACCTAATACCGAGAATAAAAGGGTCTAGCGTTCCAATAATAATGCGTAGATAGTGCCTATATTCTTTATCATCTTCTCTTTCTTCTTGCTCATCGTTCTTCGTTGGGAACTTTATTGTTCGTCTAGACTCCGTTTCCTCATTGGTATATATTTCCGTTTCCGGCGACATGTGTACGGCATGATGCATTGGTCACAAATTATCTTATTTTTTCGTTTCTTTTATTTACTTAGTTTTTTTTTTTTTTTGTTTCTCTTGAGTTTTCCGATTTACGTTTTACCGACCACCAGGGTTCATTCGGACGATGAAACCTATGATTGGGTCAGGGTCCACCTATTACATACTTCAGATGTTATCTCTGTTCGAAAATAAGAACGATCCTATCCTCGAGGAAACCCCGGTTTCTTTTGTGAGGCTCATAATTCAGTCCCTTTGAAAAATAAAAGTTGCCTGACATTAGCATAAAGCCGACAAGTGTCGTGAACCATCCTAGGCTCGAACCTCAACTACTTATTCCCTACTCCTCGTGAAGACAATTAAAGTATATAATAGTAATGATAATATAAAACAAAAATAAAAGACGCTAGCACGAGGCTAAAAGGCATGTAAAATACCCCAGCATCTCAAAAGAAACTAAAAGGAAACGAAATGTAATAGAAAAAACAAAATAAGGCGAGAAAAAAGCATTAAAAGTTTGAGCGAGACGTCAAAGATGGGTATTGCATAATTATGAACGAACACATTCAAAGGAGATCAACTCGGGGCAACTTTTCTTTTTTTATCGTTCTCTCATGGGAATAGAGAGCGCAAAGCATCGGAGCTGCTGACACCGTTAACAGCAGCGACGGACAGTAGAATTTGAGCCTTAATTGGGGACAAGTATCCGGCTGGAATAGTACCTTGAGGCACGTCTTCGTCGCCAACGAAGTGTAGACCAGAACCACCTTCAGCGAAGACCACTGGAACGGAAGTATTGCCAATGCTAGATGTAGTAGAATTCACACCAGAACTTACAATGACAAATCCAGAGGCGGAGGTCAATGAAGAGATGATCTGAGTGGAGTAGCCACCATCGTAGATAATAGGTACCACCGGTGTATTCTGAACGTCTATGTTAGTAAAGTTTGTGTAGTTTTGCTTGATGACGGAAGATGGCCCAGTCAACGCTGGTACAGAGTTCTCAAAGAACCAGGTAGCGTTGCTGGCATCAGAGGCGATACCAACGGCGGCACAGGAAGAAGTTTCACCCGCAGAAGGGGCAAACACACCGGGGTATATCAGGTGGTTGTCGCCGAGCACCAGAGGACCACGTGCCTTGGACGATGGGTCTTGGGCGATTGCAGCGCCGGTCGCCGCATTTTGTGCAATGACTATCGGCTTGTCTGTGTTGAAGACGAGCGAAGAAAAGAATCCAAGGGATTCTAGAGACTCCGCGTTAGAAACTATCACCACACCGTTGTTAGAGCCCTGCCCTAGTGTTTGATTAATCTGGATGGCAATCTGGTATAACTGCGTTACGTTTAGCGACTGCGAGCTGTTGAATAGCCAGTTGACGTCCACCCCGCTAGAGTTGGATAACGTGCTAGTACCGCCAGTCACAAACACGCTAACCGAGCCGCTGGAACCCGAACTAGAGCCTGAACCTGAGCTCGAGTTGCCGTAACCGCCTCCGGTCACATTCGTGGCAGCGGTACTGCTTGGGGAAGTACTCGATGCAGTAGCAGTGCCGTTAGAGGCATCGCCAGCCGCTGAAGAGTTAGAGCCGCCAGCTACAGTAGTTCCATTAGCCACGTCACGTCTATACAGAAGTTCGTGGACTGGGTTGGCCACTGCGGAAGAGCACGCACCCATGAATAAAGCGACGTTTGACAACTTCATTTCTAGATATCTTCGTTCTTTTTTTTCTATTGAAGTGGTCTTCGGTTACTTAATGGGAGAAAAAAAGTGCTTGTTTGGAGTATATTTTCGAACCCAAGAACTGAACTGTGTCGATACCCCATAAATCACATCGCCCTTTATAGTTTTTCAAATATTTTTTCTTTTACATGAAGAAAATGTCAAAGGTTTCACACTCAATTGTCTCCTGAGCGTCTTTTCCCCTTCAACTATTCACCCTTCCCAAACGGGGTCAAATAGAATCGGCCGGATCCCAAGAACCCTGCTATGTTTCGTCTTCCATTATGTTGAGTTCTTCCCCGTACATCACCGCGACACAATTTCCGCAAAAGTAGCCGGGGTACTTTGCTCTTTTGCTTTTGCGAAGTAATAGTGCAAGGAATTCTTTCCAACTGAGGCATTAATAGGGGGAGGTAGGCGGAGTCTTGACGTTTAAAGTGAAACAGCTTTGTCCAAATGGTTTAGCCTCTATCCGTTTACGTAATTAATGCATTCAGAACAATTCAGAATCACATTCGCTTTCCAAAGGGGAAAATTTCTTTCCTTATTGCGCACAAATTGAAGCAATTGACTCCTTTTTCAAAGCCATGATCCGCCCATTGCGGTGTCCGCGGAATGCTAAAGGGGATGTGGAGAGACAAGGTTTTGGCTCGCCGAGCAGAGTAGCAGGTAGTAACATAGCGAATGTGGCTCCCCCATGCAGGGAAGCGCCACTCTGGGTCGAAGGATAGATGTCGCACTGAGACAATAACACTTACCCGGTCGAGATCACATGATTTACTCATTAATTTCATTCATTTTAGAGTCACGTAGGCAAAGGCGCATCAAGGAGGGGTGAGACAGTTCGAGAACCTGCAGAGAGAAGCCAAACGAAAGAGAGCATACAAAGGTATCTGCAAACTCTGAAAATTCACTGTTATACCAAGTGCAATGGACAATTCACTGATTTTCAACCTTGCTTCCCTGATCACATCATCTTATGGGCTTTACAAGTGTTCTCACATCCAGCTTCCCCAGTCGCTAGCATCTGCCGGGCAAAAGCAATTTCTGACGAACATCTCATTAGTGGCCACCGTCTCTCACAATGTGGTCACTTTGGTGCTGCACCTTGCCAAGCACCTGAAAGGGCGTCGCCTGCAAAAGCAATACAAGGAAAAGGCCTTTGCCAGAGCCACGGCATCCGCGGATGAAGTTCATAAGTTAAAAGATGACCCTTCAACGGCCAGCCCTTCCAATCCCGATGAACAGCCATGCCTACTGACTCAGATCAATAGACACGTAACGCTTCCCTTAGCGTTGGTCCTAGAGTCTGTGGTAGCCACCGTTTACTGGCCGCTTCGTATATTCGCAATACACTTGATTTTACAGGGTGTCAAATCTAAATCACCGATCCCATTGTCCGTCGACGTCTCAATCCATTTATTGCCCATTCTCTATCTTCTTTCCGATTATTATATCTCGGGAGCATCGCAGCGTTTTAAGATTCCTTTGGCACCAGCATGGGCTATTGTTGCTTCCATTGGTCTTGCCTACAAGTTCTATCTCGGATTTTTGATCGATCCCTCGCAAGGGCAGAAGTATCCTTACCCCTTCCTTGACGTTCCAGAGCCGTATAAGTCGGTCATATTTGTGATAGTGACTTCCTTTGGATGGTTGTTCTATGTTGGGTATAGAGCTTGGCCACCCAAAGAAGTGAGCAAGGAGAGAGTAAAGTTAGATTAGCCGCGGAGACCTACTTTTTTCCTTCGTTTTTCTCGTTAGCGTGCACTCTTACCCGGATACAAAGCGTCAAATTTTTTCTAGCTATATAAAGGACAAGGTTGAATAATGCTGAAGCTTTTGCTTGTCGTTTCATGACCCTACATCACATCGACAGCGGACCGGGGGGGGAATCACTTCACATTTAGGTGCTTGCCCTGTGTCTGCTGACGTAGAATAATGGACGTTGCTGGGCGCCTGGTGGTGATTTCTGAGCTTCTGGGAATCAGCTGTTCCAACATGTTGTAGAAAGGTTACGGGTCAGGTTATGGTTTGCGTAGGGACTTGGCCGTACTTGTTTTATGTAAGCTGTAGCTAGCGCTATAGACTTGAATTGCAAGCGTGTGGTAGTGGGTTCTCATGGATCTGAAGGCCGAAATATCTTCGACGAACTCATCTCGGAGGCTGTGATAGTCCGTAACCTTTTGGAGCCACTTCGAATTCCAACTAAATAGTCTTGGCGTATCAACAAAGAAGTGAATCAGGGTAGCTCAAAAGTCAGTGTTCCACTAAGACGTTGCGTCTGCTTTACGTTTAGGGGCTTGGTTTCGACCTCAGCTAAAGCGAATTCGAAATATGGTGGACCGGTCGGCTAAGAGTTATGTTCACTCTGTCAGGTTACTTCTGAATAAATGCAAAATTTTCTATATCCTTTCCAATTGTATATACAAGCTCTTAATCACTCAGAACCACGCTAAAGGACCGAATGCTGTTTGTTTTTTTTTCTTTAGTTCTTAAGGAATCTTGATAAATGGCATGCCTACAGGGCGTTCTTGCGGGTTAAATAATCAAAACGGGAGTATGTATAACCAATGAATGGCAGATCTTCCTTGACGGGTGCTTTATTCCCGTTGATGTTGCCACCCTGTTTCATCATCTGTTCTCTTTGTTTATTAGCTTGAGCCATCGCTGGAGAATCAGGAACATTCTCCAACTCGTCCGTAGGGAAAAATCTAGTATCTGTGATTGAACTCAATTTTGGAATGTAAGGTGCTTCAACTTGGCGGATAGTGTTCCAATCGACCCCTCTGAAAAAAGCATGGCGTTTGATCTCATCTGCTCCCCCGTGGCGCCCCAATCGTTGGTCTGCATGCGATAATAACGTACGTATTAGATCTTCCGCCTCGTACGATATGTGTATGTCATCTGGGAACTGTAGGGTTTGCTCGAAATTCATGATCTTACGATATGTTTCTTGAGGAGTTTCAGAGCAGAAGGGTGGCCAGCCAATTAAACATTCGTACATGATGGCGCCCAATGACCACCAATCACATTCTTGACCATACCCCTGGTACAAGAAAATCTCTGGTGCGATGTAATCAGGGGTACCGACAGTAGAGTAAGCCATCAAACGACGAGATTTTCTCCAAGTTTGAATCTGTTGTCTGTTTGACATTGTCAGATGGATGGCATCAACTAACATGGTCTGACGGTTATTGTTTGCTCCGTTGGCTTCCCCCCCACCTACTTGGCCTGGTTTCATGAGCCCATTACCTTGCGTCTGTTGCTCATCCTGCTGTAGTAGCTTCTTATAATAATTTGAATCATGAGTCTTGTGGAAACCTGTTGAAAGACCAAAATCTGACAGTTTGATATGGCCCCGAATATCTATCAAAATATTATCAGGTTTAATGTCTCTGTGAATGAATCCCAATTTGTGGATAGCTTCAATTGCTAAGATACATTCTGCCATGTAAAATCTCGTCACATCCTCTGTGAATAATTGCCATCTAATTAGCATGGTCATCAAATCACCTCCTGGTAAAAATTCCATTATCAAATAAAGGTATTGTGCATCTTGAAAAGAATAATAAAGAGAAACCACCCAGGGAGAATCACTGCCTGCGAGTACATCACGCTCCGCTTTTACGTGTGCCAGCTGATCTTTCTTATACATTTCGGACTTCAATAGGGTCTTCATTGCATATATTTTTCCGGTATCCTTTTTTTGCACCAATCTCACTTCACCAAATGCACCTTTGCCTATGACTTTGACTGTGTGAAAATCCTCCAAGGATAACCTGGTTCTTCTCAAACGCAAGAACTGAGATTCTTTGCGCCCCAAGGAAGACAGTTCACGATGCCGTCTTTCTTCGGACCAATCCTGCATGTTCAGTTGCGATTCTAATTCCACACGCCTTTGATTTCTTTCAATGGCATACTTCACAGAAGACTGATAAAAGTTTTCAATCTTAAGCTTAGCAGCTGCAGCCTTGTCCTGGGTTGTTTTAGTCAACAAGTCTGGTCTTCTCTCAAAATACATGTAATTTGGCGAGGGAGAACCAGCACTTGAAGGCGTGCTACCACCCTGAGCGGTGTCTTGTAGTGCGTGAGGTTGCTGCTGCTGCAGTACTTGTCTCTGGGCCTGCTGATTTTGTGCTTGTGCTTGTGCTTGCGCTTGTGCTTGCGCTTGTGCTTGTGCTTGTGCTTGTGCTTGTGCTTGTGCTTGTGCTTGTGCTTGTGCTTGTGCTTGTGCTTGTGCTTGTGCTTGTGCTTGTGCTTGTGCTTGTGCTTGTGCTTGTGCTTGTGCTTGTGCTTGTGCTTGTGCTTGCGCTTGTGCTTGTGCTTGTGCTTGTGCTTGAGCCTGAGCTTGTGCTTGGGCCTGGGCCTGGGCCTGGGCCTGAGCCTGAGCCTGAGCCTGAGCCTGAGCATGTTGAGATTGAACTTGTGCTTGGGCCTGAGCTTGAGCTTGAGCCTGGTGCAAACTACGTATGCTCTTGACAGGACTAGCCTGTGCTGATCCATAGCTCATAGTTTGAGGAGCCTGAGGTCCATAACTATTGAAATGCTGTTGTTGTTGCGGATGGTAACGTAGTGGGCTGCTCGACCTACTGTTAGCAAAGTGTTCCGAATCTTGAGAAAACTGCCCCGGGGAATACTGTGCTCCAGGAGGAACATGTTGAGAAGCACCACCACCATTGCTAGCAAAATGGTTGCGGGAGTTATTGCTGTGCATATACAGCCCACCAGCAGTTGGTGGGGGAGAATGGATCATGTAACTGTTTTGCGTGGGCGGCGTAGCCGGATACGCCAGTGTTGGAACGTCTGTGAAGCCACCGGGAACCATACCTTGTTGTTGTTGCTCCCTCTGCAGTTGTTCTTGTAGAGACTGGTGTGATCCTTGCATCCTCATATAATTGCTACTGAAGGTAGCAGCAGGAGGCTTGGACATAGAGGCCATACCTGCATGCTGCTGTTGTTGCATCTGCTGTTGTTGCATCTGTTGTTGTTGCATCTGCTGTTGTTGCATCTGTTGGTGTTGCATCTGTTGTTGCTGGTGCGGATTTTGACCTACGTATCGGTCTTGGTGGTTTTGGTTTTGGTTTTGATTTTGATGATGATACTGCTGGTGTTGTTGTTGTTGTGATTGTTGTTGTGATTGTTGTGGTTGTTGTGGTTGTTGTGGTTGTTGTGGTTGTTGTGGTTGTTGTGGTTGTTGTGGTTGTTGATATGCCTGAGCATATGGATTATCTCCAAACATGAGAAACGGCACTCTTATTTTGAGATTAATTCTCCCACTATAGGCTTGGGGGAATAAATCAATTGTTTCAAACTGAGAAACTCAAGAAGTTTGAGTAACCTCAAACGTAAACTCGATCTGAAGTATATTTTCGAGATTTTTCTTGTTTTAGGAATCAGATTTCGTTCGCTGAAAAAATTGCAAGATATTAGAAGCGAGCGCTCTGCCTGCTCATCCCTCCACAGAGCAATGGGCATTAAGGAAAGCAGAGAACTCGAATAAAAAGCGCTTTTAAACCCAAATTCGCATTGAATCGATCAAACTGCTGCTTGCAATTAGGCAAAAAAAATACATATATCGTACAAACGAAAACGACAGCTTAGAATTGCAAAGCTTGGCCCTTCTGCTTCTTTTCACCACCCAATTCGAAGTGCTTGCATCTCTTCAAAGATAGCTGGGCTCTGGTCTTGCAGTTAACACATTCCAGTCTCAACACAACCTTCTTGGTAGTCTTGGCCTTTCTGCGGAAGATAGGCTTCGTCTGACCACCGAAACCCCTCTGTTTACGGTCATAACGTCTCTTACCCTGAGCAAACAAGGAAGCCTTACCGGCCTTGTACTGAGTGACCTTGTGTTGGGTGTGCTTGCGGCAAGCCTTACCCTTGCAGTAGGTTCTTCTGGTCTTTGGAACGTTAACTGTTCAAAAAGTTAGTACTTTATCCTGTTTGGATCATGTATTTCGACTCAAATAATATCCTAGCACCATTCCCACATACCCATCTCGTTGCAATGCTACTTCTGATGTGTTGAAAGTTTGTCGATGAAATTAGTCAACGGAGTATATCTAGATGTATTGAGTTTCTGCGTCCCTCCCGGCGGCCCAGGTAGGTCGAAGTTCCGACGGGCGTACAGGCTGCTACTGAGGAGAACACGAAGGACATGCTAGCGGGAGAGAAGCGAGCCTAGGCAGGACCATGGGGAGGGGGGCTCACTCAGGCTCAGCGGAATTGGGTGGGAGAGCTACCGGTTAGGCGGGCTGTTTACGCAAGCTACGGCACCCTATCCCCTTCAGAAAAAAATCAACAAAGAGTGTTCCATGACGCATAGACGCAATCATAACCGGCATTCAAAAAATGAACGGTTTGTTTTCTTCACCTGAAGTGTAGAGATGTATGGATGTATACAGTCACTTAAGATATTAACGTATAACATGACATCTACTAAATCGTTCGAAGCGTCAGAGAATTCATTGTGTAAAACTGTTCATATAAAGCATATAATGTATGCAGATTTTAGCAGATTCTAACTAAATTTCTCGAATTGTTCCTCTTCCTTTCATCTTTATTTTTCTTTTGACAACTGCGGTATAAATGCCATCCACAGAGGTAATCTGATTCCGTTGACTTAGTTTGGTTTATATTTTCCTGTAGACGATTCGTTGTTATTCTTTACAAAATTTCTTGATTATATTGAACAAAGAGCTCGACTCTGTTGGTTGCTCGTTCGATCCACACGAATGGTGTCATCCTAAATTTTGTAAATAGTAATCAAAACTCCAAAGAAGGTTTGAGAAATTTTCCTCTGTTCCATTCTTGGATACTCTCTTTTCAGACGCCAGTCAAAAAATTAAGAGTTACAGTTTGGGGTATATTATTTTTATGCCCTTCCTTACTGTTTTACTGGCAAAAAAGGCAATCAGTACTCTTTTAAAGCGTCGTTTCGCTTTACACCATTTTTATTTCCTAGAAATTATTATTGTCAGTACTATCTAAGATATTTAGTTTACCAGTAGATTCTTGCATTTGAGAATCAGACTGTACAGTTGGAGCATCTGTCGAACATATGAGAAAGAATTTGTAACATTATTTATGCCTTCTAATTTTTGATGAGTTGCCTAATCAGGTCATCCATTACCCTACTATCATGCAGCGAAAATTGACTTCACAAAAGACGCGACATGTAACGCCGCCGTTATTAGCCTGATGTGGGATTGACTTGGCCAATTCAGAAATCACTGTAACCTTATACATTAGAATCCATCGCATAGGGTCCAGAGATTTACAACTACTAAACCATTTCCCTCGCTTCTTCACTTCACCTCCACTTTTCATTTCCTTTGATCATCGATGTTTGACTTCGAGGAGATATGCTCCAGGACTCCGCTACCGCTATGCTCTATAATCAAATCCGGAAGACATTTGATTATGTCCAACTCTACTACAATTGACAACTTCAATCCTGAAAATCTGCACGCTGGCATTCTTCCTCGTTGTTACGCCAGATCGATTGATTTGGCTAACACAATGATCTTCAATGTTGGTAATGCATTTGTGAATATCGGTTCGCTGTGTGTGCTTTTGATTATCCTCTATAATGTCAGACAGAAATTTACCGCCATCGGCAGAGCCGAGTACCTGCATTTCTTCCAGCTAGCCCTTTTAATGATAATTTTCACGCTAGTCGTCGATACTGGAGTGTCACCACCAGGATCGGGCTCTTATCCATATTTTGTGGCGATAAAAATGGGATTAGCTGGTGCATGTTGTTGGAATATTCTCGTGAACGGATTTTTGGGTTTCAATTTATGGGAGGATGGAACTAAACGGTCAATGTTTTTAACTAGGGGCGCCGCATTCATTGGTTTTGTAGCGAATTTCTTGGTAGCCATCCTCACTTTCAAGACTGCCACTAGAAAAGGTGCTATCGACAAGACTGATACGACGGCTCTCTTTGTGATAATATACGTTTTAAATGGTACCATGTTGTTGGTCTACACCGTGTGTCAACTATTAATTTCTGTATTTGTTGTGCATAATCTGTGGGTTGCTGGTGCCGTCATGCTGGGCGTATTCTTCTTCGTTGCAGGTCAGGTTTTAGTGTACGCAGTCTCTGACAAAATTTGTAAGGGTGCCAATCATTACATCGACGGATTATTTTGCGGCAGTCTATGCAATATATTTACATTGATGATGGTCTACAAAATCTGGGATATGACCACAGATGACGATCTAGAATTCGGTGTCACGATCCACAGTGAGGAAGGAGTAGTATATAGTAATGCACTAAAATAGATTTGGTAGTAAAAACGTGTCAATGGTATGGTTTGGTTTTTGTTAGCTTTTTTGGCTTTTGGCTTCCAACAGCTTTCGTAGTATTGTAACACACTGGGTTCTACTTATCGTTCGCTTGCCTATATTCACTCCTGAGAGAGACGTTTTCTTGCCACAGACAGAATTTCTTGATCATCGACATAAACTAACTGATCGAATACTTCCTTCTTATTGAAAGGATATCCGCAGTCCTCCTTAATGCAAATGACAATCGCATAATTTTGTTGAATCAAACATTTTTGCAAGGGCCCTCCACAGTCAGGACATACAGTTTCAGCATTAGTTAGCCTGGATCTGTGTCCCGCAGCTGCTCGTGAATTGCTCATACGAATACTACGAGAAACACTGCTTTTATCCATTTTTCCTTCGCTTTACATTTTTACAGTACGATTTTCGAGTTTTGTAGGCTTGAAAATACGCAGCCGTAGCACAGCTCTTCAATAGCTGAACAGACGACACGAAGCATTGTAAGGTTTATCTTCATCATGCCCAGGGTTGATTCCAAAACTTTTATTCGGTTGCAGAATGACCCTTCGTGTGTCAGGAATATCTGCATTATGGCTCATGTTGATCACGGAAAGACCTCCTTGTCAGATTCTTTATTAGCTTCGAATGGGATAATATCGCAAAGAATGGCCGGTAAAATTCGTTATTTAGATGCGAGACAGGATGAGCAAATACGTGGCATCACTATGGAGTCTTCTGCAGTTTCTCTTTATTTCAGAGTTCTACGCAAGCAGGAGGGAACAGATGACCCTTTAGTTAATGAGCATCTAATCAATTTAATCGATTCTCCAGGCCACATTGATTTTTCTAGTGAGGTTAGCGCAGCTTCAAGATTATGCGATGGTGCCGTGGTATTGCTAGATGTCGTAGAAGGCGTATGTTCTCAGACTGTTACAGTACTGAGACAATGTTGGACTGAAAAGCTAAAGCCGATACTAGTGTTAAACAAAATTGACAGGCTAATTACAGAATTACAATTTACGCCGCAAGAGGCGTATGTGCACATGAACAAATTGATAGAGCAAGTAAACTCAGTGATAGGCTCTTTTTTTGCAGGAGAAAGACAACTTGATGACTATTCTTACCGAGAACGATTGGAAGAAAATGTCAATGCAGAGTACGTCGAGAAAGACGATTCGGATATCTATTTTGATCCCGCAAAAAATAATATTATTTTCGCCTCTGCAATTGATGGATGGGGATTTAGCATCAGTCAGATGGCGAAATTTTATGAACAAAAGTTAGGCGCTAAAAGAGATAATTTACAAAAGGTTTTATGGGGTGATTTCTACATGGAACCCAAGACTAAGAAAATTATTAACAATAAAGGACTAAAAGGTAGAGTAATGAAGCCTCTCTTTGTCTCACTCATTTTAGATAACATATGGAAGATCTATGAAAATGTGACAATATCGAAGAATTTACAAGTCATTGAAAAAATCACTAAAACATTGGGGATAAGCCTCTTGCCTCGAGATCTTAATTCAAGAGATGAGAAGAATCTTCTAAGAAAGATAATGGGCCAGTGGTTACCCGTGAGTACTGCTGTGCTTTTGACTGTGATTGAAAAATTGCCATCACCTTTACAGTCCCAGCGAGAGAGATTGGATACAATTCTTCCCAATTTTCAAGATACCAAAAATGTAGACACTACTCTGTTGAATTCGATGAAAAATTGTGATAGGGGAGGTCCTACAAGTGTGTTTGTTTCAAAAATTTTGTCTATTCCACGAGATGAATTGCCAAGACAGACTGTTGGGGATCCCTTACAGGATGCAATCTCAAGAAGAATGAAGGAAGCCAGAGACGCAGCATTAAAAGCTGCTCGACAGGCTGAAATAGAAAACAATCCATCTAAACCGGATCTCGGTTCCATAGACGAAGGTGTTGACCTTTATCAACGGGCAAAAGATACAGTAATCACACCTGAGACAAGTTCATTGCCAAGTCACCGCAAGACCGAAATCAACCCCGAGTTTGATCTCAAACTCGAAAGCAATGAGCCATACAATTCCTTCGTTCCTGATTTGACTCCTGCTTTAGATCTGAATGATCCGTTAGCCTCCATGTTCGAATACGAGGAGGATGATCCCTTTTCTACGGATCCATCTCTCTCTGCAGCACCCGCTATTATAAGCGAGGAAGATCCAGCAGAAAACATATTTGATGAGAAAGATGAAGTTCTAATTGGGTTTGCTAGAATCTATAGTGGCACCATAAAAGTGGGTCAAGAGATCTCAGTATTGGGGCCTAAATACGATCCATCATATCCCGAGGAGCATATTGAAACAGCTATTATTACCAGTTTGTATCTTTTCATGGGTAAAGAATTGCTTCCGTTGGAGTCGTGTCCATCGGGAAACATTGTAGGTATCGGTGGATTGGCCGGTAAAATCATAAAAAATGGTACTCTGATTGAAAAAGAGGTTCGAGGAATCAATCTAGCTGGTGTCAACTTCCAAACATTTCCAATAGTTCGAGTTGCTGTGGAACCACAAAACCCTATGGAGATGAACAAGTTAGTTCGCGGATTGAGATTGCTCGAGCAGTCAGATTCTTGTGTGCAAACATACGTGGAGGATAGTGGTGAGCAAATTCTTTGTACCGCAGGTGAGCTACACTTGGAAAGGTGTCTGAAGGACTTGCGCGAAAGATTTTCAGGCATTGAGTTAACTTGTTCAGAGCCCGCCATCCCCTATAGGGAAACATTCATTGAAGCTTCCGATATGAATATGCCCAGGAACCCTCAGTTGGGTAGAGGGATGGGAGAATTGCAACAAGGTCCCTTCAAAGTCAAAATGAGGACCTTTCCTTTGGCTAAGGACACCATTAAATTCCTTGCTGAGAACGAGACCATCATCCAAGCTTTCCATAGTGCAGATTCATCAGATCAAGAGGTATTCATCAAGAAATGGAGGGAGGTTTCAAGAAAGGATAAGTTGCTGAAGGACGCGCTTAACAATGACGACAATGATAAAATAGCCGCTTTTGGACCTAAGAGGGTCGGCCCTAATATCGTGCTTTCAGAACGGAGACTTCTGGGCAGCTTTTTTAAATTTTTTGCCCCGGCCTTTGAATTTGCGGATTCTATAATCAATGGTTTTCAACTTGCTGTTAACGAAGGACCTCTAGCGAGGGAACCCGTTGAAGGCATGTGTGTTGTAGTTGAGGATATTATTGAAACGACCGTAGGAAACATGGAAGCTAATCACGACTCACAGTACCAGAAGGACCTCACAAACATATCAGGAAGGTTTATCACCTCCACTAGAGACATGATCCATGCAACTTTTCTCGATTGGTCCCCTCGCATGATGTGGGCAGTTTACTCCTGCGACGTACAAACTTCAGTGGATGTTTTGGGTAAAGTTTATAGTGTCGTGCAACAGAGACGAGGAAGAATTGAATCAGAAGAGCTCAAGGAAGGAACACCGTTTTTCCAGATCAAGGCCATTATTCCCGTCGTCGAAGCATTTGGATTTAGCGAAGATATCCGCAAGAAAACCTCCGGTGCAGCGCAACCTCAATTGGTGTTTGCTGGCTTTGAGTGTATTGACTTAGATCCATTTTGGGTGCCCACGACAGAGGAAGAATTGGAAGAACTGGGCGACACTGCTGATAGGGAGAATATTGCTCGCAAACACATGAATAACGTTAGGAGGCGTAAAGGTCTTTTCGTAGATGAGAAAGTAATTAAAAGTGGGGAGAAGCAACGTACATTGAAAAAGAACTGAAGTGTGCGTAAGGGTATGCCTGGAGCTATAAGTAATCCTATTCTGACTTTAGAAACGTACATAACGATCTGACCTTTAAAATTCTCAATCGAAAAGAATATGATCCGCCTACAACTAAATTGCAGGAACCAATAGCGTAGAGTGAGCCCAAAGCTCACATTGTGCATTACTATTGTTTCCCTCCCACTCTTCTCTGTCCGTTCAAGATTTCCATAAGTCCAACTAAATCTGTAGAGTGAGAAATGACAGTTTCCACAAATGTATCCATCGAACTGGCTAACGAGGATGCATTAATGGTGCAGCCCGATATTTCTGCTTTTTTGCGAAACTTGGATATATCTAAGATGGAAACTTCAAGTAATAACGACAATACAAAAAGTATGCAGTCTCGAGTAGGGTACAGATTAGCACATGATCATTCCGAAGCTCAATTAGAAGACTCCGAATTGCATTTTGACGCTGAAAAAGGTGATATGATATTTGATTATGGTAGTCAAGAGATATCAGGAACTCCAGACAAAATAGGAGAGCATATTTCCCAGTTACTGGAGTCAGTGCTTCCCGCTGGATTGCAAAAAGAAGCACAGCGGAAACTGAAAGAAATGATGAACAAAGACCAATTTTTCGACACAGACGGGGAGTCTTCCGTGCGTTTGCAGGATGCCATCACTAATCTTCAACGCATACAGAATGTGAAGCAGCTGCGGCAACTGCGACAAAACGCTGGTGAACTTGCAGGAGCAAACAGTAAATTTGGTAGAGAACATAGAAACAAAAAAGAAACACATTCGGTAGTGGGTGCTACTGCGGAAAAACCTAGCAATTACAGAGAATTTCCCAGACGACCTCCCAATTTTTCAGTGTTGATTACTCAGAAAACCCCAGTTTGCTTATTCTGTGAGTACCATATGGTGTTTGGGGAACCACCAAGGAATATGATTAAGTGGTACAACAGGGTAAATCGATATGAGGACTTGCCGCAGGATGAAGACAAGAAAAGTAGGCATTCAAGGAAGAGGAATCGCTGACATTCAGTTGCTTTCTATGGCCACTTGCGAGGATTCAAGGGAGATACGTAATGTTTATGTAGCATTACTTGGTTATCATCACACGCTTCAGTGAAACTGGTTCCACTGCTGGCTTTGTTTTTGTTTTGATGTTGAAAAAAAAAAAAAAAAAAAAATAAAAAAATAGACAACAAACGAAGAATAGGGAACAAAAAAAAAAGCTCCAAAGAAGTGGCAATCCGTCAGAATTCAATGCTCCTACACACATTGGTAAAATGAGTGTTTATCAACTTAGAATGCTGGTAGTATAAATACCAGCACTGCTGGCTTATGAGTGAGGTAGGCTACCGTTGCTGAATATTAGAATTCCAATGGCTGAGAAGTATAAAAGTTGGAATGTTTTAATGTTCAATCTATCTCTCAATTGTAGGCTTGCCTTTCAAAAGTGCAATCAAACATTCCTTTCGTGTTACATTTATTGTCAGAAGTGCAGTTGCTTTAGAACAGAGCCATCCATTCCAACTAATAACGTTCATTACCAGATTCACGGGCTACCCATTACCCATTCCACTCTTTAAAAATTGATAGCTCCATCTAATCCGCTCCTTTAAAATGGTTTACAGGTTTCCAACTACTTTTTCATTCTTTTACCTGTTTTTATTCTCCATGGTGGCCGCCGACCAGCAATACATTACATCAGATGGTGTGGTGTATGGCAATTCTCTTGTTACCAGTACCATAAGACCGCCACACGTTTTCGTGACAACTAGTTATTTTACTACTACAAGAGTTAGGCGTATAACTTTGGAAAATTCATCCGTTACCCCTACCACAGAGGCGGTGGTTGAAGGCACTACGATGAGTGTTTCGGGTTCGGGTTCTTTCAGTCAAGCAAGCTCAGAGAGTTCTTTTGGTACTTATATCTCTAGTGGTAGCAGCCGGTCCAATCCCACCAGTGCTTCAAACAGTGGGAGCTCGGGGGCCCAAAGCCGCTCTACCCTTCAGCCTTCGTCTACTATATCTATTACAAGCAACACAGCTTCTTCCACATCCAATTATGGCAACCTTCTAAGCAGCGAATCAGCCAGCACTTCTGGCGTTACTACTAGTAGCGCATTTTCTGGAAGCACTTCGGGAAGCAGCACACCTACTGGAAGCAGCAGAGGCTCTGCCTCTTCGGTAATTCTTAGTGGAAGTACTTCGGGAAGTGGTTCTAGTTCTCTTGCAGTTCCTAGCAGTTCATCCATGATTTCTTCGGGAAGCAGCATCACTAGTTCATCTTTTTCATTCAGCAACACTGCAAACTCGTCCCCAGCTTCCAGTTTTTCCGGCAGTGACTCGGTGAGCTCCGCATCAAGCTGGACCTCTTTAGGGAGCTCTTCCAGCAGTTCTGCTCATTCCACTGCTTCTCAATTAAGTCGTAGCAGCTCCTTCACCAGTTCTTCTGCTGTCTCTGCATCAGGCGCCCCTAGCAGTGTATCAGTGACAGCAACTTCGATTCCAAACACTTCACATTCTGGCTCTTCGACTACAAATGTGCCATCTGGGATCAGCTCATTTTCTCCTTCTAGCTCAAGTTTATCGACTAGCATGTCCAGCGGTTCCAGCGTCTTCTCGACTCCCATGAGTAGCTCTTCTATGCCTTCTGGTTCACAAGCTTTAAGTTCCTCTGATATACCTTATACTACGACCAAAGGGTCTGATGGAGTTTGCACAATTTATTACGATGACAGTGATTACTATAGTACAGTTTACCTAACGGCGCCTGGACAATCTGTAGATGCTGCAACCACCTTGACCAGTACAAGAACCGTCTACACAACAGTGTCAATAAATTGATGGTGGCAAGATGTCTTAATGTCGGGTATTTTCATGAGCCACGAAAGAATGCGGGCATACGGCTTTCTCACGTTTTTTTCTTGGGGTTGTAACTTATTTTCTCCTTAATCCTTCACGGTAGTTAGTGATAGTTGTTATATATATAAGCTTGATTGTTATTAAAGTATTTGCAATTTAATTATGCGAACATCATATCCGGAACGAGTGTGACACCGCTAGTGCGCCTGCGATCCTTTCTCGATTCGTATTCGTGTATTACCATGCACATACAGGTCAAATACTGCGTCTCAGGGGGTATGTTGATCATACCTTCTGTGTTAACATCTGCTACGCATTCCCCTATCTGTAGCTTGGCTATTTTTAAAGTACGTTTCTTTGGAATAACTGTTGAACCATCGTTGGAATATTTCGCCCAGATAGGCAATCTACCCAAAGGTCTGCTTCTATTATTTCTTCCGTGCATTACAAATTCCTCCGGCGTCTGCTGATCCATTAAAGAAGCCATACTGTCATCTAGTACTAGTAATTTAACATCAGCAGAACCAAACGGTGAAGCAAATCCCGATGTGCCATACCATCGGAGATTTAATCCGTTTAGTCTCGTGTCAGTATTTCTCCAATGAATCATGTTAACCATGGTCAAATTTTCCGGAGGGGGCTGATCTGGACTGGCAGCGTTGAATTCAAACCTGTGCTCAACTCTAGCCGCATTGTTATGAATTTCCTCATATACACTGCAGAAAAGATACTTGTAAAGTGCGTTAGAACCATCAACAGAAATTGATTCAGCTTCTGGTGGTGGTTTGGCTTTCTCTAAATCGATAAGCGCAAACTTGTATATTTTCATAACTGGCGCTTTAGAACTGAAGATTGTCTTGACAACCCCGAGAGGAACAGCATGGAACAAAGGGACCCCAAGCCCATCTACTGGATTCAAATTGTCAAGTTTGCGCTTGTTTTGAATGTAAACCTTTAGTGATTTTTCACTGGGAAAGCAGAAGAATCCCTTGTTTAGTAACACCATCACAAAGGGCATCGTCCTATGTGAAGTAAACCGAGGACATCGATTCACGAATCCCAATCTCTGAAGGTCGCCGATAGTTTCCCCTTCAGAAACTACTGTATTCAATGTCTCGCTATCTCCAAAAACACTTTCGCCGTCGAAGACGGTGGTTTGATCATCATTAGCACTCGAAATAGTGCCTGCCGTTCTAGGGCTCTGACTTCTCCCATGGTTATTACTTGCATTCGAGCGATTGTTCACCAACGCTCGAACTCTATTCATTGATTCTTATCGTTCTTGATGAGTGTAGTACAGATCAAGTTTTCCAGGATATTTTAAGAATGTTCTCAAGATCGGGGACTTGTTCAGCCTCCCCACTCAGGGTTCACTTGCATCACATGCACATGCACCCACGTAATTGAGTTCGTGAATCACAAAGGGGTCATTAAGATGGCTTCATGGCCGTTCTAAGACTCATCGCGCAGTCTGCAGGCGAGCCCCATATGCGTGGTGTCGTTATCGTTTTCTTCTTTGAGAGAAAAATGTTAGACACACGAAAAAAGTCATTTGCAATGTTTTACATGAATCAACAAACAATAATAACAGGTTACGAGGGAGCAAAGAGGATACATAGGAAACTTGAGAAAGCTTTTATTGAGGCCGGCGTTGATTATTTTATAACATGGGGCTGGATAAGGAAACCATTGAGAAGCGAGTGTCCCGAATCGAGCTGGACATCGACCACATGAATCAAATGATTGATGAAAACTTGAAGCTTAATGAAGCAGGAGACACTGCTGATAAGGCTACCGAAGCAATCGGAGATGAGAAGGTCGAGGGTTCAGAGCTTAGTCTAAAGGCTGAGGGTGCCGAGCCTCGGCCAGATAGAAGTAGTGTTATTGTGAATGCGGAGGAGAATATGGCGCATCAAGGAGGATCGATGAACGACGTCAGAGAAGAAGTTAAAACTGAAAAAAATTTTAGTGAAACAGTTAGAAAAGCAGCGGATTCTTTTGTACATGGTGCTAACAGAAAGGAGGAAATGCAAGCCAATGAAAAGACCAGTGATTCTAATTCACCGTTAAAATCAATTAAGCAAGGATCGGAGACTTCAGAGGATGCTTCTCTCACAAGGGAAACTTCGCTAGGAAGGTTTGAGGGAGGAGAAATGGCGTATGACGCTCAGGAGTCTCCATATGCTGGACAGGAAGTGCAGTTGACCAGGTCAGAAATTTCAAATGATGAATATTACGACTGGTCTGAAGAGCAACAAGAACAGCAAGATGGTTTAACTTCTGAATCTTGCCCTACTGATCAAGATGATCCTGAGAAGACTTTTCAAGCTGATGAGGTTTTGCAACATGGGCAAGAGGACAATGTAGGGAATGGTCAGTTGCACCAAGCTCAGCTTCCTCAGACTCGAGCATCCTCCGTATACGGAGAGTCTAATGACGAGTGGGAGGACGAGCCCGAGGAATTTGAAATTGAACCTGTGTCTCACTCTGGTCTAGAAGACGCTACTCCGAATGCTACACCACATATTGCGCAAGCCGATATAATGCCCGAGCAAGATACACCCATTAAGGACAACACTTACCAGTTTTCAGAGGCACAATATGAATCCCAAAAACCGCAAACTGCAAATACAAATAACTTATCCGAAATACCCTATGAAAAAGAGACGCAGCAACAAAAAGAACTAAAAGCTGGGAGCGACGCGAGTGGAAACGAGAGCGAGAATGAGACTGTGGAATTTGCTTATAAAGCGCAACCCCAGGTAGGAATGCAATATGACATGCAACTTGAAAAAACGTCAAATTCTGCACAAACAGGCATATTCGGAAGCGGCGGTAGCCCTCCAGAGGCCGAGAGGATCGGTGCGGGACATGGCGCCCACACTCAGAATTCGAATACTTCAAATGGAGGATTCAGTGAACATTTTTACGACGTATACGATGAAGCACAACAAGTTGACGAGGAACCTGATGCTCGGAGTTCAGTCGCTCCACACCCCATTCCATCACAGCAAAGAGAAAATCTATACTCTTATTCTTATGAGACCTTTGAGATGGTCGAATCGATGCCACCACGTACAGCAGATACTTCGCAAGATTCACATACTAGTTTATCAAGTGACAGTATCTATGGCGAATCTCTTCCCAATACTGCAGACACCCATGATTCCATTTACATTCCTAAGAACAATGCCAAGATCCAACGGCCAGCTACAACAAATAATACACCAGTTGCCTCGCGACGTCCTACCAATCCTTTCAGGGTTGTTTCCGTTGGAGTTGTAGGAGCAGATGGTCGCACGAGCAGGAAAACTTCCGCGGGTACATATTCCTACTACAAGGACAATCATCTAATAGACGGTTTCGCCATGCTACAGAGAAAACTGGACCATTTAACGAAAAAATGCGCTAAATTGCAAAAGGAAATTGACTACTTAAGCCAGATGAATTCCTCTTCATCATTGCCAATTGATGACTCGCGCAAACTTTCCCGCGCTATTGCCAAATTGCAGGAGTACTTTGATAAAAAGAATAAAGAGAAATACGAGGTGGGTGTCTTGCTAAGCAGGCAGCTGCGGAAAGAAATAGATCGTGGTGAAAATGGTCAATTTTGGATCGGAACTAAGTAGTTGTTGTTCTGTATGTAGCCATAGACATTCTTTTTAGTTTACCCGGATTTGTTTGTTTTTGCACTTCGATGCTCTTCCGAATGAAAACGCTTACTGATGAGCTACGTTACCACGGTACTTCAAAGAGAACAAAAAGTGGCAGTCAAACTCTCGCATATATTGGGATGTCTCGTGAAGGTTTTCAAATTCCCAGCAATCTTGATGTTGCTGCAGCAGGTACCTCTCAGGCTAGAGCGGCCACTTTAAAATACATTTGTGCTGAATGTTCGAGCAAGTTGTCACTTTCAAGGACAGATCCCGTCCGTTGTAAAGACTGTGGTCACAGAATTTTGTTAAAAGCGAGGACTAAACGTATGGTGCAATTTGAGGCAAGGTGAAGATAGCAGATGCAATCGGCGTCTCAAATCGAGTGTTTGGCGATACGTAGGATGGAAATAGATATTAGTATTTGCTTTGTATGCATACATGTTCAAAACTAAATGGGGTCATTTGTTAGAGTTGTCGATAAAATATATAATCCATATGTTCGCTTGCATACGATACAGAATGCTTTTCTTATGGGTTTTTTGCTTCACATGCAAAGGTTCATTGTCGAATAGTTTTTGTCACTCGACTCAAGATTTGCAGACGCACCTTCTGCCTATCGTACCTAGAGGAACTTGATGCATAGTTATTGTCTACGATGGTTTGGAAAGCTGGGTTATCATCAACTTAGTTTAGTCCCAAATACGTGCCTAAATAAAATAGAGAGATGCAAGATTAGGAAATTTCAGAACAGCTCAATGTGTAAATTTTTTTGAAGCGCTCGCTGAGAGGTCAAAATTATGCAAATAATGTTAGCAGGATGCTCTATTTGCTGAAGTGCAGGGGACCTTGATGTATGGTGATCCCTAGCAATTAGCAATATAATCGATTAAGTTCTACCTGTCCTCATGGGTAAGGTAATTATATCTTGCTTGTTTTGAGAGCACATTTAATTACATTTTGCCTTTCTCCACTCAGCTGCATTGTCGATCATTTCTTTTCGTAAAGCCTTTGTTTGAAACTGTTTTCCTTCGCGAGCGAAAAACGGGTTGACAGCTAAACGTTTTGTAAAAACACGTCGAATTAATCCTTTGAGTGTTGGCGTTGGTGCTTGAAGTTCAACATTACGAGCAGGATCTGGTTAACCATAAGATTTGATCGTCCGAGTTGCATGTCTTTGTTTTTTAGGCTTTAACAGGAGATTGTGAGGTTCAATCAAGTAGTAGAGGTGGGAATCTCAATTTATAATCCAAGGACACTAAGAGATGTCTACTACCAATAAGCAAAGTGGCGTATCATCTTTCGATTTAGAGCCCAATCCATTTGAGCAGAGCTTTGCCTCCACGAAAGAACAGCATCCCGTGCCCTCTAATGGGCAGCAGTCAGGCTCTTCTTATGCCCAACAAGAACAACAACTGCAAGCACAGCAAAATTTACAACAGAGAACAGATTCCAGGCCACCTTTAAATGTAGGAAGAAGTACCGATGGAAAGTCTCCTTTTTTTTACGGTTCTCAAAAGCCCAATATTTTGTCACCACCTTTGCTAACTCCGGGAGGGTTCAGAAGGTTACCACCATTACTACTGTCACCTTCAGGTGTACCGCAAAATACTAGTAGTTCTGGATCAGCACAAGCGACTATTATGCCGAGCGCCCAAGTGGGAAACATGGCAAACAGTACTGCTAACAGTGGAAATGGAGCTCCGAATGTTAGCAACGCAACAGCTGGTTCTAAACCTGAAATAAATCGTACGCCCTCTTTCTTACTTAATCTATCCAAAACAGGTTTGACACCGAATGAGTCTAGTTTGAGAACTGGTCTAACACCAGGTATTTTGCCACCGAGTCAGTCGCATCATTACTATCCAACACTTCCAGCACTTAACAGTGTCAATCAGGGTTCTTCACAGGCAAAGCCAGGTTCTAGTGGTACTGCAGGCACCACTCCAGCTCCTTTCACACCTGGTTTAGGATCGCTTTTGGGATTTCCTACCAACGCCTCTCCAGGACAATCTGGCAGAACATCCGTCAATGCAGAAAACTTCCAACATGTCACAGAGGCTGCAGTTATACCCCACGAAAATGCACAAACCCAAAAAGTCGCTTCAGAAACCAACCGTCTACAGAAAAAATTACCCACGCATACAGACTCACCGACTCAATCGCAGACAGGCCAGAAAAGAAGTTCAAGCTATGCTGGCAAAACTTCCAAAAATTCAAAAAGAAGTCAAAGCTCTACTCCCAACTCCGTTGAGAACAGGCGAGCTTCTAGAAATGAGGAATCACAGAACGTTGAAGAAGGTAAAGATATAAATGACGACGATCAAGAGCGTAAACGTAAGGAGTTTTTAGAAAGGAACAGAGTAGCCGCATCGAAATTCAGGAGAAGGAAAAAGGAATACATCAAACGCGTAGAGATGGATCTCAAATTTTACGAAAACGAGTATGATGATATGTCGAGAGCATTGGATAAGCTGTGTGGAATTGTTCATGGATCTCCAACACCTGTCGCGTCTTCTTCTTTGATTTCAATGTTAGAGAGTTCCATATCACAGAACGACGTGCCATCTTCACTGTCACTTTTGGCACATATGAAGCAGGTAGTTTACGAGACAAGATATTTCCAGCGAAATGGCAGGAATCCAAGACGGGAGATAGAGAAAATACAAGAAACAGATGACGAGGATAGACATCGGACAGACAACGACAGTGCAGGCAACATAAGAAGCAGAAATGGCAGCACCGCAGGCTCAACAGATTTGGCGCGTGATAAAAGGCCTTCTTCTGCTAACTATCCAGGATCTGTGCCTGCTAGTTTTTCAAGTACTGGCATACAATATATGACACCGGTACAAGCGATGAGTACTGGTTCAATGCCCAGCTTTGCTCATGATGGCAGTTCCATTCATGGAATGGTTAAAAGTGAACCCAATATTTCAGCAATGTTGCCTCTATCTATAATGGCTTCCAAAAACCCGGCTTCGGAACAGGATGTAAGCAGCACCATAGGCACTGCTAACTCACCATCTGACGTTGCCAATGGCAGGCAGTTAATCCCTATGAATGACATTAATCAACAGGTTACTCCACATAATAATTCAGTGCCTGAAATAAGGCATGACTCTATGGCAGATTTGGCAAACCAGCCAATCAGAACGGAACCGGCATTACCCAAATATCCCCATACAGAATGATGAATTTGCAACATCAAAATCACTCATGTTATTGGTAAATACATATTCTTAACTAATTATACAAAACGGTTCAACCGATTTATGTCTTCGTAAAGCTGGGATATAAGATTATCTGATGGTGTTCAAAGTTCGTTTTTCCACCGTCCGATGAATTTTCAAAGCTTGGCAAATCTCGGGCAAACATTTTGAATAACAACCTCGAGAATTGAATAACAACCCAGACGGTGGAGTGAACAGATAAGCAATTTTAACTCATTCCATCATGAGTTTCGCCTACCTCAAAAATGCCAGGAAAATAATCTGTATAGGCCGAAACTATGCAGCCCATATTAAAGAGTTGAATAATGCAACTCCAAAGCAGCCATTCTTTTTTCTGAAGCCGACATCCAGTCTCATCACCCCCATTGATCAGGAGCATGTGCGGAAGCAGATGCCTACAAATTTTAGTTACCATGGGTTGAATGAAGATGGTACTAATCCTAGCCCTATTTTGGTGCCAAAGGGGGTAATCATTCATCATGAGGTCGAGTTGGCTTTGGTAATGGACAAGTATGTCTCCAATGTCAGTCCTGGTGAATTCGGGCCAGAGGACGTTTACCATGCGATACGTGGATTCTCACTAGCGCTCGATTTGACTGCTCGCAATGTCCAAGATGAAGCCAAGAAGAAAGGGCTTCCATGGTCTATTGGTAAGGGTTTTGATACTTTTTGTCCCATCTCTCATTTCATTCCCAAGGAGCAGTTAAAGAAGGATAAGCAAAATCTTCAAGATGTGTTCCGATTGACGTGCTCTGTTAATGGAATCAAAAGGCAAGATGGAACCTCAGATCTGATGTTGAACAGTTTACATAAAATTATTCAACACATATCAACAATGATTACATTGGAGCCGGGTGATATTGTTCTGACGGGCACCCCTGCTGGAGTGGGTGAACTTCACCCTGGTGACGAGGTCAAGGCTGAATTATATTGCCGCGAGGAAAAACTAGTTTACATGTCATTTGGTTGTGAGGCTCGTCCTGGCCCTTATATCTACAAAGAAACTTAGTCTATAAATTCCATACGACTTTTTATACTATAACTATTCTTGGATCTTTTAAAAAGCTGAACTGCCTTACTTTTATTCCAGCAGCTTTCAAAACTTTGAAACTGGCTTCATCCATTCTGTATGTTTGGCTATATACCACTTCAGTGATGCCAGTTTGTACGATTTTTACCGAGCAAGTTAGGCAAGGACAAGTATCACAATACAATGTTGCGTTAGCACCTACGCGATCTCTGCCAGCTTCTAAAAGCGCATTTTCTTCCGCATGTAAACAGAGACAAGTATGCAAATTCTGCTGCTCACCATCGTTACATCGCGGGCAGCCGCCATTAAAACAATTTGTCAAGTGTCTTGGCGTGCCATTGTAGCCTGTTGCGATTACTCTGCACTCCCTAACAATGACGCATCCTACCTTACGTTTCATGCAATTCGACCGCGATGCTGCAAGTGTTGCCAACCTCATGAAATATGTATCCCAACTAGGTCTTAAAGGAGGGCTTAATTTGTCACTTGGCTCCCTCAGCTCGTTTAATTGATCCTTGATGGCTTTTGATACCTTAATATGGAAGCACTGTAGACCTTCGCTGACAATTTTGATTTTGATATGTGATCTTTCACGCAGTTCTAACGACTCTGGTTCAAAATCGTGATTATCCATGCTGCTCAAAAGTTCAAAAAGGGATGACTGAGACTTCTCCTCTGCCCTCAATGCCTTGAATAGCTGAAGCCTCATGGTTACAGAGGCGTCCAATGAGATATGTATAACTGAAGGACGTCTGTCTAATTTGTTCAAAATCTTCAGTGTCTCACAGCGCATCACAAGATCTTGGCCATAGTTTTTTGTAGCGTATTCTATTAGCTCATCTTCATTTGTGTTGTCATCGAGTTGTTTAAAACCATGTGTTGCCACAAGCTCTTGAATGGCTATTTCAACCCCGCTGTACTTGGTACCACTTACAAGAACAAACATCGATTGAAGGTTCTAATGGCATTGGCGTGTCTGCGTAATGCTAGTTTTCGAACTCATCGATTTATGTTCGTGAAAAAAGAAATTTGACGCGTAAAAAACAACGCGTTCGCGCTACATTATCTTCAACTGGAATACTCGTAGACATGCTAAATGACGTTGTTAAAGTAAGTTGAGAGAAAACTGGCCCCCAAATGTTGCTATCTAAAGGGATTTCACCCACTTAGAAATTCTACTACTGTTGCTCAGTTACACCCAAAACGTATATTAGTTTGCAGTAATCCTTTCTGAAGTTTCTCAAGATCTTGCATATTATAGAATTCTTATGTGGTACTTTTCACTGAAGAGAACCGTGACGTCGTTACCTTGCAGGTTATTGATGGACAGTCCCGGGTGGACAAGTCTGGGCAACAGTATAGTCACCTAAACATTCACATGGAACATCGTAATAGACTACTTTAAAGAGCTGGTAGGTATATGTCCCCCCATAGTAGTAATTGGGGCTTTGTGTCACTCAATAACTTCAAAAAAAAATCCAAGAATTTTTATGGTGTACGCTATTGGTATTTTGGGAGGCGCTTCATACGTTGAGGAATCTTATTCCAAGGCTTAACACCTCTCAAAATATTAAAAAGCATTACAATGTGAGAAACTCCCTAAGGAACAACCATCTTCGAGGGAGAAATCACCGCTATCAAAATTTTAAAGTAGAAATCTCGAATTTTGAACAGCCTGTAAGCACTTGTATTCCTTGTTTGTTTTTCACGGCGATCCTCAGGAATACCAAAGGGCACATATAAAGTAGATCGATGATATCGTAACTTGATTAGCCTGATTGGGACTGGATCTCACAAGTCTCATTGTTCTTAACAAAATACTGATCTTATACTACTTAATGTCTAGGAGATACCAACAATGATTCAAGGCACATTCCCACCATGGAGAGTGCGATGTAAATAGGTGATTCTACTGTGTGTGGGATTTTTATCAGTGATCTTATAATCAGTTACATTGCTTGGGTGCATTCGCGACCGCGTGCCCTAAATTGTCCTTTTAAACCCTAATTTACTTCAATGATGTTTTTCCTTCACATGCAAATGGCTTGGAAGGTGCTCGTGAGTAAACAAGAGAACGTGAAAAGACAACTCATCAGAACACGCATTGGGAGGGATTTATCCCAGGCAGACTCCCTACTTTTATTTAGTTTATCATCAGGAAGTTGAGAAGGTAGCATTATTCTTACGGCATTTTCCAACTCTTTTTGTGGCAGTGGTGAATAAGGCACTATTATGATACCAGTAAAGAGCGCTCTCAGCCATGGCAGAACGGTCATAATGATGCCTATGGGCAGACTGGTCACAAAAATACAATTTCGGAACAGGACTGCGATCCTATGGAATAGAAGATTCTCCTCGAGAGATATCATATCCCAGAAGCATCGAAGTAACGACTTCGCTAAGAACACTCATGCTGAAGGTTCGGCCCGGGTTCAAACTTCTATGATCAAATGGGCCGTGTTGACTAGTGTTACTATTGTCCTTGGTACTATACTTCTCAAATCACAGCACGAAGGTAAAAAGCTCGAGGATGAGGAGGAAGACAAAACACATCGCAAGAGGCAGCGTATCCAGATCTTTGACAATAACTGGTTGTTCTTCTGTTATTCAACCTTACCTTTGAATGCCATTTCACGTCTTTGGGGCCAGTTTAATTCAATAAATTTGCCCGTCTGGCTGAGGCCCTGGGGTTATAAATGCTATTCGTATTTATTTGGGGTTAATTTGGATGAGATGGCTGATCCAGATTTGAGTCATTATGCGAACTTGTCAGAGTTCTTTTATCGGGAAATAAAACCTGAATGCAGACCAATAGCACAGGGTGCAAATGTTATTGCCTGTCCCAGTGATGGTAAAGTCCTGCAATTGGGGGTAATCGATTCCGAGAGGGGAGAGATCGAACAAGTCAAAGGTCTGACATATTCGATCAAAGATTTCTTGGGAACACATTCGCATCCTGGCATGTCAAGAAGCTCCTCGACGTTTGATTTATCTTTGCAAGAAGAAAAGCATAAGGAGTTTGCCAAATTAAATAATATCAGGATGGGTGAGAGCGATGCTGAATGCGCAATTACAATAAAAAATGAAGGTGACAAAGCGCTGGAGCAATCTTCTCCGCCTCTAAACAAGACAGTGAAATTACTAAGCGAGCTCTCATTGACGACAGGGCCTTACCAGAATTCATTTGCCGAGCCTACAGATACAGAGCTATACTATGCTGTCATCTATTTAGCACCAGGAGATTACCATCACTTTCATTCTCCGGTGGATTGGGTTTGTCAAATACGTCGTCACTTCCCGGGCGATTTGTTTTCAGTGGCGCCATACTTCCAACATAATTTCCCGGATCTTTTCGTACTCAACGAACGTGTGGCTACTTTGGGTCATTGGACCCATGGATTTTTCAGCATGACGGCTGTCGGAGCAACAAATGTAGGTTCTATTAAGCTGAGCTTTGACAAAGAACTCGTTACTAATATCAAAAGGAACAAGCACACAGAACCGTACACCTGCTACGAAGCCACTTACGAAAACGCTAGTAAAATATTGGGTGGCATGCCGCTTATCAAAGGGGAAGAAATGGGGGGATTCATGTTGGGTAGTACTGTTGTGCTCTGTTTTGAAGCTCCAAAACATTTTAAATTCCATATAAAAGTGGGTGATAAAGTTCAAATGGGGCAGCAGTTGGGTGCTCCCGAAAAATGATTCTTATTATTCTTGCATATAATTATAATAGCATACATCGAATACAAATATATGATGACATACATACATGTTTTACTGAAAAGTATGCGATTTTTTATTGTGCTTGCCCGCAATGTCTTCTTCTCCACAGCTCCAACTGATAATCCGTCACATCGCCACTATTGATATCAGAACACAACATTTCCAAATTATAATTTTGAACATTGCCTGGTGATTTTACTTCTTTTTCCAGTTCTAGCATCGTGAAATCAGTGAGGCCGAAATCTCCAAAAAGCCGATCGGCAAAAGAAGAAGTTGATCCAGGAAGAGACTGATCTGCTAAGTTTTCCATTCTCTTTTTCAGGCCTAATTGTATATCACTGATACTTTCATAGTTATAATGTTTGTTTTGCTTTGCAGGACGACGCTCGATATATATAATCGTTCCGTTCCTAAAAAACTCAGTTGCTTTTACTTCTTCATCAAAGATTATTTCTAATGGATAATACAATGGGGACTTCACTCTAAGTCGCTTTATTGTTTTAACATCTGGTAAAAGGCAGGGTGCTACTAGCTCCTTGACCTCTTCCCTAAACGAATCGTTCAGTTTAACAGTGATTTCAATAGGGATATTGCTAATTGATCTTTCTGTCTCTGCGTCTCTGACTACAAGACATCGTGGCTCGACTGCCATGCTCCAAAAATGCTTGGTTTCTTGTAAAGGAGCGTCAGGCTTATACGCAGGTAATACGGAGAGAATCAAATATGAGAGATTGTCTAGGCTAGACGTTTTTAGAGCATATTGACCGGAGCCCAAGAAAAGAAACCCTAGTGACAAGCTTGTTGTGATAAATTTGGAATATTGATTTTCATCATCAGCCTTCTCGTCAGCTTCGGCGGTAACATCTAGTGGCTCTTCTGGTTCAATATTAGTTTCATTAAGACTCGTTTCAGGTTCACGAACGGTATCATAATGACTAGGTTCCTCCGACGGCACCTCCGTCTCTAGGGAATCCGTTTCTTTTCCTTTATCGCTCCTCTTTTTTGTTTGATTTAGCTCAAACAAGTCTGAATGTTTTCCACAGACAATCTCATGAAGAAATCTAGTCCTGCGAAAAACTTCCAAATCACCGGTGCCACACATCACCAAACTTGCAGATACTGATAGCACATTCACCAAAGCATTGATGCCTAATATCGCCAATCTAAAATCGAGTTTACCATCTCCTGGATATTGATAGAACGGGAGAAATCTGTCCATTAGGTAAAGTAGCGTATCCCTGATTTTTTGATCCCCAGTAGACGCAAATTTAATACCCACAGAGAGAACGCGGCCGGCCATTGTATAATAAATAGGTAAATTGTCTGTATTAACTTCGAAGTCTGGAATGTGGTTTAGCTCGGGTATAATAAAAGATAAGTCAGTACCAATAGTGTCCCACATGATCATATGGTAGGCCCACTCTCGATACATGAATATTTCTGGTCTGACGTCTACTTTAAGAGGAGTAAACTTAAAAGGAGATTTGATTGATTCTGCCACAGCTACATTGCCAGTCTTCAAAAAGATTAACATCAGCGCCATTAATGCACCAACGAATGAATTCTCTGGTATCCAATCTTGTTCTACATCATGGTTGCGCTTCAGAATTTCTAGCAGTCCATTTATAATTTTCTCATCAGGTCCAACACCACCAATCGGGAATGAATTTGAAAACTCTAAAGCATTCACATTGGCGCTCACATTCTCGCCGGCGATGAGATCACCTACACCGAGATTAATAAGCCCGAGTGATAGGCCAGCAGCTAAGCGATAATTTTCGTCAGATATTGGTTCCTCATTCACTATTATGAGGGATTTGACTTGCGAGAACAGAACTTCGCTCATTCTTCTATGCTGTGATCTTTGGTAGAGCAATCCTATGCCAATAAGGCCTGCGGTTTGAACTTTTAAGTTTATGTTGAGATCACTCGATCCTGGGGGGAGCAAAGCCACAATGTGAACACTTAATACTTTGGTGAGCTTTAGATCCATAGTTCCCCTCATACTAGCGCTCATACCCAAAAGTAAGCCGATGCTAACATGAGTTTTCTTGGGACTCAGATAGTTATAAACGTGCCATTCTTCAAGTCCCTTTAAGTGGCCGTTCAGGCCCAATCCAAGGAGAAAACCACCATGCTGAGCATCCAATTCTTTAGGCTTATTGAACGCAATCCAACTTCCATTAATTCCCTTGGATTTTTTGGATATTCTTAAACCAGAACTTACGCCGCTGTGAAACTCACCCCACAAAACTCTTGCAGGGTCTAATTCCTCGGGTTCCAAAGATACTTTGCTTTCATCGGGAAAAATGTAAGTGAAATCTAGTGGAGCTTTGATCCATTTTTGGGTCGCCAGCGGCTTTTCAGTAGCATATGCAACCGCGCCAAACCCAATGCCAGTAGCGCAAGTCCTCATAGACATTACCCTGGCAATGGCTTTCTTTCTTCTCAATAGTTTTGTATATTCGGTCTCTCTCGGCAAAAACTGTATTCTGCGAGGTTTATAATAGACTAATAAGGATAAAACATGGTAAAATCTTCTGTCCTCAGAAAATATTAATCCTGCATTTTTCTTCAGCGTATATCCTTCATCAAAGTCATCCATTTCTGGGTTTTCTTCCATCATACCTCTCTCTAAAGTGAACCTGTTCGTACTCTTCACCACCTCTGTTAAAACAGTATAGATATCTTTCGGTACCATCTTCATATTGCCGTTACAAAGTTTGAGTGACGCCCTATATGGACTCAAATTTTTTATTTGATCCTCGGTATCATGTTTTAATTGTCTAATAGTTGAGACGCATCTTTCTAGGTCAGGTCTTGATACGACTGACAGATCTAACTTTGTATCTATTTCGCATAGTTTCTCCTCCACAATCTCCAACATTTTCCGCAATGGCGCTAAAATCCCTAGTGGAAAAGTACTGATTTCTTCTCTAGTAATTTCCAGCTTGGAAAGCACCTGCAACAAAAAATCATTAGAATAGTCTGAGGCATGTGTCATCTCGTAAAATCTTATTATTTTAAAGCTTCTTGGAGTGATTAAGTGGTCGATTCTGGAGTCCATTTCTACCAATCTAGAATAACTGATGAAGGGTGTGATTGGGGCATAACTGTTTTCTGTTACACTATAAAGTGATTTCATAACCGAAGGAGGCTCATCCAATGGATGTGCAAACACGCCTGAAATTGGAGGATGTTCTCGAGTGCTAATACAAGAACCATAGTAGTCCCTCCAAGAAGCAGGCCAATCCATGATCGCTGTGGCAAAGCTTAAGAATTCTCCAAGACGAATCACTTCGTCTCTTTGCAGAACATTGAGGATCATTTCCTCCCTTATCAGGTGTAATCCCATGATGATTTTTGGCATCAAGTAAGGAACACCAAAGTTGCTCAGATATATATATGCAGAAGTGTTGTGGAGGCTCTGATAGATGCTATTCTTTTCATTCATGGGAGGAGTGGAATTTGCCGTTGTCCCGGTTGATGCGGGGGGTAGTATCATAGCTGTTAGAACTGATTCCAAAGCAAGAAATTCACAGCCAATTTTCGTATCATTTTGAAGTTGTAGACAGAATTGCCAGAGGTATACTATTGCTTGAAAAACACTGGAAGAGCAAATCCATTTTATAGCTTCAAAGCACAGCTTGATAGATGCCCTCTTAGGGTAAGGAAATAAAGTTAACTGAAAATTAGCTGAAATATTTGCCTTTTCCCCTAGAACCATTCTATCATCGGAAATGTAGTACAATCTTTCGCATGCACATCCATTCGGGAGAGATATCTGAGGAGAAGCTAATTCAAAGAAAGGGTTGTATAAGGAAATATGACCAGCTTCGTGAAGAATAGCTAGAGTACCAGGGAAGTGGTTCGACTGGTATATGCACATGTCAGTGATCGATCCGGTGGTGCCAAGGTTAGATAACCTGATCATGTCTTTAGGAGAATTGCCGTAAATTTTAAAAGACAAAGAATTAATGACATCAGGCAACAGGTCGATCATCCATATTTTCGAGAAATGCGTGCAGGGATCAAATATTGCTATAGCTTCCCGGTTGTGGATGTTCAAAGCGGTACATTTCAAAGTTTTAATTCTGCTCACCAAATGCTGAGGGAGAGTCATAGAAGATATTTTGGTGAGTGTAACATCCTTTGTCGATATTGCCTGGTGTAAAACATCACTATGGTTTTGTTGGACTGAATTGGACGAGAATTCTACTGTCGGGGACGCCAGCGCCCCGCTCATACGGTCTAAAGTAGCCGAGAGACTTCTTCTGGGTATGACTTTACTTGAAGAAGATATAGATTCTGCCGATTTCAATGATGCAGATGGCAACTCACTATTATCGCTCGTGGTCAACGTGGCTGAAGTTGCTCTTCGGTTCAAGATGGAAATCTTCCTGAGATTTTTTTTTGCCTCTGCAGAATTCCCACTACTCCCCCCTGTATTAGATCCTAATGCAAAACTAGCGGCACTTCCTAGAGAATGGTGATCCCTTCGACTGATTGTCCCGTCATTGTGCGCTCCGGAATGCTCTGTGAGTAGTTGGGTATAGTAAAAATTCAATTGCTTATGCAGACTATCGTAGAGAACCGTAATTTTTTGGGTATCCAATTCTGGAAAAAGAAGCATTTGGACGTTCCTAAAATCATCAGTGTGCTTCTGGTGAGAGGATAAGCCAAGGAACCCAAAGGGCAGCATAGGGTCAGAAAGGGTTATAAAGCGATGATCTAACTCACCGCAAAGTGTTTGATCCACTTTTCTCTCCAATACTAGACCCTGCGAATACCAAAACACATTCGATACTGGAAAGGGGAAACAGACTGTCGTAGAATCTCCCTCGGATAGATAATAGACATGAGCAACGTCTCTGAGAACAATCACAAAGCAGTTAGGTGCTTTTTCAAAATCCACAAAATTGGCCTTAATCACCGGTTGATCGTAAGTGAATTTACGAATGCACTGTTCTCCTACATACCACTGAACAGTTTTCCTGTCTGCACAAAGCCATATATCACCTCGTTCGTTGCCATCCGAGAAGTAGTAATCTTTCGAAAAGCTGTCCACATTATCTTCCCTACGCTGATCAAAAGGAGAAAAGGAATCCATATTTCGTACTGCTGCTTTAAGTAGCGGCGTCACCATTGGTCTTAACGGCGGCTGATGTTATTGATGAATCTTTAGAAGTACCATCTTCACAAAAAAGAGGTACTTTGTTACCCGGCAAGTAACCCAACGGTAACTATTTTATGCTTCAAGTCGCCAATAGTAGCTTCGTGTGCGCACAATAATTTGTTTTTCTAAGCTTTCAGTTACTACGATTACTTACAGATTTAATGTCCTTTAAAACATACTTGCTTTTCTCTCTCCAACTTTCTACTTTGCGTGCCACAGCAGTTGTGCATATTTTCACTTCGACAAGATTTTAGAGCTTACATGACGAAGTATTGAGTCTGTTACCATATAGAGCATCCACATGAATTAGTTTTCTCTTTCTAAAGAGAGCTACAGGGGAAAATTCCACCTTTTGGTAAATGGAACTTCGAAATCCTGTCGATGCTTGAAAGGATTAATGGAAATTTGCATTTTCAAAACGATCTTCGAAGCCTTCCAGTGTCACTCAACATTATTAGGTTAGCTTCCTTGTCATCTTTCAGAAGACCACTTTTGCTAAAAAAATTTCTTACTAAATATTTTGGATATGTTAGTTCTTTTGTTAACATAGTAAAGTAAAGTATTATTATAGAATTGTACTATTCGAAATTGGTGACAGGATTTTGAAATCCGGGACATGAATTGTTCATATCGAGTTTGAACCTCGGTATTCAGTTGTTCTGATAGCGTTTTTTTTTTCCTTTCAATTTTTTTCTACTGTAATTGTAAGAATCTATATTGGGTTATTGAAATTAGGATATGACGGTGTAACGTTTTTTCGCCTTTTCAAGTCATACCAGCTTAATACTCGCGAGTATTTGTACAAATATACCAAAAAGAAGATGCTTAACCTCCTCCAACTTGTCCTAATATTATCAAATCGATGAAAAGAAGAATTTAGATAATACTTTGAATGTATTGTTTTTGTAAAAAAAGAATGTATTTCAAATTGATTCAACTTCACAAGGCAGTTTCTTCAAGATATTGTTTATTAAATGTTCATTTGTCACGTCATTAATCTCCGGAGGGTCTCTTAGAGTTTTGTCTAGTATTCGTAGACACAAACGGGCAGCTTAGTGGTGTGATACAGATTCCCGATCTGATTAACTTATTTCAAGACGACGCTCCATGACAAAAAAGCAATTTTAAATTGCACAGTAGTATGAATGGATATTTTAAAAGCTTTAGCTTAAAAAAATCTATTCTCTTTCAAGTGATAAAATACTATTGACTATCTATTCCGCACGTTTAACAAGTAGTTCAGAAACCGTTACATCCCACAAAAACTTTATTATGGTATGGGTGTAAATAGAACTAAATGATAAAATCAAAAAAATGGGGCATACTGGGAATTGAACCCAGGGCCTCTCGCACCCAAAGCGAGAATCATACCACTAGACCACACGCCCACTTATTTGGTTGTTGTAAACAACCCATCAATTAAGGTTATAAGCTTTAAATATTAATCTAACAGCTTTTGCGTCATTCTTCCGCTGTGACCGCAACAGGGGGGTAACGAACAAACGTGCTGTTGAAACAAGGGTTCTGTCCCAGCAAGGCAAGGCAGGCCAGTCAAGGGTTTTGTTTTTTTTCTTGTCGATAATAATATAAAGCCAAGTTACCCCTTACACTCCCTAAAATTTAACTTCGCCTGGACACAAAAGGAATACTTATCAAGTTCAAGCAAACATAACTGAAACCTTTATTTAGGAAGAAGGAAGAAAAGTAATTGTAACTCCTGTTCGTCTCAGCCACTCCTGCAAAATTGCATCACTGTTGAAAGAAAAGCAAGAGGAAGTGATGAGTTCGATCGATTACAGTTTCAGATGGCCTGCAGGCCCCGAGCACGTCGTGGTGACAGGTGAGTTTGACGATTGGAAAGGCACAGTTAGTTTGGAAAAGTCGCCAACAACCGGAGAGTTCGAAGTTACGTTGCCCATCTCAGTAGCAGCCGATAAAGACAAGATTTTCTTTAAGTTCATCGTAGACGGCCAATGGGTGACCAGCGGATTTTACGATATAGGCAACGATCCCGAAGGAATTGAGAACAACTACATCACAAAGCGTGAACTACTTGGATTGGGTGATACTCCTTCGGCAGGTTCCGACGCCGCTAACATTGGCGCTGACCCCGCGCGTGCCACGCAACAGACGACAATTCGAGAACAAATTCCTACCTCGGAGGTCGTGACGAAATCGTCCACTGTTACTCCCCATAACGATAATGTACCTGATGTTGTGGTCGCTAGGTCTTCTAAATCGCTTAATGTTAGGCCCTCAGCCCCAATTGTTCAAAGGCATGCTGCCTCCATAAATGTTGCACCTTCGGAGGGTATTATGGGTGCTGGTAGTGCCGTGGGTTCCAGCAGTGCAAGCTCTGCCAGTCCAGATACCACTAGCTATAGCGGAAAGAAAGTTAGAGTCAAAAGGAGGATAAAGAGAAATAAAAAGACTGGTGAAAGCATCGTCGTCTCCGAAGAGCGTACTCCCTTGAGTGATGATGAAGGATTAGGTAATACCACTGAGGAGGAATTTTCACCAGCCGCCGTAAAAAATCCTGCCACTCATGTCCCTGGCTCAGTTGAGGACACTCCGACGCGTAACAGCACCAAGAATAATCCCGTATTGGTTGTATCTGCTGTAGCTCCCGGTACTGACAACTCCCTTACAAGTTCACCTTCGTCCCGTAAGAGTCATAATTCTGCAGCTGTCAAATCTTCTCCTAAGTCTACTTCTAAAAAGGAGCGCCCAACAACAGGACTTGTGGGATCTTCCTCGGGCTCTCCTAGGGCTAATAGTCCCTGTCGTTCGAAATCGGGAGCACCCAGCACGCCTTCTCGCGAGGAGCGCCCGACTTCAGCTGTTGTTGAACCTGGCTCTGGCTCGAGCAGCAGAAATGATCAGTTATCACGTACGGCTTCCTCGAAAAGGCATAGCCATTACGTCGACGCTATTGGGGTTGGCGCAAGTCCTTTGGTTGCGAGCGGTGCAGGATCTGGAGCAGCAGATTTCGGACGTCACAGCTCCGAAGTCGATCACCCGGTGCACATTCTCCCCATTGAGAATGAGGCTGACAAAGACAACTTCAAATCTATTGCAGGTGAACCAGGTCCTTATTTGCCGTTAAACCAAGAACAATTAGAGGCTTTCCCTCAAGTAAATGATGACATTGACCCTAAAGCCTTTAATGAAAGGCTAAGTAAACAGTTTAAGGCGGAACATGATAAGAACGGGATAAAAGATGGAAAGGCAGAAGAACAAAAGATCACCAAAAAGGCAAAAGAGAAAGTCACTGATCATGGTCTTCAAACGCAGAAAGCGCTCAATGATTTTGACAAAGAGGCTAATGCGGACAAATTGGAGCATATCAATAAAGCTGATACTATTGATAAAGTCAAAGGTGCGAAAAGTGCTTTGGAAGGAACTGCAACGCGTCACAAGAGTCACAAGCAGAGCAAGAATGAAATAAAGAAACAAGCACAGAAGGACAAAAACAAATCAATCATCCCTAGTAAGACTGCTACTGATGAAAGAAAAATCGAGGCTGACGCGCAGAGTGACAAAGTTATTGGGGGTAATGACAATGTGGGCAATGCTACCAGCCAGACGCAACCTGTGAAAGACGTCATAGCTAGTGAGATTAGAAAGGATGAGTCTATCCGTAAAGTTGATGGGGATATTGTCCATAAGGGTGCCGAATTGAAAAATACAACAAAGGGGGTTACTCCAGATACCTCAAGTCATGAGTTTGTTGAGAGCAAAGGGAAAACTCCCACGCAGGATTCTAAGAGGGATTCTAAAAAGATTTCCAAGAAAGACGTCAAAAAGGACTCGAAGAAGGATCACAACAATGACACTAAAAAAGACTCCAAAAAGGACCTCAAGCATGCTCCAAAAGATACTAGTGTAGTTATTGGTAAGGAGGAGGAAATTACGCAAGAAACGTTTCCGGATTTACAAGGCAAGGAACCTACTTTGCATGAGAAAGTTAAAAAAACAGACACGGTCAGGCAGAAAAGTACTTCTGTAAAAAAGACAAAGGACAAGAAGAAAGAGCTTCCAAATACACCAAAGAAGAGTGAGTCCACGAAGAAGACTGATTCTCCCAAAAAGAAAGAAACAAAGGGAGCCAAATCTCATAAAAAGCATGATTCCTTGCATACCCTCGATCCAAGAGTTCATAAAGATTCAGAAAATGATGGCGAAGCTTTTGCGGCCCACAAATCTCATGGCCTGGAAGGAAGTGATGGCGAAGACGACTTGTATGTGGATGCTGTGACCGGCGGTACAAGGCATTCTGTTGGTGGTACTACTTCAACTGCTCATACTACTGAGATAACTGGCAACTCCGACGCACCCAATGTTGGAGTTACTAGTAGAAGTCCGGATAAAGGGAGTTCTAAGAAGAATAAGGTTGGCAGCGACTCCACGAGAAATACAATTCCTGGTACTGAATCGACAGTAAAGAGCTCCAAGCACGCCGATCATGAATTCAAACGTAAGAGCGTAGGGTCAGAACCTAAACATGTCGTTGCGAGTGCTGAAGGCGCATCTGAAAATGTTGTGAGCACTAATAAGGACGATTTGAGCGCTGTGAAGTCTAAAGATATTGGTATGGGGAAGAAACGTATTTCAAATGTAACGGGGGATGGCGAAATAGTTTCTGAAAAGTACAGAAATTCGATCATTGGGGCTGACAATGACGAGACCCCTCAGGACTTACGTGCTGTCAAAAGTGGAAAGTCGGATATCAAGCATGGTAAGATTGCGGGTGTACCCTCGACAGAAGAAATTGCTAATGCGCCAGAAATGAACAGTACTATATCAGGTCAGCCGGGCCCTGATACCACTCATGTCAAAGGTGCTAAAACTGAAACTGCTCCATCTGTTGTTTCGGATACTGATGCTGCCGATATTGCAAAGTCCAATGAAGATGATACTAATAAGAGTAAAACTTCCAAAAGTAGACCTGGCAAGAGCAAAACCGCTAAGAATGGACATGCCAAGCATAAAACTAGCAAAACTGGAAAGGGTAGCACAAGTAAAACTGGAGCTAATAAGACTACTCAAGGTAAAGATGGGGGCGCTGCCGTAAAAACGGCGGCATCTAAAGTCGAAAATAGCCCCAAGAAAGCCGCTGCGACGACGTCGAGTCGCAAACCTCCTGCTCAAAATACAGCAGCTGCAGCTGCGAAGGCGGCAGACAGTACCGACAAAAAGAAGAAGCTCGGCCTTTGGGCTAGGGTTAAGAGGATTTTGCAATGAGCGAGGTAATTTTAACCTTATTTCCTCTATTTCGTCCTTTTTTAGGATTTTGCTGTTTATTCAAGCGCCGTATTTGCATGATTAACGTGGCTCCCAAAAGTAGATGTGAAAAGTTGAGAATTGAGCACCGTATCGCTTAGTTGCATATTTTCTCCTTTGTCGTCGCTTTTTTTCCTTTTTTTTTTTTTTTATTTCTCTTTAAATTCGATGAGACCTAAGGGCCTGGGGGGATTTGTAACTTTTTGGTTTTCATCTTTTAAACATTTATCCTTCCCCCTAAGAATTATATGTAATAGTCCCTTCGTGTCATCATAATATTGTAACGTCATTAATTTTGATTATTTTTTATTTGTACTGAATATTTTTTGCAGTTATCTGCAGCGTTTATCTCGCGTGTGGAAAATTTTAAGATGCGATGAGAAACTGAAAGTCATCGTAACGTATTAACAAGGAGTGAACGTCGAAGCAAGCTATTAATGAGTATGGTAGAGGAAAAGCGGAATGAGAAGGAAGAACAAGTCCAAAAGGCTCTTCAGGATACCACAAGAAAAAGAAAAGCAGAAGATGAAATTGAGATTGATTTGAGCAAATCTGTACCACTTTCGAAAAAACAAAAACGTCTTTTGAGAAGAGGTAAAGTAACATTAGAAGAGCTCAATGCTAAATTCAATCTTGACCCTGCATCCGTGGAGGAGTATAAAAGAGACTCTAATAAGAAAGATGATGAACCGGAAGATGAATTGAAGAAAAAGGAAAAGCGTATCGGCGTCTGGATCGGAAATTTATCTTTTGACACTACGAAGGAGGATTTAGTAAGATTCTTTGTCGCTAAGACGAAAAATTTGGAGAATGACGAGCAACAAATTTCCGAGGATGCCATCGTTCGAGTGCACATGCCTTTGGCTCAAAATGATGGTAAAAAGATTAAAAACAAAGGATTTTGCTACGTAGATTTCAAAACTAGGGAACATCTGGAATCCGCAGTTGCTCTCAGCGAGCTACAACTAAATGGCAGAAATTTGCTTATTAAAGACTCGGATAATTACGAAGGGAGGCCGGATAAAAATGATTTGGTGTCCTCCTCCAAAAATCCGCCTTCCAGAATTCTTTTCGTCGGCAACTTGTCATTCGATACATCTGACGATTTGCTAAGAAAACATTTTCAACATTGCGGCGAAATAATAAAGATTCGTATGGCAACTTTTCAGGATAGCGGTAAATGCAAAGGGTTTGCATTTGTTGATTTCAAAGATGAGTCTGGTGCTACGAATGCCTTGAGAGATAAAAACTGTCGTAAAATTGCTGGAAGGCCTTTAAGAATGGAATATGGAGAAGACAGAAGCAAGAGACAGGTAAAAAGAAAATCACACGCACCATCAAAGCAGGCCTCATATGATCTACCCTCGTCAAATGCAAAACCTTTCACTGGGACAAGTGCGGGCGATGCTGATTTTCGGAAGGTAAGAAAATTGGGGAACAATTTTCCCGCCAAGAAATACTTGGATTCCAATCAACGTCAGAAAAGTAGCATTGCCTTGACATCAGCACAAAGAGCTTCTGCTGCCATTGTTCCTTCTCAAGGAAAGAAGGTCAAGTTTGATTGAACTGAGTGTGTGGATAACATTTTGTACATTAGCATGAGTAATATTTTAGTCAGTTTGTAAGGTGTCAATGAAATGCAAAAATGGCGTGATGTCTGGGAAAGTGCAGTGACTAACTATGATATCAAAACATCAAATTCATTACTTACTAAATTTCAGGTACTGACTCATATAATCATCATATTTTAATGGCTGATTGATTTTTTCTAGGTTGCTAAATGCAGGCAGAGGCGGTGGGCAATTAGAAAACCACCTTGAATTTTGCTGCAGGATAATATTCGTGATGCGAGGTCTATCTTCGATAACCCCAGGATGCCCATTTTCTCTGAATTCTCTTCTTTTGTGCCATTCTGATATATTTTGAAACTGACCAGGAGACCACGTTGGATCATTGAATTTAGAGCCAATCAATAAAATTGGATCTATTTCTTTCTGAGTGTGAATAGCAGGTACAAACATTTGATAATCTGCTACACTGGCGTTTAAGAGGAAAAAATTTTGATAATCATCGAGAATATCTCTAACTATGGCGGTTGGAAGGAAGATAACGCTGCCCAAATCATTAACAAATTTATTCAATTTTGTGAAATTCTGAAGTGACTTTTCAAATTTATAGTAAGTCAACCAAAAAGTGACTGAAGATTTAATGAGAGGGTTCTTACTGTAGGCTATGAAAAACTTCCTTGTTTGTATAGTATTTTTTAACACCAACCAGGTATTTTTTATCAGTTCTACCACAACAATGGATACATTTATATCATTCACCATGTCTTGTAGGGGTATATTTTTATCTATTTTGCCCTCGAGGAATTTTGACAAGGCATTCTCTAAAAATGCAGAATAGGACTTCTGTTGATCGAAAATTGTTTCGTCGTCTTGCTCAATCATAGAGGAGAAGTAAAATCTTTTGAACATGGCCAGGTAGTCCTTTAAAAGAAATGTATCGCTAGGCCAAAACTTAATATAAGTGGCAACAGCTTGGGAATATAATGTGTAAACGTAGTCCTTTTTATTTCTGTAGTTCTTTTTCAAAAATGATAAATATTTCAGGCGGAATGTCTTGCAGTTTGTAGGCAGTGACGAAAGACCTCTTTGGTACATCTCCACAATAACCTGCCAATCATATACTTCTTCACACCAATTGACGTATTTAATCCAACAATGCTCGTAATAGAAACATGGTATTAGACACCTTTCAAATACTGAATGAACAAACTCGCGGGAAAATTTGTTTTTGCTAGATATAAGGAAATCAAGGTACTGTTCCCAGTTTTGAATTTCTTCAGGGGCAATTGGAGTCAAGTTAAAAAAATTCTGCTTGATTTTAGATTCATATGGCCAAATAGCGTTTACTAACTTTTGAGTTTTTTTTAATTTGATATCCACATTTGAGTCTTTCACATCTGCGTTGTCACTAAGAAGATAGGCCTTATATGCCCCACCGTATTTCGCATATTGATGTAACGGGATCGTGATTAATTCTTGGTAAATACTTCCCAAGTTGTGCCAATGAGAATGCTTTGTTTCAAAATCAATATACTTATCCCAAAAAGTATGCGATAGGAATTGAAAACCCACCTTTTCTTTTGCCATACGGAATTTCTTTCTTATCAACTCCACTTCTGTAGGACTATTAGCACATAGGACATTTAAGTAATCACACCATAGCTCTAATGAAGTTGGAAACACTTGGACTGCTCGGGCAAGTGTATCTATCGATTTTTTCAGCCCGAATAACTGATATTCAACGGCAGTAAACCTCTTCCAATAACCAAAGAAAAGTGGATATCTTTCTAGGAGCTGACAGTATATTTTTTCGATTGCTGTCTTGATTGCTATATTAGGATCCTTGTATTTCACCACCAACTGTTCTACGATAGAGATCAAAGTATTCAAGGAGCCAATGCTATCCCATTTGATTGTAGAGTATGCATTGACTAATTGTGGATTTTCTCTCAAAAAGGACGGATCCAGGTTTTCCAAAGCATTAGAATTGTCCTTTGATGAAACATGAACATTAATTAAGCTCTGCATATCTAGCTTTGCAAAGTCCATCTAAATAGAGATATGGGTTTATCTTTCCTTGTTGGTTTATACATCTTCAAAAATTTAACTAAATACAATGCGAGCGAACAAAAAAGACAATCTCGAGGCAAACAAAGGCAACAATACGATCCCAATACGCTTTTAAGTGCCGCAGGTATTTTATTAGGTACCTTGTCCGCTAAATATTTCCATAATGTCGATTAGGCCTGTAAATTTGGAAGATTTTCCGGAAACTTCATTTGAAGACATGGAAACTACATTTGCGAAAGGAAACTTCAATTCAGAGCGAGCAGGAGGCTCAACATCACCAATGACACACCAACATGTTGTCTTACCCACACCGACATCAGCAAGTTCTGGGGGTACAACCTTCTCTAATGCCAAGGGAAAGCGATTGTCCGTGGGGAGTAGCAGCCGAACAGATGAAGAAGGGGAGGAAGAAGAGGAGGATTTTTTGAATGATTTCCAAGAGTTTCAAGTCAAGAGAGATGATTTTGACGATGCGTTCAAGACTTTCTTCAATATGAAGAGCTCTGATTGCAATAATTTTGTGGAGAAGCAACTTGATGAGAAATTAAAACTTGGCCCTACCAAAAGAACTAGCAGGTTAAAACAACAACAGTCGATGCAGGAACTAAAAAACCACCAACTAAGATCTAGCTCTTCGTTTTCGAGGTTACCCAATAGCTTGTCAGCGGGGGATCTGAGAATACGGCCTAACGCTAGTGTAAGGTTCAAAAAGTCTATGCCATCGTTATCATCAAATTTCAATGGAATGATTCGGGAGGAGGATGAAAGCGAAGACATTCCTACCTTAAAGCCGCCCCATAAACTTCTTAATACTTTTGAAGAAGCAAGAGAAGATGATGAAGCAGAAGACAAGGATTTTGTATTTGACGAAAGTCTTATACAGCCTCAGTTCTTGAGTAAAGCTTCAGAATCTTCTCCTTTGAAGCTTTCCCCCTCTCAATACGACATTGTTAGAGACGATACCTTGTTAACACCACGTTTACATAGGAGGCACAGGGACTGGAATAGTAAAGACCAATTGGATTCATTCAAAGAACATAGAAAAAGCCAAGGAGGTCGTAAGTCATATAGCCACCAGAGACCACAAACTGCATCGCGCATACAAATCATTAAGCAAGAAATTGATCAGAATACTCCCATAAAAAATGGGCGCATGTATTATAATCCCAAAACTATGAAGTGGGAGGGGAATGAACAAGTACTTGAAAAATTTAGAAAACTAGATTCTCAAGATGAGAAACCGTTGTTGATAAGAGCAAGGACCAGCATTAGCGAACCACAATTACAATCCGCAGACTGGGAGATAGAAAAGTCGACGAAAGCATCCAAATGTAAGCCTTCTAGTAATCGACGTGTCGTTGGTAAAATGATGTTTGATGAGGAGAATTTAAAATGGGTCAGTGTTGAAAAGGATGATGAAATAGATCCGTTTGCCAACATCGAGGACGTAGCACCTCTGCCGAATGCCCCGGAAGAGGAAACTATAAAACTACCTAACGGCAAACATCTTTCCCCTTTTCTGCGTTCCCACAGCCAACTGTTACCCTCCAATGCTAGCGCTTTGGATAGGCTCAATTCTTCAGCTACTACAAGATACCATTCAATGGGTGTCACTAAAGCAGGTAATGGGCATTCGGACCCACAATTTTATCTAAATTCCAAACAGCTTGAGAGATTCTGGCATGAGGAAAATAAGTGGAATCGCAAGGTTGGAGCATGGTTTTTAATGGGTGACAGTGACGCCCAACCAGAAGAACTCACTGAATTGAACGAAATCAATGATACCAGGAGCTTCATGTACGAGATAAGAAATATGGTATTGAATTCCACTAGATGAGGAAATACTCCGATATGAGCAATAGCCGCACCTTGTTTTACATGGAGCCTGCGCAGTAGATACTATAATAATGCAACTTTTAGTATGTAATATTTTTAACATTGTAATTTTTTCCCTTTTAGTCAAAACTCGATATGAGGACGCGTTTAGAAGTGAGACTCTTCAACATCAATATTTTAATCGTTTCAGGATATTGCAAAAATGGCGTTTACTTCGGGTCCTTGAGAGTATATATGCATTGTTGGCCATCGGAAGGTTCACCTCTTCGGCCTGAGTGGGATACATACTACACTGGTATGGCAAGATGTTTAGAAACGATTGGAAGTATTCAATAAATGCTAAAACATTTGACAGTCTAGACACATCATTATTCAGGAACACAAAATTTTGGACGGTACTCAACTGTATAATCCTAGTCTGGGGACTTACAATACTAAAAGTGTTATTGTTTGCGTCTGACATTTACACATGCATCAAACTTTTGGCATTCAATTCGTGGTCCAATAACATCGTACAACCATATCTCCCATTCCGTATATCGAAGTGGCTATTTAGTGGCTGCATTTTGGCATCCGTTGTCCTACTTATATGGGAGTTGATATGTGGAATCAGGATATATAGGACAAGAAACATTTCTCTGACTTATGTCAATAACTTCTCGCGGACGGCATACTCTATATCAGATTACTCCAAGTACTGCGTTTATTTTAAGATTACTCCCAAGGGACAATTTCAAAAAGTTGCATTTTTCACTTTCTTTGAACTGAAAGACTGCCTGCGACTCTTATTTGCAGACACACCTCGTCAGGTTATCAATGGGCTCACACTATGGTCAGTTCTTATCACAGTGGATAGTGAGAATTCCAGCATAGGTGATGGCCATCTAGAAAGCTTTATGGGTGTCATTTCCAAAATCAAAACCATCGCACAAACAAATCACGAGGAAGCTGTCCTCTTATCGTTTATGCTCTTTTCTTTTGTTATTTGGGCTATTTTCATCACCAAACTGGCTGTAGCCATGCTGATGGCTGTTTACGTGTATTACAAATTAATCCAGGGCCATGAACATGGAGGTCTCAAGGAATTTGTTTGCGTAACTATTAACCGTAACGTAGACACCTTATTGGAGAAGCAGAAAAAAAAGAGGGGCTTAAACTCCGAAACTTACAAAATTGTTTCACTTTCAAAAAGTAGTGTCTTTGAAGAAGACATTGAAAATAAGGCCGCTATGTCTATGACTGAGACGTCACTTGGAAGTCTCCCTAATGATTCAACGACTACATTGATGGACTCCAAGGATACACATCTCCCACAACAGCACCTTAATGATACTCATCTTTTGAGGGTGCCCACAACTGGGTCATGGGACAGTAAATACGAGCAAACTGCAGATTTATCACAAGAACCGCTTCAAACTACTTCAATGATTATTGATTCAGACCCCAAAGGAAAGATATTCAAGCTCGATGTGGCGAAGCATCTAAGGAGGGACGGCTATAATGTACTGGCAATGAGCTCGTCAGAGTATCTTGAATCTAATGACACTTTTGTTCCACAACAACCAAACGGAGGCCGAAAGACCTCAAGTTTGTCAAAATATTCAAGAAGACCGAAACCACCAATCTTATCTGATCCTGAGAGCTCCATTCAACTGGCTCAAGGCGATTCAATGGAGTCACAACAATACGAGCACATTTATACCCCACTGAGAGCTTACACTAGAGAAGGCGAACATTGGATGGAAACTCGACATAATAGGTTTCCAGAGCGTTATAGCAGTCTGCTTGATAGAAGAGATAGAATGGCAAATGAAGATTACAATCATTATATTAGCAGGCACAAGTACTGAAAACTTGTTATGGCTTCATCAACAAACACATGCACACGGTCCGGATAATCACACAATAATTAATAGATATACTAAAAAGTAATTACTAATAATCTTTATATCATTTTATGAGGAATCACGCAGTTCAAGGATTTATTTATGCTAATTAAGAAGCAGTTGACTGGACTGAATTCAAGATAATAGTAAACTCGATTCAGCCGTCCATGATTCCAAACGTAGTTTGTAAAAGAATCGTTTTCCAAAAGGAAATACAGTTAGTTTGTTTCGTTGGCGTAATGGTAACGCATCTCCCTCCTAAGGAGAAGATTGCGGGTTCGAGTCCCGTACGAAACGGTTATTCTTTTTTTACTATCTCAGAATCAGCCTCAACAACAATGGGCTGGATTTCACTGACAGTTCCAGTACGATTTACAGTTGGGTTGTAGTACCAATACATACGCGTCGCATTCTCATTTAATCATGTCTAATTTCATAGTTGGAAATTTCAAGAAAGTTTAGTGTTATATATTAAAAAGCCTTAGTAATTTTCATTTTTAAGGCAAAATGTCCCATCATGTATATCCAATATCAATTCATGAACCGCCGCTAACGACACTATTACGCGGATTTTATTAGCTTCACAAGAACTTCGGATAAGATCCACGCTTCCGCGTAGATATCAATTCACAAATTTAGATGATTTAGACGCTTTTTAATTTATTCAAGCTCACAGACTTCGACAACTCTAGCAACGAGATTCTGGAGCTCAGGATAAGCTAATTCGAGCTTGCCAGAAGCAAGCGGCTTGAACTCTGCCTTAAAAAAATTTAGACACTCCGCTCCATCGAAAAAGTTCTCATCATACGTCTTCCAAATTTCCGCATCGTGCAAGTATTGATTCATGTGCATAGCAACTTCATCCCACTTATCTGTCTCCATGCCGGGGGCAATACGAGCTATGGTCGCCAGAAAATTGATTCGTGATTTAAGATCGAGTTTAGAAGATCTGATCATACCGTAAGTCCTGTAATTAGCTAAAGCTACGCAGATGAAATAGAAGGAATATAACATCATATGATAACTGGACTGATTAAAGGGATCTAAAAAGAAAAACAGATAGCATCCATAGAACAACACCCCCAAAAATGGCACAGACACAAAATATCTCTTGCGAAAAGATAATTTGGTATGATGGTTGTATTTTGGTAGCACTCGGAATTCCTGTGAAAGCTCTGGCAATGAATCCTGTTGTATTTCATTGAAAGTATTATCTAACCCACTCTGATAGGATTCTACAGCTTCGCGAAACGCATTCTTCTCATTGGATTCGGTGTTAAGTTTTCCTTGCATTACCGGTCTCACAATCTCATTCCTGAAGCAACAATGACACTGTTCGCCATTAAAAAAGAAATGGGACGTTCTCCAACTGCGATCCTCGTAGAGCATCCAATTCAAATTGTGTGCAACCAATTCCCATTTATCTAGATCAACACCAGGATCCAGCAATGCAACACTCTTGGCAATATCCTCTTTTCTCTTGGAGGTGGTACGATGTTTCATGAAGAGATACCATAGCACTGAAAAATTTAAGGACAGACCAAACATACCTGCCAAAGCGGCCACTAAAGGTCCGTTGAGATATGCCCAAAAAAAATTGTAAAAGCTCAACGCAATTATCAAGCACAGCAAAGGACCTATCCAACACGTGTACATATGATATATCTCATGGAACAACCAAGTAAAAACGTTTCTGAAGAGCTGTTTCGGTAAAATAGTAATGCAGGCCTCCTTATCCAGTGGCAATGCTTGTTCCACCATGTTCATAAATTCTTATTGACGAAGCCTTGTCTTACTGTTTGATCTAATTGCTGAATAGGAGGTTGTGCGGTTTAGAAGAAGAACCCTGTGAAGGTCGAGGTTCCCACTCAAAATATCAAATCATCATCACACTTCACGGCGCAGCTTATACTTCTAATAGCGCCACCAAGAACGGCTATGTATGATGTGTAGTAGAGAAGCCGAAGAGCGATGCTATGTCCTATGTGAGTGCTGTCTGCATTATCAGCGTCACTGGCAGCATTCGCTGCCTCCGAAGGCACTTGGATATATCGTCGACAATAATCCTTCAGGTTCGCATCATAAACTTTCACTCGCCCACTTAAAGCCTATCCTGGGTCACGTGGACTCGAAAATCAAGTTTCGGAAGCTGTTATCTAGCAATTCTTCAAAAATCATGAAGTAAATCCACGTGAGCAATTACGTACTGTGACATCTTATTATCTTGACTGCATTTCAGGCTATATTGATTATGTCGAATGGGGCAAGAAGAAACCGCGTCTCCGAGGAAGTTGGAATTTAGCCTCATAGATATAAATACTATAGACGTGTGCCAATGTGCACTGAACCACTATAGCTACCCATGCCACGAAATCGATGGTTATTTCAGCTTTTTACTCTCATTAGCCAACTTATCCTGTTTTCTTCTCTCTTCCTGTCTTCTTTTAGCCACCTTTTCCAACCTATCCTTTTCAATCTTGGACTCCTCTTCTTCATGCATTTTCTCGTATGTCTTCTTTCTCAATTCGACCATGTGTTCAATTTTAGCATCTGGTTCAAAAAGACCAAATCTCCTAAAACGTTTAACCTCCGTATTCATTAAGCCGATGTCGCCATTGCATTTTTCGATGTTTTGTTTCAAGTTATTTTCCAATTCAACAAAATAATCTTCACTAATGTAAAACAGACCCTTCTTTTCAATTTCCTCGAAAGTGTGCAGCTCAAATCTCTGAGAAAGTGGCGTTTGAAAACCCTCACCGTCGCCTAAAGGAAAGCCAGGGTTACAGGCCATTCTAAGCTTACCTGCTTTAGATGCTCCAACCGGCCCCCCATATTTCTTGGTGATGTATTGGTAGAAATGAGATTGGTATTCGTCGAAAGTGCCCCGCCTAATACCAACCCACCCGAGAGACTTCACCAGATTTTTGATTTTTGGCTGTGCTAAGTCTAGCTGAGTCACTTTAATCACTTTGTATGGGTTGAAGGAGATCGGATTACACAATCCCACACCAAAAAACAACGTAATTAAAAGTATCTTGCCTATGTGCAGCGAGAAAAAAGCCCACTGAGCGAAGAGGCTAGAATAACCAGGGGTAATTTCTTGACGCATCCTGTCGGCGAAATCGAAAAGTTCAAAATGCTGCAGTAAAGGAATTATGAGCCTGGACATGTTGTTTGTCATACAGATACCCGGAGTAGGTGAAATGCAATCAGGCAAATCTGTATATAACCAAGCCAACATGATGGCAACATACCTATAGATATTAGACTTTGATATTTCCCATCTGGGCAACACTAGTTGACCTGGCCAAACTTGCTCTAAGATTGGTCTGTCCTCTTCCAGCAATTGTAAATACTCTCTTTCATCGGCATCGTAATCGAATATTAAGCATCCTCCCTCTGTCATATACCCGGGATGCATCGACTTGTAAAATCCAGTTGGTTCTTCTTTATGAAAAACAGTTGGCCTCAACACCATAAGGTGTCCCATACCTGTACCATCCTTACGGAAAATCCTGGCAATCTTCGTCTTTATCGTATCTTCATGATCTACTTGGAACGCGAAGTCCTTCTCAATATCCGCATTCAACCTGACATTGACCTCCATTTTATTTCAAGTTAGGTCAATCGGCGATAATGAGGAGTGTTAGGTTGCGTTCTGTTATCACACATGTAATTTGATGTGATTTTATACACGTATTCTTTGACTGACTTAATTTTTCACATCTGACGTCGCCGCGGCGACAATGAGGAGGCGAGGTGGTGGGAGAAGGGACGGGCGGCGGACCCTCGCCCCCCCCCTCCCCACTCGCAACTGTGAGACAACATACGATTGACCAAAACGGGACGGACAGACCTTGCAACTAATGGAAATCACATTATGTGACTAGAATAAACTTAAATACTTCAATAGGATGGACCACAATTCATTGGCACACAACCTTGGTTGCTGTTTGAGTGTGTAGAAAGCACTGTGGAGAAACCACTTATCTCTTGTCCGAGTGTGAAGGTCCCAAAAAAAAAGAATAAATGTCCGATTTCCTATCGGATAAACATGGGTTACAACGTCTGAAAGATATTTAAATGTGCTGTAAGGATGCAAGTCTTGAGTTTCATAAACGGTAACACAACAATAAATATCGTCAAGGTGTTGCATGAAAAGTTGAGGATTGAATTTTCTTTTTTACAATAGTTGATCGAGAGGTTTTGCTAAAAACTGGTTGTTAATTCTTGTTTTTGCTGAAAATTATTTTAATGCGGGGCCAACGTCAAACTTCTACGTATATCGAAAAAGAACAGAATGTACTTTTGGTACTTGATGGGAAAGAATGTTTGTATTTGGAGAAAGACATCATCTTAGTTGAAGGGTATAAATGTCTAACCTAAAGTACAAGCAGTATATGCATAATGACTACAACATGCGTGTCAATGCGCTGATGATGGCGATGATAAAATAAGAGATCGTGGCCCAAGAACACGAAGAGTAAAATGACGTAATGAAATTTCCGAAAAAGAAGTAAATAGGCAAGTGCATGAGATAACATAAAAAAATTCAAATTAAATTCTTTTTTGTAAGAAGGATAACTCAATCAGAGTAAATTGAAGGCCGCCTTTTCACATATTACTTTGAAACGAGAAATATTGAAGATAAACGCACGACACGAGCTGGCAAACAAAGGAATATCATACGTCCCAGGAAACTACAAGGTGTTAATAAACCTCAAATCTGAATTTTGCAAACTTGATGATGTGAACGGTAAGACTTACTGAATTTCCAACCACAAAATTAATCAAATATGTGCACATGTCGCTGCCTTTCCCTTTATTTTGACTTGGCAGGCCAAAGAATCAGACAAGAGTAAGTTCTAGATAGGCGCTCTGTGCCTGTAAATGTTAACTCGATTGCTGCAAACAAAATTGTGCCAGGATTAAGTAGAAACGACTATTCGTAGACGTGGCTTTACTCAATGATCATGCTAAAATACTTTACATGGATTTTAACAGAAAAACTAAACATACAGTTTAGGTTAAGATTCATAATGAATTCATCAAGGTCCTTATGTGTAATAAAAATTACTGGACAGCACTCTACGCAGTCGTACCGGGCTCTTCTTAAATCTGTCGTAAAGTATGATATAAAGGCATTTTATGATGGAAGCACCATTCACCTCATCTCATCGCATTTCATGAGATCTGTTCCGGCAAATGACAGAGCACTAGCCAGTATTGGTGACAGAGACCTTCCTAAGGCCTCAAACTTATTATGTTTGTCGACAGTTCCGAACTCAATCTGTATCATTTGACTTTGCAGAGACAGTCAAATTATGTACACTCCTGTATTGGCCATTTCGTAGATGGTAATGAAGAAGAGAATACTACCGCCTTGACCAATGGTAAAATACGTCCGAAAAAACATTTACAGCTTTGTATTGCCACGGAAACACATTTGGAGCTTTATGATGTTTCAGAAGGCTCGCTAAAGAAGTTAGCATTGGTACCTGTGTTTGCAATTGTTGCCGCTATTGAGACTCTGCATTTGGAGAATACAGTATGCTCCTTCCTAGCAATCACATCTGACTCTGGAAACCTCACATTAGCGAAATTTGTCAGGGTATCTGATGAGAAAGTCGTATTGAAGACTTTGCTAAACCAGCCCTTGACAAGGTCAGGGCTCAGGAGGCTCTCTCCCATTTCATACCTTCAAGTTGATTTACACGGTAGATGTCTGTTTTTGTCAGCAATTGAAAGGAATATATTATGCTTCGTAGCAAACCAGGTCGGACAAGATGGTATTTGTTTACAGGATCCACTTGAAGCCCTTGTACCACATTCCCTCACATTAGACACGACAGTTTGTGACGTGAGTTACGACAATCCATGCTTCGCTTCTCTAGAAATTCGTGGTAATCACTATCTGGTCTTTTACGTTCTAGATCTTGGTTTGAACCACATCGTAAAAAAAGCAGACTACAAACTTAACGATACTGCAAACTTTTTGATGGGTTTGCCAGCTTTATCCAAATATCATATTGCGTGCCATATAGAAACAGATGGAGGTGGAGATCAGGTAGAATATGATGAGACAAATCCGTTTGTACTTATTGGGTTCGAGAATTTTTTGGTCATTAAAGATTTGCAGGGTTACTTTGATATAAAAGTTTTAATTCCGAGGAGAAATGGAAAACCTGGACCGACGATTATAATTTGTTATGCAATACAGACGTTGAAAAAAGACTTTTTTGTCCTCCTGCAGTCGAACTGGGGAGACTTATTTAAGCTGAAAATAATACCTGACAAGAAGAATTTCAACCGCCCGACAGCGACTATCTCCTATTTTGATACCATTCCTCAGGCAAGTAATTTGCATATTTTCAAAAACGGCTATCTTTTTGCTACTTCAGAGTTGAACGATAATTACTTGTTCCAATTTGAAAGTCTGGGCGACGATGAACCTCTTCTAGGCAGTTCTTTTGAACCTTCCGTTAACTTACAAAATTTGAGCTTAGTGGAAATACAGAAAAACCTAAACCCACTGTCATCTTCACAAGTAGTCAACGCTGCTCCGCTGACTTTTACTATGAGTTCTCTTAATAAAGCGAGGTTTTTAACCAACGGCGTTAATTTCGACACAACAATTTCGACACAGCTCCCGGCTGGGGCGGACGACATTTGGACGATTAAGTTTCCTACAGACGAATATCACCGTCTGCTATTCTTGAGTTACTCGAAATCAACAATGATTCTCAAAACTGAAGAGGGTACAATGGAACAGCTGCCCCCTGACGAAAGTTCTTTTAAAGTGAAAGCAGATAAGACGGTATTTGTGGGAATAATGGGGAATAAATCAGTTATTCAGGTCTGTGAGAATGAGATGCGTCAGATTACTACGCCATCACAATCCAATCAATTTGAAAGGAAACTAGAGTGGTACCCCCCAGCAGGTATTCGCGTAATTGCTGCCGCTAGCACTCGTAGTCAGCTTGTAATTGCGCTTTCAAACGGTGAGGTCGCGTATTTTGAAATGGATACGGAGTCAGGTTCCGACTCTCTACATGAATTGCAAAACAGGATCGAGTTTAACGAAGATATTACGGGAGTGGCAATGTTACCTGGGCTGAGAAGCGATTTTTTAGCCGTAGGGAACAAAGAATCTACTATAAAAATTTTATCGTTAAAAAAATCTGATGTGGATGACTTCTTGGAAGTAGTCTCCATACAGGCGCTAATGGCTCCAGTAAGTGACCTTAAGCTTATCAGAATACAACGTGAATTACAACTGCATGTTGGATTAGAAAATGGTGTTTATTTGAGGTCTAAGTTGAATGGGCTGGATGGTCAATTATATGATGTTAAAAGGAAATTTCTAGGACCAAAAAGAGTTACTTTATCTCTCATTCCAAATGTCTCGCTTACTGCAACCAGTAAAGACGAAGAATCAGATGAAGACGAGAGTGACGGAGAGGGGCAAGACACATTAGATAGCGAACATTTCAAGGAGAATACGCGACAGTTAAAACCTTGCGTAATACTTCACAGTACAAAAACATGGGTGTGTTATGAAAACGATATCTTGTTTCATGTCAGACCCATTCTATTATCAAACGACAATGCCCTAATCAAAGTTTCAGATTTTGCAGCAGAAAACATAAAAACGAATGGCTGTTGCGCCTTGACTTCTTCCCATAATTTAGTTATTGGTAAGATTCTCGATTTCATATCGAAAGATAAATGGTTTCATGTAGAAGAAGTGGATTTAAATGAAATATCCAATGATGAAAGCAGGTTTGGACAGGAAGACGAAGAAGATCTGGAACGAGTCCCCAAGAGGTTGTATGACGCCTGTAAAGTAATCACTTTTGGCGATAGTAAGGACTTGACCTTATATATTGAGAATGCTGTTGACGATGAACATGTAAGAGTGAGTTTGGCGAGAGCTCATCATTTCTTCACCTTAACGAACAATACACAAAAATTCCAAATTTTACAAAAAATGAAGGCGGTCACTGCTGTCATTACCAAATTTACAACAAGCAGCCATTATTTAGTGGTTTCTGCAAGTGATAACAAGCTTTATACCTTTGTTCTGACATTCAAAAGAGTGCCGAACGGGGCTGGTACATTTGAATTAGAGCTTATTCATACTACCCAAGTAGAGGATCGAGTACATGCAATGATTGAATTTAAGAAAAAATTACTTGTCCCTGTTTTTGGATCCCTTATTTTGTACAGTTTGGGCAAGAAACAATTGCTTAAGCGATCCATCTCACAAACCACTGCGTTTATTACAAAAATCACCGCTCTATCTAACTGGGAGGACCAACGAATAGCTGTAGGTGACAACCGAGAATCAGTCACTTTATTCTGTTTTGACGATTCTAAGAATGTTTTTGTCGCTATTGCGGATGATATTGTAAAAAGATATGTGACATGTTTAGCTTTCCTTGACCAGTCAACTGTCATTGGGGGAGACAAGTTCGGAAACATATGGACACTAAGATTGCCTCATGCCTATGAGAAATTGATTAAAACCAATTTCCCCCGGGCATTAGATAGCCTACAGCAGTATAGAGGCCTGAAGCGCAAGGCGCCTAACGCAATGGATTGCCCATTTAAATGGACCATTTTAAATCATTTTTTCGTCAACGATATACCGATGCACATTCAAAAAATCAAATCTGTACAGTTATCTGACAGGCCTTCGATAATATACTGTGGCTTACAAGGAACTATTGGATGTTTAATACCACTTCTGACGAAGCAGGAGATAATGTATATGAAAGACTTGGAAGTTGTGATGAGAGATGCGGATGATATCTTTTCTTTAGATCAAGATACCCAGAACACTTCCAATATGGAAGTCACCGAGGACAACTATGCATTTGGGGACGATACCCCGAAGACTGGCGATCATGCTAGAACTCAAATCCCTGAGGGAGCATATTCAATCGTTGGTAGAGATCATCTTAAATATAGAAGTTATTATGCTCCTGTTAGGAACGTGATAGATGGTGATCTTTGCGAAACATTTGTGAATATGTCTGTCACAGAGCAGATGTCACTGTGCAAACAATTGACCAACCTGAAGCCCGAAGATGTTATAAACCAAGTGAATGAAATTAGAACTAATTATATATAAGAAAGTAAAAACATATAACACGGCACACTACGCATTAATTCATCGACAATCCACCACGGTAGTACTCTTTGGGAATCTCCCCGGCATTGATCCTTTCAAGTAAAGGTATTATATTGGGTGGAGAGATCCTTGCAAACCACAGGGAATCTAATTGATTCAAGCCAGTTTCTTTATTGAACCCAGTACGGTTGTACAAAATAACATTACCGGCGAATTTATGTCCTCCGATATGGGAGATAACTGCAATATTTTTGTCCTTATAAAGTCCCTCCGCAGATATTTGTTTGATTAAGGCCTGTCCTATCAGTCCACATCTTCGGTCGCGCTGATTGTGTCCACATACAAGAAGCCAATCTGCTAAATTGTCCTCGTACTCAAAAATTTCATTGTTACTGCGACTTTCGGGAATAATGTCTGTTTCGTTAGTCACATTATCAGCACCTTTTAAAAAATCAGTGAAAGACAACTTATGATCTGCTAGTGGCTTCGTATGGCCTTCACCCAAGAAATAGGCAAATTCCTCGACGTCACTCTGTGAAATCTTGTAAAGCTTCATATCGGGAAGTACAAAGATGTGCGCCTTCTCATGGGGATCTCTTTTTGGTGCTTTGATACTGCCTGATTGCATAGAAATGGCATTGACCAAAACATCTGAGCCTAACTTGGTGTTCTTCAAGTAAGATTTTAATTTTCCGATGATTGAATAAGGCCATAAAGGGTTTAATTCTAACTTGCTTTGCCAGTGCGACATCCACTCCAATTCAGTAGCGCTTTTGTCCTGGGGGGATAAAACCAATACATGCTTCTTATAACCAGGCACTCTCCTAGGAATTGGTGAATTTGTATCCAATTGCAGCTCTCGTGGTAGCAAAGCATTGATTTCTCTGTTGTAGTTTTGACACTGGCAGGAGAGCGGAGCTAATGTTTCTGTGTTGAGATTAATTTGTACGTAGTTCCTATGATAATAAACTTTCCTTACAAGAAACCTCAGTGCATGTCTTCCTTGAATGAACATGGCACTTCAAACCAGCTGTAATGCCTTGCCTTATGTTTTCTGGCTTTAAAAAGTGTAGCTCATCATATTCATCGGAGATTAGAAAGGAAAAAAGCCAAAATACAAATTTACAGACTATCTTCATCTCATACACTTCGGTAGCCCGATAGCCACTGAGTTGAAATGGTAGAGAAATGCGGTATATGCGAAGCAGAAGATGCAAAGTACAAGTGTCCCAAATGTGGAGTAAAGTATTGTTCACTGGCATGTTATAAGGACACGATTAAGCACCAGGATCCTGCTGAAGGCAATCGGGATGAGCAACTTCATCACGTTGAGTCAAAGAATACTTCAGAGAACCCACTCGCATCGCCGAAATGGTCCAAAATTTTTTCTGAATCTCCTGAACTACAGAGATTATTACAATATAATACTGTCAAGTTTCATCTAGCTAAAGTGTACCGTATTCTTTGCGGTGAATCATTAGATTCTCACGAATCAGCAGGTATGAACAACGAGATGAAGAGACAACTGGCAGTAGATTATTTAAACACATTAAGGTATGGTGGGATTCACTACAATGAAGCAATCGAAGAGTTCTGTGGGATCTCACTGGCTCGCTTGGAACAATCATAGAAAATGCTCACATGAAAGCAAATTGTAAGGTATTCGTGACATCCAAAGTAGATCCTAAAGAACTGCTTCTGTAGACACTGTCTATGAGTTTACGCAGAATGAGTCCATCCATTAAGGTTGGGAATCCCTCAAACTCAAAACCTTGCATTATGAAATGAGATGGCAGATTCGGGATTTTACGCGTATTAAAATGGAAATCTGCTATCGATTGGTATAACCGAAATATGTTACCGTGGACGGCGTCATAATTTCTCAGATGATAGACTTCCATGAACTCTTTACCTTGCTCCGAGGATAACTTCTCTCCTGCTGCAGGATGGTCGTTTGCGCGGATCCCATTGTAATAAAGAACAAGGTTAGACATCTCAGCAAATCCGGCGTCCCCCTCTAGTTTTATATCACCCCTGGTGCCGTGTATATCTATGACAAAGTTTTTTGTGAATTTTTTTGTGGGTTTTCCTCCTTTGATGCTGCATGCTACGGGAATATTTCCTCTTTGTAAAGAACCATGAAATAATAAATGGTCTGGCACTGACTTGGGGACAGTACGGCCCATTGGATTACCCAAATCATCCACCAAGGTTTGATTTGGGATATTATTAAAAATCAATGCATTAATCTTCGAAAAATATGATTCTGTGATGTACTGTAAAAGATCTATTGTATGGCCAAACGTCGTGGTTACTAGATCTAGACCGTTACCCATCTCAAACATACCGGGAGCAAATTTGCGCGACCTTTCATAGCCAAACCAGCACGCATTTCCTGCTATTTCAACGGAATTAATTTCACCAATGTAGTTTTCATGTATGAGTTCCTTAGCACGTTGGATATATGGACTTTTACGTCCCTGCAATGCCACAATAGTCTGAAGTCTACGCTGGGCGGTTGCATCGTATATCTCTTGTGCCTGCTGGAGATTTGAACCGAATGCCCATTCAATAAATAAATACTTCAAACTGAGATTTGTTGCGGAGTGCTTCAAAATTGACATCAAAACCTCATATTGTTTCGATGCTCGTATACTGACAACGATCATGTCTATATTTTTAAAGCTGGAAAAGGCTTCAAGGCTGGTGAACGCCGTGGCATGTACCAATCTTAACTTTTGAATTGTTGTCACGACTGCCTCCTGATCTTCATCGTACAACGCGGTGATAAGAAACTGAGAAGATAGTTGTGATATGGCGGGCCTATGAGTTTTGAGAGCCCATCCCTTGTTCCAATTCAACCCGATAAACCCAACCCTTATGGGGGCGGCATCAGGTACAGTGGATACTGCTGACCTCTTATTGTGATCCATTGAAAGCTTACGCAACCAACCAAACTAACTCAGCCACTTCTATTGATAATCAAGTTCTTGCTTTAATCTCACCCATCAGTTTGCCCAAGCAGTTTCGATGATAGACTGTACCGAATTAGATAGGCCTTCTGCTTTTGAAGGTATATTTTCCACAGTTTCACTCGCTTTCGCGCGACCGCGCGACCGGAAGTAGATATCAAAAAAAAAAAAAAAAACCTGCAATTGATAGTGAAAAATTGGGACCATGGCAGTACTGCTCAAAGAAAATCGTCCTTGTCCTTAGCTCAATTATGGCAAAAAAAGACCCCTGGGGCAATTCCCTAATCTATGTACCAGGTGGATATTTCAGAGGAGAACAATTCTCACGTTAAGAAAAATGCCTTGTATCTCACACCTTAACATGCTACTTAATATAAAAGGACCAAGTTTTCTGACGGAAAAAAAATATTCCACAATTTACAATTTTTTCGCATAAACATTTTAATGTAGCAACGAGACATAATATTAACTTGACTGCTTTATTCGTATATTTTGCTTGTGATTCACTATGAATAGAAATTAAAGAATAACTTAAAGAGAACTGTAAATATTTTATTAAGCGAGAAATGACCTGCGAAGATGAAGAACTACAAGTTGGAGCAGCATAGCTTTTGTTCTTCTTTTGGTATAGTTGAAATTTAAGCAGACTCCAGGTCACGATCAACGGACGCAGCGCTATGGTCTGAGGAAATATTAGACCCTCTTGTCTCGGCAAAATGAGTCGCCGGCTCCCTACTCTCAGTACCATTGGCACCTTCAGTAGTTCCACTGCTTATAGTGTATCCAGTTTCGGCATCGCGCTGTTTGGACAGATTCTCATCGTAAGTCCTCGCATTTCGCTGACCCAAAAAGAATGTCCTGAAAGGATGAACTGATCTCGTGCTGCTGGATCTCGAAGTGGGAGTAATTTTGACACTAGGCAGTTCGGCCTTCTCATGGTTCCTCTCATCCTTGGAAGGTCTGCTCCAAACGATATGACCGGCTACAAGAGATGTAAACTCCATCAAACATAAGGCTACACTGGCCCACGCTATGCCTAACAAAGGAGCCCCCAATTTGCCGTGTCTCTTGTCATCCGTAAAGGCATCTCGTGCCATCACAGCAGCAGCTGTTTGGAAGATTACAGCTACTATATTGAACAAGCAGCCCACTCCTGTGAGAATCCAAGTGACATGAGAAACTGCACTGGAAAACCAAGCCCCCACGTATATTAGGAAGCTGATGGCAATGAACGATAGTGCTATCCAAAAGAAACTGAATGCCAATCTGGTTAAATAGTAAAAGGAACCGCGATTTGAAATAAACTTGTGAGGAACATTAGTCTTTGTACCAAAGTTATCAACGGGAGATATTGGGTATGCTGGTCCGAGGGAGCCTCCGCAATTCGTACGTCCATTACTTCTTGAACAGGCACCCCAGTAAGTCCACCTCGTAGTGTTCGAGGCATGAGGAATACCACTAGTATCGCCTTCCACCCAATATAATCTAGACATAGGGTAGTTATCCGAGCCTCCCGATATTATAATCAAAAGCAATAACAAAACATTGCCAGCAAAGAATATTAATGTGGAAGCTTTGACAATGCAACTCCAAATTGAGGTCGCCATCCTAGCCATGGTTGCCGTTAGTTCGTTTTTTCTTATTCAATGCAAAATGTGTTTATTATACTTGCAGGACTTTATATTTATCCGACACAGCCAGAATTGTTTATTTCACCGTCGGCTTCTGTCCACCTCCAGCTTTAAAATTTTCTTCAAAGCAATTCAAATGACAACATGCCCATCTACCCCCACCCAAAGGCGTTGCTGTCAAAAAACCGTTATTCTATGTAAATGCATCTGTCCTTGCTCCGGTGACCATAGAAGGAGCAGTGGGGCAACAACGTCAGCTACCTGCGGTCATTGCCCCGTAAGGCATTGCCGTTCCAAGAGTTCAAGCCGTTCTTCGTAGGGCCAGAGAGGGCGGCCTGCATGAGGTAAGCCATTGCTTCCACTTTCGGCCTTCCCTTGCTTTCCGCCCGCCTTGTTGATATTTTCCTATTATAGCAATTTTCGAACACCGCGTGAAACCACGTGACTGTTACGATAGGCAATCGGCGCGACCTCTTGATCATTATCTTCGGCGAAATATTTCTCCATATCTCATTACTACCCACAACTCCCTTCAGCCAGCTAGTTGGTTCTTCTTGTTGCTTACTCGATGCTTTTTCTTGGGGACTGAATCTTTGGGTTCCATCCTTTCCATGCTATCCATCTTATCTTGCTCGCGATCAAGCTCTGATTCACGTTGTAGTCGTTGAATGCTCTCTTCCTTTGCTACGTCTCTTGATTGATCTTCCTTTGCCCATGTCGAATGCCTTTTGGTCCACCTTGTTTTTTTGGCTTTGTGTGCTAAGTTATGTTCCACACTAAGTGGCGGATGTGATGATCTAAACTTGGGGACGCTAACATTGGTATTGTTCGTGCTTGCCACATTCGGATTATCAAAATTGAAGTCAAACTTGCTTCCATTCGGACCGTCTTGTGAAATGCTACCATGAGAAAGCATGTCATTTCGCTGTTTGAGACACCACAAATGAATTGCATCCACAGGTGCCTCAGGATTTTGCTCCAAAAGTGACAGCACGTCTTCCAAACAGTGAAGATATCCCTGGTGTTTTAGCAGAGAATTGCGTTCATTTGCCACTCGGTATAGTTTTGTCACAGCATTGGCGGCTAACTTAAACTCCTGTGAAAGCTCACTATTAAGGGATTCAATCACTTGGTTTGTTGGAGGTTGTTCTGGTGGCAAACTTGATCCTAAAGCATTTAACCTTTCCATTCTGAGCCAAAGTTTATGATAAACACAATACTGAAGAGTCGACAGGCAGCACTAAAAAAATGAAATTGCGAAAAAGGAGAGCTTTTTTCTGAATAAGAAGATAGATGCTTAAAAGAACAGAGCTGCGTGTTGCGGGCGACTGCTATTCTCCTTCCGACTGCGTGTTTGCTATCGAGTTTCTTCTACTGTAACTGTTTGCTGAGAGTACCAAGCATGCTTTGCAAGTAAGTCTAGTTTTTCACATCACGGAGTACGTGCGAGAAAAAAAAAAAAAAAAAAAGGTTCATCTCGTGAGGTCCACCGCTTAAAACGATGAAATATTTCAGCTCACTTCTGAATTGAAATTTCAGGTTCAAACTAAGTCAGTCGTTATCTTGGTGGCTCCAATGGCTGATTGTGTGTGCGAGAGCACTCCAAGTTGCATGAGTCTGAAAAGGGTTGCTGATATAGAAAATCCGCAATCATGTAAAAGAATCAAGACGGAACCTTTGACACCTCCGAGGGATTACGAGCCATGCCAGTGTAATGAGCCAAACGGACCATCTTCTCCCTATTGGGAGGCCGAGGATTACATGGTACGTGGCTATGAGACCGAGAAGCCTGTGCAGTACAATCTATATGATTTAACGCCAGAGGAATGGGAACAACAAGAGGAAGGTGAAACTTGGGAGCTTGGTGAGGTACCGCGCGTAGATTGCGACGTGGAGATGACATGATATGATGGCAATAAATGTGTACTATATACCAATTAACGACCAGCGGGGTAAGATGATCAGCAAAGAAAGGTTGTAATAGATTAAAACGATGCTTATGCTGCTACGTCAAAATACCTCGAATAACGATTATAGAGATAGATCTGAAGGCCAGAAAAATGAGTGTAACATATTGTTTTCCACGTTTATATACTTGGCGCTTATAAATAGCATTGCAAATATTGTCATACTTCATGCTTACGGTCCAAGCAAACCACATTGGTTTATGTTTTGTAACGCTCTATGCGTTTTGTCAAAATAACAGGGATAATTTTGATTATTTGCTCGAGAAAATTCCTGACTAAGGGTTAACAAGCCCAATAGTGGAAACCGCTCTCGAGCTGTTCCAAGATTCCCAGAAATAATGAAAGTAGAATTGTTTTATAAAACTGTAGCTTTCCTAACATTCACCACAACACTATCTAAAAAAAATCTCTCGGGGGCGAGTCGAACGCCCGATCTCCAGATTACTTTTCACATTACAGTCTGGCGCCTTAAACCAACTTGGCTACCGAGAGTATCCAACTGCTGTTATTGCACTGAGTAAAATAAAACTATATGACAGCACATGATCATACGGCCAAGTGCTTTAATATATTTTATAGAACAGGAATGCACATCTTAGCTGGCGTCATACGATGATACATCATTATAAAGGAAGGTGATTAAAGATCAGCCATGGAATGTATAAATATGAAGTCTTTTCCGAAGAACCGAGGTGTGCATGCGACGGAGTAGGGAAACAGTAGAGAACAAGTAAGAGAATATAGCAAAGAATTATAAGAATTATAGAGTTATCGCTTAAGCATACTCTACTCCAGGTCACTGATCTGACAATAAGATTGTCTGCCAATAGTTTCTTTTAAGTCCATTCCCGTATTTCATAGTATATTTTGCATAATTAGCGTTGTCATTCACGCAAATATACATGCTTGGCTTTCAAGACATCTCTTGCAATTTGGTGATTGAAAAAAGATCTTTACACGGAACTGCTCGCATCTTATTTTGCAATCTGACTGCTTCCCTTTTGTGAACTTATTCTGGTATTTGCTTGCTCTTCCTGCAAGTTCCTCGGTGGCCGTGTTGTATTATTAGGTATTTTTAGCGATCGTGTATGTTACTCATGTAGCTCAAAGGTAAAAAAATATGTCAATAATGTGTACTTCGTGCTTACACAACGTGGTTAGGGATATTGATTGTAGTTGACAATTTCACAATCTACCCATTTTCACTACGTGAATATGTATTCTCCTCGAGACTTTTTTCAAGTTCGCCTTGTGTCTGCGCTCTAGAGCAAATCACGGTTTACAAAGACAATGAAAAGAGGTCTACTAATATTAATAGAAGGCCTGGATCGTACTGGAAAGACGACTCAGACCACCTTGCTTTTTGAAAAGCTCAAACCTAATGCAAAATTGATCAAATTTCCCGATAGAACCACATGTATTGGCCAACTTATTGACAAATACTTGACTGAGAATGACTTTGAGTTGCCGGACCAATCCGTGCACTTGCTATTTTCTGCCAACCGCTGGGAACTCTCACAAGAGTTACAAAGATATCTCCTTGCGGGGAAACATGTGGTGATGGACCGCTATGTTTACTCAGGGATAGCTTACTCCTCTGCCAAAGAAACTTCTGGCATGGACCTTGAATGGTGCTTACGACCTGACAAAGGTCTGATTAAGCCTGATCTTTTATTCTTCCTCTTAAATGAAGATCCGAGTGACACCTCCTCAAGACGTGGGTTTGGCAACGAAAGGTACGAGACACTTCAATTCCAAGACAAGGTTAAAGACCAATTTTTTAATGTATTTAGAGCATTAGAGAATTATCCAAAACCGAATGATCGACTTAGGGTGCTCAATGTGGCAAACTGTTCTATCGAGAAAGTTGCGCAGGAAATTTGGTCGATTGTGCAAGAGAAATTGGCCAAGGAGCCACCTAGCGAGTTCACATTTTTTTAATCCAGTCTATCCATTGTACTTAATCGCTCTAGAAGCATATCTTTCGATATTTCTTGAATCTCACCACCTATAAACATTTCATCCATCACCATGTAAGCCTTATAGAAATTGAAGACAATGTCGAGCTCGCATACGTTGCCGAAGAAAGCATCCAAGACCTCTACGAAGAGGTGAATATGGGACAAATATATAGGTTCTTCGTCCTGGAGTCCCACTCCCATCACGAAGAAAAGTCCAGCATACCTTTTGTATACCAGTTTTGTAGAATCGGAGAACTCTACAAAGTTGCTTTGGTGCTTGTGATCTCTGGAAGATATCAGTCGGTATATCTGGACTATCACGTCCTGAGTCTTTTGGGCCTCATTGGCCGAGAGTTCAAACCATCTTACTAACCTCACAATGCCCTGTTTGTTGAAACAGAGAATAAACTTGATGGCCATGGTGTTATGACGCGCTATCAATCATACCCTTGATACACTGGGAGTTAATCTTTGCAATTTCTGCTAGAAAAAAAACGGGATCCTTTTTAGAACGACAAAGACATGTCAACAAAAAAACAAGTAGGGGACCTAGCATAATGGCTTCAAAGCCTAGTACGCTCCATTTTACAGCTATCAGAATTCATTTTTCTAATGAAATCAGAGGAAACTTCATCAGATTACCCAGTTCTATAGTGCAAACTTTAGAATCAACCGGCATCTCCATTCAAGAATTTGGCATTGGAATTTTCAGAGAGGGCAGAGAGCTTTTACACGTTGGATGGGATGGTTATGAGTCTCAAGGATATATTAATGGACAGCCATCAATTGACATCAATCCAATATTAGCGAAAGAATTTAATTTGTTTAGTGGGCTGGCAGTTGATTTGACTATTTCCAGATATGGTGATGCTCAAGCAGCCTCAGAGGTCTATGTAGAACCAGAAACTAGCGACGATTGGGAAATTATAGAAAGTAATTCAATGTTTTTTCAAGATGAAATTCTGCACCAAACGAGGGTAGTCACTGTGGGAGAAATGTTGATATGCTACGTGGACAATGTAGTATCCAAGTTTCGAATCCAAAAAATCATACCAGAGAACCTGAAGTCAGCAAAGATCAACACTGGTTCGTTGATTATAGTTGCCCCTAGGGAGAATAAACTAAGGGCACCAAGGGATAGCCCCAAGCACCAAGAATTGAAGAAGATACCACACAATGCGACGACACTAAAGCGTACGGTTATAAGAGGAAAGGAGGTAGAACTAAGAAATGTTGAAGCGAGAGTCCATCCCAGTGATTTAGAATCTGAATATGCGTTTATTTCAATTGTGCACAATTCGTTTGACATAAAGCACAATCAGTCGGTCAAAAATACAATTAACAAATACTCACACAATATTGCGGTAACTGTAGCATCCGATGTAACAATACCGAATGGCTCAATTTTGCTATCGCCGTTGGTTTGGAACTCCCTCTACACATCGCCACAAAATGGACTGAAGCTTAAAGTGGAGTTCTTTGACGGACACAGTATTATCAGTGATCCAAGCAAGATAAAGATATTAGTGAAGCCTTTGGTAGATGAAGAAGAAGCTACAAGGAAAGATAGACGGAAAATATTGCACACCCCGCCCTCTCAAGGAGGACCATCCCAAGCAGTAATGGATTTAATTAGTTCCCTGAAATGCAGTATTGTAACTCACAAAATGATCTGCGCACAAGAAAAGGTTATCATTGAACTGTCCTTGGACTCAAATGGAAAGCATCCGCTCGTAGCGGACTTCAAAGAAAACCCGATCGATGATAATTGGCAGTTTTTGGCAACGGAGGAGGTGAAGCTTCCACTCGCTGATCTGAATAGCAATTTGGAAATTAATCCATTTTTGAAGAAGGCCATGGGCTTGGAACATCTCGTAGCTACTGATCTGGTTGAGGAAATGACTGGTTTTCTTACTTTACCTATTACACCGTCATGTGGTGTTATGCTAGAAGGTGGTCCAGGTATGGGGAAGACTACATTACTACAGCAAGTAACCAACCGGCTCGTGCTAATACATGGAAAGTACGTCAGATACGTTGATTGTGACTCATTACTTGAAAGTTCAAACCTGGGACGAATGAAACAGCTTTTGCAAGAATGCTGCTCACTGTGCTATTGGCATGCACCCTCCATACTACTCTTAGATAATGCGAGCACGCTTTTTCCTAGTGTAAAGTCAGAAGATCCTCAACAAGCTCAATTGCAAAGAGGGGGCCCAACTTCCACCAAGTTAGCCATGACGCTAATCAATTGCATCCAGGCAATCTCGAAAAAGACTTCCGAGGCGGTTCGTGTGGTACTCTGCGACCACGGTAGAAATTCCTTGGATGATAGTTTTTTTGACAAGCATTTTATAAGTGAGACATTCGAACTAAAGGCTCTAGATACTGAAGCTCGGACGAACATGGTTCAATTTTACCTCGAAATGGCGAACTCAAGATTAGAAGATGACTTACAATCCCGTGATATCGCACTGGAAACAGAAGGTTACTCGCCTTTAGACTTGAAATTACTTGTAGAGAAAATGTGCTATAATCTTAAGATTATCCAAAAGGATGATACTTTCACGTCTCTTCTAAACAAAAATATCTTTGCAGAAACTCTAGCAAGCTTTACGCCTTCATCACTACAAGGCGTCAAGCTCACAAAAGGCACGGGCGTCAAATGGGATGATATCGGTGCCTTATCAGCTCCCAAGAGATTGTTGCTAGAGACCTTGGAATGGCCAACAAAATATGCTCCGATATTTGCAAACTGTCCTCTGCATCTTCGTTCGGGTATATTGTTATATGGATATCCTGGTTGTGGCAAAACAATGCTCGCCAGTGCTGTAGCTCAACAGTGCGGAATTAACTTCATTACAGTGAAGGGTCCGGAAATCCTTGATAAGTACATCGGAGCTAGTGAACAGAATGTAAGAAAGCTGTTCGAAAGGGCTCAAAGTGTCAAGCCTTGCATTTTATTTTTCGACGAATTTGACTCTATTGCCCCAAAAAGAGGCCACGATTCCACCGGAGTCACTGACCGTATTGTTAATCAGTTGTTAACACAAATGGATGGTGTTGAAGGTTTGGATAATGTTTATGTACTAGTGGCGACCAGTAGGCCCGACCTTATTGACCCTGCTCTATTAAGACCTGGAAGAATCGATAAAAGCGTGTTGTGCAATATACCAAATGCCCACGACCGCTATGATATTTTGCGAGCTATAACCGCCAAAATGAAGATTGCACCGGGGATAGATTTGCACCAGATTGTTAAACGGACAAAGGGTCATACCGGTGCAGATCTCCAAGGGCTGTGCTATAATGCCTATCTGAAAGCGGTACACAGGGGGCTTAACGAGCAAGAAGAGCAGCAACAGCAGCAGCGGCAGAAAGAGGAGTTCGGATTCAAAGATAAGCTAGAATCGCAAGAAATTGTACATTCTGTTATAAATGGTGGAGAAACAACAGAAATACTTCAATGCCTGCGATCATTGGTAGAGATCAACGCAAACAGACACCAAGAGAGTAAGGCAGAGACGAACCTTCCCACTCCTATCATTACGCAGCAGGACTTACTGACTGCTGCTGAAGAGACCAAGCCGAGCATTTCAGCACATGAGCTTAATAAATTACGTTCCATTTACGACCGCTTTCAGGACAACCGAGATGGCGACATGCCGAATGGAGAAAACTCCATAGAAACGGGCACCAGAACCAGTCTTGCTTGACCGTCGGCGACTATTTATCCTTGCTTCCATCGATCTTGTGTGTTTTTAAAGTTTCATAACGAAAAATCAAAATTTCTCACATTCGGCTCGAACTTGAACAAAAAATTTCCTTGGCTTTTAACATCTGAATAACAAACAGAATTAACACTGTCGTTGTTGAAGCTATTGGAAAAGCATAATAGGTAGCGTGAAAGGTTACCGAGCGGCATTGAATCAGCTTAACTTGGAAAAGGTCTGTTCTTGAAGGGTAGAGCTTGGCAAAGCTACACACATCAAGGAGCATGGCAAACGACAAGAGTGGTATGTCGCAGAGAAATGAATCGATGAACCCTTTCAAGGCTTTGGGCAAGAAGCTGAAGGGCCATTCTGATCACATATTGAACGGCGGGTCTAAGGCTGGTTCCCCTGAGAAGAAAGGCCGTGATAGGGCTTCTTCCCTTGCGTCACGCAGGATACCGCCAGGAGGGCACCACCCGCACGTTTTGAAAACTGCAGAGTCCTCACCTGCATTGCAAAACATGATGGCGCACAACCATAATCCTTTTGCTCATGCCAACCCCCAATTGTCCCATGCCAGAGGCCCTCTACGCAGAAGAACACATACAAACGGCAAGAAGAATACCTCGCCCCGCAATGGCTCTCATCCTGAGCGCATGGTTTACAATCCTTATGGCTTGAATAACTCTCACAGTGGGACTGCTCAAGGTGGCGCTATGAATAATGGCGGAGGAAAGAATGATTTAAGCTTCTACATGCATGACGGCGACGCGCACGTTAGGGTGCTTCCGTTACCAATTGCGGATCCGAATGCTTATTTGCCCGATGATATGAAGCAAATCAGCATATCCCTGACGGATAATTTCGTATTTGACAGTGATAATCAAGCATTAGGTTCAGGGGGGTCCAGCGAAGTGCGTAAAATTCGCAGCTCCCATCACCAAAGAGATGTATACGCTCTCAAGAAGCTGAATATGATCTATGATGAGACACCAGAAAAGTTTTACAAGCGTTGTTCCAAAGAATTCATCATAGGAAAGCGGCTGTCGCACAATATCCATGTCGCCAACACTTACTGCGTGGTCAAGGTACCCACGACCACGTACACTACCCGTGGTTGGGGGTTTGTCATTGAGATTTGCGAACGAGATCTGTTTCAACTAATGGAACGGTCAGGCTGGCGGGGAGTGCCCCTTCCAGAAAAGTACTGTCTGTTCAAGCAAATCGCAGAAGGTGTCAAGTTTTGCCACTCGCAGGGCATAGCCCACAGGGACTTGAAACCCGAAAATGTACTACTGACCCACGAGGGTGTTTGCAAATTGACGGATTTCGGCATCTCGGACTGGTACCACACAGACCCCGCGGACCCAAGCAGCCCGGTCAAGCGATGTGAGGGCATGATAGGCTCCTCACCATACGCACCTCCTGAGGTAATGATGTATGACGCCAAGAAATGCTACCCAGAGTCGCTGCAAAAGCCTTTCGATCCGCTCAAGATGGACACCTATGCCTTGGGAATTATTTTGCTAGCGCTAGTGCAGAACATGCTGCCCTTTTTGGAATCATGCGATGTGGACTCACGCTACAGAGAGTATGCGGCTGGATACGAACAATACGTCCAATACCAGAACCCACACTTCCGGGATAAGGGCTGCCACAGGCCGGGTCCTGGTTCTGAATACTTGCTGGCGCGCAATTTCAATAACAGCGATGCAGCCAGAGTTGCCTGGAGGCTCGCTGACCCCAACGCAGCCACGCGCTACACCATGGATGATCTTTATGACGACCCGTGGTTCCAGTCAATAGAAACGTGCGTCGACCCAGATGAGCCTCCCAACCTCAACGCGCCGGATCTGAGAGGCCCGAGAGGTCAGAGCGAAGAATCGCTTGCCAGCAGTAAACCCAGATCCATGGTGGACATTGCGGAAGCGCCCTCACAGCAACAACAGCACCAACAGGGTGCGGCACATGTCACGCGCAAGATGAGCGAGCTCTCAATGACTAGCGCCGGCAGTCCTCCAGCGCAACATCAGAGCGTCCCAGTGGCCCAGCAAAACTCTTCTGCCTCACTACGCAGCAATGCCTCGCGCGCCAAGAAGCGCCGCGTGGTACACAACCACATGGACGTCCCAGCAAGCGTGGCACCGAGTGCCTCTGCGAGAGCCATGTCCTCGCGTTAAGCTGAAGGTGATAAAGGAAAGGCTTGATTAGCAAGATGGGTGACAGAAAGAGAGGCATTGGGTGGGCGTGTTGCAGCACTACTGCTTAGCGCGACGATTTCCGTATGCGTCGCGTTGTTGCAGCAGTAGCAGCAGCTTGCTGTTGTCTGGAAAAAAAAAATCGCAAAGTCGGGAGTGAGAAAGAAAGGGAGGAAAAAAAAAAAAAAAAAAATTCAAGCACATGAACTGAGTTCTCAGGTGTTGGATGTCAACAAGGACCATCACAAGTTATAAAAGGACGGTGCCAACTCCACGTGGTTTTCACGTTTCAACTGTAATCAACAATATCTGTATCACGCTAGAGAAATGAATTTGGGTAAAAGAGATCGTACAGACGAAGAAGGTTCGCTTAAGAGACACAAGCATGACGACAACATCGATGCAGCGCTGCTCAACGAAGGTGAGCCCCAGGGGGGCTCACAGCAGTATGAGACTGCGGCCACTGCTGCAGCAGTGGCCCATGCAGCGTACGGCGACCTGATTCAGCACCCGGGAGAGGTTGGTAAGTCTGGTCGTGGCCATGGTGGCGGTGCTGGTGACGAAGAAGAGGAGGAGGATGACGATGAGGAGGAGGAGGAATTAGACGATCAAATCAAGGACCCCGACCACGTCCCCGAGGAAGATGACGAAGGCAAGCGGCGCGCCAAGAACGGCGTGGGCCGCAGCGGGAGTGCGTCGGGAGACATGGACTTGGACGAGGCCGACGACGACGACGAGGAAAAGAAGATGTTTGGCAGACGTTCCAGACGCTCTGCACCAGCCACAGGCTCCGACGAATGGCGCAAACAGCGTAAGGACTCCCACAAGGAGGTGGAAAGGCGCCGGCGTGAGAACATCAACACCGCTATCAACAAGCTGAGCGAGCTGCTGCCAGTCAAGGAGAGCAGCAAGGCCACTGTGCTGGCGAGGGCTGCAGAGTACATCCAAAAGTTGAAAGAGACCGAGAGCGCCAACATCGATAAGTGGACTTTGCAGAAGCTGTTGAGTGAGCAGAACCAGTCGCGCCTGACCACCGCGAATGAGAGGTTACAGGACGAGCTGGGCAGGGCTTACAAGGAGATCGAGTCGTTGAGACAGAGGCTGAGGGACGCAGGCGTGGATGCCGAGACGGGCACTGGCGGTCCTTAAAGAAGAAAAGAAGAGCGGTTCCTACCACTTGTTTTCTTCAGTTTTTTTTTTTTGTTGCGCCCTTCACGCCTTTATGTCTCGCGGGGGAGGATGAGTGTAGACAAGTGTCTGCCATGCTCTACTTCCCTCCATCATCATCATTACTATTATTATTATTATTATTACACGCTAATTAGCTTTTTATGTAGTTGTAAGTTTACGCGGATTCAGAGGCCCCGCGGCACGTGACCACGCCGCCTTTTCCTCTCGGAGCGCCCGACTGGAGCACCCCACCCACACCCCCGCCCATCGACTCTCACTTCTCGGTCGCTTAGCCCAGCTCGAGCACCCGGCCGTCACCAACCAGATCTTCAACTCCAGCCGCCGCCCCATAGCCGCCCACCCTCCACGTGACCCTAGCTCAGGCGTCTGCACTGACCAACGACATCTCTCACTGTTTTCCGTGCCAGCATCGCACACTGCCCGGATAGCGGCCAGTACCTGCTGCCTGCACCCACTACTGCTGCCCCCCTGTGCGCTCCGTACAGGGTCCTCTCCAACGTGCACTTCAACGTGCTTCGATCACCGCCCCACGTGGCGGCTTACTACCTTTTAACTTACGCGCCATGCAAATGTATAAAAGGAACCTGGCACCAGTCCCATGGCGGGCGTTGCAACACGCTGCAACACGCTGCACACCATTGCTTACCTCCTCCGTGCTGGACACACACACTAGAATGACATCCCCACACCCCGCTGCTGGTTCTCCGCTCGCGCCCGCGAGTTAAGGGTCCATCCGATTACGCAGCATATTGTTGTCGTGACATCCCTGTTTAGGCAGCAGCCGACGTGGCGCCCTAGCGGCGTTGTCCTGCTAATCTGAGATGCACCCGGCTTGGGTGCGTTCTCCAGGTTGTCATGAGGTATTGTTGTGTGTCCCTGACATAACTGCATTCTCCTCCGTGCCATAGCAAGAAAAAAAAAAAGCGCGGGCGAATCGCCCTCGAACAGGCAGCGGCCGTCCTCTCACGTGAGCCGTAGGAATGGTTGGAGGCTCAGACACCTGCGCAGCCAGCTTTGGACCCTGGAAGAGAGGCGACCCTGAGCATTGTACGCGGTACCCTGAAGGACAGGGCACCTGGTTTTACAGCCGGCACAGCGCCACCTTCCGCTTGCTCGGGCCGGACCTTCGTCCCTGCACCGCGTTGTCGCTTCGCCATGGCAAACGCGAACGACTCGGACAGAGACCCAGGAGGAGTGTGTGCGTGTATAGAAAAAAAAAAAATGTGTCGGTGTCCGCGTGTTGGGGCCGCAGCGACGATTGTCGGCTTTGCCCCTTTGCTCTGCGCGTATATAAAGACCCTGTCATGAACCCACAACAAACAAATAGGGTCCGTTTTCGCTTCGAGTTTCGCGCTAAGAGTACGCAAAGCTACGTTGGATTTACGATACGCTACGCTACGTTGAGTTCGCTAGGTTAAAGCTACGGTTCGCTATGCTTCGCCTGCCGCTCAAGGTGTGCAACCGCTGGGTGCAGACGCATAGATCGGTGCTGCAGAAAGTAACGCTGCTGCTAATAGTAGTGCTGGTGGTCGCCAGGCAGGCCGGGTGGGTGTCGACACCAGCGGCAGTGCAGCTGCCGCTGGTGGCGATGGGCCCCATGGCCGGGAGGGCCAGGACGCTGTATCGGAAATTTAAGTTCGACACTGTCATGCAGTGGCCGGAAGAGTACACGCTGCGCGGGTCGCTGCTGACGCCGTCGATGGGCCCGCTCAAGGGCCAGGAACTCGGCAGCATCGACGACCTGCACTTCTACGACGGAGACCCGCGGCTGGTGTGGTCGGTGTACCTGGACCACGCGATGAATGCGGTGCAGTCGTATCAGCACGAGGCGGCCAACTCTGCTGAGCACGAGCAGCCGCCCACGCTGCCATTCTCGTGGTACGACTGGGCCGATCACCACGACTTCAACAAGCTGATCGCGGCGTCTCAGGACGGAGGAGTCGAGATCACGTGCCCGTTCCTTTATGAGCGCGCTTTCGAGGCCGAGAAGCTCGAGCTCATCGAGAAGGTGGCCGGGTCACCGCTCTTCTCGTACCAGCGCGTCAAGTACTACGATCCGGAGTGGTACAAGAAGATTCGGGCCGAGCGGCCCGGGCCGGAGAAGGTGCCCGAGACGCAATGTCGTCGCGTGAATGATGCGGCGGCAGTCAAGTTTAACCTGCCCATCCAGGTGCACGAGCTGCACGAGGACGTACGTCCTGAGGTATACCAGATGCAGGCGCGTTCGTACCTGTTTTCAGAATTGCGCAATCCGCTCTCGCTGACGATGCTCGAGAGCGACCGGGCGGCGTACCGGTTCCCGGTGCGCCCCACGCGCTCGAACCTAGTCGAGTCGCGGATGCTCGAAGCGTTCCTGTCGCGCCACATGACGCGCGGGGACGAGCAGGCCGACTTCACTTTTGACCACGTGGCGAGGATGCAGGAGTTCCTCAAAAGCGACGCAGCGTTCAAGGCCAAGGTGGTTATCCCGGACGCGCACCGTACGCAGGAGGATGAGAGTGTGATCCCGCTCAAGCCGTCCGACTTTGAGTTTGACACGCGTGGCAAGATCAAGGAGCTCGAGAAGCTCGAGGCCGACAAGAAAATAAACGCGCACCAGAAGCAGTATCTCGAATCGCTTAAGGTATCGATTGCGACGCATCCAGCGCTCGCGCCCAAGTACCTGAGTGAGGCTGCACACATCTCGCAGTTTGCCGGGATGGGGTACCATCGTGACAAGCGGTTCTTCAACGGTGGCCTCGTTGAGGAGTACCAGGAATACCAGGCGCGTCTCAACTCGCTTATCCGCACGTGGCTCAGATTTACTAGGACCAACGGTCTGCTCACGTGGGTGGCGCACGGTTCGCTGTATGGCTACCTGTACAACGCCAAGAATTTCCCCTGGGACAATGACTACGACGTACAGATGCCCATCAGGCACCTGCATCTGCTGAGCGAGTATTTCAACCAGTCACTCGTGCTTGAGGACCCACGCGAGGGCAACGGCAAGTTCCTCGTCGACGTGGGCACGTCCATTACGGTACGCACGAACGGCAACGACCAGAACAATATCGACGCTCGTTTTGTCGACATCGACTCTGGGCTCTACGTGGACATCACTGGGCTCAGCGTCTCGTCCAACCCTCAGCGTGACAACTTCAAGGACTGGTACGAACAAAAGAAGAAGACCATCAACATGGAGCAGGACATGAAGGAGTTCAAGAACCCCGAAGTCGGCGACGGCCTGGCTGCTATGGACATCAACACGCTGGCGCAGTACGCCAAGGACCATGACAGCGAGTTCAACAAAGAGCAGAAGGAGTGGATCAAGAAGGTCGCCAAGAGTGAGAAGGACAACTTCGAGAAGAAGAACGCTCCGCAGAAAGGTCTTACCCCACCGCAACGCTACTTCATGAACCGCGAGGTGGGTGCCTACAACTGCAGGAATAATCACTTCATCACCATGGATTTTGCGTCGCCGCTGGTCAAGACACTGTACCACGGTGTTGAGGCGCTTGTGCCCTACCGTGTGATAGAGCCGCTCCGCAAGGAGTACTACGTGCCCAAGGACCTCGGGTTCACCACTTACCAGGGCAACGTGTACGTTCCCGAACTGCGCTCGTGGTTCAACCTGAATATTCTAAAAAGATTTGCTAATATGCGTTCGTGGAACGCTAACCTACGTGAAGTAAAGTCGCCCATCAATGACTTGAAGCTTGAAGACCTCGACCCGCTCTTTGAGAACATGCACAACATTGGCTATACCGACTTATTCAGTCTCTACTACACTTCGTACAACATCACGGCGTACCGTTTGAAGGAGCTGGAGATACAGTACGACACCACTTTGACCAAAGAGGACAAGGAGGACGTGCTTGAAATCCTTCGCCATGACGTTGCGCCCAAGATGCCACCACCTGTCAAGGATCCTACACTCTACATGTATGAGAAGAGACTGTGGGAGGACCTGGCCCAGTCCATGACTAAGGGTGAGGTGGATAGAGTCACCCAGGAAGTAAGCTACGGCATCTACAAAGAGCTTTTTGCTGCTGCCACCGATCTGTATAATAAAAAGGCGTCTCTCTTCATGATCACCGACGATAGCGGTGAGCCCTACGATTTCAATCATATTGGCACAGAAATTCCAAAGGAGAACAAGCTATTCGAGAAAGACTACCCTGATGACAGGAAGGAGTAAGCTGACATAAGCAATTGGAACGTGTGTGTGGGGAAGAAAGAAGATAAAAGAAGAAAAAATCAAGAAAAGGAGAAAAAAAAGAAAAAAAAACAAGAAAAGAAATTTAGTAGTAGTAGAAAGTATACTAGTAGAAGTAAGTGGAAGTAGAAGTATTAATGCATCTGTTTTTATTTTTTGGTATTTGTTATTAGGTTACTACTTATGTAAACGAGAAAAATAATAGCGGGATATTAACGAACCACCTGGAACTGCACGTCCCTGCATAGAATACCCTCGTGGCCCTTGCCCAGATTACCCCTAAGCTCGACGCTGTTGTTTGTTGAGTCCATGGCGTCGTGGCCCTCACACTCTTTACCGTTAAATTTGTAAATGCCTGAGCTGCCTGCGAAAACCGTCTTGGCCTCCTCTATCCCACATCTATTAGCTATAGCTAAAACAGCGCTGCGGTTCTTAAAGGCCCAATGACCACTTCGAGTGGCTCCAATATACGAGTTTCTGGGCAATCGCCCATCTGGAATTACTTTTGAGAGCGCCTGCGGCGACCATTCTTTCCTTTCTTGTAAAAATAAAAATGGTAGGAACCTCAACAACCAGTAGTTGACATTGGACATGTCCGGCTTGTCCAATTCAGCATATGCCATTCTGTTTCCCTCGTCACTTCTTGAAAGGCGTATCGTTGCATTTTCACTTACGTTTAACTCGAACTGACCACGAGAACCGTCCAGTGGTACATGTTCTCTCTCACAGCTCCGCTCGATTGTATGGAGAGCAAGACGCACATCATTCTCATTGTCATTGCCTGCAATGGCAGAAATTGAGTGTAGCCACGCCATCGGGCAAATAATCAATTCTGTTGCTTGGTCCAAGTTGTACGTAGCAAATTCGCAATCGTGGAATGGCGCCTTGAATTTGTAGGGGCTCAAATCCATACAGATCCCGATTGAAGTTTTGAGCGTGACCTCCTGCAGGTTACCGTTCGCGTCTCTAGCGTTGTTCTTGAATGTTAATGGAAACGTTTGGAAACCTCGAGGATTCTCGTTACATCCCCACTCCTCATCAGTTTCATACAAAAAGGATTTTCGGTAATTAAAGACAAGCTGACCTTTTGGGTCTACAACCGCCGCAGCATTATACAGTCTGTCATCTTCCATCGTCTTTTCTGGATACCCAATGACAGTGTAGCATTGGAATGTTTGCGAGACTTTGCATGCCAGATCGTAACTGGGGCCAACGTTGGCCACAGTGCAATACGGCAGAATTTGATCTCTGGAATGGAAATTGTAACCTGTGAGCGCAAATTCAGGAAAAACCACAATATCTGGGGGTTTAGAGTTCTGTTTAAATTTATTCAACAGTTCCCAAGTTCTTGCAATGGTCTGTTTCACTTGGCCGATCTGTGGATTTAACTGTACCACCGCTATGCGTAAATTCACTGCTAGCTTAGTAGATGCCACTGAAGACATGGTTTAGCTTTGGTGTTTAGTTTGATTAAGTGTGTCATTTACAGTTAAGGTTTATGCTGTGTATAGACCTTTTTTTTTTTTTTTTTTTTTTTCTCTTTCTATGTCATTGTATTTTTGTTTAATAATGTGGAAGCAGAATATACAAGGGCATACATGGACTTATCGAAACAACGGTTGTGAATATCTTTTCAAAAATATGGTATTCTCGGAGGGTTACAACAGGAGACTTGCTAGCAATCAAGAAAAAGATTGGGAAGTGGTGAGGCACTCGCAACTAGCTTCCGATAGTGCGTCTAAACAGATGGACGACTCAGAATCCACTAAAGCTGAAGTCACAGAAGTAATCTCTACAGAAATAGCTTCAGAGCTCGAAAGTGGAACGGCAATTAGTACTCACACCTATGTGCCACTGCATGATCCCAAGAACCAGCTCAGTTCTCTAGTGAAGAATGCTCAGAAGAACCGCGATGCACTACAAAAGCGCAATGAAAGCGTGAAACAAGCGAAAGCTCGCTCCAAGAGACAATACGGATGGTGATGACCTTCTAAGCTAATGAATTCTGTGACGATTCTTTATTCTTACCAGGACTCAATTTTTTTTTACTAAATTTTTGAGTATTTTTCCTGAAAAAAAAAGTCGATGAGCTTTGAAAGCTTTCAGTTTGAAAACAGAAGATCGCTGGCAGACTTTGTATACGAATGAGTGTTGTGGGTTCTCTTATCTTCTGTCTTGACTGCGGCGACCTGCTGGAAAACCCTAGTACGGTCGAAGGAACTGAAATCGAGTGCTCTCAATGTCAGGCCAAATACCCAAAGTCTAAATTTTCGAATTTGAAAGTTGTCACTTCAACCTCTGCGGATGCGTTCCCCTCTTCACTGAAGTTGAAGCAATCGGTCGTAAAGACCAGTTTGGGCCGTGATGAGCTGAAGGAAGGTGCCACCATCAAGGAGAAATGCCCGAAGTGCGGTAATGACGAGATGCACTACCATACTTTGCAACTGCGGTCCGCAGATGAAGGTGCCACAGTATTCTACACATGTACTAATTGTGGCTACAAGTTTAGAACCAATAATTAGGAATGCAATAGATCACATAACTCTCTTTATAGCATGTATACTACTCATCTCTTTGAATTCGTGGCCTGTGATGGTCAATTTTCATGGTTTAACATGATGAAAAGTTTAGCCGTCTCATCGACACATGAACCACGACAATTTAAGACTGTATTAGCAAAGGTAATAGACGATCTAATCTGCTTGTAACTGATTTATCATGGCTGCAGCATCTCAGACGATGGAAATGCCCGACATGTCCAATGCTATTATGGCACAGGATGAAATGGGAAGACCTTTCATCATTGTTAGGGACCAGGGTAACAAGAAGAGACAACACGGCTTGGAGGCAAAAAAGTCACATATTCTAGCAGCTAGATCTGTTGCATCTATCATCAAGACTTCTCTGGGACCTAGAGGATTGGACAAAATTCTTATTTCACCAGATGGAGAGATCACCATTACGAATGACGGTGCCACCATATTGTCGCAAATGCAACTTGACAATGAGATTGCTAAACTCCTGGTACAACTATCCAAATCACAGGATGATGAGATCGGTGATGGTACCACTGGCGTGGTGGTATTGGCCAGTGCTCTTTTAGATCAGGCATTGGAGCTCATCGCAAAAGGCATACACCCAATCAAGATTGCGAACGGCTTTGAGGAAGCAGCTAAGTTGGCTGTCCAAAGATTAGATGAACAAGCGGAAGACGTTGTTAAAGATGAGAAATTGTTCAAGAATTACTTATATGAAGCTGCTAAAACTTCTCTTGGTTCCAAGATTGTGTCCAAGGATCACGACAGATTTGCCCAAATGGCAGTGGATGCAGTGACAAGCGTAATGGACGAAGAAAGAAAGGACGTCGATTTTGAGCTGATCAAATTGGAGGGACGCGTGGGCGGTTCTTTGAAAGATTCTAAACTGATCAACGGTGTGATACTGGACAAGGATTTCTCGCATCCTCAAATGCCCAAAGTTGTCTTACCCAAAGAGGGCCAAGATACTGTAAAATTAGCTATTTTGACATGCCCATTTGAGCCACCGAAACCAAAAACCAAACACAAGTTGGATATCTCCAGTGTGGAAGAGTATCAGAAATTACAAACGTACGAACAAGATAAGTTCAAAGAGATGATAGATTACGTCAAGAAGGCAGGCGCGGATGTAGTTATCTGTCAATGGGGGTTTGACGATGAAGCTAACCATCTACTTCTCCAAAACGGCCTGCCGGCTGTCAGATGGGTTGGAGGTCAAGAGCTAGAACAAATTGCCATTGCTACCCATGGCCGTATAGTTCCACGTTTCCAGGATTTGTCTGCTGATAAGTTGGGTTCCTGTAGTAAAGTTTATGAAATGGAGTTTGGTACCACCAAGGACCGCATGTTGGTGGTCGAGAAGTGCAAGGATGCAAAAACAGTAACATGCTTCATCCGTGGTTCAAATAAAATGATTGTCGATGAAGCCAAGCGAGCCCTTCACGATGCACTGTGCGTGGTACGTAACCTAGTAAGAGACTCTCGAGTTGTCTACGGAGGTGGTGCTGCCGAAGTTACCATGTCCCTCGCAGTCTCTGAAGAGGCTGACAAACAACGGGGTATTGACCAATATGCATTCCGTGCGTTTGCGCAAGCCTTAGACACTGTTCCGATGATTCTAGCCGAAAATTCTGGACTAGATCCCATTGAAACACTCACTTCTTTAAAAAGCAAGCAGTTTAAAGAAAAAACTTCAGTCGTTGGCGTGGACTGCCTAGGAAAAGGTACAAATGACATGAAAGAACTTTTCGTTGTTGATCCTTTCATTGGCAAGAAGCAACAAATCCTTTTAGCCTCACAGCTGTGCAGGATGATTTTAAAGATCGACAATGTGATTATTAGCGGCAAGGATGAATATTAGCTTTTGTAGACTCCTCATGCAAGTTACTGAACTCTTTATATTTTCCTTTTTTTAGCTAGTTATTACTATTATGACTTTTTTTTCGTCTCTGTATACATACAGTACATAATCTTGCATATGGATGTCAGCGTTATACCATATTAAAGAGGCTGAAGTTTCTCACAATTCCTGGACCGTACTCTTCGTAATCCTTCTTCGTGTGACAGTAACTTCTAAACTCAGGTGTCTGTGCCAAAAGCGAGCCGCCAAACCAGACGGCATTTCTCTGCTTCCTGTGAGAGATGACTTGCACATCCACACCAGTAGATCTGGCTCCACTTAGTCTTTCGGATTCAGCAATTCTGGTGTTCACCAGAGATTTTAGGTCTCTCTGTAGACGGCGGCCGAAATCCTTGAACATGGTAGACCCGCCAGACAGGACAATATTGTTGTATAAGCCCTTACGCACATCAATAGGACAAGCTTGAATGGTTTGGTCTAAAACTGTAGGCAGAGGCGTCAAGAAATCTGAGGAGGCAATTTCTGGGTTGAAGAAAATTTCAGGAGCCAAAAACCTTTCATACCCGATGTCTACAACCTTCTGTCTTGTCTTATCCTGGGTTTCTACGACATATTGGGCAAATTTTTCTGGGTCTCTGTCAAACTTATTGAATTCTTTCACAATATCGGGGCAAACATAACAGTATTCCTGCTTGATGCGCTCTGCAGTCTTCAGAGAGGTGTCTACCTCACCTCTTTCTCTGAGCAATGATTGGATGAATTGAGTGATATCTCTACCTGCGATGGGAATGTTCTTCAATGCTGAACCAATGACATAACCTTCAGCCACTGGAATAACGTGTGTAACACCGTCACCGGAATCAATAACGGTACCTGTCAACGATCTGTCAACGACTTTAGAAGAAGTCCAGGACGCCGCAAGAGCCAAAACGGCCTGCACCGCGATGTAAAGACCGGCACAATTGAATGACTCAAAAAAAATCTCAGCGACTTGCTCTCTGTTTTCTGGTGGATTTAAGGGTGGCTCAGTCAAGAGAAAGAAATGATCCTCAGGCTCAGTTCTTAAGTACTTGAAGATCGAATTCTCCCAAAATCTCTCCATGTGATCCCAATTCTCCACTTGACCATGTCTGATTGGATAATTTAAAGAATAAGAAGTACTCTGTGCTGCAATCAGAGCTTCGTTACCAATGTAAAAATCCAGATCCTCAGTCCCTCGTTTGCCAGATAGATTATTAGACATCAATGAGGAAGTCGTCAAGTTACTGAAATTAGTGGCAGAAGTCGCATTAGCGAAATAGGAATTGCTCGAGGCGGCATTTCCGCCAGTGCTTGTGGAGGCCAAGTTTGCACCTGAAGACGACGAGGTAGTCTTTTTAGCATTAGATGATGCAGCATTGGCAATTGCAGTTGGAAAAATCCATGATGGTGAATCATTACCGGCGAAACCGAGCTTGGTTAGTCCGGTACCATTGTCCATAACAACAGCGGGGTTATTCAAATAGGACATGTTGACGAGACACGATGAATTACAACAACTTCAAGTAAACAGCTGTAAAAAAATGCTCAACTACTTTCCGGAATTTGATTTCCCACAAAACTACCTAGAACGAGTTCTGATTGCTTTCTCTAGGTACGTTGCTGTCTTTAATCAACCTTTTCTTCAAGTACGAAGTCGAACTTTGAATTTGAAAAGGGGCGAACAGAAATCGTTGGCGTTAACAGTCTTGGAATTTCGAAATAAAATAGAGAAAAAACATAAGCAAAAGGATCGAAAGATCTTTAGACTTCACATTATAATTCTTGATATGCGGAACACATTGGTACCGCACATATGGAGCCCTCAGGGCTCTTGAGGTGGAATTGTGTACCGCATCCTCTCAAATACATGTTACCCGAACATTCCATTCTATAATCATAATCTTGCAGATATCAATGAAGGATTAAACAAAGAAGGCATCTGCCAAACATATCTCCAAAGTACGAAATAACACTTTTGCAGGGGGTTTCAGGGTCACTTCGAGATGCTGTCGCTGAGGAGAAAGGCTGGGGGCCATCATCACACAAGGAAAAAGCTCACTTCAAGCTCGCGATCCGCGGACGACATTTCGACGACTTCAGCGCACGATGGTACCGGTATCGTTACAGCAGATGGAACAAGGGTCACGAACAGTTCTGGGGGAGATGTTAAGAACTATGTAGACAATGATGCCTCCCTTGCTGCTATGGATAGTAATTTCTCGACATTCAACCTTATCTTTGACAAGTTGAGGAGCCCAATTCCTCAGGAAAGAATTGCTGCTTCGTACGAACTCAAGACTTCGCTGATTTCGCTCGTTAGGGAGGTATCTGTGGAGCAGTTTCAGCGGTTTAGCAACAAGATCAATAACAAGATTTTTGAATTAATACATGGGTCTGACCCTAGCGAGAAAATCGGTGGTATCCTAGCAGTGGATACACTTATAGGTTTTTACGCTCATACGGAAGAGCTTCCCAACCAAACGTCAAGACTCGCGAACTATTTGAGAGTGTTAATTCCGTCCAATGATATCGAAGTGATGAGACTTGCTGCTAATACACTGGGAAAGTTGGCGGTACCAGGTGGGACATTGACATCTGATTTCGTAGAATTTGAAGTAAAGACCTGCATCGAATGGCTTACCACCTCCCCCGAAAATTCCTCCTCGAGTTCAAAGCAGGAATACAGGAAGCATGCATCTTTGCTTATTATAACGGCTTTAGCCAACAATTCGCCTTACTTACTTTATCCTTATGTCAATTCCGTGCTGGATAACATATGGAGAGCTTTGAGAGATACCAAGTTAGTTATAAGGATGGATGCTGCTGTGACACTTGGTAAGTGTCTCTCTATCATACAAGATAGAGATACCGCGCTTACAAAACAATGGGTGCAAAGGTTGTTCAAAGGATGTGTCTACGGTTTAACATTAAACACTAACGAATCGATCCATGCAACTTTGCTTGTTTATAGAGAATTGCTTACATTGAGAGGTTTCTACTTGGACGGTAAATACGACGAGATATACCAGTCCACTATGACCTATAAAGATCACAAGTATGACGTAATCCGCAAAGAGGTTTACGCCATTCTACCACTGTTAGCATCATTTGATCCGCAATTGTTTGCAAGTAGATATTTGGACCAAACCATGATCCATTATCTGACTATTTTGAACAATATGAGTACAAATGCCACTAATCATTCCGACAAGGCCGCTATACTGGTTTCGATTGGAGATATTGCATATGAAGTTGGGTCGAGCATCATGCCGTATATGGACCCTATTCTGGATAACATCAGAGATGGACTGCAGACGAAGTTTAAAAATCGCAAGAAATTCGAAAAAGAGCTGTTCTACTGTATTGGAAAACTTGCCTGCGCAGTCGGACCCGCATTGGCCAAACACCTTAATAAAGGGCTACTGGATTTGATGTTGCTTTGCCCGCTATCAGATTACATGCAAGAAACGTTGCTTATTATTAATGAGAAAATACCTGCATTAGAATCCACTATAAACTCTAGATTATTGGACTTGTTGTGTACCTCATTGTCGGGCGATAAATTCAAACAGCCGGGATCCCCTATGTCACTGAAATCATTGTCTATCGAAAAGGCACGCCAGTGGAGAAATCAAAGCATTTTAAGGAAAACTGGTGAGGTAAATGATGATGTTAATGATGCCCAAATTTTGACTCAGGCGTTGAGAATGTTGCATGCTATCAATCACAAATATTCTCTTACAGAATTTGTGAGGTTGGTGGTGATCCTTTACATTGAACACGAAAATCCTCATGTGCGGAAGTTAGCTGCATTAACATCTTGTGACCTATTTGTCAAAGATAATATTTGCAAGCAAACGTCGTTGCACGCCTTAAATTCTGTGTCAGAGGTGTTAAGTAAACTCTTAACAGTGGCTATAACTGATCCTGTCGCAGAAATAAGATTCGAGATCCTCCAACATCTAGATTCGAGCTTCGATCCCCAATTGGCTCAACCAGACAATATGCGACTTCTTTTCATGGCTTTGAACGACGAGGTTTTTGCTATTCAGATGGAAGCCATTAGAGTAGTCGGCAGACTCACGTTAGTGAATCCTGCGTATGTGGTCCCTTCCTTAAGAAAAACATTATTAGAGCTTCTAACTGAACTGAAATATTCTAACATGCCTCGAAAAAAAGAAGAAAACGCAACTTTGCTTTGTGTCTTGATCAGCTCTAGTAGAGAGGTCACCAAGCCATATATTGAACCTATCCTAGATGTACTATTACCAAAATCGCAAGATAATTCTTCTGCAGTGGCCTCCACCGCTTTAAAAGCAATTGGAGAATTGTCAGTTGTTGGGGGCGAAGATATGAAACAGTACCTGGATGAATTAATGCCACTGATTATTAACACTTTTCAAGATCAATCAAACTCCTTCAAAAGAGATGCAGCCTTAAAGACTTTGGGCCAATTATCTGCCTCATCAGGTTATGTTATTGAGCCGTTGTTGGATTATCCTGAACTTCTGGGTGTATTGATCAATATTCTAAAGTCAGAGAGTGCTCAAAACATTAGACGGGAAACTGTAAGGCTGATAGGTATTTTGGGTGCCTTAGATCCATACAAACATAGAGAAGTGGAAGTAACTTCAAATGCAAAGATTTCAGTTGAGCAAAATGCGCCTTCTATCGATATCGCACTATTGATGCAAGGCATGTCGCCATCGAACGAGGAATACTATCCAACCGTGGTTATCAACACTTTGATGAAAATTCTTCGTGACTCTTCTTTGTCATCTCATCACACTGCAGTAATCCAGGCAGTGATGCATATTTTTCAGACACTAGGTCTTCGCTGTGTTTCTTTTTTGGGTCAAATAATTCCTGGGATTATATCAGTGATGCATTCGTGCCCTCCATCTCTTCTAGAGTTCTATTTTCAGCAACTTGGTCTGCTGGTATCCATAGTGAAGCAGCATATCCGCTCTCATGTCGATGAGATGTATGAGGTGATCGAGGAATTTTTTCCTATCACAAAATTACAAATTACCATTATTTCCGTCATAGAAGCGATTTCGAGATCTTTGGAAGGTGAATTCAAGAGGTTCGTGCCCAAGACTTTGACATTTTTCTTGAATGTACTGGAGAATGACAAATCGACTAAAAAATCAGTTTCGATCAGAATTTTAAAATCCCTTGTTGTATTTGATAGCAATTTGGAAGATTATGCGCACTTAATTACACCCACTGTAGTAAGAATGGCTGAGTATTCTCCTGGTACTTTGAGGATGATGGCAATTGTAACTTTAGGCAAACTAGCAAAGAACATCAATCTTTCTCAAATGTCTTCTAGGATTGTTCAAGCGCTGGTCCGCGTACTAAACACCGAAGACAGAGAACTTATCAGGGCAACAATGAACACTTTAAGTTTGCTACTTCTGCAATTGGACACCGATTTCACGGTGTTCATCCCCATTATTAACAGAACTTTAGTAAGAAATCACATCCAGCACTCTATTTATGATCAATTGGTCAATAAACTGCTAAACAATGAAGGTTTACCAACAAATATTTTATTTGATAGAGATTTTGATAATAACAAAAAAGAACCAGCGGAAGCTGAATCTGCGGCTAAAAAATTACCTGTGAACCAGTCGGTTTTGAAAAATACATGGGATTGTAGTCAACAAAGGACCAGAGAGGATTGGCAAGAATGGATAAGAAGACTCTCTATTCAGCTTTTAAAGGAGTCTCCCTCCCACGCATTAAGAGCGTGTTCCGGACTGGCAGGAATTTACTACCCTCTTGCCAGGGAACTTTTCAACGCATCTTTTTCAAGTTGCTGGACTGAACTATACACACAATACCAAGAGGATCTCATTCAGTCCCTATGCACAGCCCTTTCTTCACCTCAAAATCCACCCGAAATTCATCAAACATTGCTGAACTTGGTAGAGTTCATGGAGCACGATGACAAACCTCTTCCAATACCAATTCAAACTTTAGGTAAATATGCACAAAGGTGTCATGCCTATGCAAAGGCTTTACATTACAAAGAAGTCGAATTTATCCAAGAACCTTCAACATCCACCATAGAGTCATTAATTAGCATTAACAATCAATTACATCAGACTGATGCTGCAATAGGCATACTCAAACATGCGCAGCGACATCACGACTTGCAATTGAAAGAGACATGGTACGAAAAATTACAAAGGTGGGAGGATGCTTTGTCTGCCTATAATCAAAGAGAGAACGCCGGAGAAGATTCATTGGAAGTTACTATGGGTAAAATGAGATCTCTTCATGCATTGGGAGAATGGGAACAATTGGCTGAACTATCTTCCGAAAAATGGGCAATATCAAAACCGGATGTTCGCAACGTTATGGCACCCTTGGCCGCTGGTGCAGCATGGGGTCTAGGGCAATGGGACAAGATCGAGCAATATATCAGTGTAATGAAACCACAATCTCCCAATAAAGAGTTCTTTGACGCGGTTTTAGCCTTGCATAAAAATAATTTTGATGAAGCTGAAAAGCATATCTTCAACGCCCGCGACCTGTTGGTCACCGAAATTTCTGCATTGATTAACGAGAGCTACAATAGGGCCTACAGTGTTGTCGTGAGATCACAAATAATAGCAGAGCTAGAAGAAATTATAAAGTACAAGAAATTACCACTTAATTCAGAAAAGCGCCTCATGATTAGGAATACCTGGAACAAGAGACTTTTGGGATGTCAAAAAAATGTAGACGTATGGCAAAGAGTTTTGAGAGTTCGCTCACTCGTCGTAAAGCCCAAACAAGATATGCAGGTGTGGATCAAATTTGCCAATTTGTGTAGAAAATCAGGAAGAATGGGATTAGCACAAAAAGCTTTGAATTCACTACTTGAAGAAGGAGGGGATCCTGAGCATCCAAACACTGCTAGAGCTCCTCCCCCGGTGGTTTATGCGCAGCTCAAGTACTTATGGGCAACGGGTTCTCAAAAAGAGGCTTTACGCCATCTTATTGGGTTCACTTCAAGAATGGCCCACGATTTGGGTCTTGATCCAAGCAACATGATAGCCCAAAGTGGCCCGCAAAATAGTACAATTGCACCTCATCATGTTGAAGATTACACAAAGCTGCTAGCGCGTTGTTTCTTAAAACAAGGTGAATGGAGAGTATTGATTCAACCGAACTGGAGGATTGAAAACCCAGATGCAATTCTAGGTTCTTATTTATTGGCCACTCATTTTGATGATAAATGGTACAAAGCATGGCATAATTGGGCATTGGCAAACTTTGAAGTAATTTCCATGTTAACTTCTGGTTCCAAGGATGAAAAAGCTAATGGTATGAGATCATCGACTAATGGGCTGCATAGAATCGAGAATGGAATGATGGGCTCTGATACATTCACCGCTGAAGGAAGCAACTATCCAATTGAGCTAATTCAAAGGCATGTTGTGCCTGCCATTAAAGGATTTTTTCATTCTATATCTTTGTCTGAAGCAAGCTCACTTCAAGATACTCTAAGACTTTTGACTCTTTGGTTTACTTTTGGTGGTATTCCTGAAGCAGCACATGCCATGCATGAGGGATTTAGCCTCATCAAAATCGGGAATTGGCTGGAGGTGCTACCCCAGCTTATTGCTCGTATTCATCAACCTAATAAGGTTGTCAGCAGATCCTTGCTATCCTTGCTATCTGACTTCGGTAAAGCCCATCCCCAGGCATTAGTTTATCCCTTGACTGTGGCAATCAAGTCTGAATCTGTCTCTAGGCAGAAGGCAGCATTGTCGATAATTGAAAAAATGAGAATGCACAGTCCAGTGTTGGTTGATCAAGCCGAGCTAGTCAGTCATGAGCTAATTCGCGTAGCAGTTCTATGGCACGAACTGTGGTACGAGGGATTGGAGGACGCAAGCAGACAATTTTTTGGTGAGCACAATACTGAAAAGATGTTTGCCACTCTTGAACCCCTTCATGAGATGCTGAAACGTGGGCCTGAAACGCTGAGAGAAATCTCTTTTCAGAACTCCTTTGGCAGGGATTTAAACGATGCATACGAATGGGTACTGAACTACAAGCGGAAAAAGGATGTCAGTAACTTGAATCAGGCATGGGACATCTACTATAATGTTTTCAGAAGGATTAGCAGACAACTGCCACAACTTCAATCTTTAGAATTACAACATGTTTCACCCAAGCTTTTGGCGGCACACGATCTGGAGTTGGCTGTTCCTAGTACTTATGCGGCGGGAAAACCAATAATACGAATAAGCAGGTTCGAACCCGTTTTTTCTGTCATATCATCGAAACAAAGGCCACGCAAGTTTTCAATTAAAGGTAGCGATGGTAAAGACTATCAATATGTTTTGAAGGGTCATGAAGACATCAGACAAGATAGTCTAGTTATGCAACTCTTTGGTTTGGTCAACACTTTGCTACAAAATGATTCTGAATGCTTTCAAAGACACTTGGATATTCAGCAATACCCTGCAATCCCGCTATCGCCAAAGTCTGGTTTGTTAGGTTGGGTTCCAAACAGCGATACTTTCCATGTGCTCATTAGGGAGCACCGTGAGGCTAAAAAAATTCCTCTTAACATTGAACATTGGGTCATGCTTCAGATGGCTCCTGATTACGATAGTTTGACTTTGCTACAAAAAGTGGAGGTCTTCACTTACGCCTTGGATAACACAAGAGGACAAGACCTATACAAAGTGTTGTGGTTGAAAAGCAGATCTTCCGAATCTTGGTTGGAAAGGAGAACTACCTATACGAGATCATTGGCCGTGATGTCCATGGTTGGGTATATTCTAGGTCTTGGTGATCGCCATCCTAGCAATTTGATGCTTGATAGAAATACAGGAAAGGTTATCCATATCGATTTCGGTGATTGTTTCGAAGCAGCGATTTTAAGGGAAAAGTTTCCAGAAAAGGTTCCATTTAGACTCACAAGAATGTTGACCTATGCAATGGAGGTCAGTGGAATAGAAGGTAGCTTTCGTATTACTTGTGAGAATGTTATGCGGGTTTTAAGAGCCAATAATGAATCTTTAATGGCTATCCTCGAGGCTTTTGCTTTCGATCCGTTAATTCACTGGGGTTTTGATTTGCCTACTCAAACTATCATGGAACAGACTGTCATCCAATTACCGCTGACAAACCCAAGTGAATTACTTCGCAAAGGTTCCATCACTGTCGAGGAGGCTGCCAAAATGGAAGTCGAGCAAAAAAATGAAATTAGAAATGCAAGGGCCATGCTTGTTCTGAGACGCATTACTGACAAATTAACAGGTAACGATTTCCGCAGGTTTCATGAGCTGAATGTTCCAGAGCAGGTTGATAAATTAATACAGCAAGCCACTTCTGTTGAGAATCTTTGTCAACATTACATTGGCTGGTGTCCTTTCTGGTAAATCCAGCTACTAACATAAATAATACTAAGTACATGCCGGATTTCTTCTAGTGAATACTTATTGAATATTTATTACAATGTATCATAACAATAGAACTCCATTTTGATAGTATTTGGTGTTCTCCATGAAGGTCTAAATTACTGTCGAACATTGACTTGGTCAAAATTCTGTCAATCTTAAGTTCCTTCTGCGCTAATTGGAAGTCTCGATGTAATGCATCATCTTGATGACCATGCTTAAAGTCAAGGCATTGTAAAACCCCTATTAGTTTGCCCACTTCCATTCCTAGACGGCTTCCCAATGGGAAAGCCTCATCAAACCCTTCTTGGAGTTTGATCTCTTTCGACCCGCTGATGCCATCCACGTATCCTCTTTTGAAGTGTTGCTCTTGTAATTTTTTCAAATCCCTCGATTCACCTTGAATAATGGAATCAGAATCAGAGCCCCAAACATCGTTGAGTAGGTCGGACATTGCTTAACATGTGTGATTGGTTTTGTTCGCTATATCTGTAGCTCATCACTTTAGCTTCCGCGAATTTTCAATTTGCTCAATTTCGAAAACAATATGTCAAAAATAACCAAGCTTGGATAGCAAGAGAGTCACACTGGATAATTGGTGTCCCTAATCATGTTTGAAGGATTCGGAGGAAGCAAGAGGCGAAAAGTTAATTTGGAAGACGAACCAGAACATGCGAAACCTTGGGTTGAGAAGTACAGACCTAGAAAATTGGACGACGTGGCTGCTCAAGAACATGCGATCACTGTATTAAAAAGAACTTTATCATCAGCCAATCTGCCTCATATGCTATTTTATGGTCCACCCGGTACCGGTAAAACGTCCACAATATTAGCCTTGACCAAGGAATTGTATGGCCCAGAGTTGTGCAAGAGCAGAGTATTAGAATTAAATGCTTCTGACGAACGTGGTATATCCATTGTTAGGGAGAAAGTTAAGAATTTCGCCCGTCTTACAGTCTCAAAACCGTCTAAGGATGATCTGGAAAGATATCCATGTCCTCCATACAAAATTATTGTTCTAGATGAGGCAGATTCTATGACGGCAGACGCCCAAAGTGCTCTTCGTAGGACCATGGAAACTTATTCTACTGTCACTAGGTTCTGTTTGATATGCAATTACGTTACAAGAATAATTGACCCACTAGCTTCTAGATGTTCGAAGTTTAGATTTAAGTCACTTGACGAGGTCAATGCTATGAGTCGCCTTAAGGAAATCGCACAAAAAGAAGCCGTTCCTTATCAGGAAGATGCAATGCATCGAATACTAGAGATCTCCAGTGGTGACATGAGAAAAGCAATAACCTTGTTACAATCTGCTGCAAAACGCTTAGGTTTTGAAAATTTAGAGAAAATCACGGCTCAAGAAGTCGAAGAACTGGCGGGACTCGTTCCTGCTTTAGTCGTCCAAGAAATGGTCGAAATAGTTTCGAAAGGCAACATAAATGATATAATCGACTACGTGAGCGAGTTTGTGAAAAATGGTTGGTCTGCTGTCACTCTTCTTAATCAACTTCACGATTATTATATCCCTAGTGACGAATACGGGACGGAGTTTAAAAATAGGATATCATTACTATTATTTGATGCAGACGCCAAGTTATCAAACGGTACAAATGAACACCTACAAATACTGAATTTGTTGGTGCAAATTTCCCAAGTATCTACTTAGAATACCATTAGGACGTCAAAAAATATAAAAAAAATAATACTAGAACAAAAACCACTTTACGTACAACCTTCGGCTGTTCTAGGCGAAGTGATAGTTTTGACTAACGCAATGCTTCATGATATAGGAGAAAAAATTACTATAGAACAACCACTTCCAGATAAGCAAATCTATTTTTTTATTTCCGTGGCCTTCGCCTCTTGCTTTTGGGGCATGGGGGGTCGCATAGGAAATGCATTAAAATTCATATTACCAGAGGGAGGTGGCATAGGAGGGAAGAAGCCCTGTCCCGCTGGAGGTGGCATCATTCCGCCCTGTGGAGGGATATACATTGGGTTGAAGTTTGGTGGCATCATCGGGAACCCTGGTGGTGCCATGCCGGGCATGAAATGTGGAGGAACCATTCCTGGTTGAAAAGAAGGTGGTGGCGCTTGCGAATGCTGTAATCCGCGCCCCTCAGCCGTACCACCGTTACTATTGCTACCACTGGGAGTATTTCTTTGTGAAACATTATTAACGTTTTTGTTCATCATTGTGGGGGCATCACTATGACGCACACCTTGCACTCCATTGGATTGGAAAGTAGGATGTGGGGTTGGTACAGGGAATCCGCCTGAGCCAGGTGGCATTCCAACCGGAAACTGCCTTGACACATTAATGCCTGGAGGTTGCCTGGTATGGGGTGGAGGAGGTGAGGGTTGTTGCCCCAGAGTAAATCTTGTTTGACCACCTGGAGGGAGCATGACGCCAGGTGGAGGCCCCTGAACATTTCTATCATTATTCTGTAGATCGCCTTTATTCAGAAGACCCTGAAAGAAAGCATTGTTTGTCTGTAACTGATCTGGGGCAATTGTTTGTTGCGAAGGAAGAGCAGGTGGCGGCATGGTACGGGACTCCTGCTGTGGAATACCATGGGGAACGTTTAAGCCATCTGAACCACGAGATCCATGAGAACTATGAGAATTATGAGAAACCTGAGATAAATGTGAAGGTACAATTTTCGAGTCCATTGGATTTTGTCCAACTTCCTGACTATTCAAAGAGCTTTGGTTTTTAGAGTCTTTGGGAGTGTTTGATTCGTTTTTGAAGAAGGAAAGAAGTCTAGATCCACCTGGGACTTGAGGATTCTGGGAATTCGGTGCGCTCTCCGTATTCTGCACACCCAGTGGCTCCGATTCTACATTTGTGTTCTTTTCTGTGGGTAGCGATGAGGAAGAGGAGGATTGAGCAAAAAAAGAGGAAAATCTTGAATATGATCCCTTTGCGGATTCTATTTGAGCTTCTTTATAAATTGTATTGTTATCATCTGCGGTCTTCTTGTAAACATCTTGAAACTCCATGTTATTGGCGACCCCATCGCTATTAATACGATTTAAACCAAGGAAATCAGAGATTGAGCTAGAAGCCTTTGTAAGTGAGGGCTTAGAACTGGTAGATTGGTCAATTGGTGGTAAGCCCTTTTTCTTACGCTCCATCTCCTTCATCTTAGCCTTCCAAGACTCAAAGTCTGCCATAGAGTTCCCCGTAGGCTCGAACTCTTCTTCCAATGCCTGCAGATCGTCATTATTGACCGCAACATCTTTCTCCTCCAGATACGCACCTCTGTCGTGTTTGCCGAATTTGTTGCCCTTTTTCCCGTTGGGAGTTCTGGCGTATTTTCCCTTGTGACCCTTCTTTTCAAAAACGTTGTTTTCGTCTCCTGAAAGGCCCTTGCCACTTCCTGATCCATTCAAACCTTTATTAGAACCTCTGCGACCCATAGATTTGCTTTGGCCGGCATGCTCGGGTTGTCTATGATTAAGTCTCCAAAACTTCTTCTTAGGTAGATACGCGACAATCCCTTCGGCATAACCTGCAGGTAATTGCCTCGATATTGAAATCAACTCGTTAATGCTGTACACGTACTTCTTGTTCACCGACAGCTTGGGTTTATAGTCCACGTCATATTTTTGGACAACTAATTCAGCTGGTTCCGAGGATGATAGTGTTGCGGGAATACCGCTCTCGGTTGACAAACCAGAGTGTTCTTGCTTATCAAAAATCCCCTGCTTGTTCTTGATGTGCTCAAAAAACTTGGCAATTTCGTCTGTTGAATTCTGTTTAAAAGCTTGCATGTCGGCACTGACGGATTCCGTTTCAGCTCCTGCTGAAGCAGCAACCACGGGATCGTCCATCCTTTATAATCACACCAGTATTTTCGGAAAACAGGCTTATGCACCAATTTTAACCGAAGACGGCCAGAGTAATAGGGTGTCTCTTCAGGTAGGTCTTGAGTGCGATGTCCAAGCAATTATCTTAACCATTCAACTTTAAATTCGATCGACAAGGGCATTTCTCTTCCGTCCCCTTCATTTTAGGCTTTGAAAATTGATGGGTCTAAAAAAATTTTCTGCTCACAGCGAACGACGAAGCAATGAGGTGAATTAGTGTCAGCAATACAAAAAGATATAGCAATACAATCTCAAGTTATCTGAACGTATTTCTGAGTATTGTTTTTACTAGTTATATCTTGAATTGAGACATCATTTTTACAGGAAATCTTGGAATTCAAACTTGAAGCACAATAAAGTAGAAAAAAAAAAAAAAAATGAAAAAAAAAAGGTTTACTCATGGTTAAATCCATTATTACGTAGAAAATATATAGGTCCTATGTATACCTCGGCTTACTAACAGCCAACATTGTACAATACTTCTATCCTAAATGCAAGAGATGAAAATCAGATAAGGCACAGCCGTGCGTGCATAAACGAATAACATTCTCTTTGTGATAGGCGATAGTACTAATGGCCAAACACCCTTCACGTTCAGGATGTAAGACTAAATATAGAAGCAAATTACCATTAAGCAGGTGACTGTAATTCCTCAGTACAATTAGTATCAATCCACTATTAGTTTTAAGCGCTCAGTTCGCTGTGTGGCTTCTTCTCAAAATGCCATAAAATAATGGGTGGGATATTCACCCACCGGAGCTGGATTACATAATGTCTGAATTTCAGTAAAATATTAGCCGATGCCGCTGTCAAGCAATGCGTACTTGGACATTTCTGATAACATTTATACACAATAGCTCTACGTCAGTGTCTCCTGAGATCCGCAGAAAAATGCGACAATGCATACCACTTCTTTACCCATTCAACTTTTGCTTGTCCTGATAGTGCTATGACTAATCATAAGGTTTGGTGTTATTTAAATTGCAGAGACTCACTTCAATTCATCAAGCTAGCTACAGCACCATTCATTAACAATTATTCCCGCTAAGAATACCCAATCAAGGTGGAAACTTTCTTGAAAGCCGTACCCTCAATGTCAATAATGCTTAAGCACCGTGTTTTGGAAGTTAGCACATGCGACCAACATGTAACCAATTAGTGCATAACCCAAACATTTTTATCAAATCATCCCCACAGAACATAATCATTTTCCTTTACAAATCGTACGTGCTGATTAGACACGTTTCCATTACTACATTATAAGCTCAAGTATTGATGTCAGCGATATTATTAAAAAATATGCCAGAATTTTTTCAATATATAAATTTACAGTACTTTTTCTTCTTCATGTCAAATTATTTATTAAATTCACGTAGTACTTTTCGAAAGCCTTGCTATCAGCCATGGCTAGCATCCGAATTAGCTCCAGTCCCAACTCTGAAGGAAATTGGATTTGCGGGAAATACACTTGACCCATGTATTTTAAACAAGGATTAGCCAAGGGGTCTGTACCTCCTCCGCATTGTACATAGAGTTCTTTCAGCAGACGTGAAAGATCGCATGCAACTACACGACAGCTACCATCTCGAATGTTGAACTTGTATTCTGGTTTAAAAGGTATTTCAAAAACCAATGGCACCACCTTGGTGATGAAGAATTCGTTTAGTCCCTCTAACTGACCAATGTTAGCTGCATATCTGTCATTTGGGTCGATGCATTTTCCTGATCCAAAACACCTTACAAAGTTGCATAACACATTGAGAGCTAACTTGATAGTAGATGTTTCTTGTACTTCTTGAGGAACGTAGACCAGCAAATCCATGAGAATAGTTGACAATGTTGCCCTGTTGCGTTCCGTGAGTAGTAGAGAGGTCACAGAATTTGTCACGAACGATTGCAGAAGGCCATAATAGGCCTTCTTCAATTGAATTTTATCTCTGAAAGAATCTGTAACTACTACGTTCTTTACATTGGGGTCTTTCCCGCTGGCGGCCAGCACAGTTCCCGAAGAATTCCCGTTATACCACGTCTCAGTCTCGCGCGCACTTTCTTGATCTATATGATCCATAACTTTATGCACTTTTTCTATTACTGGTGTCAGCAAATTATCAAATAATTCGTAGCAGCTATCATCTGCATGAAAGGTATGAATCATTTGCCCCAAAAAGCCTAGAAAGTCATTCATCTCCAGTGTACCCAGTTCGGATTCCAAAAACAGCGCTATGAACTTACTTGCAAAAGGAAGCACCTGGTTGTTCAAAATTGGTATTAGACGTGCAAACGTAAATCTCGAAGCATCTCTCACGTTTTCATGCTTGTTGAAATATGAAAAGGATACAAGCACTACCTCTGCTATGTTCGAGAACTTCTCGATTAATGTCCTATGAATAAGTTTTTCGCTCACAAGTGCATTATTAACTTGATTGTCAGGAACCAGCCCCCCATGCACACCTCTGGCCAAAGTACCGATCGCCATTAGAAGATGATGTGATTGTAAGATCACTTCTGGAGATTGAATTTGTGAGGATATGCAAGTTTCTAATCCAGCAAACAAGGGAGATAGTACATCATCCAAAATATCATAGTTGAGATTAGAATTAGCACCAATGAGCAGCCCAATGCCTTCAAATAAGTATAACTGATTGTCAAACGTCGTGTCATAATCCGTACCGTCTTGATCAGATGTTACGGCTTTTATTACCAGAAGAGGTGAAATTTTGGCTAGTAATTGTGACAGTACTGGAGTCGAGAGCTTGGGTTTGGTGGTTTTGATTAACCTGGTAAAGAGGTACCAAGTCCGTAGTCTCACCTTTTCTCTTTTGTTGAACATACCAAAAGGGCTACAGAAAATGTTTAAAAGTGCCAGTTCATCTTTTTCGTCGGAACCCAAAAATGTGTAATGCCTCACAACTAATTCAAAAAACAATATCTGCACGTATGGATTGTCCATTTGAAATACAGTTGAAAGTTGTAATAGTACACTCATAAATTTTGCCATCAGTTGACTCGCTTCAGAGTTAGCTATTTCATGCTTAGCCAGGCCAAATAGGTTATTACGTATGCTTTCACTCAAGTTATGCATTTGATAAACGCCGAGCTCCAAATCTCTCCAATCCATCTTGGACAAACAATCTTGAATGTGGTTAGATATGTTCTGCAAATAGAGTGGTGGATTAATGACAGCAATTCCATCCTGAAAAACTTTCAATTTTGATCTGATGGTATCAAAAAATTCGTCAATATCATCCTCGGCATCCTCGTCGCTCGAGTCGTCTATTCTCATCTTCTTGAAACCAACCAACAGTAATGACGTTAAAAACATCTCATGCGCCGGATCCAGAGGTAGTTTTTTAGAATTTATAGCAATCGCTGAGCCCGGTTTTCCACCTATTGCAAATTGTTTTTTCAACACAGACAAATACTGAGAGATGAACGGAAAGCATTGCTGGGTAACTGAATCATATTCGTGCTCCATGAACTTTAAAGTCAAAGGAGCAACTTGATTGATAATTTGCTCATCTGCAGCGATTGCTACTTGTTGAAGGTCTAACATGCTCCCATTCTCATTACATTGCTCAATTATTTTAGCCAGTTCTAAACCCACGGATGCGGATAGCTTAGCCAAATGCTCATGGACCTCTAAGTCATCGCGGCCTACGTTTGCTACCTTATCTGTTAAACTCAGCATGCTTAACAAACTCAGCTTGTCCAACGGTTTCATTTTTTTAGATATGATTTCACACAGGCATTGCGCGCAGGCTATTTTTGTATTCTCGAAATCCAGATATCCATAAATGACGGTTATGTATATTGGATTAACAATTAACTGTACGTCAATCCACGAAATATAAGACCCCACACATGAGAGAGTTAGGACCGCTAAGCCACTTTGTTCCTGCGGTATTAAGCTTTTTAAAGTATTCAGCCACAATGACACCAGTGTTTGTACATCTTGAAGCCTCATGGTATCTTTCAAACTATTGTTTTTTAACTGCATGTCTTTCGATTTGACAAACGTCTGGTCAGCAATGCTGGAATTGATGGAAAGGCATATTCTCAGAAAATAATCCAGTCCTGAAGGTGCAAAATTTTTTGTGGTCTCATTAAGAAGGCCCTTAATAGATAAAATTTCCGCCATGTCGGCAAAAAATGAATTCCATTGGTTACCGTTGATTTCACCATACATAGAGTAAAATAAATTTGTCACCAACTCAGCTATTTTATTCCTCACATACTCAGGATCTCGTGAGTCTTCCACAACTTTGTGTCGAAGAAGCTCTACGGTAGTCGTTCTTATGAATTGTAGGTCGTTCTCTGCTTGTAATGCTAGATCGCATAACACCTGCAAAGCAACAAATCTAGTTAAGTCATCGCATTGTGAATCACCTAGTAACGATGCAAATATTTGAGCCGCATTGGGTTCTGCCTTGATCTGGGATAGAAAATCCAGGGCTTGCTTTTTGGTAATTGCATCGGTGCTGGCACTGTTGGCAATAGATACAACTTCTTGAATTCTTTGAAGCATTATCTGTACGTGTAAAATGCAATATATGTTACAATGAGATCACACAGCTTATAGCGGTTCTGAGTCAATGAGATCTCTAACCCCTCTATTACCCCCAATCTATTAGGAAACGGTTACCTTGGGATGCAAAAATAAAGTTCCCCTAATAATAAAAGGCGTCTCGATGCAAACTACTCTAAGCCAATTGCTGGCAGTGTTTTGTAACCTCAGGCGCCTCCGATTGAATTTCTCAAATCGCACTGCTTGAGTTGTTGAGATGAGTCTAAAGTTATGTTTTTCTGAAAAAAATTTCAATTTGTAACTGGCGGTGACAAACGTGGTGTAATGAGGTTTCAGCTATTTGGGTGGGAGAATAACTTCAAACCTATATGCGACGATCAAATTTAGGATATATAACATATTTTGAGAAGAATTTTTGACAAGTCGAAGTTGTTTATCTTCGTCGAAGAACTACTCTATTATCTTTTCTGCCTAAGTGGCTAACAGAATTCATGAATCAAATACCGATATGAAAAAAAAAAAAAAAAAAAAAAAAAAAAAAAAAAAAATAAAAAAAAAATAATAATAATAGTAATGTTGACAAGCAAAATGATGACAATAAATAAACTATAAGAAGATGAGATACATGAAGCTTTCTGCCTTCCTCCAAAATTAACTGATCTCACAACTTCTTATTTTTTTTCTTTGAGATTCGTGTGCATTCTTCCAAGATGTAGAGAATCATTTCGTAGAAATCAACTAACACGCCTAGTTGGTTGTTCAACATAGTGAACCTATTGCCTTGCAACAACAGCGCCAGAATATTTAATTGTGAGACTTGTTTTAGGACCTTTAAATAGAAGAGGGGAAATTTTCTGACCTGTCTAACTTTAATGTAGTTGAGTACTATTTTCTCATTGGTCGAGGTAGATTATTTAAGAAGGCATGTATTGTGACATGACAAGCTTATAACATCTCCCCTTAATATACGCTTGGCTTAGCAGGTAATTTGTTGACTTTGTTTGATCTATCTATAATGTCTTACTAATTTACTGTTCATACAGAAAATGTTTAAACTTCTTAAAGGCTTTTCCTCTGTGAGAAATTAGATTTTTATCCTTCTTTTCCATTTCTGCATAAGTTTTACCCATACTTTCCAAGGGTTCAAATATGGAATCCCATCCGAAAGTGGTAGGACCACGACTTGGTACAATACGTCCCTTAGTGATACCTTGAAAACTGTACATTTTTCCATTAGAATCGGCGTAAGTGATTGTGGTCACAGCAGCTGCTCCCTTGTTTTCAAATGGCTCTAATATTTTAACGAGCTTCTCTAGGCCCATACTCTTGAGAAACCATTTGATGTACGCACCGGGCATGCCATTAAATTCGTCAAAACTTAATGCCGTATCCTCCACAAATACTGCTGTGCCCTTACCCAGAACATTTAACGCTTGCTTACATTTAGCCAAACTGATAGCTTCCAAGCTGGCATCTTGAACTTCCATCAAATCCAGTGCTTTATTTGTCAACGTGAAAGGAGCAGGTTCTCCCTCGCAAGGGGCCAACAGCATTTGCACTTCCTTCAGCTTATTTTGATTGCCAGTAATGAATACAATCTCGCTCATTATGTATTTGGGAACCTTATACGCTTTTTTTACTGTAGTATTGTAGTTTTTCGAGCATTCCCGGAAGAGATTGATTTTTAAATCGATTCCAACAACCAGATAACAACAACTTCAAACTATAAAAGAAAACTAGATACTACGCAGGGGCATATTCCAGCTCGTTGCTGTTTTCGTATTCGTACATGTCAAGCGCTACGTGTGCAGACTCTCTGACAACGTCTACATCATCATTCAGATAGCTTTTTAAAACAGGCAAAACGTCATCTGTAGCGATTGATCCAAGGGCCTCTGCAGCTTCATGCCTAACCATAGGCTCCTCTTCCCTTCTACCTAAAACCTCGATTAGTTTGGGCACGATACAAGGATTACCCATTTGACCAAAGACATATGCAATCTCATGTTTGAAAAGAGCTGACTGATCATCGAAACCAGTTGCTAGCGCAAGTGCTGCCTCATCAGTTCCCAAGTCTCGCAACCTAAACATTGCTCTATATCTCTCGAACAGAGGTTTTTTTGTATCATTTAACAAATGTTGCAACTCTTCAACTTGGTATTCTTTCTCTAAGGACAAAGGTGGTGCAGGATCAATACTGGAGTAAAGTGAGGGCTGTAGTGCTTCCTTACTACCTGTTTTACTGTGCTGCCATTTGATGCGGTCGATAGCTAGTTCACAGGTCTCTCTAACTGCCAGCGATGGGTCTTCTTTGCGGACTTGTTCCAAAACGTCAAGGGAATTCTTGTCACCTAGTGCACCAAGAGCTTCAGCAGCTTCATGTCTCACCATACATTGCTGGTTAAGGTCTAGCACACACTCCCTTAAATAGGGTACACACTCGAAATTCTTAGTCTGACCCAGCACATAGGCAACCTCATGCTTCAGAAGTTCACTATCGTCGCCAAAGGCCTCAGCAATGTAACTAGTAGCCTTCTTCGCAGTTTGAGGGTTTGTTTCAAACTCTTCGGCAGCGCATTTCAAGTTGAATAAGGCCCTGAATCTGTTTGTCAGTTGAGTCTTGCCCGATTTGTTAATCAAGATATCTCTAAGCTGCTCAAGCGAACAATCGTCGACTCTTTCTTCAAGACGCTTCTCAAAATCTGTGGACATTTCTGATGGGTATCTATCTTTAGTGCTGGTAAGATGAGGTTTGCAGAGCAGCTAGACTGATTAAAGTAGTTGCAATGACAATCGATGACTTGAAAATTTTTCAATGCTCATCTCTTCGGAGAGTTGGCACAACTTAAACGAAAAATAGACCACCCGACTAACAGAAATGCTGATAAAATACCCGTTTAATAATAATACTGGAAATCCACGACCGCCGCTCGTACCAAGCCGCTGTTGTCAATCTTCAAATATGCAACTTTTTTAGTAAATATATCGCCATAAGGAGCATTAAGTGTCGCTTATTCGAAATAGGAGCAAATGAGAAGAAGCGATTTCAGAATCGAGTTGCTATGCGTCTTGTCATACTGTAACTTTAGCTGGCTCTTGGCAGAATGTCTATCCTCAGAGTTTACTGAGGTGTGTTCTCGCCCCCGTTAAAACTTATTATCTTTCAAATTATCGCCTGGATTCAGAAAAAACTGTCTTTTAAGACAGCAGAAGAAGAACCAAAGAAAAGGTAGTCTAATGTCTCGTACTTTGCTCATCCCGTTAGTTTCCACCGGAAATGTTCCCCAGTTGACAGCAGACCTCGTCCTACATTCTCTATCGTCAGAATTTCATTTTATTGAGTCTTTAGATTCTACACATCTGCATCCATTCGTTGGACCCCTGGACTACGTCTTTGAACAGCAAGAACCAGTACTTTTTAGTAAATTTGCTCCCGAAAAAACTTACTCAACAGCGTTAGAGTTGTTTTACAACGATTCGAGGTCCCTCTATGTGATTCAGCAACGTACTCCTGTCATTCAAGGCTATTTGAACAACTTCGTGAGAGATGTGATTTGTCCCCTGGTGGGAAAACTGCGCATTACAGATGTAGTTATTTTGGATTCTTTTGGTGCTCTTGACGAAGACATCGTGGCCAATACTTCGAGAACTTCCAAGACAAACAATTTCTATTCAGACGCATTGTGTCAAGTGAGATCTGTAGGTGACGTGGTACGAGAGATGGAGGCTGGGTTACATTTGAACAGCCCCAGCCTTTCATCAAACATTGCTAATACTCTGTTCCAATTTACGACTGATAGTGTGCAGCAGGAGTTATCTACAAGGCAGCAGGCATTCAAATTCGCATATCATTTACTTAATTCACCATTTCCTCAATTTCAACGCATCAAATATTGTAGCGCATTTGTGCATGAGGGTGATAATTCATATGATGCGCATTTGCTCTGTGACCATTTAACTAATGTCATAGATGGCTTTAAAAAAATCACGAAGCATACACCGCCAGTTTCATGGAAGGGTGTATATGGATCGAGACCAGTTCCAACTTCGTTCGATGAGGGCATATATATATAGGGAAGTTAAGAGAAAAACGAAAACTGATTTATTGCCTTACATATTTAGCGATATTCTCCGCAGTCTCGCTGCTGACGTCTTTCCTGAGCCTGTCAGCAGCCTCTTGATATGCGCTCTGCAGATCTGGGGCCGATTGGTCGTTTATTTCACCCTGGGTTCTGTCAGAAGCAGAAAACGTATATTCTCTCTCGGTATCTTCGAACTCATCCGGCAACACTAAACCATCATTTTCTCCTTCCTCAACATCGCTCACAACATCTGCATCGGCTTCTCCTTTCTTTTTACCCCCATCGCTGATTCCTAAGTCTTTCATGAGTCCATCCAGTGATTTCTCCTTTCTTTGCTTCTCCTTCTCTTCCTTGAGCTTCAGAACCCTGTCCCGCTCAGCTTTATAGTATTGATCGTACTCTTGAACCTTACCATTATTCACCACCTCCAAGAAATCATCAAATCCTTCTCCAGTGAAACTGGAAACTCCTACCATATCCAACTGTGAATAGAATTCTTCCAGCATCAAAGACATGGAATTGATAAGTGAGCTCATATAACCCGATCCGAGACCAGAGTTTCCATTTAGCTCCTGGTCATCTCTGAGGGCTCTTTGAAATGCTTCAAAATCGGACATCCACTCTTTTGCAAAATCTGCCTTGCAAACATCTGTTTTGTTAAAGACCAAGATCATGGGTAATTTTGTTTTGTAGAGAATTGAACAAGCATACAGCATATTGCTCATAAACGTCGTAGGAGAGGCATTCCTTGGAGTATCAACAATATAGGCAATAACTGTGGGAAAGGTTGATGCAAACGATTCCGTTATAATAGCTCCAGAAGCACTCCACACAAAGCACTCTATTTGACCTGGCGTATCCACTATACAGTGCTCGAATTTATCCCGTTTGTTTTCCAAAAGCTTTATGACCTGATCAATCTTGGTGCTAAATAGATTTAAGCTAGTTACGATAGCGCCATTTGGTCCCAAGTTGTAGTTTTCCATTACTTTTTTGTATTTTATAGAGTCTCTGATGTCAATATTGGCGCCGTAGGGCACTTTTAGTACCGCAGGATCCAGATTTATGACGTATGGTGGAGAGTTCTTGGTTCTCATGTGCGAATTTAGTCGCTGCACAAAAGTAGTCTTACCAGACCCTGCCATGCCAATGCAAATCACCGTCTTAACAGCCATTTTGATCTCGTAGAGAAATTATCTAGGGGGCGGGGTACACTGAAATGCTTGAATTGATTGAAGGCAGGATGAGATGAGATGACCATTGAATTCTATCATAATGAAAACTAACTAAATACTCCTCGTACGAAGTGATTGTAACAAGTCATTTTAGCAGCAGGCATAGACTGAAGCTTGACATCCTTAGAGGTTAGGTTGATGATGTTGATATTATATCAGACAACTACGTGTATTTTGCGAGCACTCTCTCCTCGATACTATCAAAGCAGCTTTCATGTTGGGCGATTGTCAGGTCGTTGGCCAAACTCTTCATGACAGCCTCTGGTTGAGGCTCGCCAGGAGCGCCACCCATGACAGGAGGCTGCTGTACACCAAAATCACCATTGGCGTTAGTAGACAGAATCAAGTTGTACACAGGATTCAAGCCAAGCACTGAGATAAAATACCACGATATACTGCTTACCCAACGAACATCCAAATCAGCAGTCATCACGCCACTCTGCAACATTTCTTTGAACCTGGGTGTCAAGGGAAAAGGCAACTTCATAAGTACGAACCCTGCAAAAAAGTGATTCACCCACCACATGATGATTGTTTGAGGAATGAAATTTGCCAAGTTTCCTTTTGCCATACTAAACATGGATTCTGAAAAATTAGGGTCACTCAATGGGTTGGCTACATCTCCCTCCGTGTTCATTTTGACAAGATACTTTGCATCAGCAAGTGTCTCTGTCAAAAATTCTTTTTTCGCTTGAAAGGCCTCCTCAGAGAGTTGGGAACCGTTCCCTAACAATGCTTGTGCTTTGTAAATCCATTGGCTTTCAGTTAGCTTCACACGGGGTACTCCTTTGGGAGATGGAGCTATCAAGTCCATAATGTACTGACGAAGAATGCCGGTTAGAACCATAACAATAGATATGGGTAATAGCACCCAGTACTTCAGCTTAGGATCTAAAGTGAGCTCTGCTACTGCACCGGCTGAGCCGGTAGCTATCATTGATAACAGAGACAGCGCCATTTCCACTAGATCCTTAATTCAGTATGTCTCCTTCGTTCTGTCTTTCTCTTCTTTCCTTCTGTTCAAAAATTAGACACGCCGAATGCTACTGTTACCCGCACAAATTAATTGATGAATTATTTATAATAAATGTGTAATCTTACACTCTAGTTAGTATTAACCAGTTGCTATCATTGACAATACTGGAGCTTGTTAAACCTGTCTCCGCTAAATCATTGATCAATTGTCTGATAGAGCTATTTTTATCCTTCTCAGAATGCCTGGCAATTGAAAGTAATTTCTCGTAGGATAAATCTTTATACATATTTTCCGATTCTTCAAGGAATGACTGGATGTAGCATGCCATGTTATTCCCTTCAGTTCGTAATCCCAAGGTATTAAGTTCGAGCTTAGCGTTTTCAGCCTTTGTCAATTTTAACATCGACTTTAGGGGGCCTGGCCCAGATATGTTTTGGAATGCACAGCGGTATTCACTAGCGCCTTGTGGTAGCGATGATTGCAGACAGCTGCGCATTGCTTCGTTGTTGAGTTTCTCGCGAAGAAAAATCGTGGGTTCATCCGCTGTATAGGATCGGGCAAATTCTTGCCAATAGTACTCCTTGTTGAACCAAGTGTAATCCTGTTTGCGCCATTGGAATAAGGCAAATGTGTTGTAACTAGATTCATATTCGGCATACTTTTTGCCCAAAGCTTGAAGTTCTATTTTGTGCTGCAAATTGGGTACAGTATTTTTCCTTCTCGCATACTTATAAACAAATTTGGGAACATTTAACACTTTGAGAAGCAAGTTATTATCACTCATAGAGTTATCAAAGGAGCTCCTTTAATCTACCTTTTGGTTTGGGACGAAGTTTTTCAATCTAAAGTTGTTGGGATTCGAAAAGGCAGATGTGTTTCCAAATGTCTTCTTGATTATCAAAAGCGTGAAAGGACTGGAAAATCGGAACTTCGAAGGACCAAGCTAAACAAGCAATCCAAAACGCAACATACTGTGCCGCTCACTCATTATTCATTAAGGATCTGTCGTTGTTTAATCCAGTAAAAGCTTAACATTTCCGGACGAAAATGTGACAAGCTTTGATGGTGAAGGTTGCATTGTGGTGTGCATATTGAGCTTCGCGGATGTAAATCATCATTATTTCATATTTAAAAAACTAGCATAATCACTGCACGAAGTTGCGTACTTTTGTGAAAAACCCTTCTCTACAAGCATTACTATAACCTAAATATTGTCACAGTTTGGCAGGAAATCTGATAATATCCGGGACTGATAAAGGTCCAGCTAGCGGGCACCTAGTAATATAACAAGGTGAAATAATCTGCACATGATCATAACGCCATTGCGAAGATCTTATTCATGTAATCATATAGCGAAGAGGGACACTATGGATGATCTTACCTTAGTATACGTCACGATAGTGAGGATATCTAGAGTGTTAATTGTAGAGGATGTTAAGGCCGTGGCTGAAGGTACTGCGGGCTACCAGTTAGACATATAGAGTACTAATACAAGATGAAGAGAAGCCAATATTAGTTAGATGAAATACAGTAGGAGCTAGTGAGGATGAATTACTTACTTAACATACTCTAGATCATTGGAGTGGCGATGTCATTTACATAAAAACGTGTTAAGGCGCCTCTTTGGCCAAGTGGTAAGGCATCGCACTCGTAATGCGGGGATCGTGGGTTCAATTCCCACAGGAGGCATAAAACTATAGTATTTTTTCCAATTTGGAAAATGAAAGGCTGATTAAGATAGTTGTTATAAAACTAAGCTGCCCTTCGATTAACTTTTTTTTTTCTCTCATTAGTAATTTTGGGTTGAAAGGCTCGCAGACCTTCGGACAGAGTATTTGAGACTATAAAAAAGCTTTCGTTTATCGAAAGATTTCTTGGTCTCATGAATGAGAAGCTCCAATTATTACCAATCTGCGAAACTTTGCCTCGTTGGTGAGAGTTGGAATTTAATTGCAACCATATTGTAACAAAAATACTCACAATGAGCGACAAAGAAGCACATAACTGATATTTGGTGTAGCAAGTGTATCATATCGGCTAGTTAGCGAAAATGGAAGCCATCCCACAGGATTCGAATCACTATTAAGGTTTGATGATGCCGTGATTCTAGCTCAAAGATTTCTAATGGAAATATCGCATGCTACTACGTGTCTGCCATCAATAACCGCGTAAGGTAAGATGAAATTATGTATTCAAGCGATGAGAGCTCTGAGTATTTCTCAAAATTGTAGCAAACGCTATCTTAGTGATCTAAACATCCAAAATCGGAGTCAAAATACAGAAGCAATAGCAGGGTCAGTATAATCCAATGCATCTATCGCTAATATGAGTTCACCGAGAGAAAACTGAAGCTGCTACAATGTCGTACCTTGTTAGATCCAATTGTAAATATTCAATTGTATTGCCCTTCAAAATTTTAGAAACTTTCGGATTTTTCTTATTACCAAACCGGTCAACACATAAATCGTAAGCTGTACGTAAAGTGGAAAGTGCGACACATTTTACCACTTATTCATTTTTTCTACTTCTAGCGTCATCTCTTTCTGCGTATATCTTGGCAGTAAATGGCTCTTCGAACCTCAATGCAAACGAATACATTGCATATACCATGAAGGCCAGTATCAGGCCTGCTGCTTTTCCAGTCACCAAAGAATACCCTAAAAATGACAAAGTACTGCCCTGGTACATGGGATTGTTACAAACGTTAAATGGGAAAGAGGTGACTATGTGATCCATTAAAATACCGAAGTAATCTCCTAAGTAGGTACCAGTTATGCCCAACTGCCACATGGAAGTGCCAACAAGTACCTGGCCTGCAATGACCAGCGCTTGCCCCACAAATTTAACTTTAGGATTATCCAATACTGGTGATAACGGCTGAGCATCCAAGGCCTTGTGGAAACATAAATCACGACCTACACCCAGCGTGAAAATGGTAGCGGCAAGCAAGTAGCAACCCTTTTTAGCACTCCCCGTTATTTTCGTCAAAAAGTGTGTATGATATTCTAAGCGAGCCGCAATGTTCCAGAAGGTTGGATTGAAGATTATAAAATACATTGCGGTGCTAAAAGAGGGTTCTTCCAAATCCACGTCATGGAACAGTTCCATGTAAGCGGATCGAATGCCTCTGAACGATTCTTTGAAATCCATCTGACTTTATTAGTTTGTAATCTCCCTGTTGTCGTATTCACCCTTGTGTTTTTTGATCAATGGGTACCTGAGCTAACATGGGAAACTCTTATTACTCATAGCTCCCTTTATATTCTCCGCTGTGTAAAAGTTGCACATGTAGGTAGTCAGTCCCCTTGTGAAAATTTAAAGGTAAAAAAAAAAAAATTGCGATGTTGCCGGGTAAACAAAACTGAATGTAAATCAGCAATGAACCTCATTGCATTTCATGAAGGATTGTAATTGCTAGATCTGGTAAATTACACAATAGATCAGCATTAATTGAAACAATGATGAGTAGTAATGGCGGCTGATGAACCACCTATTTTATCAGCTATATAAATGAGTAAGCGTTCTTCTTTCTAAATGTATCCGATTTATGGTATCAGGATTAACCTAACTACCATAATAGTTCGACATTGTTGGATGATAGCGAAGGGCGGTAGCATATATCACTATGTCGCTTGTAAGCGCGACAAATGGCTCCTCTTGGTGATAGTGTCATCTACCATACTTTCAGGAATTGTACCAGCAGTGGTGTCTATTTTGACGGGGCGTGTGTTTAATCTTCTAAATGATCTCAACAGGCGGTCTCATCCAATGCAAGAATTGACCGTGGCGTCAATGTCAATTTTGGTAGTAGGCGCGGGGAGTTTAGGGATTATTTGGCTATGTATTACTTCATGGATGCTTTTAGGTGAAACACAGCATTTTGAAGCAAGGAATAAACTATTGAGCTCATATTTGATAAAACCTATGGAGTGGTACGATAAGAATGATTCCATTGAAGGAGAATTGACTCAGCTTAATAGGTGTGTGGAAGAACTAAGATCCAGTTCTGCTGAGGCATCAGCCCTCACATGGAAAAACGTTGTCACCATAGTGGCACTTTTGGCAACTTCTTTCTATTATTCATGGTCGCTGACGCTCATAACAATGTGTAGTGCACCTGTGATCATCATTTGTGCGGCTTTGTTTTCCCATATGATAAACATTCATGCCGAGAGGGAAAATGAAAGCACCAGCAAATCCTCCCAGCTGTTAACTTGGTCTTTGGAGGCTGCTCAATTAGTGAAACTTAATTGCACCGAAAAATTGGAGATCAGTAGCTTCCAAATTTCCGTCAAAAAGTGTAGTATTAATTTCATCAAGTTGTCCCTGTATGCTTCCATCAACACTGCAATCCTCAAGTTCCTGACTTTAACAATGTTTATTCAGGCATTTTGGTTTGGATGTACCATGATTAGGAAGGGAGAATTGATTATCGCAGATGTTATCACATGTTTTCAGTCCTGTATTATGTTGGGAGCGACGATTAACGGTACCTTGCAACAAATTGTTGTCCTGCAGAAGGGACAGGTGGGTGTTAGACAAACCAGAGCTTTCCTGGCCTTAGATGAGAAATTCGATGAGTTAAAAAATCAAAGCTATTCTTCCCCACCTCATTTTACTGAGAAGGTAGAATTTTGTGGTGTTCAATTTAGCTATCCGAGTAGGCCTTCTATGCCAGCATTAAAGAATGTATCTATAGAATTTCCAGTAGGTAAAACAACTTTTGTTATTGGTAAGTCTGGGTCGGGCAAATCCTCCTTGGCAAACTTACTGCTTAAATTTTACCAAAACTATAAAGGTGATATATTTATCGACGGAACAAACATCAAAGTGATCAACCAATCTACAATAATTGAAAATATCATGGTAGTTGAGCAAAGATGCCATTTGTTTAACGATTCTTTGAGGAATAATATTTTGTTTGGCTGTAGGGATATAGACGAGGTAGCTATGTCCGAAAAGCTGAAAGCTGCTTGCAGAATTGCCCTTTTAGAAAATTTTATTCATGATTTGCCGTATGGTCTGGATACCGCCATAGGTAGTGAGGGTATAATGCCTAGTGGTGGTCAGCAGCAGAGAATTGCTATCGCCCGCGCATTCATGAGGGATTCATCTATACTCATACTTGACGAAGCTGTCTCTGCCTTAGATGTAGTTCATCGTGGTTTGCTTATGAGTGCAATTAGAACTTGGAGGGCTGATAAAACGACAATAATCTTGACCCATGATCTTAGTGAAATTCAGCCGAATGATATGGTATATCTTGTAGAGGATGGAGAAGTTCTCGAAAAAGGCTTACAAAAAGAACTTTTGTCAAATCATGAAGGAAGATTTTTTAATCTGGCCAATATTGGTCTGTCTGATGATTTTGACGACGTGTATTCACAAATTACTACAGTGGAGACGCAGAAAGCCAAAATACCTTTGCCCTCCTACGAGGATAGCTTAATAGAATATGAAGTTGAAACGCCACGAATGGATGAAGAATGCGGAAGTTTGTTTGAGGTCTCCAGTATTCCATTGGAGGATTTATCTTTCCGACAGAAGAAAAGATGCAAAACTCTGAGAGTTACTGTACAAGAAGAATTCACCGAACAAGACTCTGTTGAACACATTAAAGTGGAAAGTGCGAATAATGAAGAATTGGTGTCAATGTTGGAAATTATGAAACACATGTACACGAATGGCGGAAGGAAGTACATCCTATATGTCGGCATAATCTGTTCATTGTATGCTGGAGTTGCCAATCCCATTTTTTCTTATACTTTCAGCTATCTTTTAAATGGTATAGTGCCCGATGGAGAAACTCATGGGGGATCTGCTGGCTACCTATTAAAGTGGTCAATGATAGTTATGGGAATTGCAGCAGCAGATGCTGTGTTGAACTTTGTTAAAGACTTCGTATTGGGTTACTACAGTGAGACATACATCAGAATGCTGAGAAACAGTGCAATGCGCAAAATTACCTTTAATAGGCTGGCTTGGTCCTCGAAAATTAAGCCTTCTGAACTTTCAGCTCTCATTATGAATGACTTGAGGGATTTGAGAACTTTGACATCAAAATTCGTTAATGCTGTATCCTCGTTTCTTATTGTGTCATCTGTCGGTTTGATTTGGGCCCTTATTACAGGTTGGAAACTAAGTCTAGTATGCGTTTCCATGTTCCCTTTGATGATAATATTTTCGGTAATTTACGGGAATTTATTGAAGAAATACGAGACTGAATATAAAAACACTATTGCCAAGTTGGAAAATCATCAGTATGAAATTGTTAAGGGAATTAAAACTATCAGGAATTTGCAAATTGAATCTCATTTTATGGGAAAATTTAAAGAATTGGAACGACAGGCGAAAGGAATAGGTCGGAGGCGGGCCATTGTCATCGGATTCGGAGTTGCAGGGAGTAATACATTGACGATGGTCGTTCAAGGAATTTTGTATTATTACGCTATCAAACTAGTCATCACAAAAGAGTATACTTCCAAGCGTATGTTCGAAACTTTCACTTTGTTACTTTTCACTATCATGACTTGCAATAATCTAGTAAACCAAATCCCAGACATAAGGAAAGGGCAACGAGCAGCACATAAAATATATCGAATTTTAGCTCAAGATGAAAGTTGTGAACATGCCGGAAGCTATCCATGCAGAAAGACGCCCATTCTCAGCAATCACCATGGCCCCTTAATATCCTTCAAGGATTTGTCCTTCGAGTATCCATCAACGCCTACTGTCAAAATTTTGAAACATTTGAACTTGGATATATATGGAGGTGATAGAATTGCCATTGTGGGTGAATCAGGATGTGGAAAATCTACTTTGATTAACCTTATTACTGGTTTATATGAATCGCCAAAGAACTCATTATTTATTGATCACACAGACCTGCATGACTGGGCGTTATTCGATTTAAGGCAGCAAATAGCAGTAGTAGAGCAAAAGCCAGTTATTTTTAGCGGAACTATCAGGGAAAATTTGATTTACGGAGTTTCCAGCAATATTCAGGATATTGATTTATTCGACATGTTGAAATACGTGGGCATATACGATTTCATTTCCACATTACCAGATGGTCTAGAAACAAAAATTGATTCTGCTTTACTCTCTGGAGGTCAAAATCAAAGATTGTGCATAGCAAGAGGGCTGTTGAAGAAACCCAAAATTTTGATCTTAGATGAGTGCACTTCGGCGCTGGACGCCGTCAGTTCCAATATAATCAATGAAATTGTCAGAGTCGGACCTCCAGCCATAGTTACAATATCCATTACTCATGATGAACAAATGGTTAAGGCCTGTAACAAAGTAGCTGTACTAAAGAATGGTTGTGTCGTCGAAATAGGTGACCCAGAGGAGTTGTTGAATACAAGAAGCAACTTATCCAAAGTACTCACTAGGATTGAAGGTTAAGGTAAAGGATATACTACTCCCGCTCCCTTCGTCAGAGTCATGCATTCAGGGTTTCCCTTTCTATTTTCTATATCATATCTAGAGATACAAATAGGCAGGCTACTCGACGAGACAATTGTTTCCAATTTTTACTCTTTCTCACTTTCTGAGTCAATTGTTTATCTTCTTCTTAAACACATTATAAGTGGATCGTTATATAAGGAACCTCTACATCTTCTCCATCTACGTCATCGGCACAAATTTCCAGAATCATCGTGTGAACATGAGGGGGGACTTCGGTTTTAGTGATAAATTTCACTAGTTCGGTAATCCTTAGATTCAGCCTTTCCTTGAGCTTTTTTGGCGGGAAAAAAGATGCATACAACAAAGAAACACCGTACGATAACATAGTGATATCAAGTTTCTCCTTTTCTTGAAAGTGCTTGATTAAATCACTCAACTTTATATCCTCGTAAATGTCAAATCTATCCCAAATTTTGTCGTATGTCTTCCCGTTGTATTCGCCTTTAGGCGATTTGATGGGTTCAGAAAATCCAAAGAATGGTAACGCCAAATTGGCAAACCCATTTTTGTATTTTTCAATATTGGTCTTACCATCTGCAATTTTGTATAATTCCAAAATAACCAAACCGGTCACCAACCCAGTTGTGGTAGCGATGGCAGGGATAATACGGCCGGCAATAAACTTGGTCTTTTGGCGATCCACAGGCTCAATGAAGTAGTTTTGAGCTCTGCAGTTCGAACATGCAGTAATGAATTCGATGTGGTGGTTAGTATCGTCATCCTTTTCAAACTCTACAGGTTCTAACCTAAAGCCTGCTAATACTGAAGGATCTGGCAAGCTAGCACCTAAAACACTCAAATCGTCACCAGCGTCTCCTCTGTCGCTATTTGGGTCCGGATCATCATCGTTGACTTGAATCTTGACGTCTGACCTGGGCGAGAATTCGGGCACAGTCACATTACTCAGTACAGCCTTGTAGTGATCAATATGGGGTGGGCCAACATCACCTTTCAAACCATAGTTGAAGGCACGTAGATTTGCAGCAGCTACGATGAAATGTAAATGGTCGGAATTAGTTATATCGAATTGCAACGGCTGAGGCGCACGTTTGGGCCCTGACCAAAAAGGTGCACCATTGCTCGTCTTAGCATCCTTCGGGAAATTGTACAACAACTGCTTAATATCATGGTTAAACTTCTTCTCAAATTCTAGGCGAGCCCAAACAATACAGTCATCGAAATTGAGTGGCTTGTGATTTAACGAATCTGAGATCGTTTCTAAGACAGATTTCACATCACCACTTTGTTTTAAAGTTTGCTCCACAAAATTGGGTTGAGTGAGATACATGTTTACATTTTCAGGGGAATCAGCGAAATAACCTTGAAAAAGTGATTTGGCCCACGCAATTGTGTGGTCGATTTTGTTGGGGAACGAGCGCAGAGTACATAAAGGAATTGATTTTTCTGGTGGGTCCCTTGAAGACGAATAAGACTCGGTCAACATAGGCACCACAACTTGAGTATTTCCTTTAGTACCCAGAGTACCCGACTCAAGTAGAGGTTTTCTGTAAAAGACACAACGGCGATCCACGTATGTACGGGCATCCACGTTATCCAGAGCATTTGTAACAAGATCTAAACTCTGCCAGAAAGTGTCATCAAAGATATTTTCAGTCTCGGGACCCACTTTGTCAATTTTGGCATCAATCTTACCGATCAAATCGGGGTTCATGGCAGCAACGGCCTGTGCAGCTACTTCAGATTTGTGCTTGCCGACATCTTTGGGCCTGAATAAAAACTGTCTGTTCAAGTTGGACTTCTCGATAGAATCGTTGTCGGTCACCACAATTCCTCCATCAGAACCAGAACCCAATCCGAGTAGAGCCCAATTCTTCAGCATTTCGCATCCAATGGCACCTGATCCAACCAAAAAGACAGACAAATTGGCTATCCTTCTTTGAAATTCCAGACCAAAGACAGCAATTTGATTGTCGTAACGCGAATTGATAGGTTTGGTGGTCTCTTCTGTTCTGGTGTACTGTTTCTGCTCAGGTAAGGCCTCTATAGAGTCGTAATAGAAGTATTGTTTCAAAGGAGTAAACTTGCCAGAACAAGCCTTAAGCACCTCTTGAGCTACGAGACCACCAAAGAAGGCTACCACTCCAGGCAAGTCACCTCTGGCCTGGTACGAAAGTTCTGCCACCAGATTTTCGTCTATGACGGCATCACCACCGCCAAGCACACTAGGCTCGCTTGCAGCCAGCTGCTGCGCATACTTGATCACTTCGGCAGCATCCTGCTTGTTCATCGGCCTTGGCAACTGACCACCATGATTTGCAATGAATTGCTGCAGAGCCTGAAATCCTAGATGCAACTGTGGAGTAGATTCCATCTTAGCAAAATCCGAGTATAGGAACTCTGGGTCGGCCAGCGATTGCTGTAACGTTTTAAAAGACATTTTCAGAGGCTGCTTGACTTCAGTGAAAATACCGCCTTTGACATACTTTCCATACTGTGACACCGGGCCGATTCTAAAAGCAAACGGACCTAGGACTTCTACTTTGAAAAGTGTACCATCATTCAGTTTGTCGAGGCCTTCGACCTCAGAAAACTTGACGTAGTTACCATCCTCTAGTCCATGTCTGTTCTCGTCTAGCATTGTGACCGTACCGTCTGGCTCAATGTCTGAGACAATACCTGACCTTGGTTCCTCGCCCGTAGGATCCAACACGGTGAAATTCTCTCCTAAATCGACGAAAGCATTACCAAACAGTCCTCTGGTCTCCGTGGAGATAAAACCTACGTTTGCTGCATGGCACAGGTTATTCAAATTAATCTTCTGCTGCAGAGAAACTGTCTCCGTGGCAACCACCACCTGAAATTCCTGCAGTGCCCGCTCGTCCACAAGCGAGTCCAGCACTTTAATGGGCACGTAAGAGTTCAATTCCGCCAATTTTGCCTGTGTCACAGTTGCTCTTGGCTTACCAACATCCTGCTCGCCCAGGAAGAATTGCGTCGATAAGTCCTGCAGCACCACTGGCTCTGGATCGTATAGCGAAAGTGATTTAACACCGGCCAAAGCTACGTTTTTGGCTATCTCTACACCGAGCCCCCTAAGTCCAATGATTAATACGTTCGAATGTTGCATCTTTAACATAGCTTCCTTACCCAGCACGTACAATTGCCGGGAATATAGGCTCTCATCGATTTCTCCAGCGCTCATACTGAACTCAATCGTAATCCAATGCTTCCTTTTTGTACTGCACGATCACTACTGAAGTGAAATGTTCTTGTAATGAAGCGTTGTGGTCCCTTCTACAATTTGCCACCTCGTGTATGTGCGGGTAAGTACAACAAGTAATAACGGGCTGAATGCTGCTGCTGTGCTCAGCATAGAGGTGATAAGCACCTTCAGTCTAGAAGGGCAGTAAGAATACTCTTTTGAACTGTGATATGACTGAGTTTGTTTCGCTTTATGGCGGAGCCCTAAGAACTGTGCTTCCGCCCGGATTTATAGATGCCAGCTCACTGCGGGAGGTGCCCGACACACAAGAGGTATTCGTGAATGCCAGGAAAGACGGAGATCAATACGGAGATGGGTTAGGAATAGATGAGAGTATCACTGTGGATCTGTTGGAGCGTGTAGATGCCTTTAACGATGCTCAAGCCCTCAAGGTTCATGTGGAAGAGATATTTGAGCTTAGCGGCTCGAAGAAATGTGAAATAGGCCCTATAGAGGTCGTCGATGGGAGTCAAACCTGTATAGCGTATGACTCGCAAATCGTACTCTGTGTAGGCTTAATCAGATTGGTTCAGCATGAGACGGATGTAGTGTTAACGGTTAACGTCCCGGGACGGGAAGCTCCTATACGTCTTCAACAATCTCAGGGATACAAAGAGCTTCCTCAAAATGTTAAGTCGGCGTACAGGCTACTCAAGAGCATGATTAAACACTTTCAAGTCCTCGATAGTTCGCTATTTAGTCAGTAGGTAGACTTTTTTTCTATATATATTATCTGTAGCCGTTGGCACACTTGGCACGCGTCTTGTCAATAACGACAACAACAACTACTCATCACCTTTCTCTTGCGCAGCAAGTAAGAGAAAATAAGCAGGTGCACAGGATAGAAACACTATGGCCAAGTCTAATCAGGGCATCGCGCTCAAGAGACTGCTGCTCTTTATTGTTCCGGCCATAGGATTCATTGTACTACTCTTTAGGTTCTTTAACAACTCGAAGGCGGCCGATCTCCATAAATTACTGCAAAATTTACCTAAGGAGATTTCTCAGAGCATCAACTCTGCCGCATCGCATCAGAAGAGCGACTCTGATCTGATCCAGCAATTCGAGAATCTTGCCAACGACCTGAGAAGACAGCAAGAAGATCAGGCCCGCGAGTTCGACAGACATAGGCAAGAGCTCGAAAAGAAATTGCAAGAGTTGAAGTTATCGCCAGCACAGGCGACTTTAAGAGAAAAACTATCGTACAACTTCCGCTACGATGAAAGGAAAAGATTCCCGGCGTTTATCTGGCAAATTGGAGGAGTCTCAGGCATAGAGCAACTTTCGAGTCTCGAAGAAATGGAGAAGAATTGGAGGGATAAAAACCCAGGTTTTGTGCATGAAGTCATTACAGATGAAATGATGAATGCTCTTGTACGTCACTATTTTGCCTCCGTACCTGATGTCGTTAGCGCTTACAATGCCTTACCCTCTAAAGTGCTCAAACTAGACTTCTTCAAATATTTAATCCTACTGGCCCGTGGCGGTGTGTATGCAGACATGGACACAGACCCATTGCAGCCCGTGCCCAACTGGATACCGGAAAATTTGGACCCGGGCAACATCGGCCTTATCGTGGGTGTGGAGCACGATGCAGACTCTCCGGATTGGAGAAGTCGCTACGTGAGAAGACTTCAGTTTGGCACTTGGGTCATCCAAGCAAAACCAGGCCACCCGGTGGTCAGAGAAGTTGTCGCGAAAGTCACTGAAGCTACGCTGCAACGCCAAAGAGAGGGCTCGCTAAATATTAATTTGAGAAACGATCTTAACATCATGGGATGGACAGGTTCTGGCGTGTGGACCGACGTCATATTTGCCTATTTGAATGATTACTTGAGAAGTGGAAACACAGAAAAAATCACTTGGACCTGGTTCCACGATATGAAGCAACCCCGCCAAGTTGCTGACTTGCTTGTGTTCCCAGCTTTCTCATTTAGCGCTCCTGCTGAGATCAAGAACGATGACGATCGGAAGGCCTTGTTTTTAACACACCATGAAGCAAAGAAGTCTTGGAAGTCTGTTCCCAAAGTCGAAGGTTAAGTAGAAAATATGTTTGTACAAGAAGTGGAGTTTCAGAGACGCCCAAAGTTCTACTAAAAACTGGGCTTTAGACTTTTCTCTTCAATAATCAGTTGTCCCTATCTTGTTGCTCATCATTACTCCCATGAGAGGCATTGGCGTTCTCCTGAACGTTGAATGCGTTTAACTTGCCTCCTAATTTCTTAGTTGTTTGAAAAGAGATTTGTTGGTACGCGACAGTGATGCCCTTTTTATAGCAAAAATTTTCACATATTTCGAATATTTCATATTTCAAATATTTCAATTCGTCCACACCAACGGGAAGAAAAGAACCTATTTAAAGATATAAACGGCTAGAGATCTTGCTCTTGCTTCATCCGCGCCTCTTTCTCGAGCCTCTCCTCGATGTCTCTGAGCTCCTGCTCTCTCATCAACAGCTCTTTCCTCTTGAAGACCAGTTCCTGCTGCACTCTTTCTTCAAACGTCCTTAACCTCTCTTCCTCGAGTTTTATCTGCTCTTCACGAGCCAAATACGTGTCTTGCGAGTTTGATTTTTGGTGATAATTTACTGCGTTCGTTCCGTAAGATTGTGGTGAATACTCTGCGGGTCCACCAGTGCCACTAGCAGCGCGTCTCGCTTCTGTGCCGTTAGATCTTATGGATGCACCACCATGGGCAGCAGATTCTCCTGAGAGAGCTTCAGTCCTGTAGCGTTCGTAGAGAATCTCATGAGTATAGTCCTTAAGATCGTGCAAATGTGAAATGAGCAGCGTGTTTCTTAGCACCACAAAGTCAGAAATGGAGGCGTCCTCCACGTCCAATGTCCCCCAAGGGTACTTTCTTCCTCTAATCATCGTGCCATCAGGCATTTCATCCACATCATTGGATCCAATGATAGAGAAAGGCACAAGGGAACGCAAATAGGTATTCGTGCGGTAGTCTTCCTCTGAAATATCCTCTTCATCAAAGGGAAAGTAATATATAGGCAAGGAGTACTTGTCAATGTCATCCATGATGAGACGCTTGTTTAACTTCAACTCCTCGGGAGTCAATGAGTCGCTTTTGCTGATGACAGGGATCACATTCACAATAGGTCCTAGTTGTCTTATCACCTCCACGTCGATTTCTTTAAGTCCATGACCTGTAGGGTTGATAAGGTACAAGCAGGCATGCACTCTGCCATCCTTGAATCTTGGATTCCTTCTCACACGCGATTCTTCCAGCAGAATTTCATCGTACTGATGACGGATGTAATCTGAGATCAGTTCAAATGACGGTGTGTTGTCCAGCGAGTCCCCAAAGCCAGGCGTATCAATAATGTTTAGTTGAATCTTTACGCCTTCGTCGTCTTCCAATTCCACAGTTTCTTCCCTCAATTGTAGTTCAATCTCAGTCGAAGTATCCGTTGGTAGCATCATAGTTGTTGATACATCCACTACTTGTTGCCCACACAGCGTGTTGATAAAGGTTGATCTGCCACTTCCAGACTGGCCTACCACCATAATTGTAAAAGTGATACCTCTTTTGAGATGCTTTCTTTTCCTCAATGTTGAGGATGCCTCGATAATACTTGCCATTGTTTTTCAAGCCTACGAAACTCCTCAATGTCTCTAGTTATTCAGTGGCCTTTAACTTTTCGAGATTGTTGATGCTTTATTATTCAAACACGTCAATTTTTGAGATCAATGCGCCATGCGTTTCACGTGTTGATGTGAAAAATTCTGACCCAAGTGATGACGAGTGTCAAAAAGTTACTCATCAAAATTTAAGTGTTGAAGAGCTGAGCGTTTAACCCATCAGATAATACAGCCTGACAGAGCAATATGATATCACGCAAAGTAATATTGATTGACAACTACGATTCATTCACCTGGAATCTATATCAGTACCTGTGCGAGGAGGGTGCGGATGTAGAAGTGTTTCGTAACGACAAAATTACTGTCGAGCAGGTGGAGGCTCTAAAGCCAGATATATTGCTAATTTCTCCCGGACCGGGTCATCCTAGGACTGACTCCGGTATTTCTAGGGACTGCATTAAGCATTTTACCGGAAAGATTCCGGTCTTTGGAGTTTGTATGGGCCAACAGTGCATGTTCGATGTTTTTGGTGGTGAGGTTGCCTACGCTGGCGAGATTGTGCACGGAAAAACTTCACCTGTCCACCACGACAACAAGGGACTTTTTAAAGGCGTTCCTCAAGGCGTGTCTGTTACTAGGTACCATTCCCTGGCTGGCAGCGAGGCGACTCTGCCAGACGTCCTAGAGATCTCTGCCAGGCTTGAAAATGGCATCATCATGGGTGTTAGGCATAAAAAGTATACTGTAGAAGGTGTTCAGTTTCACCCAGAATCGATCTTGACAGAGGAAGGCCATCTAATGATTCGAAACATGTTGCGCGTGACTGGCGGAACTTGGGAGGAAAATGATTGTGGTGAAAATGCTGCTGTCGCTATCAAGATGGGAGGAGGGTCCATTTTAGATCGAATTTATGCCCAGCGCCGCAAAGACGTCGATCACCAATCAAATATTGCAGGGTTTACTAACAGGGATCTACAGGCTAATTTTGATCTGGGCTTAGCTCCACCACTTCAAGATTTTTACCAGAAATTGACATCTTGCAAGGGGAAGGCAGCTGTCCTTGCAGAAATTAAACGTGCTTCTCCGTCGAAAGGCGACATTTGTCCCGATGCCATCTCGGCACAGCAGGCATTACGCTATGCTAAGTCTGGTGCTTCCACCATCTCTGTACTCACAGAACCTCACTGGTTCAAAGGTCACTTACAAGATCTGGTGAACGTGAGAAGGGCTCTGGATGTGGAATTTCACACCAAACCAACGGAAAGACCCTGTGTTTTGCGTAAGGAATTTGTGTTTTGTAAATACCAAATTTTGGAGGCCAGACTAGCAGGTGCCGACACTGTGCTCCTGATTGTAAAAATGCTTCCCCAGGAAAAGTTGATAGAACTATACCAGTATGCCACATTAGAAATGGGATTTGAACCATTGGTTGAGGTTAGCTCGAAATCAGAGATGGATAGAGCCTTGCAACTTGGCGCTAAGGTCATTGGAGTTAACAACAGAGACTTGCACTCTTTCGCGGTCGACCTGAATACTACAAGCAACCTGGTGAGCGCAGTGCCCAAAAATATTTTGTTGATTGCTCTTTCCGGCATCACCACCAGCAAAGACGCTGAGAAATACAAGAAAGAGGGTGTTCACGGTTTCTTGGTCGGTGAAGCCCTTATGAGAAGCGCCAATCCAAGCACTTTCATTCGTGAGCTTTCAGCATGAGTAGGGTCAAAAGTTATGTAATGTTTTTTTAAACGAATGAAGAGCCGTACCATCCGGTATGTATGAATAAAACAATTGGCAATGAGACATCCTATGTATATATTCTAATTCTTGATAAAATGGGTAGAGAAAAAATTCCAGTGACAAAAGAAAGAATTTATTCAGTCCTTCTTCGAGGCACCGGGCCTAACAAATCTAGGGTTTTGCACGTATGTAACTCCTGTGAATTTCTTATCCTTGTCATGGGTTTGTTGGGTGACGAGGAATCCGACATCAACTAATTTTGGCCAATTCACATATTGGATGCCGTCGCTTGCCAGATGTGCAGCAGCAAAGAACATTATCACGGACGCGCTGAAGAAAAATGCCAAATTTTTGCTGCTGGTAAACTTACCCTTGGGGAATACTATAGTAGCACCCAGAACAGTCAAGGCAGCATAGAAAATAATTGGAATTACTTGAACACTCCATGGTCTTTTATCGGAAAATGGAGATTTTAGTGAGGACATGTAAGGCCTGAAGTTACCTAAAAACAAGTCATAGGAGTCCTGCCTTGGACCGTCCATCAAGTTATTTTTGTAATAACGTGCAGCGGAGTTGATAAAATCATTAAAAGCACCAAGTTTAGTGCGCTTACCTGTTCTTGTGAAATCAGTCTTCAATGCACCTGTACCAGAATATGCACAGCTCACGACATCAGCGTTGTCAGCCCACAAGTTTTGGAACGATCTTAATAAGGATATATTATTCTCCCAAGCGTCATCATCGGGAATGACACCTGCAGTTTCTAATTCCTTTTGCAATACCCAATGGGCAAGCACAGATTGCACCACATTGGTTCTATCTAAACAGTCCATGCAATTTGTTCTCACAACCGACTTTTGTTCGTTTATGATTTTTTTCACTTGACCTTCCTGAGAGATGATAGCATGAAAGAAATCACTGTTTTTTAATCCCATACTGCTCAATTGTTCAATAAGCATCTTAACTCTATACCACTTCATTCCACGGCACTCGTGATGGAAGTCGAAGTAGACATAGTGGAGATGAGGATCGTTCAGAGCACTGACAGTGGATTCATAAGCCTCCTTGACAGGCAACTCATGGCCAGTCTGATTGACCAAGTTCACTAGATAGTTATCACCATAGATTTTTATTTGCTCTGCGAAATGTTTTGCAGCGGCATCTAACGAAGAGCCTTCATTCACCACCAACTTGGGCTTATATCTCAAATTATTAATTTCTGCCCAATACACAGGCACAGAACCTCTAGTTTGCAAAAACGAAAAGAGATGGGTAACGGCATTTGTATTGGTCTGCACCACAAGTAATTGCTCTGTCTCATTGAAGTTACCTACATTGCCTTGCTCATCAATACCACGGCGGAAATACCTCGTTCCTGCTCTAAACCTGCTCCGTCTCGTAACCAGCCCAACAGATATGGGAGTAGCTCTCAGAATTCGATCTACAACCTTAACATAGCCATAAATGACCGGTTGAATGAATTCGGCAATTGAAGCATCTCGAGTCGAAAGTTCCTGCAATTCTTCTGTCAGATAATGATTCCAAAAGAACCTAGTATCGGCAGTCCTCCAAGAGGGAGTGTTGATACTCGCATTCCTCTGAAAAGAGTTAGTCAAGTCGTAAGTGTAGGAAAAATACAACGTCGCCTTGTCTAGCTGCATTTTTAATAACTTTAAATACTCGGACTCATCCGAATCTATCCTTGCATTTTCTTTGGCGGGAATAGTTAAGTGCTCAGTAACCTGGTATATTAGCTGGCCATTAATCCTCCCTGCCTCTCTTACTTTCGAAGCAATAACGGCGTATTTGTTCAACTTCAAGCTAATAAAACCTAACAACGCAGGGATCTTCGTGATGTTACCCTCAAGGGGAAACTCCTCTAAACCCTCCACCCTTAAAGCTTGCTCCTGATTAGACAAATGTATTACTGCGTCTCTCTTGGAAGGAGTGGTTGACCTAAACAAAAGTCCTTCCGACGTCTTTGCAAAAAGTAATGGACCTGTCATCTCAATAAGCTCTGGAAATACACGTAAATTTTATGGAGGTCTTTTGTGAATCTGAAGAATGGACTACAATTTATGGTTCCAGTGTTCATTTTCAAGCAATGTTGTTCTTTCCGAGTTCTCTTACCAGGGAAACTATCCGGGTATTTGGCGAACATTTAATCAGGAAGCGACCGAAGGTGGCAACTTTACGTGCACAGAAATACCATTGTGATTCAGGAATTATATGAAATGTATCAGCTCAGTGCTACTTTGAAAGGTCATGGTCAGGATGTTAAAGATGTGGTTGCAGTTGGCGAATCGCAACTGATAAGCGTTTCTAGAGACGGTACAGTAATCGTGTGGACGAAATCTGAAGACTCCCAATGGCAAAGTGCGATTATTAGCAGGCGCGAGTTATTCGTGAACAGCGTTTGTTTCAGAGAAAAGGATAGCATGGTATTTTATGGAGCAAAGGACGGGTTAATTAGTGGATCTCCTGTGTTTGCAAAATTTGATGAAGATCCAGTATACACATTAATTGGACATCAGTCGAATGTGTGCAGTTTGAGTTGTGATGGCGAAAATGTCGTAAGTGGAAGCTGGGACAAAACGGCGAAAGTATGGGAAAACGGCGTGGTGAAATGGGATCTCAGGGGTCACGAAGCTTCTGTATGGGATGCAAAGGCTGTCCCAACTATGCCAGATCACTACATGACAGCCTCTGCAGATAAAACTATTAAGCTATGGCAAGCTGACAAGTGTGTGAAAACCTTTAGTGGTATCCATAACGATGTAATCAGGCATTTAGAGTTCTTAAACTCAGGAAACTTTGCCTCCTGCTCCAACGATGGCACTATTAAGATATTCAATATGAGTGGGGTCGTTCTGCAGACATTGGAGGGCCACGACAGCTTTGTATATAGTATCAGAGCATTTCCTAACGGTGATCTGGTGAGTTGCGGGGAGGATAGGTCTCTTAGAATTTGGTCTTCCACTGGCCAATTGAAGCAAGTTATCATAATACCTGCGGTATCAGTGTGGTGTGTAGATATTTTACCGAATGGTGATATTGTGGTTGGCAGCAGTGACAGCATGCTCAGAGTTTTCACTAATGCAGCTCAGAGGACAGCATCGGCTGCCGAAATAGAGCAATTTCAACAAGACCTGCAAAATTCGTCGATAAACTCCCAAGTCATGGGGGTAGATGAATCGAAGATTTCACCCTACGAAGTATTGCAATCGCCTGGCAAGAAAGAAGGCCAGATCATAATCGTTAAGGCGCCAACTGGTTTAGTGGAAGCCCATCAATACTCACAAGGTCAATGGCTCAAGGTTGGCGATGTCGTCTCAAACTCAGGTAGTGATCAAAAGAAGGAGTTTCAAGGGAGGATGTATGATTATGTCTTTGACGTTGACATTGAAGAAGGGAAACCACCTTTGAAGTTGCCCGTAAATGCTAACGACAATGCGTATGCGGTTGCTGATCAATTTTTGGCTCGCTACGAGTTACCACAGAGTTACAGAGATCAAGTGGTGAACTTTATATTACAAAACACAACTGGGGTGTCTCTGGATCCTGATGGCGCTCCTGCTGTTGTGTCAACCACATCTGAAACACCCTCTGTTCCTACTATTTCCAACAGTTACAAGGTTCTACCTGTCAAGCAATATCTTTCGATTAAGAATTACAACCCAGATTCAATTTTCATGGGTATTACCAAACTGAACGCCAAGGAACAAACTTTTAACGATGAAAATCTCGCTCAGATAGGTACTGCTCTACACGATCTGGATCAGAATTGGGAAGTTTTGTATTTATTCGCGCTTTCAATGAGATCCAAATGGTCAACAAAAACTCCCGCTTATGACATTGTCAGACTAGTTGTTTCCCGACTGTCATCTTCAGATGATATCAGTGAGTTTATCGAGGAAGGTTTGGGGAATCAAGACATAACGATCGCTATGCTTACTGTTCGAATCTTTGTGAATTGTTTCGATAACAAAAAGTGGGGATTGAAGCTCATGTCCTCGAAAAATGTTTACGAATCCATCTTTCGAACTATAGAAACAGACTATCCGGAAGCCAGAGTACAACAATTGCAAAATTTGGCGATTGCTGTAGCAACTTTGCTCGTAAACTACAGTTCACTTATAGTGCAGGACCCAACCGGTATGGCAGATGCTGTGGCCCCAATTTCAGATGCTCTCAACACTAAGTTTGGTAATCAGGAAACTTTTCAAGAATCAGAAGAAGCCGCTTACAGATTATTGGTTGCTTTTGGCAATCTATCCATTGTTGAACCATCTTTGAAACAGTTTGCGGGTTCCATCTCTTGGATAAAAAGTGTCAAAGCTTATTATGGTAATATCGTTAGATTTCAGGAAGTCCTGCTGGATATTGGTGCCTGAATTATGTAGTTATTGGCATTTGGTATGTATCTTTCATAGAGTAGGTGTATATGTCAAATGTATGGGTGTCCTGTTGTTCCCAGTAAGTACAACGGGGAATGAAAGCAGGTTTAGGAACATAGTGCTACTCTTCCGGCCCATTGCGTTAAAGGGAGTACTGTTCAGCATGTCTGTCGAAAACGCATTGGACAAGATCGTGGATGAGAAAGTATGTACCTGGCTCCCCTGCTTGCCTTTGGTCAAGAATACTAACGACAGCACGTCGCAGACAGCACCCGATACTCAACACAAGGTAACTGTAAGTTGACGCACTTGATGCAGTTTTTAAAACTTAAGATGAGAACGTTGAGATTTATATTAACATTGCGTTTGTTTAGAAATACCGTCGGAGAGACTTGAGGAATGGTTTAGCATCAAGGATTGGCATTGAGGATCGTCATACGCACAATCCGCAGGAGCCTTTGAAGAAGAGGCTCCGTTTTGTCAATGTTCCGCTTGAAGTTTCTGATTACACTATGGAGGATATGGTCAAAGAGTTTGCAGAGCCTATTTATACTAATTTCTATGACCACAAAGACTCTAGAACTGCCGTCTTTGAGTTTGAGAACCCTGCTGTTATGGAGAAAGTCGTGGAGAAGTTCAACGGAACTCCCCTCGGTAGTGGCAATGTGACTGTCGAGATTTTTGAGCAAGAAAGAAGGTCTGATAAGCGCCGTCGGCAAAGAGAGAATCGTCCTGGGAATCATGGAGCCCGCGGTACCCGTGGGACTCGCGGGACTCGTGGCAGTCACTACAAGAAACAAGAAAGACAGGAAGAAAGAACAACAACAGAGGAAGATTTGAACGCCGAGCTAGAGGAGTATATGAAAAGTAGTTAGTGGCCACATATATTCGCAGGCGTGTAGTTTTCTGTGTAACTGTGTATAGTATGTTTATATGAGTACTAGTGGATGACAAAAAGTTATTATTGTACCACAGAATGTCTTTCTTTTGAAATTTATCTCGCTCCCATCAGCCAAGCAGTTCCGGGTTCGTTGAAAACCTATTGATTTTCACTCATCAAGCTACAAGTTAGAATTCTCGATTGTTATTCAATGCATGCCTCTGCGAAGTTATTCAAACCAAAACACATATGCCGGAACAAAACATAAATAGACTTGCGCAAACGAACAATGGACAATGAAAAAGAAGAGCACAAATCTGATCAAATCGCAGATACATGAAAAGGTATATTACAAACCAGGTTTGAAACCGGTTTCTGTACACAGCACGGTAGCGTGACGTTTCAATTTAGAGATATATCTGATAAAAACTCCACGTGTCAGCAGATAACAGCCTTGCTGGCGCAATCGGTAGCGCGTGTGACTCTTAATCACAAGGTTAGGGGTTCGAGCCCCCTGCAGGGCTATTTTTTATGTCTGTAGTAGAGCTTAACAGGCACCTCATACACATTTTGTTCCGAGCTTATCCAAAATGGATAGTAAGCTAGCGCATTCTAATGCTTTTTGAATCTATACAGCAATGGTTAGTGACAATTCAAACTCGTTATATGTACAAGTGCGTACAATGCGCCAGAAGGCAAAGAATATTAGATTAAACAACGGACATTCAATCAGAGTTAATCCGATTAGTGACCACCACCACCCAAGTCGATGGCTGGTGGGCAACCCAAAGTTTTCTTCAGGGAGCCGTAGATACCGAACTGCAAGGAGGTCAAAGTACCGACCATGACCAAACGGGTTGGTAGACCGGCAAAAGAGCCGAAGAAACCCAACTGCTTAGCCAATTGACCCAACAAGTTCAAAGTGGATTGACCTGGAGCCTTTGGAGTCTTGTTGACCTTAGATAGTAGAGTGTCAGCTGGCTGAGAAACAATAGCAGCAGCCAAACCAGCGGTCAAACCAGAACCCAAGTTGATACCAGTAATCGCCGACTGGGACAACTTGTCTTTGTCACCAGCAAAACCAAAGTAAATAGCAGAAGCACGTTCGAAAACCCAGAACTTGGCAATGTTGTAAGGAATCTGCTTGAACAAAATAGGAGTGAAACCGTTGTAGAAAGTACCCACACCTTCCTCTCTCAGCATTCTGCTGAAACCATCAACGAGACCAGAGGCAAAGTCTGGTCTAGACACCAATCTAATTCTGGTAGCCTCCAAGGGACATAGAGCAATATCGGCGAAAAACTCAGCAATGGCAGCGGAACCCATGTAAACTGAGTTCTTGTAAGAGGCAGCAGTGTCGAAACCTAAGATATCGATAAACTGCTTCTTGAACACCTCATAACCACCAAACTTGAAAGCACCCTGGATCGAGTAACCCAACAAGGTAGGGCCGAAACCGGTCAAAAGAGCACCGGCACCCTCCTCGGAAATAATCTTTTTGAAAGAACCGACCATACCAGTGTTGTAAACCTCAGGGGACAACTGGATTCTGGTCTTCACCACATCGATGGGAACCATCGAAGAATGGGTGGAACCGCAACCAATGGCACCAGCCAAGGCAAACTTGGCATAATCGCTCAAGGTATATTCTGGCACAACAACAGCTGGCTTAGGCACTGCAGGGCTGGACATGTTAGCCTGTGTGTGAAGTTTTTTTCCTTCCTGAAGTTACACGCAAACGCCGAAACGTTGAAAGTAGTGGCAAGAATCAATTCTTCTCCCACAACAAATACTGAATCTTAAATAGGAGTGCTGAGAAAAAGAAAGACGACACCAACGGCGCGTCAGGAAAAACATTGAAATGAGCGCAGCGTAGGCGGCGGCAGAAACGGGATACGCCGTTGCGCATGCGGGAGGAGCCCCCAGGCTGCTGATTGGAGGAAATGTATGGGTTGTCAAAATATATCACGTGACTACGGCCCATGTGACCATGACGTATACTTTTTTGCCATTAGGAAGTCCACGTGAGTTGATCCGATAAAAATTTTATCCGATCTGACCGACGTACTTAAACTCGCTGGCATATTTGTGGAATATTTTCCTGTATTACTCTAAATTACTGTATATTAATCTCTCTATCCTCTGTCTTGCTTTAGGCCTCCTTCTATCAACCATACATCCCATCTAATCGTATATGTGTGCCTTAAAGGGCGTGTAGCTTCCGTAGGATTTGCTCGCTCGCGATTGCTTTGTAATTTTGCTAGCTCCGCTAATTCAGAACTCTCATAGCTATCTCGAAAGCTGCAAACGTGGCTCCGTTGACGGGTAGGGACCTTAACATTGTGGGCATAAAGCCCTTCACGAACACGCGTGGGCCAGATTCCTTGTACAATGCCCTAGCTACCTGGAAGACATTGTTGCCATGTTGTGGTTTGGTTAAGTTATCGGACTGCATGACACTTTTGACCACGTCGATCGGGTAAGTCATGGCCCAGAATAACGCGCCGGCCAATGCACCAAACCCGCAAACTTTCCACGTCGGAATATCTTCGCGTTTGATGCCCTTAACGGCCTGTACGTTGCACATGTATTCATAGGAGAGGAAGTAAACACCGAAACCATGGGAAGTTCTCATCATAGTGGCGCTCAAGCCGCGCATGAGCTTTCCCTGCTTAATTAACTTCCGGCAACAGTCGATCGCGCCATGATACTCGCTGGCTGTGAGAGCCTTCCTCTGCAGTTGCAGGCGGATCCTTACATGCTCTATCGGTGTTGCCAAAAAGGCGTTTGCAGAGCCGCTAACGGCACCGCAAATGTAGTACTGACCTAGCGATAAAGGATGGTGGCTGCTCCCGTTCCTGGCGTAGAAATATCTTTTCATAGACTCGTTGCAACCGAACTGGCACGACACGCATGCCCCGACACCGACTAGCGGTGCCATTGTACCTTTGTAGAAGGCTCGCAAACCTTCATTCTTGATCAGGTCTCGAACTACTTGATAGGCTGTGGTGTGGCCTTTACTGGTTTGCAAACGCACTTTAGTGATATCGAACGGCTGGCCCACCAGTACTTGGGCAATACCGCTAAAAGTACCGGCCAGAATGTCTTTGCATACTCTGGTAACTTTGTTGTATTGGTCTATCTCTCCTACAATCTGAGGAGCCGGTATTTCCTCTGACATTTCTTATAGCTGAGGTTTCGGTAGTATCTGCGTTTCCTTCAAGAATTCCTCCCCGGTACTCTCGCTCCTACCAAGACTTCGCCGACATCTCGAGGATATAATTTTTTTCGTCTCGCTCACGATATTGAATTATTTAAGTATTGTGAATTTTGTTCGTCTTCGCATCGGATTGTTCTTTCCATTTTTTTCACGGGCGCTTCGAAACAGATATGCTGTAAAGTGTAATTTTTTTTTTTTCATATCTGAATTTTTCGGGCATTAATACCCGAACGAACGGCAAGGTGATGCACAGGGCAGCGTAGATATGCATCGTACCAATACTTGCGTTTAGGGCCAAATTCTAAAGCCTCGTCGACGATTCAGTGTAGTTTACAAAGGCCACTTAAGATAATTTTCAGGAATTAATGTGCCAGATCATCGGCATCCTTTGGCGGGATAGACGGCGCATTCAAATGCGAGAGCATACTTTCAAGCGCACCTGTTGACATCGCATTTTCTCGAGTGTCCAACCTACAGCGACTAGCTGCCGGTTACTACGGGATTTTGTCACAAAAAAGATGAGTATCAGAAAGCACAGTGCTCATCAACTTCCGGGAGCAGTTACGCCTATGGGAATAACGTCTGAAACTGTAGTCGGATAAGAACAATCTTGTTTTGTATTATACTTATTAGATTTAGGAGGCGCGAGGTAAATGCAAAAAAAAAAAGGAAACTGTAATCGACGTCACGGAGTCGTTATCGACCAATTGCCATTTGAGTTTGAAAATTTCGACTGGTTCCATCTGGTGTGTTCGAGAGCGGTGTCTCTCTCAACAAAGAAAAAAAAATCTCCGCGACGGGGAATTGAACCCCGATCTGGCACGCGACAAGCGCCCATTCTGACCATTAAACTATCACGGATCTTAATTAATCGAGTCAACTATAATAAGAAATTAGTTACAGGAAACAAAAAGGCATAAGGTGCCTCTGGTGTAAAAAGATAAAGCTGAATAGTCAAAACAAAAAATAAGTACATGTTGTCCTTGCAAATCCCATTCGTACTTCTGGAGATACTTTCTAGGCTACATAATGGAAGACAGGCTTGATATAAAACACTACTTCACTATATCGTGGGTAAGTTTCACTCGAAGTATATGCTTCCCTAGATGTGAAGGTATGTTAATATCAGTTTCACTCCGTTTAAAAACGCATACGGCGAGCTTTGAAATTAACCTTGATTTTTTGAAGGAAATTTTGGCGGGATATTACATGACGTGTGTATCCTTTAGGAAAAAAATGCAAAAAAAATACGAAGACCAACACTGGCATCACGAGTCTTGCCCTGATCCGCTAGTAACAAAGGGAAAACATAACGTGTGTTTGGCCAGTTATTCCTAATCGCGGGCTAGAAATGGAACAACTTAGAAATCACGAAACAGCGGCATATTATAACCTCGGCATATCTTTTTTCTTTATTCTCCTGTATTTTTAAGCGCTTTTAGAAGCCGTTAGGATGAGCTCTGAGACAATAGCATCAATGAACTAAACTAATGGAATGATTTATACCTTTTGAAAAGTTCTCAAAGTGTCAGTACCATGGCTGATGTTGAATTTCCGGGATGAGAACCACTTACTACTGAAGGATACTTATCAGCCAACAAGAGTCAATAGTTTTTATGAATCATGAAAAACTGGAAGCTATGATATTGTAAACTAAGACAACTAATCATGCGATCAATTGCTATTGCAAATCAATGATTAGTTTTGGGGTTTGCCGCCCAAGTACCAATAGGATTACTATGAAAAGGGGTCACAAATCCAAGTGTGCTAAGGACTCGACTTTAGAAAAGATTCGAGAGATTATAGAATATAGATTCATACCGATCCAAGGAATGCAATACATTAACTCATCATACTCTAATACGTTATTACTGAACCGTAGTTCATTACATTCGAGAATTTACTGAGCATTACGAGTTAGACCAATCCAAACAGTAACGACGCTCAAGTTCGCATGTCCCGGTGGCCGAGTGGTTAAGGCGATGCCCTGCTACTATTTCGAATAGCAATTAGGCATTGGGTTTTACCTGCGCAGGTTCGAATCCTGTCCGTGACGTATTTTTTCAACTTCAGTAAAGTGAATTTGCAAATGGGACGAGGCAAAACCGAAACTGGTTACTGCATGTGTCGAACGTGCTGAGCGTAAATTATGGAGCCAAAAAGTTATTAAGATATTCGAGCGGCGTATTGTTAGACCTCCTCCTGGAGGGAAAATCGAGCAGTAAATATCTCAGAAGCGAACTTGCAGAGCACGCTCACATTCATAGTTCACATCGATTCATTAATTCTAGTGTCTGTTATTTTATTGATTCGAAGAAGCGCTTGAACATAACACCGGCGGTCAAAAATAATAATATGGAATAAGCCCCGTAAGAAGGATAGTTTTACGTGAATCATCAACTAATGTCCAGATGGTCAACAGCAAAACAACAATTTTGCTCTTATCCTGACTCTTTAATTCCACCAATTGGAATGGCGATAGTCATATACAATGAAGAGTATGCACTACTGAGATTCTTTAACTCTGACAAACTTTAACTCTCACGAACAACTGAATGGTTAAAGAAAGTATTTTACAGAGAACTAACAACGCAGATAACAAATATCACGGTTCTCATGCAGGACGTCAGATTATGCAAGTGTCTAAAGAAATGCTGATCGTTGTCATATATCCTAAACGGAATACAGTTTTCATTCCCGAACGAAAACGACCGTGGTTAACTATGCTAATTAACCATTAAGGAGAACATATATTCAGATTATTCAGTTCTCCCGTTCTATCTTTCTGTTAGTAAATATGATTCGGTGTAGATACCCCTTATTAAATACCATTTGAAGCGCAAGAGAAGACTGTGCCATATAAATCTGCTTGATAACTGAGGATGATACTTTGAACACTGGCATATAACCCAGGCCCTAAGATGTATACACCCATTCCTATCAATCCGATTGACACCACATAGTTCAACTTCTCAACAAGTGTCAGCCTTCCAAAGGAATAGTCAGCGCCATATTTCCTTTTCCTTAATCTGATATAGGCTATCCCCCAAAAAACAAAACCAAACCAACAGTCGAATAAAGAAGACATAAGGGATAAGAGATCTGAGAAAAATGGAATGACCTCTGCGATAACAAAAGCCACAGCCCACGAGAGAGACAGTATTCCTACCCATATCAACCAACTTGTCAGGGATCTGGAAAAGCGATACTTCTGCTGGCGGTCGACAAGCGAGAAAAGAACGAACTTGGCCGTGACATTGGCGTATAAAGCACCAGCATAAACGATCGTCGGAACAGCAAAGGAGAACGCAATAATTTTAAAAGCTCTTTGCAAAGAGCCGAATGCTGGTGCCGTCATGTACTTGTCTCCCACATAGACATAGATGATTGAACCTGCGAGGCCAAAGATGATTACTTCACAGGTGGTCACTATCCAAAGTACCTTTTTGAAATCTTTAGGGTTTCGCATCTCAGCTATGAACTGTGGATAAGTGACCTGTCCCACAAAACTGTATACGATGTTAAGGAAAGCACCCATCCCACTAACAAAAGTTGTTCCTTCAGCAGGAAAAGCTCTAAACACCACTGGAGTACCATCGTATTGGTAAGGGTGTGACTGCACACCTGCGAATATCATTGACAGTAGAACAGCAATGAACATAGTGGCTGCTGCAAAATAGCCCATAAAGGATAACGAGGAAAACGTTCTCGGTAGTGAGAACACTAATGAAATACCAGCGACTATACCGGAAAAGCCCACTGTACAAATGGAATGATTTGTGATGGTATTCAAGTATTTAGCCCCAACTAATACATGGAGACCTTGAATAAGAAGATTGTTCAGCAGGAAGCAAACCGCCGTGGCATACCAAGCCCATTTGTAGCCCCCTAGAAGAAACTGTCCAATATCACATACATTCTGCAGATGAGGATATTTCTCGCAGAACTCGGCAATTATCAGCCCCGTGTACAATACGGTAGACGCAACGAACACGGTCAAGATTAAACCAGGAACTAGCCCCAATACCGAGTACGACCATGGGAAAGACATGATGGCCAGGACAATGTACTCAGAGAGCATCAATCCGGCTGTATGCAGCCACGAGCATGTTCTGTACTGTTTGTTATACTCCCCATCCTCAAGCTCTGCTATTGTCAGAGCTATCGAATTTTTCGTCCCAGAAGCTGCTATAGACTCGGCTTCCTGCTCGGCGGACTCGAACAATTTTGAGCGATTGTCATCCTCCAGAGCGAACTCGAAGTCAGAATTTCTCGACATGGCCATGTATTGATGGCTTCCTGACTTGCTGAAAAGTCCGTGGAGCATCAACTACCTAAAAGTGGTAGAACCTGAAATTTATATAGTGAGCAAACTATTCGGCACTCACTTCTCCATGAAAAGATTAATCCACTCTCCACAATTGCTACGGCTAAAATCAATGACTTTCGGCTTTTCCATTAACTCAAATATATTTCTTTTCACCACACTGGTAGCTGTTACCATCTTCATCGCTTCTTATGTGCAAAGAACATTGTGCTCCACAACACAAACACCACACCAAGTAGTTACCCCCCTCTGAGAGGCTATGAAAGATTGCTATCAGGGTAAGCAGAGACATTTTAAGCACGTGGAATTTCTCATGCAACGATCACAACGAAGCCAGCCAAGAGGACTAAACCTGGCTCAATCATTAGAATGCAACATCCCAAAATTTAACTGATAGAAGTACCCTACAATGGTTGGTATTCTGTCATAGGTCTCAACTTGGGAGATCGATCGAGGGTGCCACAATCATAAGTACACAGTATTTTGTCTCGACCGAAGGACAGAGCCTCACCTCAATAAAAAAAAGATTGACACAGATTTACCGGTTCGATGTGACATTAAGTGATTGGTTGGCTCGAAGCGGACCCCTCTCCCCTGTGCCCCATGCTATGTGCAACGCTGGAGCAACGATGGTTTTCAGCTATTGTTTCGCCTCAAAAAAAAGAAATATATACTTGAAACGTTCGGCACTCTTGAGAACCAATCTTGCTATTTCGCCGACCCCATGCTTCTTTGGACGCATTCATTTGTTCACGTAAGTAATCGACGTATAAAAACTGTAACTCACCCTATTTGCAGTAGTTACGAATTCATCAATGAACAAGTAAACATCTGTTCTCGAACCCTAGCGCGTATTATGGAGCCGAGTGGCTACTCCTGGAAACTTAATATTATGCTCTGTCAGAATTGAGAGAAAGTCTCTCCTGCAGCTAAAATGATGTGAGGCCGCATCTGTTCAACGAACGATTGAAAGCATAGAAATGTTTACAGTGCTTATTACGCTTTAATAACGGACAGAAGTCAACGGGATAAAAGCGAAGCTCACAGCAGAAAAAAAATATGTTGCGAGTGATCTTATCTAGTTTGAAAATGGATTGCCTTTTTGGTCCTCTGAATTTCCGTGACCTAACATCGCCGAGGAGGAAGAACAAAATAATTCTTGTTTGCAATGCACGAGCTAACTCTTGTTATCAGATGTCCCATTCTACTGGTACTTGAAATGGACAAGCAGGAGCCACCAAAGCGATATGGTAAGGGCCGACCATAGTGTCTTGAGTTTCTGTAGTTGGGGAACAATAGCCGGTGTGTCCGAGCCAGGATTTGAATACAAGAAAGAAAGAGAAGCCGAAGATGTTATTCCTGCATCATTAGCCATACGACATTTTATTGAACGTAACCTGACCACTGCTTGTCGTTGACCTTCTATATGAACGTACTGTCTTTTTAATTTTACTTATGTTGTGGTTCTCCCTCAAGACAACGCCACACTCTGAGTTGACATTCGCTCAATGCTACAAGATCCTATAAAACGGTTTGGATCTAATAACAGTATCGAGAAGGTTATGTTCTTAGTTGTTTTCCATCCTTAAGGCTCAAATGTGGAAGAAGGATTTTGAAGGAACCGAAGTAGCAGTCCTGGACAGCGAAATAGCCGACGATGACGGAAACAAGGAGGAAACAATTACGAATAGTGAAAAGATAAGTAATTCGACCTGGAGAAAACTAGTTCCTTGTGATATTGAGTTGACTGAGGAAGACTATGCCTTTTTGAATACTAAAGTCGTCAGTCAGCCGTGGTATAAGTATTTTTCTCCTACTGACACTGAGGAGGAGAGACGTCTAGTGCTCAAGTTGGATGCTCTTATTCTCGTATATTTATTCCTTTCATCTTTCGTCAAAACATTGGATTCAAGCGCCGTAACCTATGCTTATGTGTCAGGGATGAAAGAAGATTTGAAGATGTACGGAAACCAACTGACATACCAGAGCTCCTGTTTTATGGCTGGATTTATAGTTGGACAAATACCATTGACACTTTTGGCTACGAAATTTCCCATTCATCTGTATCTGCCCTTAATGGACACCGTTTGGGCCTTATTCACGCTCTTCATTTATAAGATCGACAACTACCATCAGCTATATGCCCTCCGCTTTTGTACGGGATTATTTGGCTCTTTCTTTTTCCCCACAGTGCAGTATATTCTAGGTTGCTGGTATAAAAAAACCGAAATAACCTTACGAGCAGCAATGTACTTTACTGCCTCTCAGGTTGGCTCAATGGCGACGGGATATATTCAGGCAGCAGCCTACCAGCACCTTTCCGGTAAGGCATGGTTGGATGGTTGGCAATGGCTTTATGTGTTGGCATTTATTATCACTATTCCTATATCGCTATACGGTCTATTTACTCTACCTGGTCTACCGGAGTCATTGAGACCGCAAAGTAGTACTAAATGTTGGCCGATTAGGATTTTCGTCACTTATAACCTTTTGACTTCAGGAGAACGAAAACTGGCGAGACTTAGAATGATTCGCGAAGGAAGAATAAGCAACGAGAAATTCAAATTTTCAACCATCCTGAAGTGCTTGAAAAGTTGTCGTTTCTGGATTCTGGTGATTTTCGCAATTTTTTTTTCGCAGGCAGATGGTATCAGCTCCAATAATGGTTTGCCATTATGGCTCCAGGCTAAGAATTACTCGGTCTACGATATTAACACACTTACTACAGTTATTCCAGCTGTCACAATTGCTTTTTCATTATTAAACGGAATTCTAGTTGACAGTTGGGGAAAAGATTCGTGGTCTTATCCCATTACTATTGCCTATGTTTCAATTTTGAACTTAATAGCAGGAATAATACTTGCAGTGGGGAATGTCAACAATGGTGCTACTTTGTTTGCTTTTTTTCTGTCCGGAACAGCTGACAGTATTGCTGCTGTAATATACTCCTGGGCTAATATCATATGTTCCAACAGCCCGCAGGAAAGGGCTTTGACTTTGAGTACTATGAACACGCTTGGTAACACTTTCGGGGTTTGGGTTCCATTGTTTGTCTGGAAAACGGAGGACGCACCAAGATATTTTAAAGGCTACCTGTACAACGTTGCACTTGATGCTATGATGTTATTACTGTTACCCGTGGTTGTCTGGTTGCACCATAAACAACTGAGAACTGGAAAGATAACCATTGTAGAAAAATGAAGAATGCATTCATTTCTTCGAAATTTTCAGACTGGATGAGTTTCTCGTTCGATATGTGGTCATAAAAGTCACTGTTGCTTAAACCTTTGAACTTGCTGAAAGTACTGGAGTGGTGACTTGCAACATTGTCCGGAAAGAGGTCAGAATTAGCGATCATGTCATGGATTTCATCTTTTTCATGAGCTTTTACCGAACTCTGTGCATGCAAGAGTCGAGGTGCTGACATTAAAGTCATTCCAGTCGTATTCACACTAGCTAACTTATCTGTGATTAATGAACAGCTAAGCTCTTATATCATGATAGCCAAGAGGAGGTCAAAGGGAAGTGAGACACATCTTCTTTGGCTAGAGTGCCGTATTATTCTTTAGCTTACTCGTTGTATGCTACCATTAACTGTAAAGATTTGTTTCATTTTCTCACCATATTCGTGTACCAAATGCACTTTCTTTTTATTGCAATCGACACAGAGTTTGCAATTAACTTGGTTTCCATGGTCATATCAAAATAATAATTTTTAGACACTTCTGCTGAATAGAGTTATATCTATCCCCAGATCGGAGAAGAGAAGGAACTCTCACTGAATGTGTTAAGGTCTTATTATACCCGAGCTAAGGGAAAATACGCTCTATAGTACATTGACCGGAGTGAGTAACTCTACACACACTCTACATTGTGCTATATGAGAGGTGCTTGTCAGTACAAAGTCTGAACCTCATCTACGAGATCAACATATTCATTAGAAGTAGAATTTATAATCCAATTCAATTACTATCGAACTTTGATGGTAGTACAAAATTGTTGCCTTAATGCATTAATTGGTAAAGCTCATTCAACATAGCAGATACGAAAAGTCTTGCGAGAAAAGATACACTATTTCAGAACTAAAGGTGAATGAACGGTGCTGCAAATCAGACTGGCAACTGGTTAGTCAAAATCATCACTTTCAACTTGCATGATTTATGGGACGCAACCAATATCATACTTCCTTCTTCTCAAGTCTGCCAATCACAAAATGTATCTGGAAAAAAATAGCAAATCCTCCGCTGCCAACAAAAAGTTTGGGATCACCTAGAAACTACCCTATAATAAACGTTTCCTGCAGAAAAACGCTACCCGGCTGATAAATAATGGTGCAAAGCATTGCCTCGTAGTATGTTTTTGTTGGAGATCTAATTGATGCCGAATCAGTGTAAGACTTGCCAGCACGCGTATTCTTCAGGCAATTCATATTTTTTTGATAATCCAAATCATATTTTCAGAAGTGCATTAGGCCACAACGCGGAGCGAAACATATCTATGTATTTTTATCTTCGAAAAGAAAGCTAGAACAATGCTTTACTGCAAAAACTCATCCATAAATCAAATAAAAAGCAATTACGAAGATAAGGAATTTGCCTGACAAGACTTTCATTTAATGATTAAATTTTATTCGAAACGTTTGAAATCAATGCTTTGGAGTAAAGGCTGTACTTCGTTTCGGTTCTCGCATCTTTTTTCCGTTTTCTCCGGTGAGCTGATTCTGATTGGAAGGTCACTCCAGCGGGTGCAATACAACAGTAGAAAGTGCTGCAGCACGAAACCCTTTGTTAAATCTCCGACGTTCTTAGGGCTCAATTGAATTTTTCTAACCCTCAAAAGTTCTTTTTCTCAGAAACTTGCGCAGTTCAGCCGAGGAAAGTTCCGTTGTCGAATTCAATGCCCACATTTCGTACTGTGGGAACTTGTGACGCCACCGATTTACTTCAAATGTCGATTAACATCACCAATTACGGAACAGCAATAAAAAACAATACGCCTGCTTGCTTCTACGAATTTTTTCAGCCGCAGAAAAAAGCGCAGAAATTAACCTTCAAGATGTTCCATGCTTAAAAAGGAACATCACAAAATTGAGGAAGTAAATCAAAGGCTTTGTACAGTTTATAGTTTTGCGGGTCAAAAAAAACCGGAATAGGTCATTGCTTCTTTGTATCACGGCAATTAACGGAATTTGTTTTACGCCTGCAGGGATTTCTGTGAGCGCGTGAGAAGGTTGAACATTTCATTTTCTAGAAGGCGGAACCCGTGGAACCATTTCCGTGCGTGCTTCCATGATGACAATAGGGAAAAAAGATTCCGCGCCTCAGGATTGTTCGGAGAAGTGACTGCCTCATAGTGCCAATACAAACGAAAACGAGGGCTTAGAGTAATTCTCATTGCAAGATAGCCTAACGCGAGCCTCGACCTTAGTAATCTAGAGCAAAAGTTTGGTTTCTCTAACTTATCAAAGCCGCCACTAATCGTAATGCATATGTATTGTTGCCTCATTAGGCTCAAATAGGAAGATCTGCTTGTAGTGAAAGATTTTTCTCGATGACATCTCCATTGCTAAAATGTGGCGCATTACGAAATCTGTTCCCTGCAGTTAATTAGCTCCTTTGTCATGATTGTGCTGGCGAAGAAATTTTACGGCTGTTACCAAAGTTAGTAGCACTACTGGCATGCGTCGCATTACTGTTACCTTCAATTTTGCCGCAAACAACTTGCCTTGTGTGCAGCACACATCAATCCCATCTCTCGAACTGGAGATTCATATAAATTGTCGAAAGTTGAAATCGTCAGTGAGATAGTATGCGTCGATGCAGTTTGATCTCATTAACAGGGTCGTATAAGAAAGCAGATGTTATCTAGCCATATACTTCTCTTATTATGCACAAGTTGCATCAAGGCAGCAGGTGCTCTAGAAACTCGATCTGGGGTGCCATGCTCTGGGATTACTCCCCAATGCCCAGATTTAAACTTTAGCTGGCATGCGCAAAATACTGGAATCATGCAGTATACGTTGGATCTGTTATCTGTGCAATGGGCGGAAAGTAACATTTATGAGATTACAGTCAGAATTCAAGGCGCCGAGAAGATTAACTTAAAATATCTTTGGTCTCTGAAAGTGATCGGCATCGATGGACCACAAGGAACACATCAACTATTCGGGAAGAATGAAAACGTCTATCTGATTGATGATCCCACAGATTTCACGGCTACATTCCAAGTGTATGGCAAAGCATTTGAGTCTGATGATTGTAAAATTCAAATGCCCTCCTTTCAGGTTCAGTATGAATACTTACAAGGCGACGCAGCCCAGTATTGGAGTTCGTGGGAATGGGGAGCCACAGCTTGTGATTTGATGCCTGGATGTAACAGTGACAACAACAACAATGCAAACTCCGACTTTCCACTGTGGTTATGGGATAGTATTGAAGAAAGGTGCACATCAAGAAGCACATCCTCTAGTATGAGTATCTTCTCTTCTGAAAGTCTAACGAGTTCAATTCTTGAAACTAGCTCTATTGCTCAGTCCAGTCTAGAGACGTCCCGCTCTTCTACGACAGAGATAAGTTCGAGTGACAGCTCTATGACTCAGACATTGTCAACTCAAAGCAGCATTCCCACCACATCAATCGGCTGGTCAAGATCAATTATACGTTCTAGTTCGGATATACCCTCTAGCTCTGCCATTGTGAGTTTAACATCGACAGTATTTTCTAGTTCAAGCATTATGAGCTCAGGCTCGGCTGTTCCTTCTAGCTCTCCCATTGTGAGTTTTAGTTCGGAACTACCGTCTAGTTCAACCACCGCGCGCTCAAGTTCGAGCTCAAGTTCGAGCCCGGTAGAAAGTCTAAGCTCGGCTATTCCCTCCAGCTCCGGCCACATTATTTCAGGTTCAGTAATACCCTCTAGCTCGACAAACCTGAGTTCGAGCTCAGCAGTACGTTCTAGCTCGGCCCCCATGAGTTCGAGTTCTGTGATGCCTTCTAGCTTGACCATTATGAGTTCGAGTTCGACAGTGCATTCTAGTTCAACAGCACATCCTGGTTCAACCACTGCGAGCTTAATGTCAACGTCGGTAGAAAGGTTCAGTTCGGCTATCGTAAGTGTAAGCTCGACTATTCCTTCCAGCTCCGCCCTCATAAGTTCTAGTTCACTGGTATCTTCTAGCTCAACCATCATGAGCTCGAGTGTGATAGTGCCTTCTGATTCGTCAATTAGCAGCTCAAGTAGCTCAGTGTTATCCAGCCCATCTGATGCTGCTTCTTCAGCCTCCTGGCCTGCTTCAAATTCTTGTCCAAACTGTTCCAGCTCTTTCAGTGTTCCAAGTGGAAGTTCAGCTTCTTTTATACCTTCGACTTCATCAATTGCCAGTTCAAGCAGCCCAATGCCTTCTGCACCAACCAATATTAGTTCTTCAGCTTCGCTGACTTCATCAGCTACCAGTCCAAGCAGCCCAGTACCATTGGGACCATCCAATATTAGTTCATCTGCTTCACTGACTTCATCAGCCACCAGCCCAAGCAGCCCAGTACCATTCGGACCATCCAATATTAGTTCATCTGCTTCGTCGAGTTGGTCAACACCCTGTCCAAACTGTTCCAGCTCTTTCAGTGTGCCAAGTGGAAGTTCAGCTTCTTTTATACCTTCGACTTCATCAATTGTCAGTTCAAGCAGCCCAATGCCTTCTGCACCATCGAATATCAGTTCTTCAAATATTCAGAGTTGGTCAACACCCTGTCCAAATTGCTCCAGTTCTGTTAGTGTACCAAATGAAGCTTCAACGCCTGTTAGCCACCCTTCTCCGCTCTCAACGACGTCGCAAAGTAGCAGACGTGCTTCTTTTCGTTCGACTTTTCCGACAGATCACTCAAGTCTTATCTCTTTGGCATCAATAACCAGTAATCATAAGACTATTCTTCCTACCTCATCAATTGCCTTTCCTGTCACATCTACTATTAGTTCAAGCTATGGCTCTGCATTTTCTAAATCCACTATTGCTGATCATGCTCTTTCAACGTCATCTAGATTTTCTTCAACTACTAGTGCCGCTGTTATGCAGACGTCACAAGTCACTGAAACTATTACCACTGCTACTGTTTCAAACACAATATCTACTTCTACGGAGGTTGTCACCCATTTCACAACCTTTTGCCCTGGTCCAACAACTTTTTCAACCAATGGAGCAATGTACACAGTCACCGAAGCAACGACTCTAACAATAACTGATTGTCCTAGAGCTACTTTGACCAACACATTTAATTCGCCTTCAACTGTTGTAGGATATGGAGCGAGAACAAGCTCACCCGACGTTTCTGCTTCATCAGTTTCCACTTCGTTGATCACTTCCATTGATGTGGTCACCCAATTCATAACATATTGTCCTGGTCCTACTACCGTTTCTACGAACGGCGAGATTTACGTCGTTAGCGAAGCTACCAGTTTGACCATAACTAACTGTCCCTGCACTGTGACCAGTACGAGTACCGTAATTTCACGCATGAAGGAAACAGCTTCTTTTACCAAAACAACTAGTACGACAGTTCCACTAGAAAACACAAACCTACCATCGGCAACTGTCTCCACCTCGTTGACAACCTCCTTAGATGTTGTCACACAATTTACAACATTTTGTCCGGGGCCTACAACCTTCACAACAAATGATGTCACCTACACTGCTACTGAGGCGACAACATTGACAATTACCGATTGTCCTTGCACCTTAACTAGTATCGATACTGTAATAATTTCCGAAAGTCAAACAGGGTCGAGCAGTTTTGCCGCGGATACCAAAGATCTTCATGGTACAACGAGCATTACTGCGTCCGTCACCGCTAAAACGGTCATGATCACAGACGTAGTATCAACATTAACAACCTACTGCTCCATGCATACTACCATTATCATCAATGGAGTCAGTTACACAGTCACAAAACCCACAACATTAACAATAACCGAATGCCCGTGTACGGTGACACGCTCTCGCGCCATCACTATGGGCACAACGCAGACTACATCTGTCGAACCTTATTACCCCATTTCTGGGAGAATACCAGCTTCTAATGATACGTTCATTTCTCAACCATATAATGCAACGAAGACAATATGCGGGACTGTTGGTAACGACACTCAGACCGCTGTAACGAAACTAATAGGATCTCGCTCAGCGACCGGCGAAAACAATATTACAGTTCCTGCCAATACCCTAATGAAACCGCGTGGCCTCTCTTACTCAAGTTCAACTTCTCAAGGAACCTCCACAAGGGCAAAGCTGAGCATGCTGACAGCTAATGCGGCAAACCGCTTGATCGGGTCTTCATTCTTTCTCATGGCAGGTCTTTTACTGCTATGATAAGCAGATTATTATTTGGACCCAAAGTCTAATTATCTGCTGAGTCCTCTATCTAGAATAATGTCTCTTATGATTATACCCACTTTAAAAGAAACTTAACAATGCACAGGTTGCAAACTAACATTGTATAAAAAAAATCTAACTCTAAATCAAAATCTAGTGAGTAATAATAGTTCGTTTCCGGTAAGCAAAAGAGGAATATAAATGGCATATTAAATTAAATATTTAAGTATTAAACTTAATTATTAATATAATTATATTCTTATGACAAAAACAAAAATAATAATGTATATAATAATTATTAAACATATTTACTCTTATATAATAATATCAATGTAGATATCACTATTTTAGCAAACAATTATCTACCTTGCATCTCCCACCTCACACCGGCTCACTTAGGAGCTAAGTTACGATGTCTGTGATTAGTATATGGATTAGCTTCTTCTATCCCTGGAAATATGATTAAAGAAATCTTTATAATAAGTTTCATTTTTATGAAAACTTCTTCTAATTTCTAATCTGAATTAAACCTCAGACTTTCGAGTATAAAACGCTGTAAAAATTGTGCCAAAATAACTTTACTTCTGATAAATGATGTCTTGATATAAAAAAGAAGAAAAAAGAGAATAGTCGTCTGACGGGAGATTCCTAGTGTATAATTAGTTTCCCTATCCTTCTCTCCGCTTAAGGTACCTCCGTAATACAGCCTGGAAGCTGGAAACTGCGCAAAGAAGAGTCATATGTATTGTAGCCCAATATTTTCTTTAGTCGACATGTCTCCTAGGATGATGAGAAATTTCGGAACTACTTAGAGCACCAATTCAATTCTGAATCTCAGGCATGATGATGCACAAGCTTACTGTTATGTTTCAATTGTTTGCACCCGTCACTGCGGAGTTAGAGCTTTTTATGTCATCGAAAGATGTGCATGAGAAACCCGCGATTGTGTTGGATTTTTATCAAGATTACCAGAGAGAATTCACTCCAAGAGAAAGAGAAAATTTTATAAGATGGCACGAAGATTCCAAACTATTTCGACTTTGGAAGATACAATGGGTATGAATTTGAAACACTTTTCCTGAAATCCACAATAATAGCATCAATACTCAGCAGACATAAGATGCATCTATCCAGAGCTAGATAATCTCATTATTCTTCATATCTGTTTCAAAAATACATCACAGGCTTAACACAAACGGCGTAGTCATTTCTACACCTTCTTAGAGAGTCGGTTATGCGTATGCCAGAAAAAGAAACAAGCAACTCCTCAATTGGTTTATTTTGAATGACAAAGAAGACTATCCTATTGGATGAAAAAATCCCGACTTTGGATCCTACAACTTTAAGGTTCGATCACTAGGCCATCGAAGAAGCTATCACCAAATCACCCCTATCTTCCCCTTCAAATACAAACCACCCACAGTATCAAAATTTATTTTTTTTTCTGATTCCTCCTCCTAGCGTTTGAATTAAATGAAATAGTCCATTAATTATTTTCGGTTCATTTAAAAATCGTATAACGGTCCTCCGGCAGCCTGGTCCTGTTCCATGTTCCAATTGGTGACTTCGAAAATTCACTGAAAACTTTGCTGGCTGAGGGTGCCGCGATCCTATCAAAAGTGTTTAGGTAGATCATGAGCCTCCTTACACTGATGGGTCTAATGAGAATAAAGCAGGTCTTGGCCTTATATTAGAGTCTTAAGAATACAAATCGGGGTCAGCGACCGTTGCTGGCCACTTTTGAAGATGTTAAAAAGGTACATCATCAGAGAAGAGAACATTCAAGATAGTTAGCAATTTTTCAAAAAAATCAGTGTTCTCTGAGGTGAAGGTAACTTAAGAAACGAGCAATGGTACAAGGACTTGCTGATTTGGTCGACGCGCACCACAAATTCTCCAACTTCCTCATTTTGTTGCAATCCAGAGAGGGTACGGGAAAAAATGATTGAAGGGCAAACGCTAAGTCATTGGTCAGGAATTGATTCATGAGATGAAAACTTTGATTAAATGGTTAATACTGAAGGGGAAGAGGAAAAGGACGAAAACCATTTTCAGAATCTTTTTCTTTGTTGTTGTGATTTTCATCCTTGAATCTCGGAACACGCAGATCAGATTTCGAAACGATGTGAAAATTGTTTTTCCAAACTGAGTGATTTTCATTTCAACGGCAGATGGCCGCCACGTATAGTAAGTGAAAAAAATGCGAAAAGAAATAAGTAAACCTTTGTCGAGCAAGTGCGATTACAAAGTATGCACAACGGGATCCATAAATAAAGAATGGGGTGCAGTTCATCATTAAATGCTTGGCATCCAAGATACCAACAGCGTTGCTATGTGCGTATGATCCGGGACGACTTTCAACCAGTAACATAACTTTTTCGGGTTGAACACAGTGTTATGCAATTGGAACGACCAAAAATAGAACGAATTCCGGTAACGTGCGTGTATAAAGGATAACCTCTTCGAAACGAATCAGCTACAAAGAAAAGCAATGAATAAACCCGTTAAGCTCGCCATTATTAAGCTGCCTGATATTCCAATACGATACTACGCCCAGTGGTTGAAACAAGAAGAGGGATAATATCTATGAGCATAGAGAGTTTGGAACCGGAATAAAAAATTGGAAGATCTTGATACTAGTTGTAATAGTATAGAGATCGATAGATTCAAGCTTCAAGGGTGTCCATAGCTTTGCGGTATATGAAGTGTATTGTCAGAATGATCATAAGAATTGACGTCAACCGATGGTAATAATGCACCCTAACTGCAGGCAATGCCGCCGATATAACTCTGGAAGACACGAATGACGTTGTTAACTTAGGAGGAAGTTACGAAAACCTACCAGCAAATACTTTAAGAATGTTGGTTTTAGCTATGTGTCTTTCCACTTGATTGCAAGCGTAGACAGCTTTTTTCATTTAAGTTTCCTTCAATTGCCATAGGAGCCATAGTAGCTCCGTTAGTGGCTTATCCATTGCGAGTTTCATGGGCCTGTATTATTCTCAAATGGAAAATCCCTTTAGGAAAGTCTCCTATCCAGTTGAATTCGGGAAAGTTAAATTCGAAAGAACACGCATTAAAAAAAGTCTTGGAACCCGTATGCAATGTTCTTTTCAAAGCACATGAACTAAATAACGATGGTCAGATCAGTACTTTACGATCTACTAGCATGGGAAACGTCAAGCCTGACAATCCCCATACAACTAAGAAACCAACGAAATCAAAAAGAATGAATCTCCTAATGCCTAAATCATGGCAAAATATTTAATCTACTTGTGTATTCCTAAAGCAGTGCTGTCGATATTACAGTGTTCGTGAAATAAAAATAACTCTGACTGGGAAGTGTCAGAGTTTCGTTTCTTCATATGAGCGTTTGTTGGAAGCTTTGTCTGGTGATGGCTTTCTGATTAATTCTTCGCTTTATTGCTAGTTTAGGTTTTCCTTCGTGGATTAAGCCAAAAATGCGATCCTTGGACAATTTTTTGGTGTTAAAGATAGCATTGATTTCCGTAGCATTAGATTGTGCCCAGAGGTTTAATTTGAGTAATCTTGTTACTCCTGTTCGGGAGGCTCTGACTATCTTTACTAGTTTTTTATTTTGGGTATGGATTACACTCACAGGGTTATACTATCAGAATTGGTGGAAAATTGCACACCCTCCATTAATGTTCAATAGTATTTTAATAAACACGGCTCGCCATAGTGGATTAAAATGTTGTGAAAGATACCTGAATTTTGGATATGGAGAAATACAAAGAATACTCACCTGTATCTCTACCAATTGGATTTTTGTTTTTTTCAGCCCTGGGATTAAGCGCATTTACTTCCAGGACGGTTTCTTTTTCTGGAGGTTTTAAGACTGAAGTCTGGACTCTCTATAAGCACCTTACTAATGCAACCGCAGCCCATTTACCTGTCTGTAATAAAATAGCGCAACTAAATTTTTTCAATTTCAGTTTGTGTGGGCCTCGGTTTCGCGTTTGTAGAGGATTGGCCCAGAGATACACAGTTTACTTTCGGCGGATACATTGTTTCGGTCATAATTGGGGTCATCTTCTACTTGCCAGTTGCATTAAATGAGTCTAATTCCAACTTAATATTCAATAGGAGTGGTTTATTTAATGAAGTATCGGCATTTTTGGTTTAAACGACGACCAATTGCAACTCTGTACTTTTCGATTTCGGTTATTCTATCTTTCAACATGCCATGCACTTCAGACAAAGTGCGAATTTGGTCTAATATATGGAAACCCTTAGGCTTACCATCCTCATTTTATTTGTTACTGGTATTCGTTCGTCTTTGGTAACGTCAGGTGTTAATGGGATTCGTCCATCCTTCATCACTTTGTAAAGCATTAGCACAACAGACGCTAAAAACAACACGATAAATAAACCACAATGGAAGCAGTTCAATACGAAACTTATATGGAGGAACATTTGGATCTCAATTATTCCGTGAAGGTGGTTGATCACTTTTTTTTTAGTTGGTTCGGCGTGTTGTTTTATTGTTATCTTTATGCAATATTTGAGGCCCAAATCCAATCGATTGAACCCAGCACTATTAATTTTAAAGGAAGAAAATATTCTTATGTCAACAGACACTCATTATAGGTCTTATGTGACGGTAGTGTTGTTATTTAAGGTCATCATTCACAAAAGAAGCCCAGCCTGGCGGGAGGAACTATGGCTCAATCCTAGCATCAATTTTGGGATGTGGTATTGCTGTGGCCACCATAATAGTTTAATTTAGTATTTATTATACAGGTGCATCAGGAAATTATGTTCGGCCGGTACTACTGTCGTCACCTCTACTCGTGACAACAAAGGGTGCCTTAATAAGCCGAATAGCGAGATCAGAGTACCAACAAGTTTATGGTAGAGTATGCTCCATAGCAATCCCCAAAATCAAGATGCTTTCAAAATATGCATATTCAGGTTCACTACGTAAATAAAGACGGCAAATCTCAGAACATCTGATATTCCCCTCAGTCTTGCCCTCTTCAATATATTTCAGCAAAAGAAGCATATACCAAGAATTTACTACAAGCTCTATTTAGTAAGATAAACGTCGATTATAAGACAAAAGGAGCTTCGTAAGGTATTAGAAAAAAAAAAAAAAGCACAGTACATTCGCACCCGATTGGAAGACTATCTGTTTATTAGTCCACATTCTACAGCTCATACAGGAATTAAAGCATATGTTTTATATTCCTTGTCGATTTGCCTAAGCTACTAGTTTCACTAAGATCGCAACTAATAAACAATACCCTCTGTACCCCAGAAGTGAAATCTGATAGTAGTAAAATACTCGAGTGAAAAAATATTACACTTCAAACTTTGCTATGCAACGAAAGCTGACATTTTGCAAATTTGTAATTGAAAAAATGCAATATATTACACCTCATAATTTGGAGTTTGGTGAAAAGTTGTGAGAAAACTCTGGAGATAATCGTAAAGATTTCTTATACTCGGAAAATGTCTACTTAATATATTAAATAATGAACGTCAAGAAAGGTATAGAGGTACGGAAATACGAGTTACCGAAATTGGTGAATGGACACAGATTAGCATGTATAATAGGATTTTTTTGCAGTTAGTAACCATTGCTTGAATTTTTCAAAGAGATCTGTTTCTGGTACAATCGCCTATTCGTTCCGTGCCCAAACTAGTGCTGAAGGGAAGACCCTTTCATTTCATTCCGAAGGATTCTTGAGAGTTTCTTGAGTTAAGTGAACAGAAAGACACAAATTGTATTATATAACTTTTCGCGCCGAAGCCATGACAAGCTCTATTACCCAATTGAAATATGCAAGGTATAATCTAAAACATAAGAGCTAGTATGTGGGGGTTACCATATTTCTGAGAGTCCATTTGCTTAATATTCGACTACGATTTCACGCTTCTCTAAACCGCTAAAGATATTATTTAATTGAAGAAGCTAAATGACGCTAACTACACCGTCAATGTTTGATACACTAAATACGATAAATGTTAATTATGTACTCTATTCTCAATCTTCATCGAAAAAAATCACATGTGACTTCAAGATCAGATTTTACACTTTTGTTCGGCTGACATTAATCTAAGGTGTTGATCAATAACCAATTGAGGCCAACGATTATCTATGAGTTTTAACGTTAAAACGGAATTGCGTAGCTGCCTATATGTGCTATACTACCATACGATTAAATAAATAATTTATTAAAAAAAAGAATTTTTTTTTCTATTTCATCTTTCCAATTCCCTAATATGCAGACGATTGACCGATCAAAGACGAATACTGGTCAACCGTGACATAAGTGTAGTTAACCATCAAACGATCTGCGATTTTTTGACCCAATTGCTGATCTAATAAGCCCATCAAAGATGGTACACGGGACTTGATAATAGAATTGGAGATTCTACTAGCGTGATTAACGATGGCAGTTATAAAACCTTCTTTCTGTGTGTCATTGAAAACATTTAGGTATAGGTTCTTTGGCTGTTCTACGTCTTTCTCGGAAAATCCCGTGATGGTGTAAAATGAGTTGACCCAAATTTTTTCTTCATGCGCTCTTTTGAGCCTTTCTTCTTGAATATGTTCCCACAGGGCTGCAGAGGCATTAGTGACAACACCAAAGTACTTCGGTCCAGCATTTGGAGGAATACCGTTTGTATAGTTGCGGGGATCGCTTCCAATAGCATTAATTTTGTCAGAAGATCTAATAAAGTCTGGTCTGTCTCTTTGGTTGTCAAATGCCATATAACCATCCCTCTGAAAGTTACCTGCAAGGAATGGACAGCCAGAGCCACTTTCAAAAGTACGAGGACGATTAACGGGAAGCTGCTGGTAATTGACGCCCAACCTGTACTATGACTATCAGGATATGAATACAGTCTAGATTGCAGAACAGGGTCATTGGAGGGTTCAATACCTGGAATCAAATGAGAAGGTGAAAAAGCGGCTTGCTCAACCTCAGCAAAATAGTTAACAGGGTTTTGATCTATAATAATACGTCCCGCTCTTCTTAGTGGGAATTGCGAATGAGGCCAAACCTTGGTCAAATCGTTGACTGAGTATGTGAAGTTTTCGGCTTGCTCTGGAGTCATCGTCTGCACATACACCGTCCATGCTGGTTTCCCTCCTGAAGCTATTCTATTATAAAATTCCTGTGTGTTATAGTCTGTTTGACCATGCAATTTTGCGGCTTCTTCATCGGAGAAACCCTCAACACCCTGTTCAGAATGCAAATGAAACTTGACGTAAGTCATATTTCCAGCAGCATTGAAGAACTTGAACGTGTGTCCAGAATAACCATTCATGAGAGCCCAACTCTTGGGGCAACCTCTATCACCAAACATATAGGTAATTTGATGCAAAGCTTCTGGATTCTGTAGGTAGTAGTCCCATATTCTGCTGGAATCAGTCCATTGGTTTAAGTTGGTCGATGGATCTCTTTTTTGAGCATGGGTAAAGTGAGGAAACTTATTAGGGTCTCTGAGGAAGAAGACGGGCGTATTTAAATAGACCCAGTCCATGTTGCCAATGTCCGTCTTCAGTTTTATGGAAAACCCTCTTGCGTCTCTCATGGTATCAGGACTGGCTCTTTCACCACCGACGGTAGAAAATCTCACTGTGATAGGACAAGTATATCCCGGCTCTTGAAATATTCTAGCGAAAGTCAGGTCAGACAAAGAATCAGTCAATTCGAAGTATCCATGTGCACCGCCTCCTTTTGCATGGACAACTCTTTCGGGTATTCTTTCTCTGTCAAAATGGCTCATTGAATCCATTAAGTTGAAATCTTGCAACAAAAGAGGACCACCAGGATTAGCCAGTAGAGAGCCATATGGGTGCTCAGCATACGGCACACCATTTGAAAGTGCATAGATTGCACTATCATTACTGGAGTAATTGGCGGTGAAATAGTCTTCTAAACTATCGACTTGCCGAGTTAAGTTAACCCCGCCCGTAAAATTGTCATAAGGAACAGCCAGTGCTGCTTCAAAAAGAATGTAACCAGCAGCAAGAATATTAAATCGCATTCTTAGTTATCCCTGATTTATTTTGCAGAACAGTCGGTAACTATATGAGTGCCAAAAAACAGCTTCACTATATACCTTTCAACGCCAATCCTCATCAACACAAAGTAGCGCGAAAGAGCATATTTAGAGTTCATCTTTTGAGTGAAAACAGAGCGTGTTGAGCAATTACATCAGGAATGTCCTTGAAGCCTAGAAAGTGCTTTTCACGTAGGTACTCAGCTAACAAAAGATTAAATAATGTTGAATCCACGGTGGAAGCCTAACAAAGAGCGAAGCATCGAAAGGAACCGCAGGCACTAGAATAGCTGCTTTGTCGACGCGTTCTGAAAGAGACAAAGGTGGCAACGTTTTTAAATTCCTGGAAGCTGTATAACTCTTGAGAACTCGGATATTACGGAGCAGAAAAATTTTACGATCTTTTTCGAGCTGTCATGCAGCCGTAAAAGAAGATCCGGGGTTACGAACATGGCGTCATTTCAATGTTGACATTTCACTGACAGCAACCCTTCTCGCGGGTTACCAATTTACCTATTTGTTGCTTTTCAAGTCAGCAATTAACAGCGAAAAAGAATTATTGGGATTTTTTTGAAAATACTTGCCGGAAGAAGATGTGCTCTTATTTTACAGTTAACAAGATATTTCTTTCAACACACTCCAAGAATTAATGAAAGATCAAAGTTGCTGTAATTCCAAACCAAACCTCTGGAGCAGAAAGTCTCTTAATCTGATGATAAACGGAATGATTTTCGTCACTCGGTAAAAACCAAAATGGCGATTCAAAAGGTTGTTTTCTTTGGTTTACGCGATTTGCAATCACCATGAAAAACATGTCCCAATTAGGATAATTTTATCGATAGAATAAACAAAGGCCGCGGCTGGAAGCGGCGCCTGAAAATAATCGAAAGTTGTTTCTCTAAAATTGAGGTAACTGATCTTGGAATTTGATAAAAAGGAAAGCTAAAATTATCAAGAGAAGCCTTCGATCCTCATGTATCATCCCAGTGCTTAGTGTTCGTTTTAGTTGGCGAGCATAAATGTAGGAGGTCCATGAAATTCTAAACTTTCTTGCCTCATGTAAATGTACCATAAACGACGAACCTGTTTAAACGTGACAGTTTCGAAACTTCATAGCAAATAGACGTTAAAATGCTTCGTAATCGTTCCAAACCATAAACGAGTTAAAAAAATCAGCTTTATAAGAATAAATAGCAAATTATGGATGGGTCTACATTTCTTGTTAGCAGAAAATGGGGGAGCGACTGGTGAACGACTGTTTTGTATCTGAGTTCTGATGAAAATTTAAAAAAAAACTTTTAAAGAGCATCCCAGTTGCTGGTGAAATAAGTTGAAACTAATATGCTTTAATAACTTACGTGCTGTACGGGATTTGGGAGAGAGATTTTCTTGCCCTCAAATAGCTAGCCCTGTGTGTGTTAAATTTCTGGTGCCCCTAATCTAGCCAATTTTTGAAGGAAATACAAAAGGTAACGCATGAGTATTTTTGATTGAAGCGAACGTCAAATTTGGGACGAACACTTTTCAGCGACTTGGCTTAATCATTCCTATAACGTGCGATGTATGTTTATACAGTTGTCTGGTTAACTACGCCTTTTCTACCCGGCTGAAAGTTATTTTGGCCCTTTTTCAAGTTTGCCTACGAGATTAGCACCTATACCTAAGTGAGTTCCCTGGTACATTTCTTTACCTGAATTCCTGACCAATGTAGAATATACTATTAAAATTTCGAAGTTATGAAATTCGTAATAAAAACGACTAGCGTTGCAAAGACATTTGGAGAATCGCCCCTCAACAAATTTGTATGTAAAAAAGGTTGACTTCACTAAATACCAATAAAATCCCAGGGTCTTATTGATCGAAGTTTTGCTGTCAGCCATAAGGATTAGATATCTGACTTCAGATAACTGATGGAATTGCTGGATGATAATTTCTCTCAGAAAAAAATAGACCTATTGCAAGGTATAAATCCTGAAGTATTTTCAAGTGTGAGTTCGAAATTGTGCTAGTCACCTCTTACTTGGACTTCAGAGTAAAGAAACCAGCTTATGAGGCTGAATATCATCCAACTGAACTTCCCTTTTTAGATGCTGATATTTTTAGCAATTTCTCTAAGAGCAATCAATTTCCAGTTTATCCATTGCCCTGCTGCCAAAGAGAGCTGGTGTCTCCGTCATATGAAAGAACTGAACAAAGGAAAGGCGTGTCATTATGCGCTCAAATTTTGAATAAAAGAAAGTATTCCATCGCTTTTTCATCGTTTATTGATTCTAGAATTATATGAATTTTGGCCTGTTGAACTACATTATGTTAAAATACTATTCACAATTAAATCGCCAATTTCGATCAAAAAAATCTACTCATTGTATGAGAAAAAGACAAACAAAGCGCGTCCTCTTCTGAAGCTCGGTTCTGTTTTGCTCGGGCTTAACTATCCTCTTTAACCAATTCTTCTTTTTTAAAGCTTCGAAGGTGAAGAGTAAGTTTTGCGAATAAAGCAGGAAAGAGGCTAATTCTTTAGGGGTTCAGACGGGTTCATACCTCTTTCTAATAAGGTTGTGCTTTTTATGCAGTAGCAACTGAAATTCGGTATAAGTAAAACAATTATTTTTCCTGGCTCACCATCTTGCGTTTCATAATCAAGAAACCACTACTTATCGGTCTGTGCTTTATTTGATGGGTTTGTAGCCTACCTAAATGTTGGTAGGATTTCATATTGATTGTCTCTCATAATTATTCCACGACTGAAAGAGAGATTAGAAAGAGCATTTGTTTAACTTGCCATTATTCCAACTATTTATACGTTAGTAGTCGAAAATTAAAGCTAGCAGCTGGGATAGCAAAGTGTATCAATTTTTTTAGCTGCATTTATATACATGGTCACAAGCATACCTCCCAACACATTGTGATACGAGAAATAGCGTACTGCTTCATAGCTTATGTCACCGCGACATTGCCGAACTAAAAACTCTTCGTACTCTCACATAGTTCAAACCAAGAGGCGTAATAATAGCAGTGGTTCTTTGTTAAGTTGCAGCATGTATATCATGTTATTTTGCAGGCCTAGCTGTTGGATATTAATGATAAATTATACCAGGTGCATTACTAATTATGGATTATCCTCTCGACGGTTTTATTATTTGTAATATTGAAAGCCTTATTTTTATATTAAGCCACCTCCAATTGAATTTAGACGTGCGTAAACTGGAAAGAATCAGATCGATAGGCAACGTTTTAGAATAGACAGGAAACTCCGACCAGACAGGATGAAAAAATTGAACTCTAGTATTTTTTATAGAACTTAATGGACACAGTCGCCGAAAAAAAAACAGTATCTAAAGGTTAGGCATCTTTTGAAGCTAACTCATATCAATGGGGATGCACGGACTCAATAAAACCATTTCCTTGCTCGCATCACAGATATTGAGTTGAAACTTTTGGTATTTTAACAGAGTACTTCTAGCCATGTGCGAAGCAAAGTTTTCCTTTTTTTTAAATCATTAAAACTATCTTCAACAAGGCGAGCAAACGTATTGTTTAACAAGTTACTAATAAGTAAACTAGTTTTTTAATATGTTTCCGAGTCCATGAGTATCAGGAAATTGTGCTTCTCGACCCCATTCATATTTAAATTATCGAATGAGCTTTTACTATATAGAATCTATAAAGTTTCCATAACATTAACCGAATATCATAGGATATATCAAAGTAATTGTAGGTCATTTTGTTTTTATCTTATCTTTTCAGCACCTATAAAATTAATAGGACGTGTGTTTTTACCATATTAAGAGTATACTCATATAACTATTACGTAAGTATTGAATATGCTTGAAACAAACAGAATAATTAAACAAAATTTGTAGCTATTGCATTGTTAATCGCAACCTTTTTTTGCTTTCTTCAAAAAATAAACCATAATAGTGCCAACGGGGTGAAAGTACTAAGTTCTAAAGAAGACAGACGAGAATGTACGAGGTAAAGTCTGCTGTTCATAACTTTGCGTTCAAAACAAATAAACAACGAAAATATAGCGATCACCAAAAATGTTACTTTATAATAATTTAAAGATTGTACCTTCCACGATTCAAGGAAAAGTAGAACTGAAAATTCATTTGCAACATAATAACTATTCTATTTCCTAATAGAAAGCATACTCTGTAGTGTTTTGACTTTTCAATGTTTACTGCTGTCGTACGTACCAAATCCTCTTCTTTGGGACAGCTATGATTTGACTAGTAATTAACGCGCTCTATTATATGGCATGACTTAGGCTCTGTTGAGAAATTGATTGGCAAATAATTTAAAATCATGTCCTGAGTTTTACATGTTCAGAGGTAAAAAATTCCCAGAGTGAGCAAAAAGAATGGACTTTTGTGTTACATAACTAATGTTTTAATCACATCCATAATCATCATATCTGCCTTTCCTTTCGCGATTAAATTGTCATCCCGATAGAGTATTCAAGACAACATTTTGAGGTTTAATATCAGCGCCTGCTCAAGACTCCCTTATTCTTCCCGGAAAGATGTCCACTCTAAATCCTGGCTTGTTTATCTACTGCACAGTCCGATATCTCATGTTTGTTAGTACAATTATCAATGGGATTTTTTTCTCATCTCTCAAGTGTGATCAAACTCCCTCCTTTAAATGTTAAACTTTTCATATACATAATCATGCATCAACTGCAGGTTTTCAATTACTCTGAACAAATTGCAATTTGGCCCTAACCGATTGAGCCAGAGAGTAATTCAAATCCATATCAATACCAGCAAGAGTACTCTTACTCACTTCATTGATAAAGTATTTCTAACACTCATTGGCACCCATAAGCTCAAAAATACCAGCAGATAAATGGTATAGCGGGCTATTTGAAAGCTGTGGTTATAAGAAGAGCAATAAAAGGTAGCACGAAGTAAGCAGTTTTATTTGTGACAATGCTTGTGGTATTGGGTCCGGTAAATAAAAGTATAGGACAATCGGTGGTGTAACCGGAAGCGTTATTTGCCATAGTCGCTACAGGCTGTCCCCCTGCTGCTTTTTAAGCTGACAGAAACACCAAAAGTATCAACTTAACTATGAAAGGAATCATCGAAATTTTTTCTTCAACTAACATCTCGGCGATTCGTGGAAATGTTGGAAAGCGATACATGGCCTCAGCTTCAACTATTATATTCCGTTGTATCACTAACTTAAAAGATTACTAAATCACTTTCAAGTTGCCAGCGTTGAAATTTCTAATCACAATTTGCAAAATTGGGTAATTTTCTTATGATTGCAACAGCCTTATAAGTATCATTATCAAAAATACTTACGTTTTCAGCAAACAAAAGTATTCTTCTGGCTTGGGTCAATTTTTTATTAAAAGATTTCTCCGAGATCTTGATAGTTGTTGATAGCCGTCAAAACCCATTGATAGAAACCATTCACTATTTTAGAGTTTGTCGTAGTTCTCCTCTTGAATTGCAAGCAGCCTTTGATTCTCAAACCCCAGGCGGCCTCTTTATCTTTTGCTTCTGCCTTTTAACATCAAATCCCTTATCCGAATTAACGAATTTTTCGCTGTAACTACGGAGAACAGTAAACTTTACTGACTGCGGTGGAGTGGAGGCCATTTTGCATCATATCTCTTCTTTGGTAATTAAAATGAATATTGGAAATTAAAATGAATAGATCAATTCGGCCAAGAAAATAATCTTACATATGTTCGTAATTCAGCCTTGGGAAAGGTTGATAAACCATCATAGTTTTTTTCCTGCCTGAAACCGAGTTGAACCTTCATAAACAGGTACTCCACTAGCTGTTAGTTGTTTTCACTTCATATTATTTGTAGACTAAGCTGTTGTATTCTTGAATCGATTATCCTAAGAAATTGTTAATAGAAATACGCCATTCTCCAAACAAGTCTTTCTCTCATCTAGCAGAATAGACAATGAAACAATGAGCTGCTCTTCTCCCTTTCACTCAAAATGAAACGATGATCACATAAAAGAATTTGCGAATTGACAATATCAATTTGATTTAGGAACGTCGAGTTCTTCGCTAACTCGTGCAACTACAAACGTCTTGGAGTTCCACTCTGAAAAAACGAAGATCGCAAAGGCTTCAGTTCCAGGCTCTAACAAGAAAAATGTGTTAGCGGTCTATTAAAGAAGATGCTAGCTGCTATCAAGGGATACAAAACAGGTCCAGTACCAAAAGCGCCAGCTGATAATGCCAAGGTTACTGCTTCTATCCTATTGAAGCTAGAATAGCTATAAAGATAGATCGATAAGCCCTGCATTGAGGATGACACTGTGATCACAGAGACTGGTACGTCTGTATTTGGTATCGACCAGGCCCACTTCCCCGACGGCACGTACGGTATCTCTCAGGTCTTGTGGGGTTCAATTGGTTTTACGATGGGTTCTACTCTAGGTGCAGCTTTCGCTGCAGAGGAGCTTGACCCCAAGAAGAGGGTTATATTATTCATTGGTGACGGTTCTCTGCAATTGACCGTGCGGGAAATCTCTACCATGGGGAGATGGGTTTTGAAGCCATACTTGTTTGTGTTGAATCATGACGGTTACACGGTTGAGAGATTGATTCGCGGTAAAATGATGCAGTTAACCTACAACTGCTGCCAACTTTTGGTGCTACTGACTACCAGACACACAGAGTAGCGACAGTTGGTGAGTGGAAAAAGCTAACGAAAGATGCCAAGTTTAGCGAGAACTCAAAGATTAGAATGGTTGAGATTATGCCAAAGGTAATGGACGCACCATCATCGTTGGTCGCGCAGGCCAAGTTCACGGCTGCAATCAATGCTAAGCTGTGATGTAGTTGCCTAAGCGATGCGAATAAGGTTATGGATTGTAGACAAAACTAGGTAGTATCATTTATAACTCGATTCAACGTTTATGAGAGTTAGGAGAGCTTGGAGAGAAGGGGGTAGCAGAATTGTCTTGTGACTTCTTTTAATATTTTGTCATTTAAACAGTGCTTTACTGGACCACTTAAGCCGAATTTGCAAAAATATTACCTATAATTAAGCAGGGGAGATCAAATTCAAGGTAACAAACGATTGGGAGAAAATTGAGCTAAGTCCTGTACGAATTGAAATATGTCATAAACATAACGCACCAAATAGAAGTTGAACATAAAATAAAAGAATAAGAAGAAGTTTAGAGGGATAATTAGAACATCGGCAGACTGACTGTGTGAGTGTAAAAATAGTTTATGTGGGTTGGAATCAATCAAGAAGAAGGAAAGTAAAATACTTATACAATAGGAATCCTTCCTAGAACGAATCCTCAGTTTTTTCTTCTTCATTATATTAAGACATACTTTAGGACACTTTATTAGAAGTAAAGTTATAAACTTTAAGTCGTTATGAAAGTACTGCTGTGTTAGTGAAAATGTGGAATAAAGATAATAATCAGAGATTCTAATGGCCCTCTCGGATCTTGGAGGTTTCATAAAAAATAAAGCCACCACTCACCTTTGGGGGCCCGAGGCCTCCGAGGATAGGTATACAATTATAGATATATATGATTAGATTGTAAATTATATATATTACTGATAAACTATTATTCTATTTCGATAAACCAAACGAACATATTCTAGACGTAAATCTAGTATTATATCATAGTATTTAATGGTGAATTATTATCTTCTCTTAAGACTACATTGTATATGGTATATTTTCAGAACTTAATGGGGAGCTACTCTCCCATTATAGTTTATGATGATAGAGGGAAAGGTTAGAAATATGTTATATTAGGGATTTGAACCGCAAAATTTTGATTACAAAACGAACGCTCTAAGATACCGATACATATGCTGCCACAACGGAGGCAAGTGAATTTATTGGCGTGAATAGCAAATGTAGGTTGACTGTTAACAATAACCCACTACAGCAGAAGTCGTGTAGACAGAGAGAAAGGGTAACTTAATATGGAATTGAGATTATAAAACAGTCTTGAACAATACATTGTAACGTTGATGCATACCTCAAACACGCTCATGAGTTATATTTCGAAAACTTTGGACTATACTAAAGAATGACTAGGGTCTTCAAGAGCCTCCTTGGATATTGTACAGGTAACATTGTTGGTCTATAAACTTTCGAGAAATCACCATTCGCAGGTGCTCAAAGTGATATGGTTATTAGTCCTTGTGTATTCATCTAGCGCTGGAAGCACTGGATGTTGTAAAAAAAAAAAATAACAGAAAGAAATCTGCCGTGGATCACAAGCAAGTGCTTGATGAGAATATTCAATAAAGAGGATCTAACTAGTTTTGAGACCCTTTAGTTTGGATGCAATTCATAAATAGAAACTGCCTTTGGTGTTTGAGGCGACACACTTAACTTCGGCTAGGCTTAAGCTAACTTTTAGTTCCGGATTTCGCCAGTTATTGCTTTAGTATTCACCACATTAATCAAACGGTTTATCATTATTGGAAGACTATATTTGTCCTATACGCTGTTCTGGAATTTGCGATGGCAGGCGTACAACAGGAATAATGAACCCATCAAGGCTTAACTTCACTTCAGGGATTTGTTGAAATAATAAAAATTTTATCCCACATCTTATGACAAAAATAGCGGCTACAAATCCCAACCTCCTTATATTCTAGAAAAATAATTGATAATCCTTGAAAAGTGACTGTTAGTTGGTATCTTATCTCTTTTGATCTGTGAGACTAGCGGTTTATTTGTATTAAAAGAGTCATCACAGGTATACTATTAAGAGAATTTTTTAAAAAGTCTCGGATAAAATGTTTGAAATGCTGTTCTAGGTTTCAGCAGCAAACAATAAATAACATACAAATTACCGAAGTAGATACTCTTATGCATTGTTATCGAAGGTTTCATTCTCAAATGCCGCCGGATTTGATGCAAACTACACGATACGGAGCTTCTCTGACCCACTTTCTTCGACGAGTCCCACATCTTCTGAAATGAGGATTTCAATTTTGAATTATTCTGCTTGGCTTTTTTTCCAAGTATATAATTCAGTTCGTAGAGGCAACAGAGAATCTGATAATACGAGATTAACAATAATTCGACCTAATTCAACTCACTTTTATCGCATAAAACAAGTAGCCGTGAACGTGCTGAATCTCATGATTCCCCAAACTTCCCATTTCTTCACACAGTTCATTAATTCTTAGACATAGCAGAGTCTTGGTCTGAATTAAGAAGATAATTACAGGAATCACATGCCCATACACCAACTACCTGATCTCTGTCAATGTAAAGGACCAATCCTGTCCTACAAGTAAAAAATCAGCGGTATACACCAAGCACAAATGGCTACCAGTATCACAGATGACCTACCGGGTTATAACATTGTGGTTTCCTCATCGGTGAAAAGAAGATTTCACACAACATGAATTAAGCAGGAGATAGGATTCACGTCATGAAATCAGCAATAGGAAGAACCTGTACCTAACAAGAGTAACTGGTATCGGTGCTCTCTAGATGTCGAAGGATTGTAGTATATCTTTGATAAAGGGTTATTTAAAATATCCAATTCTCGAGGATGAGTCACCCGACACCAGTGGGAAATTCTTATGGTTTATCGTTGAAGTATATATTAGCATATTCTATTCTGAACTTTAATACTCAATAAAGCTTAATGAGATAGCGCTCCTGTAACGTCTACGGCACGTTTTTCTAATAAGAATCAATATGTGCGAAAATATAATGCAAGGAACCCAACAACTAAAACAATGCATGTAAACACCTCATATACTACGCTGATGAACAGCGTGGCGCTATTTAACTACAGTAACTGATAGAAAGATACTGATTGATACAAATCGGCCGCACAGTTTCTGAACTCTGTGGGGAAAATTGTACCCACGAGTAAAAATGAATGCGTTTCAAGTATAATATCGACTTGCTATGACAAACTAAGATAGGAAGAATTATATGAAATGGGAGAATGTTAAACATCTAAATTCTCATACCAAAACAGAATACCTTGGGAAGAGAGAATTGCTTAAGATTATATTCCCATGAATCCTCCTACTTTTTCGGAGACTAAAAAAAGGAAATAAGGAAATGAATATTTTCAATAAGCGTGCTGGCAAAGAGGCCGATTCACTGCTGTCATGATTTTATAATTGTGCACAGTGACGGTTTGCAAATCTTTTGGCCTGGCAAGGTATACAAAAGAACGTATATTTGATAGAGAAGGGAAGAGAAAAAAATGTGTCTAAAATACAATATTTTTAACGAGAGAATCAGGCTTTCTCGATCAAAATTAAAGCAAGTAACTCTTAAAAACTACGTATCGGCTAAGGAGCACTTTTGTTACCTGCCGGTATCAGCGGATTAAAATCCTGCAATTATTCTGAATAATTTGGCCATTGTGATTGTCAGCCCAGTATTGATAGCTTTCGCATTAAAAACCCAGAAAAATCTCTGGAAATAGTATACTGGTAATCGTTTGACAAAAGTCTGTAAAGATACCGTCATTAGTTGACCTTTTGAGCTTACGGAGATAACAATACTTGAAAAATGAACCTTTTATAGCACTCATAGTCAAACTCCACCCCGCTGACTGGTGCATATCCGCGTCTTACTCACTCGGAAACAAGAAAACAGATAGATTCGTTCCGAAAATAACCTGACCCGACTGACGCTGCAATACGAGTAGCAGAAAACTTTCCAGCTCTCCCCTTTAGTAGTGTTTTTTAATGTATACACCTGAGAGCAAACAAAACAGCTCAGCCATGCCATCAATTCTACTATGAATTCAGTAAACTCAACGAGCTTAACATTAGTTCGTATAATTTAATCTTAATTGCGACTGAAGATAAAATGAACTTCTCCTATCAACCGTTAGAATTCAAAGCGATAAACATAAAGGAATTTTTGCAATCCTAATAGTGTTATGCCCAATCGTCCTATGAAACGTAGCACATACTAGTATCCAATCTTCTTAGTCTTCTCAATATGTTGCTGAGAACATGTTGCGTCGTCTTCGCAATCTGTGAAGTCTGAGGTCTATTCATAGCCCATGTCGGAGTCAGCAAGATTCGAAATTCTTCGAAGGAGCGATACCTGATATTAGGTTGTGATTTTCAAGAATTGGCAGTATGACATTATCCTATCGATCATCGAAGGCCGAAAATTCCTATGAACTGCATTCACCGAGAGAAAAGACAAAGCTTGTATGATCTTTTGTCTCCTAGCTATACGTGTGGAAGTGAAAAGTAATTAAAGTCAATTTCATTAGAAAAAATACGAGTTTTTCCTATAGAGTGACAGATATGATAATCTGATTTAAAATAAAGCTATGTGATTTGCTTCCAAGATTCATGTTTACTGCAGACCCATAGGCCAACCAAGTTCAGGAAAATAATCAACTGTGGAACTTAGAAAGTTTCATTTTGCATAAGATATTTCAAAACCGCATCGGCTTGTCGATGAAGTAGTTGAGATTCAAAAAGACGTTTGAAAATTTCCTTTTTTTATCGTCACGGGGAGTAACATCAGTACTCGGGAAGGTTGCAAATACCGTTTTCAACAATTGAGGTTGTTTTTTCTGTTGCTATGTTGTTGGAACGGTTAAATTTCGGACCGTGCGGAATGTTTTCGGATCGATTTCGAGATTTGTTTTTATCCGAGAACATCCAAGCAATGAACGCTTCTCTAGAAAAATGAGAGAATTTTTAAACCTTGAGCCCTTAGTAGGTCTTCTGCCGGCAACGACGTAATTCTTTTAATCGAACTGGTATGAATTGTGCACTAGAAGAAACTTATAAATATAGAACTGGGTGCACTTAAACAAAGCCTTGCCATCGGAGATGCCGAATTGCTGTGTCATTCTTCATCAAGGAGAAGTAGGTGCAAAATTCAAGGATTATCGGTAATGATGCCAGGACTACTGTTTCGCCGACAGCCATTCCATGAATGACTATTTACCAAGTGAAGTAACTTCTGGCAACGGATGGATCTATTGGTCAACTATAATGAAGCCAATGAATCTTTAAAACTGGCTTCACGGGGAACACCAATATTTGAATACCTTTGATATAAAGTACAGAATAAAAACCAAAGAAAGAAAAATTGGGGTTTAACAGTGTTAGAACTATTGAAAAAAAGATATTACCCATCGGGAACTATAAAGCAAGCACGAAAAACAGTCGTGATGAGCTTGAAAAGTATACCGCAGGTGGAAGAAGTCAAGGAGCCATCTATCGGTTCTAGTGGTGAAGAACTTGAAAAATCCTTGAACTCACAAGAATCCTCTATAAAAGAAGCCAATGAGCTGGTAACGAATGAGGTGTATTGCCAGAATGATGATATTGATGATCGAGAGGGAATTGGTGCGAATCCTCTCACAACAAGTGAGGTCATGGATATAACACTTCGAGATATCGATCATGTCGTAAATTTAGAGGAGGGCTTCGAAGATCTTCCAGCTTGTACATTGAGAATGTGGATTCTAGCAATGTGTTTGGCTACTGTAATCGCCGGTGTAGATACCTTTTTCGCTTTTAGGTTTCCGGCAATTGCCATTGGCGCCATTGTCGCTCAATTGGTGGCCTATCCATTAGGAGTTTTATGGGCCCGTCTCGTTCCAAAGTGGAGAATTCCTCTTGGAAAGCTAGGGAGTGTCGAGTTAAATCCCGGGAAATTCAACTCTAAAGAGCATGCCTTGATATATCTATTTACAAATACTGTGATTTCCACAGGGTTGCTAAGAAATACACAGGTGGAACAGGTAAGATATTTTGATGAAAATGTGGGCATTGGTAGATTCATTCTTTATGATATCGTTGGTTTTTTAATTGCATGGGGTCTGGCTGGGTTGTCAATTCCAATACTAGTCGATCGCGAAGAATTGATTTGGCCTAAGGTGTTAAGTTCTTGTGCATTGATGAAAGTCTTGCATGCTGGCAAGAAGTCATCGTTTTCTGATTGGAAAATGTCAAGATTTGGGTTCTTCGTATGGGCGTTTGTCGGGAGTTTTATTTGGTACTGGGTTTCCGATTTAATTCTCCCATTCATTGCTGACTTGGGTGCTTTTCCCTCGTGGTGTAAGCCGAAAAATGCAATCCTCGGACAAGTTTTTGGTGTTAAAAATGGCATGGGTTTGCTTCCAATTAGTTTCGATTGGAGTACAATATCAACATTGAGTAACCCACTGCTGACTCCTGTGTGGGCAGCAGGAACTATCTTCGCCAGCTTTGTTTTCTGGGTATGGATTGTACTTCCAGGTCTGTATTACCAGGATTGGTGGGAAACCGCCCATCTTCCTTTGATGTCCAACAGTATATTCAATAAGAAGGGCACAACATATGCTGTTCAAAAGGTTGTGACGAGTGATTGGAAATTGGACTTGGAAAAGTACAAGGCTTACTCCCCGGTATATCTTCCTATTGGCTTTTTGATATATCTAGCATTAGGTTTAGGAGGCTTTAGCTCTATGATGATTATGTTCTTTTGGAAGTTTAAAACCGAAGTTTGGACTCCTTTCAAACAACATCAGAGCAAGCCTACGGCAAAGTATCTTCCCGCCTCTACCAGAACTTTTCGGTTGATATATGTTTTTTTTATGGCTGTCGGCATCGGATTAGGTTTTGCATTTGTGGAGGGATGGCATAGAGATACACAGATTACCTCTGGTGGATACATCGTTTCTGTCGTGATAGGAGTTGTTCTTTTTTTGCCTGTTGCATTGATTGAATCGAAATCGACTTTCACGTTGAATATGGAAGGATTTTTTAATATTGTTTCTGCCTTTTGGTTCGAAGGACAACCTATCACATCGTTGTACTTCTTGAATTTTGGGTATGCGGTCTTTCAGCATGCCATGCATTTTACACAGGGAGCCAAATTGGGCTACTACATGAAGACTCCACCTAGAATTACGGTAATTGTTCTCTTCGCGGCAGGTATCTGGTCTTCTCTGGTGACTTCAAGTGTAACTGGTTTTGTTCTTTATCATTTTCCCGATGTTTGCACAACAGACGCCAAAAACAATATGACGTGCAAGAGTCAAAAAACAGCTTTTAATACGCAAATTATTTGGGGACTGTTTGGCTCTCATTTATTTGGTGGAGGCGGTCGCTATAATTTTATCATGTACTTTTTTTTGGTTGGCGCAGGTGTGTCTTTAGTAGTTATAGCAATGCAACTTCTGAGACCTAAATCCCAATTCTGGCACCGCATCAGTCCAGCATTGTTAATGTCCGGAGCTGAAAATATTCCCACCGCAACAGGTCTTCATTATGGTTCCTGGATGGTTGCAGTCTTACTATTCAATTTCATTGTTCATAAAAGAAATTCTGCTTGGTGGAGGAAGTATAATTTAATCCTAGCATCCGCTCTCGATTGCGGTGTAGCTATAGCTGCCATCATAGTCTATTTTGCTGTTTCTTATACCGGAGGATCAGCAAATTATAAGTGGTGGGGTACTACTGTTGTTGATGCTGGTTGCGATGATGCCGGATGTCCTTTCAAGTCAAAATCAACTATACCTCTACCGGGAGGCTTATGGTAAATCGGGAAAAAAAAATTTAATGTCATAATTGGAATTCAGGATTTAATGCATTTTAAAATATACTTAAACTAAAGCAATTTGAAAAAAAGAAAGCTAAATAAACTGATTTCAGTTGAGTACTTAATAATCTAGAAAGAAAAGGAGAAATAAACAGAGAAAGTAGTCCATGCAGCCGCAATGGCAGCGAAATTGTGCTATTAAAGTAAAGACTGCAGAGGGCACACCGAATCTAGTCAAAAAAAATGCGGTAAAGCCATATTTAAGGTTATCGGGCGGTTCAAGCGTATTATTCCATTGTCTAATGTTTTGATGAAACTTTCATTTATCTCTTCCACCAAAATAGTATTGGTATTTGTTTAAGAGTTTTTCCTAGAAGATATCAGCGTGCAGAGACTGATGTGTGTCTGCATTAGCGAGATTCTTCTTACTAAAATATCGCGCGAGAGAAGTAGCGTTGCAGAGAGTTCTGTGGAACGTCAATGAATATATCAAACCCTTGGAAACAATTTGGCATGAAGAAAAATAGAGTTTTCTTGCACGGGCAGAAGATATGTCGCCAGTCGCAAACATAAAAGGGGGATAGAAATGAGAAGATTATGAGAACAAAGACCACGGAGGTGGCTAACGGAGGCCAAAAAGCAAGAAAAGTACCTAAATGTACAGGCTGAAAAATAGCAGTGCTATGATACTTGCCTTTGTGGACCCAAGTGCTGCTGGTATTTTGGAGGGATACTATACAACTGACAGTACATGAGTTATTATAAAAATTTGACCAAAATAAGAGCAGTATGGCCGTCGCGTTGTCAACTACAAAAAAAGAAACTTGGTTGCAGTTATAACTGCTAATAGGCAAGTTTCAACTTGGAAAGGTATTCGCGGTTCATGCAAATATGACTATCAAGTATTACGATTATTGATAACTTACAAAAGTAAAAAAGAAAAAATTCTTGACCTAGTTGATTCAATATCAGGCTGTATTATATCATGGATCGAGTTCAGTGATTTTTAAATATCTCGTTTCTTTCTACAATTTGTCGGTTAGCTGGAAGGTACCTAGCTTCGAATTATTTATGCGGGGTTTGGTATACCTACTTTCTGTCTATGAAGTTCGTCTTAGAAGAGGTCGTAGTTTTTCTAAGAAAAGCTATGTTATTCAATTTGACTTCTAATACTACCTGAGTGATAGAACTCTTGATTTTTGATAGTGGATTAAAATTAACTGTTGGGGAATATATGCGTACCCTTTCTATATTACTAAAAATTCCATAGTAAGGCCCCCCCCCCCCTCAATTGCCACTCCTACCATTGTAATAATGTAAATAGTAATATTCATCCAAACCGTAGTGCTTACTATATGTACAAATTTGCCCAATGAACTAAATTACCCAATGATCATACAAAGCAAAGCCGACACCGAATGTTGACGATTGAAAAACAAAAATTATCGTTTCCTTTATTAAAAACTAGCATCCGCAATAATGCTTGAATTGTACTCAAAAGAAGACCTCCAAAGGCCAATAACATTTGAATAAGTCGCAAAAGTGCAAATGAATATCTAAATCAAGGGGCTATTAAACGAGCAGCGAGATCAAAAACGTGCGGACAGGGTGATTGTTTGAATCAACTTTACAATCAGAATATATGAGCAGCCAACCACAAACAAAACAGCTGCGATAGTAGAATATATAGAATAATACCAGGTACGTGACCGATTTGTGCAATAGCATTTGGAGCATTCGCTGGCCCTAAAATATCAGCAGTGAACAAAATAAACCGACCTCGCAAATCCGAGTATTTTTTGATATTTTCAACTTTGAAGAAGAGAAATAATAGGTTATTTTTTCTCAACCATAGCATGTCACATCATTCTATCTGTTCGCAATATTTTGGCACAATCATAGTGACGCTATTTTTCTTTTGAATCTCGTGTTTCTTTCGTTACAACATATCTTCTATCTTGACATTATTATGCACCAGTTCTTTTGCTATTGCTTTTTAAAGCAATCACTATGTAGTTAATGGTATCATGTACGAAATTTAAGGATTCAACGTCAATGTATCACAATTCACAGAATTGTGGGTTTACACTGACGCGGGTTGTGAATTAAATGTGGCTGCTAAAAAGGGAGATGTTGTGTTGTACGAATAACTTATATTGTTCATTTGCTTTTTCAAGCTGAGAGAACATTGCTAAACTCATCACTTTGCATACCTTCCTAGATTGTTGAGAAAATTTTTCTGGTCAAAGATCACCGCCAACCGCAAGAAACGATCCCGATAAAGAGAAAAAAAATATAATTCAAAAATCGAATCATGTTAAACATGTGGCAGAGGACATGCACATCAATGAATAATATAACACATTGAAAACCTTATGTCCATACTGCTCAGCAATTGGAAGTGTGAAACGTATTTGTTTAGACAACTATCAGGTTCAAGACCTCTATTAAGTATGATTGAACGGTAATACAACATCAATTAAGAAATATGAGATAGCCATTGACAATAAAAGCTAAACCCAATTTGAGATATTCCATTTTTTCTCTCCTGTTCTTATCTTAGTTTCGTTTTATTATTTCTTTCTTGGATATTTCAAAAGCAATTTAATAGGGGAAGAATTATGATTGGTAAACTAGAAAAACTCCCAAAAAAATTTCTTATCCATAATAATATCTTAGATACCGAAAACGACGTTTTCATTTTCTTATCTTCATTCAGAGTGAAAGACTATTGTGAGGACATGTGAAAATTTGTGGCAAACAGGTATGTTAGCTTTCTTGAACTTCTCTTTCAGTTAGACCAGAGACTAAACCTTAATTCCATTTCTCCATTGGGCTTGTATCTACATTGTTTAGTTTTGAACAGGATCTTTAGAAAAAGTCTTTATTAAGCGGCAGTTTTTTTTTTGAGTTCTCATTACTTGATGTTATCAAAAGAAAGTAAATCCAATCATGGTTAAAAATAAGCGCTTCGTGAACCATTGTACAAAGTTAAACTCTTTTTCATCTAAAAGTAGTTGACGCGGTGGAGAATATTTTTAAATTGAAAAAAGGAGAAACAGCTCGCTTTTTCCGTATTCAGACTTTATCAATGAAACACCTCATACTGTCATCGGAAACAGACCTTTTAGCAATAAAAAACTAATCAAATTGCACTTAAGTTATTGCTCTTGAATAACATAGTAGTTAAGTTAGAAAAAATCAAATATACTAGCCTTTGATTTATTACTATTAATGATACTTGTTTTGCTGTAAAATATTCGACGAATTTGAGAAAATATAGCTTGAACATTGAACGAAATGTTCATTTACATGAGAATTTTAGAAAAATTCAGAGGCTGCTAAAAGCATAAAAATTTATTTTCGGAAAATGATTATGTATATAAGCTTTTTGCACTTTGTATTTTTGTTAAATTAAATTCTCACGCCCCTATGCAAATCCTTGTTTCATGAAAAATTTTGCAGATTGGATATATCTGATATCAAACAGTAACCATTTTTATGAACAGTAGCTGAGTAGTGAAGGTAATTTGCGCCTAATTTGAAACACATTCAGTGGTGTTTACTCTAAGGTACCCGCGGCTTAAGATAATTAACAGTAATGTTCTTATTTATTTTTTTGCAATTATTAATATATTTTTCTACGTCAAAATTATTATTCATTGTGCATTTTATTAGACCGGTATTATCGCTTTTCTGGCTAACGAGTTTAATTACTCTCGAGCAATACAATTGTGAACAGAATATCATTGAGTATTAAGAGTGCTTCGTGTTATGACAAATTTTATAAATTTGGGTTTTGAAGTCTGACATGAAGAAGCCATCATATTTGTTTGAATTCTTATTGAATATCCTGCAGTTTTGCCTCCTCTAAATTAAAAATTACTTTTTGGATATAGACTTTAGCAGGAAAAAAACAAACGAAAAGACAAAGTGACCTTTTCTTCAGATTAGCTGTTCAAGTTAACACCGCGGTTTTAATTATGTATCGGATATCTTCAACCACGCTTGATCAAACAGTGCTAACTGAAATTATGCGTTGTAATAGGGTCTTAGGAATCACTAAAATAAACCATAATAATGGTGGTTACCAAAGAAAAGAAAAAATAAATTAATTTTTTACGGTCGCTCACTGTAGCATTATGTATTATATGAAAGGCATTCGTCTGTGTGCAGCACTTTCATGCCATTATATTAAAGTGACTGCAGTGCAAAAATTGAGGAATTGTACTTTACTAGTGTATAATTGGACCATGCTACTACGAAAAAGCGAAAACTAGAATTTCTCGTATGCGAATTGTTGGAAACTTTTTGATTTGATAATTAAAAAAAAATCAGCACCCTGTTGTTTTAAAGGAAGTAATTGACGTGCTTACAGGCTCTTTTCCAAAGACTAAAAAAGTCCGCATACGCCAGCAAATATCTTCAAAACATGTCAGCGAGGGACGAAGAAAAGATACTTATTCATACTAATGTTAAAAAAATTCCGAAAGAAAACAATGAAAACACGATGATGCTTTCGATATTTCATTGGCAACAAGAAGCTTGAATGAAAAACTATTTCAAAAGATAGAACTTTATCTTCAGTCAATTATCCCGGCAATTTATACAATACAATATGGATAAGGTGACCAACAACATAGGAGTGATGGAGGTATCAAAATATTTTTAACTTGTTGCCAAAAATCATCATGGCTTGAAACGACATTTTAGTTGGTCTATTTGGAAGGTGAGTTCCTAATATCAAAAATACTGCGAAGGCTTCCCTATATCGAAAACTTGTCTTTGTGTCGTCATTTTAGGTATGTTATTATTTACGCATGTAGCTTTCAAAAATTGGACAGGAATTGGTGTCGCTCGTTTATTTCTTAGTATTTTAAATCCAAAATTACCCCTGGTTTTGTGATACTGGCTTCTCAGTGGTATAGAAGAGAAGAACACTTTGCAAAGATATCCTATTGGCTTTCATGCGGCGGCTTAGGTACCATAATCGGGGCTCAACTAAATATGTACCTGCGGTTCATGCAGAATTATGCTCTTTGAAATCTGGGAAAATCATCTTTACTATTATTGGTCTACAGTCCATGTTTGCATGACCGGAAACCTTTCCAAAGCATTGATTTCGAGTGAGGAGAGATTTTTATATCAGCTGCAGACCTTCATATTCAATGGGGAAGAATTTAGCACTAAGAAATCCAAGAAATATAAGTCGATTGAAGCATTCAAGGACGTTCGTCTTAAATATATACATCCTATGGGGTCTAAATGCTCAAATCCCAAAGGTTAAAATTTTTTCCAAGCCACATTATTGCCGGAAAGACTGGGACACTCTTTCCAAAAAGCTGTTTTGATAGCACTTTTCCAAAGCACAGTACAAATGCTTCAGGAATTATCGCTGGATTTATAGCAACAAGGGTGGAAAATATACTGATAGTAGAAGCCGGATTTTGCTCAATTACACTAATTGGAACTTATTCACTTGCTTTTATGAAGTCTGCTTACTCATGGCCAGCGGATTATTATATTTTTGCGTTCTACGCTATTCGAAAGGTCACAATTACAGCCTTAGTTATCTCAGATGCTGCAGAACACACAAAAAAAGTCACAACCTCTGAAATATTTTTGATGTCATACCATATTGGTAACGTCATTAAACTATAAAATATTTGAAGCCTCCGAATCGTCTGAATATTCACCCGCAAAAGTTATTATGGCTGCCTTCATAACAATTGCGACAGCAGACAAATTTCTTCTATTCTTGGTGAATTGTGCGGAGAACAAGAGACTAGACCAAAAAAATTAAGAAAGATTCAGAGTAGTATGTCGCCCTTGAAAATGGTGAGTTTCTTGACTCACTAATTTTGAAGATGAAAACTTAAGATACTCATATTAATTATTTTCACTCAGACCACGAATTTAGTTGTCTTGTTTTCGGAACGTCCTATAAAAATGGTCGAGACTTGTCCGTAAGATTACTTATTGTTTGTAGTTTCTTGTTTTCTTGAACCCAGCTAAGTTCAGTTTACCCTTACTAAAATGTATATACTTAAAAATGAAGTCCTTTTTAAGTTGTTATTTCTTTCAGGTTGAGGAGCAAAACATTTCTCTCTTTGACCACCACGCAATAATAATAATGATAAGATTAATCACATGAGTAAATGTACTCTATGGTTTTATAATGTAAAAAAAAAAAACAAAAGAAAACGTTATATTGAGCTTGTTCTCCCGTCTTAAAATTTTTTGAGAAAAACCATATTCGGCAACAGATAAGTTTTGTTTTTTAGCATTCAAAGTTTCTGGCATTGAAAACAATGTTTGAAAATACGGCGTTGCAAAAAAAAAAAAGAATAGAGAATTAGCATGACATTTAACGATTGTTATTTGATATTTTTATGTGGACATCAATACTAAATAATTAAAACTCTGTAACAAATATTTTGGCAGAAGTGTTAACATTGTTAACATTGGTGCTATACACAGATTTATTGAAAGCTGCGGTGAAAGGGATACCAATGAGCTGCATATCATATTAATATTGGTCATTATATCCATTTTGATCCTCCAGTATAGTGAAACGGCTGCAGTTGAGCCCACCTAAGTTCGTAACCAGCGAAAAGCTTCAATTAGGCTGGACAAATCTTTGATATAAAACAATATGACAGAAGCAACAAGCGAACCAACCACCGCTCCCCCAGCTACAGGGGATTAATTTCAATACAAGTATAGGACATTCGTGCAATTCATGCTTTCATACCTGTGAGATATGTTCGAGTCACCAGGGCTTTTCAAATGGGTGTTAGGAGCGCACGCTGTCTCTTCATCCAGTATTCCGTTAACCAGAAGGAATACGGAAGGTCTTTCATAAAGTAAATGTGGTAAAATGAACAGGTGTCTTGAAGCGTACATGGAACTTAAGCTTTATATAAAAGTTACTGCTGGAAGCTTTTCTCCATATTCATTTCCCCCCCTCTCACCAAAACCTCCAAAGCTCCCTACTGACACATGCCTTCATCAACTACTAAAGACATTTGTGACACGCATCTTCAAAAAAAGACAAAAAAACAAACACTGGTTTCTATTGTTCGAGAAAGAAATAAGATACGCATTAAGAATCTTTCTTTTTACGTATTTGGGATGTGTTAAGAATAATAACCGCTGCGCATAAAATCACAGTGTCTCTCTGCTCACTTGATCAATTAAGTTCAAGCAAACTAAGAGACTTGGTTATAGTTTCACAATATGTGGGTCAGCTTTTTGGTAAAGTGTGATTTCGACCTAAAAATAATTTATATCCGAAGGCTGCATTATAGTACTTTTCGCCAGTAGTGCCCCAAATTCGAGTGAGTTCAACCAAGGTATGAAGCAGGAGCTATTGGAAGAAATCCACACACGCTTTTTCAAACATTCGACAGAAACTGAATTTTTTCTTCTTTGCAGGGTTATTGTAAGCATATTTTTCCATAGAGCTAACTCACCGCCTTTGACTTCTGGGGTTGAAAGATAGATTGCAAAGATCAGGGTGGGTAGAATTGCAATTCGAGAAACATGTTTAATTTACGAAAAGCTATAAAGCGAACGCTGGCGTGCTTTCGACGAAAGATTTCCGGCAGCCGTACATTTTTATATAATAATATAAAAACATTTTATCATTATTGTTATTTTTTCCTAACGAATACTGTACGGTAGTTTTTCTGCTATAAGTATAAGACTTTTTAACAGCTCTTAATTTTACAACTCCTTGGACTTTTTTTTTTTTTTTCACTTATTCTTCTCTAAGTGGTCATTTTTATCTTCAGACCAAGTAAAATTTCCTCGCTATATGATAGGAAAGCTCTACAACTGAACGCCAAGGAAAAATGTAAAAACTTTATAAAGCAGATGTTAAATGTGGATGTTTCCACTTTAGCTTCAGCTGCTGACAATGTCGACGTCGTGATGGCCGACAATAATTGAGTGCTGTGTACATGTTGGCAACAGCAGTACATAACTAGCTCTGTAGGAAGGAGATTCACAGTATCGAGAGTATACATGCAGTTTTAGGAATAGGATGGGAAAACTTGTGGATGTACTGGACGATAATAGTTATTTTAAAAGATGCGGAAAAACTAGAAATAGATCGATAGTAGTATTCTCTGACACTATCTTACGAAGCCGGTTTCTTTGTACTACATTATGAAAAATTGACATGAAAAAAATCTTGTTGGAGAGTGTTTTTTTTTATGTTATTATCATTGGGAAAGGAAATAGGCAGAACAAGAACAAAATTGTAAAAATTGACCGCTTGTACTGCTTTAGTGAGAGTTTGGAAACGATATTAATGATAGTTAGGAACATATAGAGACGAGACACAAATAAGAGTCATATACATTCGATGGTTAGATGTACTGTAAATATATCAGGTTATAGTCTTTTCTGAATACTGAAAAGAGAGAAACTTACGACGTATTATGCGCTGACTAGCGTCAAGAGTCTCGAACATGTTAGATTGGATTTGTGAGGATAATTGTGTTTTAAATCTTTCGTGAAGCGTTCATCTGGTGTTGAAGAGGCTTTTGACATAAGAAATAGCGTTACACGATAAGCATGGGGGAGTTTCAATATCAATGCAAATGATCGGTAATCAGAAGAACTCGAGATAGAGTTGGATTGAGAAAAGTTATGCAAGATGTTATTAGGTTGAGAAATTGCTGAAGTAGGAGCGACCAGCTATAAATTTGTTGTATAACGTGGGGAGGCCCTAGATACTTTGAGAGCTAGGTTGTTTTTCTACACCACTGAATATTTTTTACGGTGGTAGGTGAATCTAGGGTTGGTGAGGAAGGATTTGTTTGTATACTTGGTGGAGCTCGCCTATTAGGCAATTTCATGAAACTACCCTCGTGAAACACGTTTAATTCGGACTTGATGCCAGGAATGCATACAAGACACGCATTTCAATTACTAGAAATGATGCGTCCGTTTTGAGCTATTGGTTTTTACAATAACCGCCATAGAAGCAATCGGATTCAGTTGCATGAGGATGGGGATCCTAGTCAGTGTAGGGATGTTCTCTCTAAGATAAACCATATCCCTGGTAATCCGTTAGTAACACCAGCATCAGTTGTACCTGGATGATACTTACTACCATTTTATGCTATTTTAAGATCATTTTCTTATAAATTAGCAGGACATAAAATTATTAATAAAGCCTTTCTTTAAGAAGTACTTAATGGTGGTATAACAGCTGACCACAATGAGACAAATAATCTAAATAGGGTAATGCATGGTTCAAGGCGAAATAGGAGTAGCTACTTCCTTTACTAGGCAAATGGCTACCAGACTATACTCACCAGGTTATATCGGGACATCCTGAGGTTTTCACTGGTATTTTGGATGGTAGAGAGGGTAAGACGAGGTTGAGGAGATTGAAACTGTTTGATTTTTCAATTTTTCAATTTTGCTCACTTTTTTTTTTCTTTTTTTTTTTTTTTTTTTGCAGAACCGGGTGAAATGAAGTAGGGCTAGGAGAGTTGTGAATTAGGGCTGAATAACGCTGGCGAGAATACTAAGGGGTAGCAATCGTAATACGCGATATTGAACGTTCTTGCGTTATAAGACTGAGTGTAGTCCAGAAATAAAGATACAGCATGGAAGTGCCACATAGGTTTGCAAAGGTAAGTAGGGGGTTTAAGTGAGAAAAACTGTCCAGTACAATATCAATTCTGAAGAAATGGTGAAAGCATTGATTGCAGTTACCAGTTATAACGAGAAGTTCTACGAAAATGGTTCTAGAACTGGTGTTTTTGTCGTAGAGGCATTACATCCTTACGATGTCTTTACCAAGAACGGGGTCGAGGTTGACTTCGTCTCTGAGACTGGTACTTTTGGATGGGATGATTCCTCTCTAGGTTCTGACTTCTTGAATGGTAAGGACAAGGAAACATTTGAAAACAGTGATTCCGGATTTATGACCCAAATTAATGCCGTCAAAAAACCTAGCGAAGTCAATCCTGAGGATTATGATATATTCTTTGCGTCTGCAGGTCATGGAGCTGCCTACGATTATCCGCGTGCTGTAGCATTGCAGAAATTAGTGGCACAAATTTACGCGAATAACGGCGTTGTAAGTGCCGTGTGTCACGGGCCAGCTATTTTTGATAACCTGAAAACTCTAAGTGGTAGGAGTTTAATTGAAGGTAAGAAGATTACGGGCTTTACGGACGAAGGTGAAGAAATTTTGAATGTCGCCAAGATTATGGAGCAAAAACACATGAAGACTATGAAGAGGGTGGCTGAAGACAATGGTGCAACTTATGTTCAGCCCCCAGACCCTTGGGGGTCATTTTCTGTAGTGGATGGTAAAATAGTCACTGGGGTCAATCCCGCATCTGCTGTCGAAACAGCTGAGAATGCTCTTAGGGTTAGCAGTTTATAAGTTGTGTTTATAAGTGCAAGTTAAAGCAAGTAAGCTAAACAAAATGCCAAAAGTTTCAACTTTTCGCTCAAACCTCGAAGGAAGCTGTGGCCCCTGTATGATAAATCTTTAATAACCAATCACTTAGGCTCCCTTTATCAGCCCCTAAGGGAGTCGGGCGTGGTTGTGGGGTATGTATATGTTACTCTTAGCTTGCGCAACAGTTAGATGAGGCCCTAGGAACTCTTGACATCCTCAGCTTAACATAACAGTGTACGAATGCTGAGTTACTTCTGTATTGGGTTCTTATTTATGCTGTTGATCACGCTCGGAATCTAGCGTCAAAAACATAACTTGATACGGATTAGTGGATCGGTTTTTGTTTTGTCGGAGGGATGAAAGACTATAGAGAAAGGTGTTCAGATTGGTCACATAACAGATTTTCTGACAAGTAGACATAAAGGGACAGCATTTTACAGCCTATAATTCCTGCTATTGTACCCCCAGGTTGCATAACAGTATAATATGATAGATCGATCCCGACTTTACGCATTTTACGGCAGAGGGCGCCAAGAGTAAGTTTGTGGTACGTTTTGATCTTTTGACGGTTGAAACCAAGTAAAACCTGTTACTGCTGATCAATAAACATTTAGATAGAAAATGGACACTGGGGAGAAGTTGTGAATTTTTTGTTCTTTATTTTTACAGCACTATAAAAAAACCTCTGACAAAGTTTTCACCATGATTCGCGACCGACACCTCCATGATATTTGAAACTTGCACCTTTCGTAACACTCTCAGCTATCGTCCATAATCGATTAGAATTATTGAATCTAGCAGGTGGGACTTTGCATCGTCTGGCTCAGCTTCAGATTGTTTCGAATAGTTCAGCCGCATATCATAATAGCACTGGGAGTAGACAATAATGGATAACTAGTAATCCCCATTCAAGACTGTGCACATTTTCGCATTTGGAGCATCCTTCAAGCCACTCTCTAAAAGTCGCGAAACCCAGAATTCACGAAAAGCATGAATACGAGAAAACTGGCGAATGTTGCAGGAAACTGGAGCGATACTTTATCGATCTATCCGTAAAATGAAGAGTGAAAAGAAACTTTTATGGGTACACGTGGTCTGAGAAAACATATGTGAGGAGGATGCTCAACGAAAAGAAATTGCATAGCAAATACAGATAACGCAGCTAAAAGTCTACGAAGAGTTCTAAGTGAAATATGGTCCGCTGGTTAGAGCAACTGTTTCAGCCACAAGTTGGCAAGGTATTGTCGCTTAAATGACCCGAATTCTTGTGAATCATAAGGCTGAGTGCTGCATTTTCAAATTGGGCTGTTTGAAAAAAATCGCAGCCAGGTGAACATCTCCGCATATGCAACATCGGTTAGAGTAGCACAAAGAGAGGATATGCTGAAACTTACAGTCTCGGGAAGGAAATACCTACTGGAGTGGATTGTTTCCCAGGCGATTGTAATACCTTCCATGAGCAGCTAAGAGTGGCGATCAATGTATATATTACGAGTACAGAGTCAAAAATTACGTTAACTTCACTATATGTTCCATAAAGCTGAGGGGATGTCAAACCACTTAACATCTGCCATTTGTGTCTCACAGGCTGAAAAATCAACTCTGTATAGGGAAGACTATGGCTAATTCAAACGCCAATCACAATGCTTCTCCCAAGCGTAGGCAGCAGTGAAAATTGTTGATTCATCGAAATATTTGCCAATAATCTGCATACCGACTGGAAGCTTATTCGAAGGAGACTCCTTCGCTGGCAAAAAGCCTATCGGTAAACTCAGAGCAGGGTGCCCAGAAATATTAAATGGGCATGTGTTAGTGTTAACTCCAAAGGTACTACTAACTCTGGCTTTTGGAGAACCTTCTCGGGGACCATGGGCGGGAGCAACAAATGGAACTGTGGGAGCTACCAGGAGATCGACCTTTGACAAAGCTTTATTGTATTCCGTACGCAGCTTCAACACCAGATTAGTAGCTTTAGGAAAAACCCCTGGAAATTGTTCCTCGAAATATAAGCCGTTGATGATGCTGTTTCTAACATTTACAGGTGCCTTCGAAAAGAATTTTTCACCTAATGGATGTGTGTGTTTGAAAAATTCTGGATCTGTGTATAGACGTCTTCCACTAGCATGTCCAAGTCGGCTATGGAGCCCAGATACTCTTTCAACAACAGACCAGAGCTCCGGTGCTTGAGTATGCATAGGAACAGAAACCTCTACAATGTCGTATCCCAGATCATTGAATTTTTCGATAGCAGCCAGCAGCTTGGCTTTCATGGAAGATTCTAAGAAGGGATTCTCAAAAGCCTCTTTTAGAATCCCAATAGTAAGGTGGCGAGGCTCTTTAAACTCATAATTGAATGTCTTGGGCACTGCCGTTTGGCGGTCGTCGAAAAAATCTTCACCGGCTAATACTTGCAGCATTTTTGCATTATCTTCAACAGTCCTGGTCATCGGTCCAACATGGTCCAGTGTATACTCATTGCTGGTGATGCCTGTGTAGGGCACTAGTCCAAACGTTGGCTTAAGGCCAACCAAACCGCACATGGCCGCTGGAACCCTTATACTCCCTCCTTGATCTGCTCCCAGCGCCATATCGGCTTCGCCTGCGGACACAATAGCAGCAGATCCGGAACTACTTCCTCCGGCAGATTGGCCATACAGGTACGGATTGTGCACGTTTCCCAGACATGAAGTGTGGCTTCCCGTGAATGCACATAGTTGTTCGCAGTTTGAGGTTCCAATAATTTTGGCGCCCGACTCCAAAAGACGAGTAACAACAGTAGCATCAGCTGAAGGAGTCCATGGTGTCCAGCAATCAGTACCCATGATCTGAGGGATACCCGCAATACCAATACAATCTTTAATGCAAATGGTGACACCAGATAATGGCCCATTGTTTATTTTCCTGTCTTGTAAATCGAACTTGTACACCCACGCGCCCAGTTTGTCTTTAGCCAATATAGCTTCAACATTCTTTCTGGGAAATCTCACCAAGTCGGTAGTTGGCTTAAAATCATCCATCGATTCTACAGTTTTAGCAGTTTCATGAGCAGCGGCTAAAAAGCTGCGAAAGTCTTCTTCCTCTCCGGGGAAGAGTGACACATTGAGCTTAGCGAGCTGAGCATCGACAGCTTTTTGTGTGACTGGATTGTCATCGGAAACTGTAAATGATACAATTGACATTCTGGATTTTTTTTACTCATGGCCTCGTAACCGCCTGAATAACTTAAATTTCATTATATGACTTGCTTTATCTAATACAATTCAGCTAAAGACTGGTGTCCGTAAATGGTTACATAAGGAAGAAATGAGCTCTCAGTGATAAGGATCGTTCTCGCAGAAGGTTGCCTGCAGCAGAAATGAACATTTAGAGATAATCCCAAACGAAACGTGGGTACGAAGCCAAAATTTTGTTGACAAATTAGGAATATCAAATGCCCATTCCCTATCGCATAACCCACCTATCTCTATCTAATATTGTCAGATTTCCAGAAGTTCCAGGATCCGTTATCAGTTACATATTCGAGCTTGAAACAGTTTGGACTAATCGTAATCGTGAATGGATATGAACATTATGTGACCTGCTTACTGAGAAAATATCTAGAATTGGCAACCGATTAATGCCCAATACAGGATACGAAGACTCGTGATAGCATTGACTGAAATAGCAACTAATGGCTCATAAGGTTAGCATCTCGGAAGCATGTGCAAATCACGATACCCGAAATAAACATATTCGGAAGGCTGATTAAATTATGATACATGAGATAAGGTTTCTCGAAGGCAGCACCTGAACACTAATGAAAACATTTATTTACATAAATTCAACACTATGACCAACTGAACTCAAGAAAAAAAAAAGAGAACATAATTAGACAAACTGCTACAATCAATCACGTGATACAATGGTTCAAGTATTAGACGCAGGCTACGGATATGGGTTCGTTGTGGGTCTTGGTGCCGCATTTGCCTTTCTTATGATTTTTGTCACTAGGATTTTAACTAAGTATATGGGGGAGGTTCAAGATTCAGAACATTTCTCAACAGCCTCTCGATCTGTCAAATCTGGTCTAATATCCTCAGCAGTGGTATCCTCATGGTGTTGGCCTGGTACTCTTCTATCATCCTGTGTGTATACTTACAGGTACGGTGTTGCAGGTGGTTATTGGTATGGCATTAGTGGCATTAGTCACTCTATGCTTTTTACACTTGTAGCTCTGCAAATGAAGCGAAAGGCCACGGGCGCTCATACAATTGTGGAAATCGTGAAGGCACGTTTTGGGAAAGCTGCTCATTGTGTGTATTTATTTTATTCCTGTGGCACAAACGCTATTATTGCTAGCATGCTCTTGCTAGGTTGTTCGCAGGCATTTTCGCATATCACTGACATCCACATTGTAGCATGCGCTTTCTTATTCCCTGTGAGTGTTGCTGCCTATACGATGCTAGGCGGACTTAAGAGTACATTTCTGAGCGATTGGATCCATACAGTTATCATCTACGTGATTATTATCTGTTCTGTCCTCGTTTGTTACACTAGTTCTCGTTATATTGGGTCCACAAACAAAATGTGGGAGCTTCTTCAAGAGGTTTCAAAGACTCATCCTTCGGCAGGACATGAAGGTAGTTATCTAACTTTTTCTAACAGGAGTCTTGTGATGCTATCATGGAGTCAAATCATGAGTGGCTGGGCAACTGTGTTCGCGGACCCATCCTATGGTCAGAAGGCTATTGCTGCCAAACCTATGTCAACTATTTCTGGTTATGTTATTGGTTCCCTATGTTGGTTTATTATTCCCTGGAGTTTCGGGCTTGGAACAGCCCTTGCTGCTCTGGCCCTCACTAACAACCCTGTTTCTTTGACCTACCCTAATCCTATATCAACAGAGGAAGTCAATATGGGGATGCCTCTCTTATATGGTCTTTATGCGTTGATGGGCAAATCTGGGGCTGCTGCCGGTATTTTGGTTCTATTCATGTCGTGCACCTCTTCCTTGTCTGCCGAACTTGTCTCCTTTTCTTCAGTTATGACGTACGATGTTTTCAGAGCTTACGTCAAGCCTGATGCTACTGGAAAGCAGCTTGTCACAATCTCTCATATATTTGTGGTTTTATTTGCTATGTTCGTTGCCGGATTGACTGTTATGTTCAACTATATCGGAATTACGATTTCATGGATACTGACCTTTATCGGTATTCTTCTGGGTGCTGCCCCTGTAGGAATCACGCTCACTTTATTCTGGCCAAAAATGAGCAGATATTGTTTCTACGTGGCATTACCGCTGGGTTCGCTCACAGGTATTGGCTGCTGGATCGGCGCTTGTAAACACTTTTACGGAGAAGTAAACAAGGACAATCTTTCTCTTGTGAATTCAACTATTATTGGAAATTTCTCCACCTTTGGAGCAACTGTTGTTTACTGTGTTATTATCAGTTTTATCTTTACTGATGAAAATTCATTAGAAAACCTCCAAGACAAGTTTTTAGTTGCAGATGATGCGACATCCCAAGAGAAAAAGTTAATGCAACTGGATCCAGCAACAAAGGCTAAACTAGACAGAGTCTTCAAGTGGACTGCGGTTGGTGTTTTCTCCATTTGGCTGGGCTTTACATTTGTGCTTCCTTTTCCAATGTATGGTCAGAAATACATCATGTCAAAATCGTTTTTCAGAGGCTGGGTGGTTGTAAGTATTATCTGGCTTTTCATTGCCTTTCTCTATATTACATTTTATCCCATCTACGAGAGTCGAGAAGTCTTGTATCAATTCTATCAAAAAGTTGCTGGCAAGGAAAAGAAGGAAGAAGTTGAATTTTTAGATGCCGATGATGTTCAACGTAGTTTCTCTGAAGAGGTTGAGAAAAAGTCGGTAGCTGAAGCGATTACTGAAAAAATAGTGGATCTGGAGTCAAAATCGTAGATTCATCATAACCGTTTTCAAACTACTAATCTCTAGAATATTTCCTGCCGATTTCTTGCTCTGTGATCGGAAACCTATTTTTTTATGTGTAAGCTACACCTAGGTATTCAATGTTAACGTTTTACAATTACTCGTATGGAGGCGTTTTTCGCCCTGGTAGATTCAATATGGAATGTGACGTTCTTGTAGCTGGCATAAAAGCGCAAATACGAAAGCTTTTGCTGTGAACTTTGTACACGTATATAAGAAACGCAAAAGGTTAATCATCCTTGAAATTAGTGCTACCTCGTAAAATTGGGGGAGTTTTAGTCCCCATTGCCTATAAATGAATACAGCACAGTGGTGGCGTGTGCAGGTTACGTGAACAGAAAAAAAGGGTTTTAGTTGTTTTTACATTGGTTCAGGTAAAATTCAAAAGTATGAATCTACCAGGTAGTGTTTTGGCCCAGTTATAGACTGCGTTATCAGACGTGCCTTTTGCTGCGTTGAATTATTATTATCATTATCCTGTGACAACCGGACGCCGAAGAACATCAATTTCTAACCTAAGAAACTTTTGAGCAGAAAAAACTATTTCATTTTCATGTCCGTTCTGGGAAAGTGTGTCACTTGATGGCAGGCACTAATACATTATAGAGAATAGATGGCCGGTGGATACGCAAACAAAAGGGCTGATTACCTCCTGGTCTAGGAATCTGAGAGAGGCCTTTCTGCCGAGCGTAACTCCAAATTATCTGTAAGGAGCTCTGTAAAAGAGAGGGTGCATTTACTATGGATTGGTTGATCATTCCAAGCTCGGACTTGATGGTATTTAGCCATCTTTCCGGACAAAACTATAATTTTGCGGCGAGAAAGGGCGGGGAAAATTGGTCTAGAACCGCCGAAAGAAGTTCAGAGAAATTCCAATCCATTTGATAGCAAAATACTAAATCTGTACGCCATTGCTCCATTTTGACAGAGTTTACCGCATAAACTGCACTTTGACGCTATTTCTAACTGGTAGTGTGGTTCACGGCTCTCGATGCAAAACAATTTTTTTGGCACCGAAAACGAATGGAAGGCAAATGTCAAGAGATTTCGACAGACAGAAAATGAGTGCTACGTGCTCCGAGATCATGCGGCTGAGAATCAACGGAAGATAAAGTGTTATCAATGGTTGGCTTGTCGAATTGTGCAGAGTAGTCAACGAAATAAGCAGAAAAAAAGATTAATGGAAAAGAAGGTTCAGAAAGAGGATGGAGATAGTAAGTGTTGAATAATCAATACATAATATATTACGTAATTAAAAAGTTAAAAGTGAAGTAAGTTGAACTTTTGGTGAAGAAGTGCGAAAGAGGAAGAAAGAAGAGCCACGTATGCAGTTAGAAAAGATATAAATGTTAATAGTGTTAAAATAATGGGAGGATGCTGGAAATTAGAAGTACTGATAGTAGAGTGGATGGAAGATAAAAAAAAAGGGAACTTAAAATAGAGGACACAACGGTCATATGCTCGACTGGAATCTTTTAGATTGGCTAGAAAAAGATCAAGTGACGTATGCGGCACTTTTTGATGACATGCGCAATTTGCAATTGCAAAATTACGATAAGAGAGCGGTGGAGAAGTAGGACAGGTAATGGGACTAGGCTGGAAGGATGATGTATGAGTAGATTGGAATTAAGAAAACCCCTGAACTAATTATGCGGCTGCCCGGCTTTCACGGAGAGCTCTCGAAAACATCTCGAGAGTCGTCGTCGGCTTGCCAAGTTCCTTCCAAGTATTTTCGGCATAGAACGGGTCCTCGTGGTTTCCGAAATACGCAAATAGATGAGCGACAAATTTCATTTTCGAATTGAAGAGGCCAATCAATCTGATCACCCAAAGAGGGGCTACTCGAATTTTGAGCGTTGGATCATAGTTCTCGACAAACAGTTCCATTGCCTCCCTGACAGAGATGGCCCGCGGTCCTTGAACTGGACAGTGCTCCGGCATTGCCCCGGCATTTTTAAACGCCTTCATTACCTGTCGTGCGTAATCAGCAACGCTGATCCAGTACACCTTAACCTCGGTATTTCCAATCCATTGGAGTGTATGATTGTCGATCATGTTCGGCAGCAACTCCATAAAATGGGTCGGCGCAAAAAAGGTGTGAGGAATGCCGGATTCCGCAATAATCTTGTGCCCTTCCATCCGAATAACGTTCGGCACCATGTTGTCCCTGAGGTTCTCCAGCGCAGGCGGATAGGCGCCGAGAGCCCCGATCTTCCCAATATACTGGATGTCCAACCCCTGCGCAGCGGTGATCACATTTTGCACACCTTCCCGCTCTTCGTAAAAGGGAAGATTAAGGTCTACTGTCTCAGTGGCCAGATTGAGGTAGATGGCGTCCATGCCGCCAAGGGCAAAGCGCAGCCCCGGAACGTTCAGCAAATCCCTTTGGACGATCTCGACATTGGTGGGAAGCATCTTTCTCGCCTTGGCCGGCGAGCGGACAATTGCTCGGACCTGAAAGGTCTTTGCCAGTTCCGCGGCAACTGGCGCGCCGAGGCGGCCCGTCGCGCCAATGACGGCTATCCTTTTGATTGCTCTCATATATCTCCCCCCTGTAGCTGCATGCCGCAAATAAGCCTCCTGAGGCAACGTGTCGGACCTTTTATTGTTTTCATCAGCAATGATTTCACAGCTGCTAGCGTCCACATCTCCTTCCGCATGATCAGGGGATAATTGGATTGTAGCATTTTCTTCAACCTTCTCATAGCTTTCTGGGTTACTTAGTGATAAGCTATGACTTGCAACAGGTACGGGTTTTGACATAGTCGTCAAAAAAAGGTAATTCTTTTTCTGTGTGGTGAATAAAACGCCTTTTTCGGTTTAAGCAAAAATTACAATTTGGAAAAAGAGTTAATATATGTGTCATTATTTATATGCATACCAAATCAGCACCAGCACCTCGGATACTACAGACATGTGTCTGCTTATAATCAAAAGTTGATGCATGTGAACAAACTATTGACATGTTCTGTCTTTTTTTGGCTTCGTCCATCATCTGTTCTCTGTCCAAATCCGTTTAAATCCGTTTAAATCCGTTTAAATCCGTTTAAATCCGCCCAAAGCTTGACAAACTGAGAGCTAATCTAATTAAATTTTTTCAACTGGCTGACACAAGCGGCCGTACGGCTCTACGACCGCTTATATGCGCAGAAAGATATGTGCCTTTCTGCACTTCTTTGTTCAGCCACGGCTGAGGTTTGTCATTTTCTGTAAAGATCGCGTAGTAATCAGACAGTAGGTACTTGTAGTTGCTGGCTTTGCGAACGAAGGGCGGAGAAATATTCAAACAAACAATACGGAGCAACTTCTGAATCAACTACCGCTGAAATGCGCTCTTCAATCGGAGACCACTACTGGATTGCCGCCAACCATCGAGCTGTTTGCTTTAAATCGACCCGTGAAGCGTAATCTTCTCAACCACAGTGCAGGATAGGTGATCATAAGGCAGTCGGGAGGCGACATTAATTCTCAATTAAAAGTTGAGGAGACTTGTTATAATTGAAAGTGTTAAAGTAAAGCCATAGTCTTAATCAGATCTAGGAGAGGGACAGGGGCATTAAGGGAGTGAGATGCACTATACCACTGAAGTAATACGCTAACTGATGAATGAACTTGGTTGAAAAGGTGCAGGAAAGTACTGTATACGATTTGAGACCTCTCTGTTTGCTTCTTTAATGACCATTCCAGTGGTCCAGCCATATGCTTACATAATTGGCATCCAATAGAAACCTACGAAGTGGATGTCGAGGAGAATTTATCCACTGGTGAACCTTCCACGTATGAATTATCCCTTAGTAAAGTATTCACTGTTGAATTATTCACGGGTAGGTTAGCCGCTGGCGAGTTGAGAGCTGGCAAAGTACTCGCTGGTGCATTATCCGCTGATGGATTATTCTAATGCAGTTCATATTCTTTGGATTCAGAGTTTTTTTCCCTTACTCAACAGCAGGAAAGCATTGTTTAAAAGGCAACGTGAAAGCTGCAATTTCAGACCAAAGGGTTTTGTGATCTTGTCCAACGTTCATTCCCAGAACAATGAGTACGATGAAAATTGGAAGCAGGCAAAATGACCCCCATAACTCCCAGTTTTGCGTGGCATGTTCCCGCACTCTCTTTCTGCCCCTTTTGGAGTATGCTTGAAGTCAGTTTATTAGCACCAGCACAGTATAGCACGACATAAGAAAGAAAAGTGATTATTGAACCACCATACACAAAAATACTCGCGTAATTGTCTTTTTCGCTGGATGATAAACCTACGCTACCATATATCAGTAGCGAAGCGTCGTGCGCGAGAATAAATATGCTTCCGACTTTCCTTGTGCGGCTCATCTTCTTTAATTTCTCTCTAGCTAGCACCTCTCCTATAAGTGCGGACCGTCTCTGGGAGGACCTAAACCAGTAATTGATTAAATTATTATTGACTGTTCGAGAGTTACTGCCGTCATCACTTGCTTGGGCACCGGCTGCAGTGCTGTTATCTTGCGCCAGCCTGATTTTTTTGGTTTTTCAATCCGCTAATAACATACTTTCATTTCCTCTTGCAATTTAAACCAAATAGGACATTGTGACACAAAATGTAAATGGAGTTTTGTATGTAAAGTATGCAAGTTTTCAGAAGTTAGCGCGAAGCAGAATATTCTGCTTGAATAAGTGTACTGCCCTTCCTTGATGTGAGATTTAAAAGCACGGACATATGGAGATGTGTTGTTATAGTAGGGAATTGATTTCATTGACAACATTCAGCGATAATAGAGGAAAATGGCGTACTTTCAAATGTTTGACTTTGAGTAATATGAACCATTAGATTATAGACCTCTGAATTGATGTTTTCGCTACCTGCCTATTGCTTTTATGTGGCGAGTGTGACACTCGAGATTTTTTGACGCTTTGGTTTCCTCTGCATAAAGTTTCGCGCGGAGTCGAAAACCGTGCGGAGAGGAAACAGACGGGGATGAAAATTATATAAAGGGAGGTGACACAAAAATATCTGACATTGACAGCAATGGAGGTGCATCTCACCAACACTACAGGGTAAAAACTATGTGTCAACAAAAAACAAAGGACCTAGAGAACTGCGCTGAAATATACGAAGAGGAAGAAATACAATTATTGGCAGACAGACGTGCTTGATTGTTATATTTCGCTTCATGGTATTTTTTCCGAGGAAAATGGCTATGGAACATTATCCTTCCTATTGGATGTGTATTTTCTGGCTTTTGTACGTGATCCTTTTTTTTTGGGTTGCGCGACATAATATACAATACCAAAACGTTACGAATCTTTCCTCCATTATGGCTCAGTGTGCATTACTTCCTATTCTTTGTTATGTATTTTGTGGATTGCATGGAGAAAAGGAAAAACATTTTACTCGAAAAAAAGACACTTCAAAAGTTATTAACAGAAGTTTCTGAAACAGATCTGATGGCGGATCAGCAGCTTGGAGAAGGATTGCATTTAATATCAACCAATGTCTTGCCAAGGAAAGGTACAATAGTTCTATTTTTTATGGTGGAGAGCAATGTAGGCGTTTTTTTATGAAAGAAGTCGTGATACCAGTAACTTCTGGATCTTATGTCATCGAAACGTGCTACAATGACGACATATACACGAATTTCTGCGAAAATTCATCTAACAGAAAGTTGGTACGGAAGGCAGTCGCAAATTACAGCAAGAGTGCTGAAGACTATGACGAATTATCGCATATGGAGGGAGAAATTGAATGTTACCACGGACTTCTTGAGATGTTTCATAGTATTTCCGTGATGTCAACTCTTTGGTTGCTTGCAATGGAATGGGTATTATCTATGACTATGTCCGTAGCAATGGTTACTCTGGCGCTTTACCGTACCTTTTTTAGTTGATGCTTTACGGCTGAATGGGATAATTTTTGAGAGAAGTAACTAATACTCTGAGGGCTGGCTGAATACATCTGTAACATAAAAAATTGTGACAACCAGGAAAATAAGGCAACGTTTCACTTTTTGAATCAATTCGTTACTTAGAGTGACGTTAAACTGAAGTGCGATATATCTAGGATGGCTACTTTTCGAGGAGCAATTAGAACACTAGATAAAATAAACGATGGAGATGGATGTAATGCGTACTCTACCACAGTAGAATAATAAAGGAGTAACAAGAGGGTAATAGTGTGAGTATGTTTGAAAGTGACGCGAATAAGAGTAGGAATTACCGGATTACATACCAATAGTGCGAACGTAGCAGGTAGTAAGGCTCAGAGTATCTTACAGCGATTACAGCGATAGAGAAAAATTAGAGCAATAGTGATGGTTCTTCATAATTGATTTCAAAATAGCGACCTCACCTGCATATGCTGATCACTATGATTTCTGAGAATCCTGATGACTTAGAGTCATTCTTTGTCTATGAAAATTTCGATATGTTGAGAGCAAGGTAAACACCAGGAAGGAAAGCAGTGTTAGACGTGTCTTTGAAAGAGGGGTGGATTAGACACCTGGGACATGCACCACCCATTTTACCTTTGGACGGTGGCTCAGGGCACCTTCCTTCAAGGCGCCATGGAAATCTGGCTTATTGCAAAGTTGCCATTGGTGTTGCCACTCAGTACTTGTGTGGGATTTCGTATGCTTTACAGGCTGTAGTCGCAGTACTTTTTGTTTATGTTTTGAAAATAATACGACTCTGAGAAAAAAGGATTGTAAAAAGTATTTAAATGTCAATGGGTTTTCCAAGGTCAAGTTAGAAACGGCGTTAATATTCTGATGGATGAAAATGTACAGGCAAACACTTTTCTTGCATTTAGAAAATTGGCCGTAGTGGTGTTCACTTTGGTAACATGGGATTTCCCATGTGATGTACAGAGGGTCCATTTTTGTTTGCGTGGGTAAACGTGTAAATACAAGTACAGCTTGGAACAGTCCTATGTAAGCCCAATTTGGCAAAATCATTAAAAGAGTAGGGCAGCAGAAACAGAAGTCGAAAAAAAGATTCTAGAACGACCTCGGTAGATTGCTACGGAGACAGCGCTCAAACGAATACTCTTGAGATTTCGTGGAAGCGGCGATAACCAGTTTTACACAGTCCGCATTGAACGAAGCATGTAGTATGGCTGGTTTATTTGTGGTTGCACCACTCTACTCAGCCCCAAGAAGCCAGCTAACGGGGCATGTAGTAAAGGAGGAAGTAATTTGCGAGAGAGGTGTTGTAACTCAGAAGGTGAGTGGACGTGTGTTCTCACGCAGTTTAAAGTTGAGCAACAGAAGTTATACAAAGAGCTAAAATAAAGTGCAACTTCATGAGTTATGCGTGTAAGTAATGGAGAATATGTTGAATGCGTTTGTCCTTTCTTGGGGGTTAAAAAGCAGGGTGAAATTTATGTTTGTCACAAAAAGTGAAGCTTTGGGAAAAAGCATGGAACATTGTCAACTTGAACGATGTGTAAACAAACAAAAAGTGATACACAGTTGTGTATGATTTTGGACGGTATTATAGTGCAGTACAAGGTTGGTAATGCTACACAGAGAGTTTAAAATTTTGGATGATGGTAGGGCGGTAAAGGTTGGGATAATTAGCTTTATTTCCTATATTTTGGACTTGATCTGGGTAAGAGTAAATAGAGCAGAACCAGAAGTGGATGAGGGTTGGAAGAGAGCGGGTGAGAGTAAAGTAGGGCTACGAAAAAGTATTTGAAATCAGAGAGGTGTGTTAAACGTGAGTTCGTTAGGTGAGGGCAGGAGACGATTGATTGGGGTTAATGTTGCGAATTGGGTGTGAAGGATACAATAAATATGAAAGAGTCGAAGTAGTGATAAGATGGAGGGGTGAAAGAGAGTCAAGAATGGAGTAATACGTCGAATATTTAAGTTTTGAGTGATAGATGGGAACATAATGACTCGATTGAATGGCATTGTTTATACACATCTGTATGTAGTTATGTTATAGTGGCACTCCCTAAAAGGTGATTGGTATGAGATGGATTATGTGAGTTGAGGTTGAGATTGGGGGTGGTAGAGATTTGCAGAATGAAGTTGGCGGAGAACGTAGAGACTGGGTTGAAGTGTTAGTGTCAGAAGGAGAGGAGATGAGGTGGGAAGTGGGCAGAAAGGCCGGGTAATAAACAAGCTGTGAGTACGTCGGGTACAGTATGACGAAGATCAACAGCTCAAGGACAGGTACGAATTATACCCGAGGAGCAAGCGGTTAGGGGAGAGAGAATACCAGCAGCGAAAGAGGGTGCTCTTAGTGGTCGGTGGCATTGCTGGAGTGGGAGGAACTTCTCGCCATGATGATAGGGATGTTCTACAGCGGAACACTAAGAGAAAGGATGGATAAGTGTTGGAGCAGATGTCAGAGATGTGGATAATTTGAATTGGCATTGTCATCAGTTGAACATATTATGAGAGACGTACAATACGGTTATTTATTAAGATATATGCATGCTAATGGTGCATCATTCTTCTTTATTTGTATGTATATTCATATTGGTAAAGGTTTATACTGTGGATCATACAGATCACCAAGAATTGTATTATGAACAGTAGGTGTTATTATTTTTATTTTAACAATGGCAGCAGCATTCGTAGGATATTGTTGTGTATATGGACAAATGTCACATTGAGGTGCACTAGTAATTACTAATTTATTCTCAGCTATTCCATTTGCTGGACAAGATATTGTTACTTTACTTATTTAGAGGCCTTTTTAGGGCAAATTTACTACTATTTATTTAAGTACTTCTCATGCAATCCTCACCACCCACAGCTAAACATAATTTATCAAGCACATATAATATTAATAAAGAGGGTACATATAATATTAAAGTTAGATTAAACATTATTTTATATACCTCATCCAACCAAAGACCTATTATTAAAAAAAATTAACTCTTCTGTTTATAAGTTTGACTTAAAAAAGAGGGCCCTTTCTTTTATTTGATAAGCTACACATTATGATTAGCATCAACAATGTGTGGTTATATTGGTAATATGAATGCAGTATACTTGGGATTATTATAATTATTAGGTAGTTCGGTCTTTCTGTCACAATATAGGTTCGCAGAATGTTCACAACGAACTTAATTTCACTTAGCTTAAAGGGAGGCAGTTGTTGTATCATTACGTCATTCATGCAGGACCATATTTATTGGACAATGAATTTCGCTAATTGGATTCGGCAGAGGGAAATGTCGATGTGGTGGCAACGGGAGATAAGCGAGTGCATAACGATATCTGGAGAGAGGAGGTGCCGTACAGTATGGATGGTATATGTAAGTTTTATCGGATGTATAGAGTGGTTAGAGGAGTGATATCAACTGGCACTAGGTTCTCAAGTCGTTTTCTGTGCAATAAATATGAAATTGAGGAGAAACATATTTGTTCAGGGATATTGTGTTTTTGTTTCATTTTCGTCGGTGAAGTCAACTTGGATCTTTTCGGGATTTAAACTGGCCGAGTGAGTAGGAGATAGTACGTATTGAATGCAAGTGTTGAATAAGAGTTTCACAAAAATTGATGATATATAGCAAGCAAATAAATAAGGTGGCGGATGACAAGATAATCTGTTTTGAGGTCTTTTCTGGAGGGTATCTTGAGTAGTTTTAGGTTGAGGAAGGGAAATAGGAAGGAAATACGATGAGGATGAGATGTTTCAATGTGAATGGAAATGGTGGTTACGAGAAGAATTGGAGATATTATTTGATTCAATCCGTTATCCCACGCCACAAATGAGGGTGGATTGATGGCAATGAACGAGAACTAGGGTTTGCTGGGTGAGACTGACGAAACTGGTCTGGTCGGGACAAGACGAGAGGAAGCAGAAGGGATGATATGTATTTTTTATCTGAGAGACGAGGATAGTTGATGTTGTTATATAACTGTATTTAAGTGCATTGTAAGCAAGGGGATGTTGGGTTTATAGGCAGAGAGGGGGATGAGATATGTCGGTGGATGTTTAACGATTAGACTTTTTTGTTTCTCTTTTGTTTCTTTTTTCATGTGATAGAGCTGTAAGAGAGGTGAGGGCTAGTTAGGGCAGAGTATGAAGGAGAAGGGTGAATAGTAGTTTTGTTTTTGAAAGGGAAGCCGGGTAAGAGAGTAGGGCTTAAGTAAGGGTAATTTAGGGCTGTTGTGTGTTCTTGGTATGAGTTGGAGCAGGAAGAAATGTAAACAAAGGTGAAAGTGCGAGTGTTAGGAAGGCCGGAGGAATAATTGTTTTGAAAAGAGCCTAATTAGGAAGTGTAATTAGAGGAAGAGAAGGAGAGGCAGGGTTGAAAGCCGGGTAATGTAAACAAAGGGAGACCTGGGAGGTGTGTTTGTGTTGGTAGGAATATGTGGATGAGGTAGTGTTAGGAGGAAGTGTAAGAAGGGGTGTGGGTGTGGGTGTGGGTGTGTGGGGTGTGGGTGGGGTGTGGGTGTGTGGGGTGTGGGTGGTGTGGGTGGGGTGTGGGTGGGGTGTGGGTGGGGTGTGGGTGGGGTGTGGGGTGTGGGTGGGGTGTGGGTGGGTTGGGGTGTGGGGTGTGGGTGGGGTGTGGGTGGGGTGTGGGGTGTGGGTGGGGTGTGGGTGGGGTGTGGGTGTGGGTGGGGTGTGGGTGGGGTGTGGGTGGGGTGTGGGTGGGGTGTGGGTGTGGGTGGGG